>CM024541.1:10974961-11574961 GCA_014182365.1 Eucalyptus tenuipes | reverse complement strand
AGACTGAGTTCAGGGAACACCTTTGTTCGAATCGCCAACCTCATATGCTTCGCGGTGAACCCGGGCCAGATGACGATTTATGGCAACTTTGCGCAAATGGACTACTTGGGCGGATATGACACTCAACATATGGAATTGTCCTTCATGCCTGTTGATTGCCCCTCACACCGATTTCTTTTATATTTTGCCTCTGCAAATTTTATATCTAGACCTGTACAAAAGTATTCTCCAGTATTAAAATTATTTGCTTTTGACTGACATTGGCGGCTCACAATTTCGGAAGCAATGCAAGTTAAAGGTTATGTCAAATGGAAGTTAGCGAAATGAGTTGGATTCACTCTAGAAGAATTTGAGCGTTAACTCAATTACTGATGGGAAGAAGACTCTGGAAAACAAACGGGTGTACCGGGTTAAAGAAGGTACAAAGTAAGGCTAGTAATAAAAAGTTTTCAACAAAAGAAAGGTATTGACCATAAATAAACTTTTCTTCAATTATGAAATTGACTACTATAAAGGTAGTATTAAGTATTGTTCCCGTTGAGTATTTAGATGTCAAGATGCATTCTTTCATGGTAACTTAGAAAATGATATTTATATGATACAACCAGAAGGTTTTCAGATTTCTAAAAAGAAAAAAAGAATTATGTATCGGCAGGCTTCTAGATAGTGATACAAGAGATTTGACACATTTTTTTTTAGGATACTATAGTTAGTAGTTTCTTTTCTAAAATAAAAGTATAGCTTGTTTTTCTTTTTTTCGAGCGGGAAAAATTAGAATGAGAATTGGATGAAATTCCAAATATTTTCTTGCTGTAAGAGCTATCCAATTGTTGATGCGATCAACGTAAAAAGAAAAGGGGCCATAACCAAAGACAGCTTCTATGTTTTAGAAAAGAAACTACTAACCATAGCGTGGCAAGAGCGATACATTCGATGATAGGAAAAAAATTCAAATAGGGGGTTAAAGTGTTCTTATTTTTTTAAATAAGAGCTGGAAGTGAATTTTATTTCAAACAAAGACTAGAAGTATTCGTATTGTCTCCAATAAAAGTTTAAAGTAGACCTTGTTTAAAACAAGAATTTGAAGTGGCTCTGTCAGTGTCAAAAAATGGCTTGACATCATCGGCTAATCGAGGACATTTTTGTCTTTTTCTTTTTTCTTTCTTTTTTCCTTTTTATTTTTTCCATAATGAAAAAGTCAAAAAAAGCTAAAATTTTATAAATAAAAAGAAGACACACACAGGCCCATTGTGGTGGCTACCGGCCCATCACAGGCTAGGCGTCAACGATGGCCGGTGAGGAGATCATGCTTTTACTTGGGATAATGAGGGCATTTCAAGCCCCTATTTGAAACAAAATTTTCTTTAAGCCCTCATTTAAGAAAATGAAGGTATTTCAAACCCTTATTTAAAATTTTCTCCTAGAAAAATAACAAAGTAAGTCCTGAAAAATTGTCGGTTTCGTGCATTCAAGTCCTAAAATTTCATTCCGTCCGTTTGTTTTGAAGTTTGTAACTCTGATACACATAGAAGTCCATCTTCTCGTTGAAGGAAGAATTCAACAGGACCAATAGTCACAAGTTTTAGTATTCAAATGCACGAAATGAAAGTTTTCGAATATTAAGTTCATGAGTTTGACATGTTTTAGAGCATGTCCGATCATTATTCCATGTATCGGCATGCTTTTTCCCTTTCTCTAAAAGTTCTCTCACAATTATATTCTTCGAAATACACTCAAATGTGGACAAACCTCCCTTCTCACGGATTGAGGAATTATATGGTCGGAGGGATGATTTGGAGGGGGTTAACATGGTTGATGGCCTTTGCTTAGCGGTGACATGTTCATGCGTGTGCCTTTTTTTTCATGATTTGTGGTCGTATGATACAATGTATAGGCTATCTACAAGTTTATAATGCCATAGACTATGTCTCAATTTTTACATAATCAATTATAAAAAGATATAATGTGTTATTAGGAAAAATTGTTCAATCAGTCCTAAATCTATAGTACATATGCCAATTCAATTATGAATTTTGCGGATTTATCAATTTAGCTCCAAGCCTTTGCGCGAAAATGTAGTCATCTCTATCAATTTACATCAGAAATAGCTGATGTAGCCATCCTATGTGACACACACCAAGTCAACAATTTTCGGCAAATATTGTTTGTAAGGACTTAATTTGAATTTCTCACAAAGGTCAAAATTTAAATTGGAAAAATAAAAAATTTTAGAACTAAATTGGTATCTATATAATAGATTTAGGACTTATTAGGTAATTCTTCCTAAGTTATTACATTGCAAGAATTTAGGTTCTGCCGATTGATTGTATTCCCTAAGAGCGAGAAAGGAGAATCACTGAAATGCAATGAATGTAGGGAGAGTGACGTCCGATTAGGGAAGGTCAATCATTTTTTTGTCTTAAATATTTTGGATTACGATCCAGAAATGTCTCTACCAATTAAGGCTAAAAATCATCCACCCTCAAGATTTCCATCATTTGCACATAATTACAACGTTCCTATATAGATACGTGCCCCAGCCAAAGGACCCAGTGTAGCCATCCTATGTGACACACACCAAGTCAACAATTTCTGGCAAATATTGTTCGTGAGGACTTAATTTAAATTTCACACAAAGGTTAAAATTTAAATTAGCAAAATCGAAAATTTTAGAACTAAATTGGTATCTATATAATAGATTTAGGACTTATTAGGTAATTCTTCCTAAGTTATTACATTGCAAGAATTTGAGTTCTGCCGATTGATTATATTCCCTGAGAGCTAGAAAGGAGAATCACTGAAATGCAATGCATGTAGGGAGAGTGACGTCCGATTAGGGAAGGTCAATCATTTTTTTGTCTTAAATATTTTGGATTACGATCCAGAAATGTCTCTACCAATTAAGGCTAAAAATCATCAACCCTCAAGATTTCCATCGTTTGCACATAATTGCAAAGTTCCTATATAGATACGTGCCCCAGCCAAAGGACCCAGTGGACAGTTCAAATTCACAATTTTCCCAATGGAAGCCTCTCTCAAATTCCATTCTCTTCTTTCCTTCACTTTGATTCTTGCATTCTCAATTCTATGTGAATCTGCTTCTGATTATGGCTTCACCACGGAGCTGATCCACCGCGACTCGCCGAGGTCCCCCTACTACAACCCGGCCGACACCCCGTATCAACGGGTGGCCAATGCCATTCGCCGGTCCATTTCCCGTGCCCACCGTCTCAGCCTAAACTCTGGTGGCGCCACCCTGGACACCCCCTCCGCGGTGATTACCTCCGACAGGGGGGAGTACATTATGAAGGTGTCGCTCGGGAGCCCGCCCGTCGACTTTCTGGGGATCGCCGACACGGGGAGCGACCTCATATGGACGCAGTGCAAGCCGTGCACGGATTGCTTCGAGCAAGCGAGCCCGCTCTTCGACCCGAGCAAGTCCAAGACGTACAAGGAGGTCTCGTGCCAAACGTCGCAGTGTGAATTGATCAGCCGAACCTCCTGCGGCGGGGGAGCGAGCCTTTGCCAGTACTCTTACTCCTACGGCGATCGATCATTCACTCAGGGAAACCTAGCCACAGAGACCATCACCTTGGGGTCCACCTCCGGCCGGCCAGTGAGCTTCCCTAAGCTGGTCTTCGGGTGTGGCCACAACAACGGCGGGACCTTCAATAATCGCGTGGACGGAATCGTCGGGCTCGGGGGCGGCGACGCCTCGCTCGTAACCCAGCTGGGCACTGCCACCGGCGGGAAATTCTCCTATTGCTTGGTGCCCATTTCCTCGAATGAAAAAACTAGCAAGTTGAACTTCGGGGCCAATGCCAGGGTCACCGGCGACGGCGCCGTCTCCACTCCTCTAATCCAAAAGGACCAAAAGACTTTCTACTACCTATCCCTAGAAGCGGTGAGCGTCGGCGAGACGAGGATAGACTTCCCATCCGACGGGTCTTCCGCTTCCGCGGACGAAGGCAACATCATCATCGACTCCGGCACGACCTTGACGCTGCTGCCTCAGGATTTCTACTCCCAGATTGAAGACGCCGTGGCCAAGGCCGTTGACTTGCCCCAGGCGAGCGACCCGTCTCAGCTCCTCAGCCTTTGTTTCCAGGTCGAGTCAGATGCCCAGCCCAGCATTCCGACCGTGACCTTCCACTTCAAGGGCGCAGACGTGGAGCTGAGCCCAAAGAACACCTTCGTTCTGGTCGCCGACGGCATCATATGCCTCTCGTTCAGACCGGCCGAGATGTCGATTTTCGGCAACTTGGCGCAGATAAACTACTTGATCGGATACGACATTCAGAACGCGAAGTTGTCCTTCAAGCCTGTTGATTGCACCTCGAACTGATTTCTTTCATAGGGCACGTCTTTTTAATTCATACGGTTTAGGATCCAGTGGACGTATCCTATGTACTCGGCCGCTACTGAATAATATTCTGTGTTCTCGAAAGTCGATGCCTTCTTTGTTTTCTTCCCCTTTCTTTCTAGATCTTATGAATTTTCAAACATTATTAAATGAGGGCATTTCGAGACCCTATTTGAAACAAAGTTTTCTTTATGCCCTTATTTAAGAAAACGAATGTATTATAAATGCTTATTTAAAATTTTCTCCTAGAAAAATGACAAAGCAAGTCCTGAAAATTTGTTAGATTCGTGCAGTCAAATCCTAAAACTTCATTCTATCTGTTTAAGTTTTAAAATTTATAACTCCGATACACTTATAAGTCCATCTTCTCGTTGAAGGAAGAATTCAACGGGACCAAAAGTCACAAGTTTTAGTATTCAAATGCACGAAATGAAAGTTTTTGAATATTAAGTTGATGAGTTTGACATGTTTTAGAGCATGTCCGATAATTATTCCATGTATCCGCATGGATTTTCCCTTGCTCTAAAAGTTCTCTCACAATTATATTCTTCGAAATACACTCAAATGTGGACAAACCTCCCTTCTCACACATCGAGGAATTATATGGTCGGAGGGTTGATTTGGAGGAGATTAACATGGTTGATGGCCTTTGCTTAGCGGTGACATGTTCGTGCGTGTGCCTTTTTTTTTTTTTCATGATTTGTGGTTGTATGATACAATATATAGGCTATCTACGAGTTTATAATGCCATATACTATGTCTTAATTTTTATGTAATCAATGATAAAAAGATATAATGTGTTATTAGGAAAAATGGTTCAATCAGTCTTAAATCCATAGCAAATATGCCAATTCAGTTATGAACTTTTCGGATTTATCAATTTAGCTCTAAGCCTTTGTGTGAAAATGTGGGAGAAGTGCCAAAAAAGTCCTAAACCTCTTGTCTTTGTGCTGATTTAGTCCTAAACCTTTTTACGTTGTGCCAATTCAGTCCTTTTCGGCCAATTTTGGCCGAATTTTGCTGACTAGACGCCAGCCGGCTGATGTGGCCTGATTGACGCTAACGTGGACAACTTTTAATAATTTTTAAATATTTTTAAATATTTTTATATTTTATATTTTTCTGTTTTTCTTACTCCAGCCGGTCAGCGGAGCTTGGCGACCGGCCACCTCGCCAATGGCCGTGAGGGCGGCCTCGCGCGCGGCGGCAAGGCTCGCCCGCCCGGTGCGAGGCTGCCCTCAAGGCTTGGGCGGCGAGGGCGAGCCCCACCAGGTTGGCGCGAGGCCAGCTTGATGGCAACGGCAGGCTTCTGAATTAGCTCCGGCGAACGACGAGCAGGGCGCGGTGACAAGCGCGAGAGGCGAAGACGCGCGCGAGCGGGGGACGGCGCGACTACGGCGAGGCCGCCTCCTTGCCCTCGCCCTCCCGGCCATGGGCGAGGCTCGACCCTCGCTAGATCCGGCGAGGGCGAGCCTCGCCACCCGGCCTCGAGGGCGGCCTCACGCCGGGCGGGCCGGCGAGGGCGAGCCTCGCGCCTCGTGCGAGGCCGCCCTCGCGGCCACTGGCAAGGTGGCCGGCGAGGTCGACCTCGACCTAGCCGGCTATCTCCTCTGGCCAGTTGCCGAGCTCTGGCGACCGGCTGGAGGAAGAAAAAAGAAAAAGAAAAAATATATAAAATATTAAAATATATTTATAAAATATTAAAATATTATTAAAAGTTGTCCACGTCAGCGTCGATTAGGCCACGTCAGCCGGCCGGTGTCCAGTCAGTAAAATCCGGCCAAAATTGGCCGGAAAGGATTAAATTGGCACAACGTAAAAAGGTTTAGGACTAAATCAGCACCAAAAAAAGGTTTAGGACTAAATCGGCACAAAGACAAAAGGTTTAGGACTTTTTTGGCACTTCTCCTGCGAAAATGTAGTCATCTCTATCAATTTTTGTTAAAGATAGCTGACATAGCCATCCTATGTGACACAAACCAAGTCAACAATTTCTGGCAAATATTATTCGTAAGGACTTAATTTGAATTTCACGCAAAGGTTAAAATTTAATTTGGCAAAATTGAGAATTTTAGAACTAAATTGGTATCTATACAATAGATTTAGGACTTATTAGGTAATTCTTCCTAAGTTATTACATTGCAAGAATTTGGGTTTTGCCGATTGATTATATGCCCTGAGAGCGAGAAAGGAGAATCACTGAAATGCAATGCATGTAGGGAGAGTGACGTCCGATTAGGGAAGGTCAATCATTTTTTTGTCTTAAATATTTTGGATTACGATCCAGAAATGTATCGACCAATTAAGGCTAAAAATCATCAACCCTCAAGATTTCCATCGTTTGCACATAATTACAACGTTCCTACTAAGATAGATGCCCCAGCCAAAAGGACCCAATGGACGGTTCAAATCCACAATTTTCCCAATGGAAGCCTCTCTCAAATTCCATTCTCTTCTTTCCTTCACTTTGATTCTTGCATTCTCAATTCTATGTGAATCTGCTTCTGATTATGGCTTCACCACGGAGCTGATCCACCGCGACTCGCCGAGGTCTCCCTACTACAACCCGGCCGACACCCCATATCAACGAGTGGCCAATGCCATTCGCCGGTCCATTTCCCGTGCCCACCGTCTCAGCCTAAACTCTGGTGGCGCCACCCTGGACGCCCCCACCGCGGTGATTACCTCCGACAAGGGGGAGTACGTTATGAAGGTGTCGCTCGGGAGCCCGCCCGTCGACTTTCTGGGGTACGCCGACACGGGGAGCGACCTCATATGGACGCAGTGCAAGCCGTGCACGAATTGCTTCGAGCAAGCGAGCCCGCTCTTTGACCCGAGCAAGTCCTCGACGTACAAGGAGGTCTCGTGCCAAACGTCACAGTGTGAAGTGATCAGCCGAACCCCCTGCGGCGGGGGAGCGAGCCTTTGCGAGTACTCTTACTCCTACAATGATCAATCATACACTCAGGGAAACCTAGCCACGGAGACCATCACCTTGGGCTCCACCTCAGGCCGGCCGGTGAGCTTCCCGAAGCTGGTCTTCGGGTGTGGCCGCAACAACAACTTGACCTTCAATAATCACGTGGACGGAATCGTCGGGCTCGGGGGTGGCGACGCCTCGCTCGTAACCTAGCTGGGCACCGCCGCCAGCGGGAAATTCTCCTATTGCTTGGTGCCCCTTTCCTCGAATAAAAAAACTAGCAAGTTGAACTTCGGGGCCAATGCCGGGGTCACCGGCGACGGCGCCGTCTCCACTCCTCTAATCCAAAAGGACCCAAAGACTTTCTACTACCTATCCCTAGAAGCGGTAAGCGTCGGCGAGACGAGGATAGACTTCCCATCCGAGGGATCTTCCCCTTCCGCGGACGAAGGCAACATCATCATCGACTAGGGCACGACCTTGACGCTGCTGCCTCAGGATTTCTACTCCCAGATTGAAGACGCCGTGGCCAAGGCCGTTGACTTGCCCCAGGCGAGCGACCCGTCTCAGCTCCTCAGCCTTTGTTTCCAGGTCGAGTCAGATGCCCAGCCCAGCATTCCGACCCTGACCTTCCATTTCAAGGGCGCAGACGTGGAGCTGAGCCCAAAGAACACCTTCGTTCAAGTCGCCGACGGCATCATATGCCTCTCGTTCAGACCGGCCGAGACGTCGATTTTCGGCAACTTGGCGCAGATAAACTACTTGATCGGATACGACATTCAGAACGCGAAGTTGTCCTTCAAGCCTGTTGATTGCACCTCGAACTGATTTCTTTCATAGGGCGCGTCTTTTTAATTCATACAGTTTAGGGTCGAGTGGACGCATCCTACGTACTCGACCGTTTTTGAATAATATTCACCATGTTCTCGAAAGTAGATGCCTTCTTTGTTTTCTTCCCCTCTCTCTAGATCAAATGAATTTTCAATCATTATTAATTGAGTTGATATCATTGAAAACCCTAAACTAGTATATCCGCAACAAATTTACCATAAACTAATTTTTTTACCATAAAAAACCCGAAAATCTTGACTCCGTTTATTTCATGAAAAATATAGTATAATAAAAAATATTTTCTAGAAAAGTATATTTCAAGAACTTGACTTTGTTTTCCTCTGGTGGTCGAAAATACAAAAATGAGTAGGGAGACTAATTTTCACTCTTCGAAATATGAACTTAATTTGTGTTTTCTCTTTAAGGAATGAATTGTCTTTTTTTGGAGCACTTCGGTACATTGCTTGATTTACATGCTTCGTTTGATAGTTAGGTGTTGGATTAATGCGTCTCCAATTCACGTGAGTAATTTCTTTAGCAAGATCGCCACGATTTTAATTCAGATTCTTTTGAGAAATTTTCACAAGCGGCTGGTGGACGTTGTTATGACAAGCATCACCAATCCAAATGGATCTTCCAGCTCCACCTATGTCCACAGAACCAACGGTAGAGAACAAATAAATTAATAAAAAAATCCATGTATCTTTCATCAGAAAATGGATACGAGCATGAGGAAATCATGGGGCTCAACCAAATCCAATAGAGAGAGAGAGAGAGATGCACATCTAGGCGATGGATGAGAGCTCCTTTAAGTTTGAGATCGAGCGGGTCCGGACTCGGACCTATTTGAGTGTGTGCACCAAGTTCAAGATCGAGCGGATCCGAACTCAGACGTATTTGAGTGTGCGCGTGCACGCGAGAGAGCGAGAGAGAATTTAAGAGTTTAGTTAGACGGCAGAGGTGAGTCTGAGAGAGAAGTTGATTGAGTATCGAGAGGGAAGCGGAAGGTGAAGAAGATTGAGAGGAGCTGCCATCAATGGGGTTTGCTTCAATGGGAGAGGAGTCATTCCAGTTGAACTTGCTTCATGGAAGAAGCTAGTTTGGTAAACCCATCCCCAATCAGTCGACAAGACGTCTCCTGTGTTCTTTCGGAAAATGACTTCCTACATTTCTAACTAAGAAGGTATATTCCTTAGTTTATAACCTAAGTTTTCTTATAAACGTTGGTCATTTTCCAAATAAAGAAAACATTTTCCAGTAAAATGTTTTCCTCCGAAGAAACAAAGCTTTCAGATGCAAACTTGTGACTCAAGAAATAGAAGCAGCATAGCAATATTGAAATAAAAAAGTGAGGCGCGTATTCCCAATATTTCCATCTCCCGTTCAAAGCCGGAGCTGGCAAGTGCTGTCACAACAAGCTCTAATGCGTGATAGGGAGCAGTTCTCACAAACGAAGTCCAAAGATCTACATAACATATGACAAACCATGTTTAAATCAAACCCACCCATTTCTTCTTTAGGCCAACGAGCAGCAAGTCCAATATACAGGGAATTGACAATTTCGCCAACTATACAAATGTGGTTGCTCAAGCACGAAATTGGATCTCTTTCTAAATAGGAATAAGGTGGTGCAATTTAGAACTCATTAGCACAAAACAATAAGAGACACTTCTCACTAGACAACTTAATCATGAGAGCACACCCTCCCCTCTTTCACGTGCAATGGAGGCCGAAAGAATACCGAGGTCACGATTTAAGAATGTTAATGCAGATTCACATTCTGAGATTATTCTTGTGACAGAGGAGGGTTCACCGGAAGCCGTTTCAGACAACCCAACAGCCAGAGCTGCATATGAATCTCTCAGATTCCTCAAGTTACCAAGGAACTGCAGAAAGTTTTATCGATGGATAAGGTTAAAGATGCTTAAGAAGGGATGCTAAGTATATCAAAGATATAAGTTAGTCATAGAAAATAATGAAACCTACCAAACTGACAGAACTACTACCTTAGCAGAAATTTCGGTACACAATTCAGTACACAATATTAATCAAGTTCAGAGCTTGAACACTATCAATCAATTACTCTAGGTAAAGTGACATCCCATTAAGAAATGCAAGCGTATACAGCAAATATCTTTTTTCAGAGTTGAAAGTTCTTAACTTTTGTCTATATGCACATACAAAATTTTAAATCAGAGAGGAGAGAGAGAGAGAGAGAGAGAGAGAGAGAGAGAGAGAGAACATCTTGATGCAAAATCAACATGTGAAAACATGCAAAAAGTTTGAATATATCAACAAGCCTATACATAACCCACACAAGGCTTCTCTTAAGATTTTATGATTCAAAATTAGCTCCATGGCCAGCTATGATAATCATAGCATGTGATTTTAACATGGATAACACAAATGCAAGAAAAGTAGATGTCTTAATTCATCTAATGCGATGCTTAAACTATCCCTGATAGTACAGGCCAAATAAAAACTATCCCTGGTGGTAGTTTTCCTGTCCTTGTTTGGAGAGTACTGTATGTCTTAGGAAAATAGCATATCACTAGAAAACAAGAAAACTTTTACTCAATGAATATTTCTTTTTTTTTTTTTTTTTTTGGTCGAAACTCAATGAATATTTCATGCAAACCAAAACTGAGGGCTTTTTAAGTTTTCTACAATTTCCACCTTATCAACATTTAATTCTTGATTCACTTAATGTATTAATTTAGAAGATCTGATGGTGGACTTCAATGCAGCTAAAAGAAGTGAGGGCATGTGAGATTCCATCAGAGCCTATATTTAAAAAGCATTCAAATACCTTCAGAAGCATCTTGTATGCTTCCAATAAGCGATTAGCAGCTGGTCCAAACCCATGGAGTTGGGGCACCTCCATCATGTGTGTCCAAGGGCGAATTTCCTACAAACAGAAAGTAGCACCAGTTGTGTCCCTCACAAGAAGCCACCTTTGAAAAATAGAGGAAATCTAAAGTATCAAATTAAGGCAAGAGATGATGAAAACCTTCGTGTAGATCATATTGAATGTTCTAGCAGTTTCTAGAAAAGATTCCAAATGTGCTCGTAGTTGCGCTTCAACTTCTGTGTACTCCTCATCTGGGTTGTAAGCATGCTGAGACAAACAAATATCTATAAGACTTAACAAAAAGGTTACAGGGAGAATTTAAATACTAATGAGCACCATAAGAAATATGACTGAGAAATGTTCTAGAAGTGTCTCTAGGAAGAAGAAACTAAAAAAAAAATGAGGAAGTCAGAAATATCCAGGAAAACATGAAAAATAGACAATTCCAAATACTGATCTACGTCTGTCAAAAAAAAAAAAAAAATACTGATCTAGATCTAGGCACATGATGCTGCTGTTATCAGGAACAAATAAAAATATATATATCTGAATGAAAATTTTGTACGACAAGTTAAAAGGATAGAACAACCTAAATTTACTTCCTTGCAATTCTAATTAGGCCAACAAGGAGCAGTGTAGCTGAACTCAAACTTTGTACTAGATAAGAGTCAGCCACCAAAAAGTACAACATACATAATTACTTATGCAGAAAGTCCTGTCCTAGCCTATGATATGTTGAGGGCCTAGAAGATGCATTTAACCTTGACCCTCTGAAAGCCGGGTAGTTGAAGCAGGCCATTGTTGGAACGATTAATGGTGTAAACAGAAGCTTCATCCTCAATAAAAAAGGCAAGAACTCGAATGTCTACGTATTACATTATACATCACGATTGCATAAGGGAGAGGAGAGAAACTCCACATAGGATAGTAGTAACCAGGGAGCTGTTCCACAAACTAATAATGTGAAGTATATTAAAAATGTATAAACGAATGGCTACGGTAAAGGATATCAGGCAAACCTTTGATGCTAAATCATCAACTTTCTGTTGCAGATTCATGAGTATCTTTGATTGTTCAGAAAGCTTTGTCTCTAACTCTGAAACGTCTGGCCTGCAAATGAACTTTGGTTAAAAGAATTCGATTTCAATACATGCAACCGACAAAGTTTCATTCAAATATTCTTTTCATCAATAGTAAGCGGTAATCGCAGTTTACCCTGCTCAAATAAGGCATCAGGTGCAATTTATCCCAGTCTCAATTTTTCCTATCCTCCCTCCACCCATTTTAAGTCTATCACAAAACTGAAATTGGCACTCCAAGGCCTACATGCCAAAAACACCCCATTACATAATGGTAATTTTCCCTCAACTACAAAGACCTGCTATGTCCTCCCTATCCTTCCAACTTTTGCCATCAGCCTACTGAAATTAAATTGTGCAGATAGATAACCTATTATTCAATTTATGGTTTCCTTGATGATGTCTTATTTCTTTTTCAGACATAAAACTATGGGACACACAGTTAACAAGTAGTAATAGAGGCTAAGAACCGAAAAAAGTCAAAACAACCATATGCAACTTCTTAAAAATAATACATTCATGAATTGCCTTCACTTACTACGCTGTGTAAAAGATGCAAGTTGGAGTTACTCTATGCTCATTGCAATGTCAAATTAGTACACTCTTGGACTGCTTATTCAGTCAATATATAACACCATAATTGTTTGATAAAACTGTCTAATTCACACTTGATGCAACTGGTCTGATTCGAACTTGACATCAGCACCCCTATTTCATAAAAACTGAGAGAATTTTGAAAAATTGAGACAAATTTAAAAACAACCGCAACTCGTCGACTACTTGTAACAAACTGAAAGCCCCAGAGGACAATTGCCATGATAAAAAGAATAAGGGGAAAATTAAAAATGATAGATGATCATTGGAAGGGACCTGAAATTAGACACAAGAGTACTGCTCGTTATCTTCAAGTTTAAATTAGCTATTCGCAACAAGTTTAGTTATTAGGAGGTAATTGCAAAAATGAAACTAGGAGACAGTTCACCACATCCTTCAGGATGGAAGAACAGCAATCTAGCAGCAACAGAAAAATTGTAACACACCACGAACAAGAAGAGGATGCCTTACAATGGATATATCGATTGAATCTGAACGTCAGCAGGGAAGAGCTTGCACTCCTCCGAAAAAATCTGAGCTTGCTTTTCTGCAATAGAATCTATTAGTTGAATATCTTTTGCTGCTTGCTCATCCACGCTGCAAAAGACAATATCAGACGCCAATTCAGAAGACGATGTTGCTGGCCAGGACATTTTTCCAACATTCAGTCGGCATCCATATAAAATGAACTCGTGCATATTCCCTACAGATGAGTGTGCCAATGCCTGGATAGTCCATTTCTAGAAGAACTCAAATAATTTCAAGTGTCTTAATAATCTCATGAGACAGCTATTTTAGGGCTAAAATCCAGTAAACATCAACCAACAGAGCCCACCTCCACTCGGGATTATCAGCATAGATGCTTGCTTCAACAAGATCTACAATTAGCTGAAGCATTTCAGTGCGATCTTCATAAGTTCCTCTTCCCTGCAACAAAAACGTATCTCATTCATCAGGAGCTAAAATAGAAGTGCTTCAAATGTCGCTGAGCCGAATTACTGGAGAAGACAAATGCAACAACAATCATTCCAGGGATTCTTTAACCAGAAGTTTGTGTTTACCCAACTTAAAATGGATAAATGATGCTCCTCGATATATATAGAATGGATTATTGTTCATATAGTCCTAGATCAGTATAGTCCAAGCATTTAGTGAATTAAACCCTCAAACAGATAATATTAAAATCTAATGATTCTCAATCAGACTCATACAATTGAATTGAGGCAACATATTATATCTCGAAGTGCTCTTCTCAATGCTAGGCATTATAGTAATTTCTATTTATAGATGAAGATATTCACATGTTCTATCCTTCAGAAGAAACCAATGTCCAGATGAACAATTGCTTTAAAATGAATTATCTGTCAGAGGATGCATTATAAACTGAGCAGAAAAACACAAGAAGATCCATTTAGCCAACCCACCAGGAGAGAAAAGGTTCTGTTCCTCTTCTTCTTTAGTTGAGACTGTGTAGCCCTAGACATATATTCCATAAATCACCAGTGGAAAGACAAACTCTTTCAAGAAGAAGTATGCACACTAGCCTGACAGAATGGGTTCCTCCTTGCCCAGCACACTAAAGCTAGTGAAAACACATCCATCCAACAGGCACATCCAGACAGCAGACACTATTAGCATGTACGCATCATCCACATCCACACACTCACCCAGCGTCCGCATGCGCACACTCACACGCAGTGTGCACATGTCTGAGCATAGACAACTACAACATAGGCACGAGCATGCATAACCACGTGCAGGCATCAACAATAACCTCTCCTCATCTCTCAATTATTCAGTACATTTTTTTTAACAAACTGCTTCCGTGTGACTGACTTTGCAACACATGGATTAATCTATGAAAAGCCATACTTCAACATGCTTTCAAAAATTCAGAATTGTTTCATAACATCCCAATGCCACATAATTCAGAATCTCCAATTCTTCTGCGTTAACTAAACAATGATAATTGCGAGCCTTAGCCCTGTGTCATTGCTCAAAGTATTATCCAATGCATTAAGAATTTAATTTTAGAACTTGCTTATCCGTATACTAATTAACAACTAATTAACAAGTCTATCAAGAGCACCTACGGTAGACTACCTATGCATTTTCTCCCGCGGGGGGGTTGAGAAAAGAGAACTACATCATCATACCAACTCCACGCAAGAATCTTGACATGGCAGATCGATTTACTAACACGATGCAGGTAAGTATTTTGAGAGCCACTGAATTGATCGAAATAGGTGACCACTGACCTGTATAACTTCCGTGTCGACGGTCGTCGTGATGCCCAGAAACTTCGCGATCTCCGCCAAATCTGGGCAATTCAAAAAAAGGGTTGAAAAAACGCCAGTGAATCGCAGGGTCTTATTCCGAAATCAATCGAGGAAACGCTCGAGAGCCCACGAAGAGCGGAAACGAAAGGACGACGGGGAGCATGGAAATGGCGAAACTTTGAGGGAAGGGAGAAAAGGGGGGGGACGCACATTGTATGCGGGAGGTCTCCTCGTCGCGATCCATGGGGTCGCCCTGCAGGTTCTGCTGCGAGAACGGCGACTTGTCGCCCAGGAGCCTGCGGAATTCCGGCGAAGGAAGGAGCGTGAGCCGCGCCGTGGCGCGTCGAGCGAGCGGAACGGTTCTTCGATCCGGTCGACGGATCGACGGACGGATCGAGAAAGGAGGGGAGAGGGAGAGGGAGAGGGAGAAGGAGGGGGACCTGAAGAAGAGCCATTCGAGGAGGGCGTAGCGCTCCATGCCGGCGAAGAGGAGGGACTGGGCGGGGGCGTTGGCGCGCGGGTAGTTCAGCGCCGCCAGCTTCTTCTGTATCTCCTCCATCTGCTTCGCCGCCATTCTCTCTCTCTCCCTCTCTCTCTCTCTACTGTGTTTTCACCGGGAAGTCTCTCGGTTTTCGGAGAGGTGCGGATCTGGTCAGTCCGAAGAAACGATTCAAAAAACCCGGCGGCCTCCTCCGTCCCCCCTTTCCGACCGAGGGGGGAAAATTTAGGCGGCCCGGCCACTCCACGCCGCCGTGAGGCCGGACCATTCAATGGACGCCACGTGGCGCCACGTGTCCTTATGGATCACACCCTTCCCCCCTCTCTCTCTCTCTCTCTTCATTTTAAGATTAGAGAGGACGATCTCTCCTTCTCCCCTACTTTTGTTTGAAATTCACTCCCAAGCTGAGATCTGCCTCCCCGTCGCCTCCAAAAGCCTTATCGGCGGCTACCTTTCATCCGGAAACCATTCTGGTCATGGTGTATGTGCTCAAGAACCATTGAGATGATTAGTTGAGCGTTACCCAATTTAAGTTGGGAATTTAATAAAACTCTTGGCAAAGTTGACAACTTTCACATCCCACTCTTCTTCGGCATCCAATAGAAAAGAAATTTTTAGAGAAAAGAAACGAAGTTTAACAGATTGGTCAATGTAAGATTACTAATGAGAAATGCTCAAGAAATCGTCTCAATGGACGAAGGATTCCTAAGCGCGAACACCACGATCGACAAGGCTCCTGGAGGAATCGTAATGGCTAAAGGGGGTCCTAGTGGTGACTTAATGGAGGCAAAGCTGAGTTTGGGACCCAATAGTTGTGATCTGCAAGGGTTCTTGGAGGAATTGTAGCTGTCGATGAGGTTCTTGAGGTGACAAATAGCGGAGGTAACATGCTAGAGGCGAATTTAAGTTTGGGTGTAGGAAAAGAGGGGGTGAAATTTGAAAAACAAAAAAACAAAAATGAAGAGGGCCAGGACCCTCGCAAGCCAAAATGAAAGGAAAAAGAGAAAGACATTATTAAAAAAATTCAAAAATTATTTAAATATCCACACTAACATTGGTCATATCATGTAGGACGATTGGTGTCAACATCAATAATTTCCAATCTAAATTAACCGGATGAATTGAATTGATACCAACTAAAAAGGTTTAGAATTAAATTGCTATAATCGAAAGATTTAGAACTGAATTAGTATTCATGCAATAGGTTTGAGACCTTTTGTACTTTTCCTTGCAAATATGATATTATCACATCTCTTCCAAATTTAATTGTAAGGATAGTCAAGTCATAATACAGAGACATCATTGGATTACTACCATCTTGCATATTTTATAGAAAACTTGTCAAACTTGTTTGAAAAGGAAAATCCTTGATTCTTCATCCAAAATAGAGGTGATTATAAGCTTCATAGCTAGTCCATGCTGGTTTGGTCTATTTGTTTCTGAGCTGAGCAAGGCTTAGGCAAGTGTTTCAAAGATTGTTGCTCAAGTTTATAAGAAAACTTGAGATATTGTACCAAAACAAGCATCATACCTAAGGATGGGCACAGGGCGAGACAAGGCAAGAGATTGCATTCTCCATCCCCACCTGCAAGGCAGAGCTTTGCCTCACCACCACACGAGGGGCATGTCCTTGTTGGGGATGGGGCTCCCCTGCAAGGAATCATCTTCCGCAAAGAATAATAAAAGTATCTTATTGTAGAAGTTTTCATAATAACTAGGGATTATGCTACTCTAAAATTATTTGTAAAGTACATATTTTATTTTACTTTAATTTTAAAACAAGTGGCAATTAGTTTTCAAATTAAAGATTTGTTTGTTTGAAGAAAAATTACTTTGGAAAAATTATTTTTCGATTTTTTGGTGTTTGGATGATGAAAAGCCAATCGATCCATGAAAAACATTTTCTATTGACTAAAAACAAGAAGGTGAGATTAAGGAAAAACAACTCCCCTTTTTGCAAGAAGGAAATCACAATTCCCTAAACTATCAAACAAATGAAAATTAACCATCTTCCTTAAAAATTATTTATATGAAAAAACATTTCTTTCATCATGAAGTTTTGAGTAAAAATAAACGCACCATAAATGCCCATTAAAAGGAATGATTATGAGCACGAGATGATTAGAACAAACTCTAGTTAAACCCTTATTATTCTAATAACATCGTTTATAAGACTATTTTTGACAAAAGTGATGAGATAAGAATTGTTGTATGTGGGTGAAGAAAGGACGTCTTCAAGAAGTTCAAATTAAACACTCACAAAATGACAAATGGTGTCCCTAAATTTTTCATTAGTTTGAAAGAATGATTAACTAGGGATAAATTGACACTGAACTAGAGAAAATGATGTGTTAGTTTAATAAAATATATGTATTAGTATAGATATTGCTAGAGCTTATGACTATCAGATAACCTGAATGCTAACCAATTTGGATTGTGTTAAATGCATGCACATGCAAGTAGGATAATGAGAAGACGAACATCCTAGTAGTGTAAATGCCGGGGAACACGATAATGGGATCGACGTTGATGGCAACGACATCGATGATGATAAGTACGAGTTTGGTAGCGGTGATTAAGCAGCATGTATAGTGTGAAGAAGCTTATAAACGATGCGGTGTACGAGAATGCGCAGGGCTTTTATGGTGGCCCTCGAGTGTATGTCACTCTCCTCACCTACTTCCTTGTCTCCTTCCTTTTGCCACTTCCTCTCTCCATTCGCTTCATCAACCTAGTCAACATCCTCACCAACTCCCATAGAAAAGTGGTGGCGCGTAGTCGTCATAGTATGCGATGAAGTTGTTAGAGAAGAGATTCGTTGCTTGATGTCGTTGCAAACTGCCTCTCTCATGCGAGTATGTCGCCACCACCATGGATATTTAGGCCAGTCCTCGTCTCTCTATGTCCAATAATCTTGATTCAACTTCCTCAAATCCAATCACTCCAAGCCCAAGCCCTAAAACCATCACCAATATTACCAAAATCAAGATAACTAGCACCAAAATTTCACTTTGTATAACCCAACATTTCCTACTAATCCTACCACATATGAAATATTCAGTTTATATATTCGAGTTTAATGGATTGTCACATGTCATTAGGCCTCCATTTTGAATTGTTTCGCCCACTAAATCATAGTTTTATTCAACAAAATATCATGCCATTTCTTTCTCTTGGATGATGTCGTCGTATGAGAAATCTTTAACCAAAAACTAAATCATAGTTTACTCAATCTAGGGGTGAGCAAAGAGAATCACTCAAATCAGGAACTGCTCGGATCGGATCGAACCGACCAATTGGGTCTGGTTCCCAAAGATGCCAATTCGGTTCCCGATTTCATGAAAATGGAACTGACAATTTTCGATTCGGTTTCTAGTTTTAAAGGCAAAATTGACCACTCGGACGGGATGGTTTTTTATTTTTCAAAACTTTAATTTACTTCCTCAAAACGTACTTTAATTTTAAGTATTTGTGATAATTAAAGTGCCATTTCAAAACCCTTCTTATGGCCCATCTCAATGTTGTGTTTCTAGCAGAGCAAATGACATTAGCCGGAAGACTAGGAAATGGGTTGCTCGTCCATTGCTATTTATAGAGACCAACAGCTTGTTTTCTTTTTCCTAAATGGTTTTGGCTTGTGCGCAAGCTTACTCTCTTATCTTTTTTGACAAAAAAAAAAAAAATTTCACAAGGAAAAAAGCTCATTGACATAAATGTTGAGTATATTCTGAATCTATAGCTATATTTACTCAACATTTATATACAATTATATGTTTTTCTACGCTATACTATTCTTTTGACATTTGTTCTATCCTTCCACCTCATCCTTATCCTTTTTCTTCAAATATGTAGAAATCCAAAAATATCTATTATTGGTTATGATCAATGGTGAAACACGAATGCTAGACTTACTTTCATCATTCTAGCTCTACTTAAGTTCATTGCAGTGAAGCATTAAAGGGGAGACGGATTCTCCATTTGATAGCCATCCCATTACCATCTTTCTCTCCATCTTTACGGCATCTTATCCCTTTCACTTGTTGCTCATTTACCAGCCTTCAACACTACTATTTTTTCATGTTTGAAGGCTTCTTTTGCTTTCTCCTCTATCTATTACCATTACTGGTATTACTCTCTGCACCTCACTTGCCTGGTCTCATTTAGAAATTCCTTCGTTGGTAAAGAAAAAGATTCTAATACTGGCATTTAATTTGTTTGTTCTACCGTCGACTGTACTACAAAGGAAGAGCTCCACTACTTTCGACATATTGGAAACATAAGAGCGGTCGAATAATAAGAATATGGTGTCAAAAACTCACTTTTTAAACTCATTTTAGTGGGTTTGACCAAAAATAAAACTTATGTTGATGGTCTAAATTGTTTATAGGTTAAAGAAAATTTAAACATGGGGTATTATAAATTTGAAGTAGCAAACCCTAATTAGATTTTGATTATAATGGGTTTAAACTGTACCCACCTCCAACTCATGTTAAGAAGTGCATATGCTAAAAAACCCAATAATGGAGTCAATGTTAGTGGCGACGACATGAATGTTGTTGAGCATAAGCTTGACGACGGTGATAAGTGACACATACAATATGAAGAAACCTTTTAATGATGCTGTGGTTGGGGGCACACGAAGAGTTCTTGCCCTCTTCCTCTTCTCCTTCCTCTGCTATTCCCTCTTCATTTACTTCATTAAACTTGTCAACATCCTCATCAACTCTCCTAAGAACAGTGATGGTGCAGGGTCACTGGAGTACGGGGTGAAGCCACTAGAAAAGGGATTTGTTGCTTAACTCCGCCATAAACTGTCTCTTCCATGGGGTCCGTCGTTGTCACTATGGATGTTTAAGCCAATTCTTATCTCACTATGCTCTACAAACTTCATTTCATCTTCCTCAATTCCAATCATTTCAAGCCAAAGCCATAAAACCATCACCTATACTAGCAATACCAAGGTAACCAACACCATCACTCCCTTTGCATAACTCAACATATTCTACTAATCTTACTACATATGAAAAATTCAATTTATGTATTCAAGTTTACTGGCTTAAGACATGTCATTAAGTCTCCATTTTGAGTCATTAAATCATAATTTATTCAATCAAGAGCTAAATCATACATTCAACCAAAACCACACCCTTTTCTCTTTACCAAAGGGTATTATGGTATGAGAAACCTTTAACCAAAACTAAATCATAGTTTACTTAATGATAAATGAAGTCATAGTATAGTCAACAAAAATTCGAAAAAAAAATCACATCCTTTTTTTCTTTTATCTAAATGGTTTGCATGATAAAACTTTCAAGCAAAAACTAAATTATCTCAACTAAAAACACATATCATTTTCTTTTTCTTGGATGATTTAGGTTTTGTGAGAAAGCCTACTCTCTTATCTCTTTTTGGGGGAAAAAGCCAACTTCACAAAGAAAAATGCCCATAGACATAATATGACCACAAAGTCCACAACTCAAATGCTTTTAAAAATGTTTTAGAGTTTTAGTAATATCCCTTTAAGCTCTTTAGGCTTTGATATGTTCTAAATCAGCAGCTATATTTACTTAACATTTATATGCAACAATATATTCCTCTACACACATACCATTCTTTTGACATTCGCTCTATCCTTCTATCCCATCCTTTTCCTCTTTCTCCAGATATATACAAATCCAAAATTGTCTATTGTTAGTTATGATCAACAAAGAAACACGGATGTCATACTTACTTTCATCATTCTAGCTCTACTCAAGCTCATTGCAGTGAAGTATTAGGGGGAGATGGATTCTTTATATGATAGCTTATCACCATCTTCCTCTCTATCTTTGCTCTCCATCTTTACATGCCTTGTCCCTTCCACTTGTTGCTCATTTACCAACCTTCAACACAACTAGCAATGCACATATATTTCACTCGCTTGAGATCCTTTCCTGTTCCGAGGCTTCTTATGCTTTCTTCTCTATCTATTGTTATCGATTCTGCTCTCTGCACCTCACTTGCATGGTCTCATTCAAAAACTACTTTCATTTGGTAAAGAAAAAAAATTCTAGGACTAACATTCATCCATTTGTTCCGCCATTGACTATGCTATAGAGGAAGAGCTCCACTGCTTCGGCTATGTTAGATGTGCCAAGATGTGGTGTCAAAAACTCACTTTTTAACTCATTTAAGTGGGTTTGACAAAAAAAAAATGAAACTCATTTTAGTGGCTTGAATCATTTATGGGTTAGAGAAAATTTAAGGATGTGTTGTAATAAATTTGGAGTAGCAAACCTCAATTAGATGTCGGTTACAATGAGTTTGGACTATACCTACCTCTAGCCCATGTTGAGAAGTGTAGCAATTGATGATGGGGCCTTGGAGAGCAAACGTGCTAAACTCACTTTTTAGAAGCTGGAAGGTCGTGTTTAGATGTAAAACCAATGTTCCTACCGATTTTTCTCATTTAATTACTGAATGGATAGATATATTGATGTTCTCTTTTATTTTGTCGTTTGTATATATTTTAGTTTTGAGATATTATGTTTTACGAAATTCATTAAGTAAAGAAAACTATCAATTGGTAAACCGAAATATGCATACCAAAAAATTCCTCCATGAACAATACTAAACTAAAGCTAAAAATGCTTTTTGATCGCATCAAATTTTAATTTGATCGTGTGAATTTGACTATGCAAAGACACACAGCTACGGGAAAATTTTAAATTATCAATTGAGGCATTTATAAATAAGGGATAAGTGCAATAGAAGTCCTAAAACTTGTAACGAAAATGCAACTGGATTCTAAAACTTGTAAAAAGTGCAATCAAGTCCTAAAACTTGTCAAATTGGTTTAATTGAATCCTAAAATTAACACCGTTGACATTTTTAACGGAAAATGCTAACGTGGCATGGATGTGGCATTTAAAATGAATTTTTATTTTCCATGTGGCTTTTTTTAAATTGTTTTTTATTTAAATTAGATTTAAAAACTAGAAAAGAAAAGCTAAATTTTATTTAAAAAACAAAACATTTCAAATATATATATATATATAGCGGGCGCTTCCTTTGCCGCCGCCCATCGCCGGAGGTGTCGGTGATGATCGCCGACCCTGGGCAAGGGTGGCCAGCCTTCGCTGGCTAGGGCGAGTAGGGATGGCCGGCCTTCCCCGGCCAAGGTGAGGCCTTGCCGGCCCTAGGCGAGGGTTGGCGACCCTCGCCAAGCTCAGGTGAGGCGTGCCCAAATCTAGGCACGACCCACACGGGGGGCTGGTGACTGTTGCCCGCCCGGGCAAGGCCTCATCGGCCCTCGCTTGGGGCCGACGAGGCTCGCTAGATCTCGGTGAGGGTTGTTGGCCCTTGCTTGGGGCCAGCGACCGTCGCTAGCCCCTTTGGCGATGGGCGGCGACGGCGGAAGTGGGGTCATTTTTTTTTTTTTTTTTTGGAACTGTTTTGTTTATAAAATAAATTTTAGCTTTTCTTTTCTAGTTTTTAAATCTGATTTGAGTAAAAAATAATTTTAAAAAGTCATATGGAAAATAAAAATTCATTTTAAATGTCACGTCAGCATTTTCTATTAAAAAGTTAGACGGTGTTAACTTTATGACTTGATTAAACCAATTTGACGACTTTTAGGACTTAATTGCACTTTTTACAAGTTTTAGGACTCAATTGCATTTTCGTTCCAAGTTTTAGGACTTCTATTGCACTTATCCCTATGAATAATTTCAAGCTACTTGACTGACCTATAGCTATCTTATACTGTTTGATTATGCTATGACTAATTTAAACTCCATGAACATCCAATTGCAGAAAGTTTAAGTCTTAAATAGCAGTAGCACTCAGTAGCAAGTAAACAATTTTTAATCTGAGCCGTCACTTGAATTATAGAAATAATGGAGGGTTACAGGGAAGAAAAATTGAAGAAGAAAATTTCCTAAGAATTGAAGCCCAAATTAGATTAGATCCAGGTTACTCGGGCATTTGTCATTAAAATTTTATTACATAAAAGTGGGTCAATTTAAATTAGACCCATTTTCAACCCACTTAAAATCGACTCAACTCATCCATTTTGCAAGTCTTTGGCTAACCAATACATGACCCTGCACTGCTACTTTCTTTCTTGAGCAGAATTTACACTTGCAAGCTAATAGCATTCTTTTCATCACATACGGCCAACATTTCCGAATGAGCAAGATGCCAGCTTCATTAGTTCATGTCATTCTGCATCGGCTAGCAACCGTGAATCGCACAACTCACTCAAAAAACATATTCCAAGAGTATTTTCAACTATTTCTGGAGCGCGAATTCATACAGGATTCTAAAGTGACAATATGAAATTTGCAAGAAGTTACAACAAGCTACAGCTTCAGCACCCACGAGCTTGTCTTGCGTACTTCTCAGGATGCCAAAATGACGATACACTAAAAATCTTAGACTCTAATCCAAAACAACAATGCACGATGTCAATGACTTAAACGAGTCCATCGTAGTTACATGAACGGAAGACAATTTGCCTCCTTTTGGTAAGGCATCGCAGGGCGTGGATTTCTCGTGCCCACGATGTTACCTAATTATATATGAAGTCATTTTTTTATCAGTAAAAAGGGTGGTAGGAGGTGACCGAGGCTTAGTCACCATAGGAGTTCCATAACTATGACGTAATGTATGGTTTGGGTTATAACTACTCATCATTTTGAGCAAGCTCGTCAATGTTACTTGATCGTAACATAATGATGAGCCGGGGTGTGATTAATATTGGGCTAGCCTCACACTAATAATTGCTTCGCCCCACTGGCCATTTTCACAAGGAAATTTTACCTTGTTGCATCATCGTAATAGAATGATGAGGTTAGGTGAGATTAATATCAGGCTAGCCTCACATTGTCAATTGCTTCACCCCTGCAAGGCATTTTTCACAAGGAGTTGCCTTGTTCCACCTCCCAGGATGCAAATTTCTTAGACCTAATGCCCACACCTAATTATATATGAAGTCATTTTTGTCATCAGTAAAAAGGCTGGGAAGGGGGCAACCAATTTTGCAACTCCCTAGACGTCACCCTAAGAGTTTCACACCCTCGGTAGAATGAATTGTTCGAGCTTTAACTACTGTACATTTTGAGTGACTCGTCATTGCCGCCTCATTCATGATCGAGTTAGTGGGAGTAGAACCGTGATAATTCTATACCATGATGTGGTCGAACCTACATTGTAGATGAAAAAATGTTTCTCCAAGCTAAGGAGGGACTGAAGTTTCAAATTTGTGATCAGGGGGCCCAAGCCACTTTGAAGCAATTCTTAAGAGAAACAATCCAATTTCCAATTTTAAGAACTTAAAATTCGACATGGACCCATTGGTCCTACACTTCAATCTTTGGACTGCATGTCTACTCGAGATTCGGAAAGGTAACTTGGTTTCCTTCTTGTTGCTTTATAAAGACAAAGAATTCTGCATCTACTAAAATTCAAAGCATGACATGGAAACATGCTTACAAAATGACTTGACCAAGGTCCAAGAGTAGTTCTCATGATTTTTTGACACAAATTTGTACAATATAATCGTATTTTCAATTTCTAGAGAAGAATTATGGCAATCGGAGGCTTCAATTCTTGATTTTGATTTTCCATAATCAAGATATTATCTCCTTGCTGATAAACTAAGGGTAGAAGGGAGCGATTGGCATTGTTGCCTCCCCTAAGCTTCACCATGGTGATTACGCATCCTATCAAAGAATGGCCAGCTTAGAAATCCGCACAAACACAACAGTCCATCGTCCCCTCTAGACCATTGTGCAATTGGATTCCAAGTTGATCTCCAAACAAAGCTTTCTAGAATCAGCTAGCGCATTCAAATCACTTGATATAAAATGTCATGCAAAATGGATTAGCTTAGAGTTCACTTTTGGACGCCCATAAATCTAGTCTCTAAACTAATCACCTGAAGAGAAAACCCCTTGAAACCAAGTCCAATTGGCCTACCTACCACCTTGGCTGTGACCCTATAGTTTTGCTCTAGGTAACAATCCAAGTACACCGAGTACATAATAGTCTACTTTGCTAGTGACCCTAGTAGTGTGACAATTTTTCTAGCATAATATTGCTGTTTACAAAAAAAATCATCCAATAAATGTACTTAATGATACGATAGTTCCCTTGTAGATGCATAAATTAAGTAATGCAGTGTCATTTCATCTAGTAAATCGAGACGGAGTTTTAAGATTCTTAGTAATCAGTATTGTCGATCTTCCTGCACCTTCAGCTTCGTACCCCTATCTTCGCAACGAAATATTCACTCCTCAACATGATATCTAGTCCCAATCGAAAATTTTTTAAGGTGCACCAGCCCATCTCGCCTTTAATTTTTTTACGTCACAACTAATTTACACTTGAATAGATCGATTCACCTTATCACATTAAATCAATTTCAAGATATAGTACGACATTTTTTATATTTAATTAAAACGATAATAAGGTTGTACCGATAAAAAAGCGACCGGTCGAGACCTACCGATCGCCGTCAACGCACACGAGACCGAGGAAAAACCGGTGCCGCCGCCGCCGCCGCTCCGCCCAGCGCCTTTCAAAAACGGTCTCTTTCGAGGGAAATAAAATCTCAAAAGGCCCTTCCCTTCCCTTCCCTCCCTCTCTCTTCCCCACCTAGCCTCTTCGCAACTTGCAGACACTTTCTCTCTCTCTCTCTCTCTCTCTCTCTCTCTCTCTTCCTTCCTCGTATCTTGTCGAGGCTTCGAAGATGCTGAGCATGAATCTCTCTCTCCCTCCTCCCGTCGCTGTCTCCACATCCAGCCGCCGCCGCAATCGCCCCATAAATGCCCACGCTCTTCTGGGCAGAAGCGGAAACACGCCCCCGTTCCCGTCTTCGCTTCTCGGCGGCGGACGAGACGGCGGAGCTCGGGTTCTTGGAACCACCGGAGCTCGGATTCGCGGGTACCCATTTGGGTTATCTTCGCGACCCTGTTCTCAGATCCAAGATCCGAGCTCAAAGATCTCGCCTTTGGATCGATTCGTCTCGCTCCGCAATGGGTTGTCCGCCAGATCTCTCGTCCCCAAGGCGGCAGCTGAAGCCAGCCCGGAGGGCGAGGCAGAGGCCGGAGAGGGAGCCGAGGCGGAAGCGGCGGTGTCGAAGCCGAGCAAGACCCTCCAGCTCGCTGTCATCTTCGGGCTCTGGTACTTCCAGAACATCGTCTTCAATATCTACAACAAGAAGGCCCTGAACGTGTTCCCCTACCCTTGGTTCCTCGCCTCCTTCCAGCTCTTCGTCGGCTCCGTCTGGATGTTCGTCCTCTGGTCCCTGAAATTGCAGCCTCGTCCGAAAATCTCCAAGCCCTTCATCGTCGCGTTGCTCGGGCCTGCCCTGTTCCACACCATCGGGCACATTTCGGCTTGCGTGTCGTTCTCGAAGGTGGCCGTGTCGTTCACGCACGTCATCAAGTCGGCCGAGCCCGTCTTCTCGGTCATATTCTCTTCGTTCCTCGGGGATTCGTACCCTCTGGCCGTGTGGCTTTCAATCCTTCCGATCGTGTTCGGTTGTTCGCTTGCTGCAGTCACTGAAGTTTCCTTCAATTTAGGAGGCTTGTCGGGTGCCATGATTAGCAATGTCGGGTTTGTGCTGAGAAACATTTACTCCAAGAAGAGCTTGCAGAACTTCAAAGAAGTTAATGGGTTGAACTTGTATGGATGGATTAGTATCATTTCGCTGTTCTATCTGTTTCCGGTTGCGGTTTTCGTCGAAGGATCTCAATGGGTGCAAGGTTACCACAAGGCCATCGCAACTGTTGGAAAATCATCCACATTTTACTTTTGGGTGTTGCTGTCTGGTGTGTTCTACCATCTTTACAACCAATCATCTTACCAAGCCCTCGACGATATCAGCCCACTGACTTTCTCGGTTGGAAATACAATGAAGAGAGTGGTGGTGATTGTGTCGACTGTTTTGGTGTTCAGGAACCCAGTTCGGCCCTTGAATGCGCTCGGATCTGCCATTGCTATATTTGGGACTTTCCTGTATACGCAGGCAACATCTGCTAAGAAAGCTAAGAATCAAGGAGGTGAAAAGAAGAGCTAGGTTTTGAAACAGTCAGTCTCTGCCTGGAGCTTTTTCAGTCTTTGGCCTTTGATTGTATTTGCAGTCATCTTTAATTTTGCTTTGCAGGACAATGATAGTCAAATAAAACTCTGATACTTTTTGTCCATGAGATGTGTTTTTGTCCCAAAGTTGGTCGCTGGGCGCCTGTTTGAATTGCTTAAGAATCTGCTGATTGTATGGATTCTTGGATTGTAATGTTGCCTTTGGCAGGCAATTGGAATAGCATCTTGTGAAGTGATTCATTCATGCAATGACAATGTTGGATTGATCTTTGATTGGAAGTACATTTGATATGGTGTCCGACTGCATCTTGACAGATTGTCACCAGTATTTTCTCCTTGTCTTGGTTGAATTCAAATTGCCAAAGGAACACAACTACTACTAGGAGATTTGACTTCTAAAGCAAGCATTTTGACTGATGAAGATCTGTATACTACTTCAGGCGGTGAGGCCTGCATCCACACGAAGCTAGCTACTCATAGTGATACCACTTGATTTTGATGATAATCTCAATATCAGTCAGTGAGAAATCAAATCTGTATATCTCTGCTCAAACTGGGGCTGCACAAGATATGCTGCTCGGCTTCTGTTTTACAATTTCAAGGCAGAGCTGGATACCTTGCCCCTCTATGCATTTCATGTTAATTTGGTGCAGATAAAGATATGCAGCTCAGCTTCTCTTTTACAATTTCATGCCAGATCTGGATACGTTGTGCCTGTACATTTCATGGTGATTTGGTGCATATAAAGAACTCATTGCTCGAGCGCTGTTTATGTCATAAGCCGATTGGTTTGTCACGTCTGAAACGGATGCATGCCCTATCGAAGGTGCCATAACCTGACTGAAGAAGGGGAGAAATTCTCTTAAGCTCTCTATGCGCTCCTTTGCAGCATGGTTTCTGCATTCTAAGTATGCAAAGTAGAACTTTTGCTTATGGCAGGCAGTTCAAGTCTTTCTATTGCCTCTTGGATGTACCCTGTCTAATTGTCTATACTATCTATCCGCTGAGAAGAGTGGATGACCTGAGTTTCAACGGTCGACTAAGATCTGCTCAAGTTGCAAACTCTTGCCTTTTTTTTTTTTTTTCTTTTCTATTTTGGTGTATCATCAGTAAAAATGTCTGAAGCTGATGAGCTTTACGACACTAAGGAGGCGCCGGAATTCGAGAAAATATGAATAAATGTACGAGGACACATATGAATTTCATATGAGGTTCACATGATTCAACGGATGACATGTATGGATCTAAGTGGTTTAGATGAGATCAATAATTTTCATAATTGGGGTGCGGAATGGAGAATGATGCTGCTCCCATCTCACTATATTATATTGTACTTCTCAAGGATAGTCTACAATCAATTAATAAAATATGAAATTGAAAATTTCCTATTAGGATAAAAAGAAAGGTTAAAGTTAAAAGGTGAAAATCCAATGAAAAAAGTAACAATGCCTATAAATAAGAATACTTATCACCCATTGGACATTCTCTATTTTTAGGGTGTTTTAGTATTTTTAGGGTGTGTTTGTATGAGTAATATTATTTTGCATGAATTAACTTTTTGAACTTTCATGTGTTTAATTTGTTGAAAATAATCAATTAACTGGAAATCATTTATGGTTGAAGAGAATATGTATAGTTGTTCGAATAATGAATTCCTTAGCCTAGAAAGAGGATAACATTTTCCCAAAAAATGATTTCATAGAAAATATTTTCTTTATCACGAAATTTTTTCGTTAACAAACACGTCCTAAAGCAATTTCCTTTAATTTTTTTAACTTTTTTTGGTCATATTTAACCTTCTATCCCCAAAGAAGGGAGAAAAAATGAGGGTAGTAAAAAGTTCAATTGAAAAATTTTAAAGATTTCGAAACTTTTAGGAGAGAAGAGAAAGGGAAACTTTTCCCCAAATCTTCAAAAAATAGAACTAAAATCTTCCGTACATATAAAAAAATCATCTTAAATAATTTATAGCTCGTGAATGAATAAAATATTCTATTTTCAGGGGAAGTTGACGTATAATTAATTTAATTGACTCAAAGCCTAATTACATAAGAAAAAAATATTACACCGTTGATTTAGTTCAATGCAATTGTAGCCGTTGAACGGGGGCTCCGTAAAACAGCAACACGCGTCCCTCTGCACGTACCGTCCTCGACGCTTCGCTCACCGTGCTCCGCTCGTCGCCCGCTCGGCGGTGCTCCTCCTCCTCCTCCTCCGACGGCGACCCGCCGCGGATTCCAGAGACAGAAGCCGAAGACGAAGGCCCCCTAGCCCCGCGATCCTCTTCTCCGTCGACGGCGCGAACCCCTGTGCTCGACCCGGCAGGTATTCCGCATTTCTGTGTACTTCTTCGAGGCGAGAATGTCGACGCGAGACCCTCTGCCCTGGCCTGGTTTTAGAATGTTCGACACGAAAGCTTAAAAGGGTAGGCGAAGGGACGCTAAATCAATGTTGGGTCCATTGAAATTCGTGGACAGGGGACGTGGGGGAGGGAGACTTCGGACGCTCACATTTGGGTTGCAAAACCAGAGGCACGGCGCGTGAGAGATGAAAGGGGACTGAGGCGGACCTGGTTTGGCTCTGGTTTGGCTCTGGTATGGTAGTAAAGTCCAACCCCAGTTTAAACTAGAGTGACTGGCAAGCATAGTGTTAGTGGCATGACGAGGTGGACTGTTCTCAGTTTCCTGACTCACTATGTTGGGGTTTACAATGGCTGAAGGACGAAACGTTTTGAGCAATTGCGTTGTGTTGAGCTCTCTCGACTCGATTTGATTTACGCTTTCCTTGATGGGTTCTTGTGCTCCGTTCCTCCTGTTCCTGCTCGTAGTTTCTGCGCTTGTGAAAAGCTTACGGTGCTCTGTGGTGGAAGAATTTCTTAGCAGCTTCATCTTGCAGGTGTGCTTTCACTTCCCTTGCGAGGCCATATGAGTGGAGGGCAAGAAGATGACTACTGGCCGCTCTCGGGGAAACCGTTCTTTGATATTATTCTTACAAAGTCACATGTTCATCCCCGTTATAATCTGGTAACTAGTGCGGTCTCATTAATGGCTTTGCGACAATAGTGGGTTGATGATAAGGCCGCTTTCAAATGGGAATTTCTCGAGGTTGTGATGTTACGAAATCCTTTCGAGATGCATTGGGAATCTTCAAGCTGTGATATCTCTGTCTTAGCCCTTTCTTGTGATTGATATTAGTAATAGTAGCCACCAGTTATTGTCGTTGCTTTATCTGGCATTTCATCCGTCATGTAATTTCGTAGTCATTTTCTCTGCTGTAAAAATAATTTGTTTCACTAGAAAACTTGTACTCCACTTTCTGTTTCTCTAATGGTCCTTGAGTTATTGGTAAGAGCTTAATTTAAAAGGGAGGTTCTCTTGCTTGAAGATTCTTCAGTATGTACTAGCAGCTAGATCACTACGCTATTGACTTAATACTTTGGCTGGTCTGTGTGGTTTTCCTTTGGTATGCAGTTCATTCCTTCCAGAATGCATTCGCTGCTGCCGTCACAGGACACGCAAGCAGTTCTCGCTTATAAAGACAAGACATGGGATGTTATGCTGTATACGAAAGCAAAAAGGTTCGATTACAGTTGGAAACAATTTGTAGATGACAATCATCTTAAGGCTGGGGATGCATGTGTGTTTGAACTCATGGAGTGTCTAAGTACAAAAGTGACCTTTAAGGTTCAAATTCTCAGAAGTGACTTCCCAGCTGAATTGCTGGCCAAGGTCATTGGTGAGACAGCAGGTGCTCCCATCGTCATTGAGTAGGAAAGCCCTTATGTCAGCTAGATGTCTCTTTTACTGCCTCATGTACCACATTACTATCCTTATAATGCCCCTCCTGGCTTTTTAGCTGCTGGCATATCTTGTCTCAGTTGTTATTGTAACAGAACTTTTTAAGGAGAATCGCTCATGTGGTATTACTGAGCCTGTTAGACATTGTAAAGAAATTCGTCCTGTTCTTCTACTCAACCTAATTAAACTGTCTTCTTCTTATCTTCGCATTGATTGATTGAGCATTTAACAGTCTCAATGAGGAATGCCAGCCATGAATCTTGTTCTGCTGATACTTTCTTGACTTGAAAAGATATATCTGGGTGTTTTTTGTGTTGATTTTGCAACTTGATAGAGAAGGATATGATCAATTCAATATGATTTGTTATCATTTGCATTAGACAGTTCAATTCACCCAAGTAAATCGTGGAGGATGTTAATTAGGCTTTGTGATTTCTGAGACCAATTACACAAAATTGTAATGCTAAATACATGTGACTAAGGAATGGGCAGCTGGTCATGCAGCTCTCTAGTAGTGTGGCTCACTAGGAGTTTTGAGGACTGTAACGGTAAACTTTCTCACTCATTCTGGTATTTATACATGGTCGAGTTGATTTCTCCATCACTCCAAGGGTGATGAAGATTTTCAATTGTGTTTCATTGAGCTGGCTATATCCATCACTTCTATATATCTCACAGCCAAAAAAATTTTCTTCAGAAGCAGGAGCTAAGAAAATTCTGTTCTATTTCTGTTCCTCTCAAACCGGTCATAAGCAGGCTTGGTTCGTAGGAAAAGCAATATGCTGGCAGCTAGACCCACCATTGAGATACAGGCCCACCATAGAAATGTCTGCTGATAACATTTCCTACCCATGCATATCGTAGCGTCACCAAGCATGCTTTCGCGTGCTGTGGTCTCTGCACCGGCATCGTACACAAGAGCTGCAAGAAGGCCGTAGAGGAGTGAACCTATTGGAATGTTGGTGATGAGGATGTTGTGGTTGACCCCAGCACTATTTGGCCCAAACAACTCGGATGTCACTGAGACTGCAGCTGAGAATACGAAGCCAGAACTCAGCCCAATCAAGCCGGTACCAGTTCGCAGAATTGTCTCATTACCTGATGTTGATAGCAAAATGAAAGCGATTGGTGTTGGAACAAGTGCTATGGCAAGCCACCCAGTCCTTGCAAAGTATATCTTGCTGCAATTGGGAACTTGGACAAGGTCAGTTGACATATAATCAAGAAGAACTTTATGTTGAAACATGAGTAGCCTACCTCCCTTAATGACCTCTATCAAAATTGCATTCATGGTGATGATGTGTATGTGTTAAATTTATGGTCTTTTGGAGTAGCTAAATGATTTTGTCATGTACAGAAAACCAGAAACGGAACTTCTCTCTACATGATAATGCGTTTCTATGGGTTCTTAACAAGTAGAATACATGCATTACAGTGAATAGCAATTGTATTCTGGTAAGTACGTACTCGCGCAGGAAGTCCGGGCCAGCTGCAAGCAGACGACCAAAGAAAGAGCAAGATGAGTAGAGAGTGACAAATGCACTAGTCTGAGTGCCGAATCCAAGAGATTGCGTAATTTGCCCTAGATTGTTGCTGTACACCAACCCAATTGTTGCCCCACACAAATAAGCCAGATAGTAGAACCAGAAGTCCCACCGACGCACAAGCAGCCTAGCCGAGTGCTCCTCGCCCAAAACTGTCAACTGATCCTTTTCCATCACATTTCCACAACACCCATCTTCAGCTCGTAGAATGAATATACTTCTGCTCCCATTCCCGTTCATTCGAGCATTGATCTCTGCTGGCTCACTTCCAATCAGTTCCTTATGAAGCTCAAGGTCATCAACATTTACAAGACCAAAAGTTGACCCATTGAGACTTATTCTTGAACTGATGACACGTTGGGCCCAATCTCGAGCATACACTATGCCGGGGAGGCATAGGGGAAGGACAAGGAGGAGAATGGCACCCGCTAGGAGGAGACGTGCTCGGTATGAAACATTTGAGAGTGGGTTGAGGAGGAGGAGGTAAAGGCCAGTGATGACAGCCACACCATTGAGAAAGAGGAAGATGCGCGAGTCGCGTTTAATGGCATCAGGTGGGAGCTGCTGAGGCGGCGGTTGGCGGAGGACTGGGATCAAGGCGACACCCGAAGTAAAGAGAGGGACAAGGGCATTTAGGAAGGGATAGAGGGTGTCGTCATCAGGGTCTATTGCGTTGGCTATGAGAGTGTATAGAGCAGCACTTACGCCGTTGAAACTGATGGTGAGGGCTAATGCTAGTGCCCTGTTTGATTGGAAGTTCCCGATGCACAAAACGTAGCATACCGTGTTGAACCAGCAGATGCTACAACCAGCCAGCAAAGACAGGAAAAACACCTGCATCATTCACAATGCAATGACGTTAGCTTCCATATCCGGCGGAACAGACTTAAGTCTTTAACATGTACGGTCCTTGCTATTTTTAAGTCCATGCTCACATAGAATTCTAAAGGGCTCTCGTTTATGTGATTCTATTATACATCCACAAATGGCAAACATGAGGTCGGTGTAACTTCAGATGAGAAAAGCTTGGTTAAAGTTTCTTGAGATCGTTAAACTGCAGGCAGGTCCTTCAAGATTTTTAGAAAAAAAATCTACAGTTTATGTCTGCTGATATCCATTCTTCGTAAAATATGCATAAAGATACATCTTTGGGACCATGGGCCTCTTTTGAGGAATGGCAGATGAGAATGGCAGATGCCTTGGTAAAAGTCACATCCTTTGTCACGGGTGCTTCAAGAATTTTTGGTTCATTTGCCTCCCTTTTGATATATAGATGCAAAAACGCGGACCGAAAAAGCAATCGGCATCCAGCAATTCATGGCATTAATACAAACAAGGGGTAAAGCTGAACATCGTGTAGGTGAGGCAGGCTTCTATAGCCAAGATAGGAATGGGATTATGTATTTTCCCACACAAATAAGCTTCTAAACAGACAAAGGGATGTCTAACTAAAGCCGCGCTATAGTGCGCAGACACTGAGTCGAGGTTGAGCATACGTCGACATGGTGTTCCCGTGCACAGCCATCCATGATGGTGTGAACATTAAACTGACCCTTTTGTTGGTACTCTTAAATCCATACCGAGGGTGATCTTATAGGACGTATGAATCTATGCCAGGTTCGATTTTTGCTGAAGAACGGAAACTGCATGCTAAGTGACAATGATTCCGAAGAATATTAGTTGTAGCTTGTCAAGCGTCGTAAGTACACTTTGAAATGTAATTTATATTAAGATAGATGGTTATCACCTTCATTTGCCCCTACCAACGCTAATCTACTTAAATTATTTTGCGATCAAGGTCCGAAATCGGGGCAGGTTGGAGGTGGTTGACCTTTTCCAAACCCGAATTCTACATGTCCGATCGAATCTCATGCCTAACTCAAACTCAAGGGAACCCTGAATCCACCTCAAATTAGAAGACAAAACGTCTAATCCAGTCGGAACTCACTTGATCAAAACTTTCTCCCAGCACATATTCTGAATCGGATATTATTGTTTCATGAAAGTAACGACTAATTATCTTAATTTATGCCATAGCTACTATCATAATGTTGTTCTCTTTATTGTTAATTAAAGACAGTAGCATAAGCATAACCTTGTAGGTTTGAAAAGGAACAGGAGCATCGTCACAACTTATCGGGTTCGGGTTTTATGTTAACCACCATTCAAATCCCAATATATTGAAACTTTGGACGAGCCGGGCTCCGGAATCGAGCCCAAGCCTGGCTATTCGTCCCTAAAAGGATACTTAAACTTGTTTTGGCACGCCTGTACCGACGTTGACTTCAGACCAATGTTCTGGCCAGGAAAAGAAATGAAGCGGTGCGTCGTTGTCTATCAAAACTTCGTTCTCATTCCATCTAATTCAACGCCTATACAGTCCGCACCATTTACAGCGATTTGAAAATGACGAGGTGCGTCTTTGTCTTCATATCACGTCTTAGCCAATTAAACCGACTGATCAGGAAGACTTAACGACTAAGGCAGGAAAAAAGAGAGCACAGGCGACTTATGCGGCTGTGGATGTGGCCCTTGTACGTAGGAGGTTCACTCGTTCTGAGGGCTACGTCCCGGCGTATCATTGGCTTTCCTAGTTCTCAGGACAAACGAGTGACCCAGAACAACCCCAGCGCCAAAAAAAGAAGAAAAAAAGAAGAAGGGAAAGAAGTAGAAAATTGCGAGGAAGACGAGCATGATCGGCCCTCGTTGAAATAGGAATCAGGGGCTCTGCATTTTCGCGGCGTCGAAGAAGAATGCGAAAGGCAAAAGCAAAGGGAGAGAGAGAGGAGACGGACCAGGAAATAAGGCAAGGAGATGATCTGCTGGATGAGGAGCCACTGGACGCCGTAGCCGAAGAGGCCTATGAAGGCGGCCATGAACATGACGGCCCAGAGGGGGAGGTACCGGAGCGACACGCCGGAGCACCAGCCGAAGGCCTTCCCCATGTCGGACGCCACCGCCAGGTAGTTGAGCTGCACCTGGGAGATCCCCAGGGCCGTCTTGAGGTCCGACGAGTAGGACGAGAAGTCGAAGTTGGTCCCCGTGAAAGCCTGCACCCACGTCGCCGCCACCAGGATCATCCACTTCCGCGACTGCCCCGCCATTGTCCGCCTGCCACCGGCAGAGAGAGAGAGAGAGAGAGAGAGATAATTTAGGTGGGAGTGGAATGTTGGGAGTTGAAAATGGGGGAGGTTGGGGTGCCTATTTTGAGGGGGAGCGATGGGGACGGTGCGTGCAAGCTTGGCGGGCCATGTTCAAAGGGTGAAAGATGGTTGGAAATAAGTACATATGTGCTTGTGGGTCAAATCTTGAAAGTAGGTTGTGTCTGCGTAAGACATATCTAAATACAAATAATATATATATATATATATATATATGTACATATGTATAGATGGAATTAGGTACTAGATTAATTTGAACAATACTCATGATTAGTAAAAATTGCATCGCAAGCCTTAAAGGTAATGCATTGATGGAATCGAGTCCTGGACCTTTCGGTTAATTAAATTAAGTTCGAAACTTTTTACCGAAGGTGTTATCGAATTCTACATCTTTATACTGATATGATTTAAGTCATAAATATCTATCGATAAATTCGGTCCTGTTTTGAACTTATATTTGAAATTGCATTTTAGGATTGTCGTGAAGCCTTATGTTAGACGCCACATGTGCATTTTTAGGTATTATTTGTCCGAAGGGTTCAAGATTGGCATGAATCGATTAAAGGTGTAGGGGTTTATTGCATTTCGTATGTATGGTCTGCAACTTATAAAGTACTTCTCACATGCAATTATGTTAGGCTGGAAAGGTTTTCAAAAAGAGGTAAAAGACTGAATTTCAGGTTAATATTTCTAATAATAAAAATCAACACCTATTTTTTCGATAAAGACTATACATAAATTCTGCCAGTTCTCCTAATCACATTTTTACACCTTATTAGGATGTAAATTTCGGACCCTCGACGCTCTCCCATTTGAAAAGAAGGGAGATGTCATTGTTGTCGAGATTAATTGTCATTAGGCATCTATCTATTATATAAAGTAAAAATCGAAGCTGCAAGAACATTTGCTCATACGCTCGCCACGGGACACTTAGGGTTTGTTTGTTAAAAAGTGTTTCCGTTCTCCGGAACAGAAACATATTTGGTAAAATTTTTGTTCTAGAATAGAAACAAGAAGTAAAAAAAAAAAGTAATTTCTTGTTCCCGGGAACAATTCCGAGAATCAATTTTTCTCTCTCTTCTTTTTTCTTCTCTTTTTTCTTCTCTTCTTTTCTTTTCTTCTTCTTCCTTTTGACCGACGATCAGCCGATGAGGGCCGGTGACCTCGCTGGAGCGTCATCGGCCCCTGGCGAGGCTCGGCCTCCCCAGATCTGGGCGAGCTCGAGCTCGCCGCCGTAGCTGGTGACCGGCCACAAAGGAGAAAGAAGGAAAAAAGGAAAAATATAATAAAAAATTGAAAAATTAAAAGAAACAACAAAATTATACAAGTTCACCAAGACGTTCTTGTACTCATAAATTGTTCCCGGGAACAAAAACAAAAAAAAAAAAAACTATTTATCATCAAAAATCGTTCATCGAAACAGAATCGTTATCAAACGCGTTCTTATACCTCTACGATTGCCTTGGGGTGACACATGATATAGTTTCCAACGTTTGACCTAAAATTATTAGCTTATTGATTTGTCAAACCCCAAAAAATCTATGTGCTAGTGAATGTAAATTTTAAATATGAATAAAGAGAATTTTTTTTCAATATAATTTAGGTGATATACTTTATTTTTTTTTTCATCCCCAAGCGTCTATTACTTATTAGTTTATATTTTAAAAAGAAAAAACAGACAAAGAAGAAGTTTCTCCACATATAACACTATTCAGATGTAAAATAATTCTCAAAAAGGAAATTGGATTTACATGAAAACTTGAATTAAGTTGTTTTAAGTACTTTTGATACTCTAAACTCTTACTTATTATGTTCGAGCAATTTCACTCAGTTCAATTTAATTTAATTTAAAAAATCACTTGGTTTCACATTTAATTTCTTTAAAAAAATTATCAATGAGGACAAAGTTCAAGAGCTAAGAGAATATTTGCTCGTATTCTTATTATTTGGCACTTTACTTTACCTCGGTGATTATCATGTAACAAGATTATGTCATAGTTTTGCCATGCGATAAACATTGCACAAAGTTTATCCCCGAGTTTCTATCCCATGTTTGTTTAAATTAAAACATATAGATAAAGAAAAGATTTCTTTACTGTCGTATTCTTCAAACGAAGAAAATTTTAAAATTCAAAAGAAAACTCACATATAAAATGTTATGATCAGTTTATCGATAATCTAAACTATAACTTATTTTATTCAAGCAATTTCTTTCAGTTCCACGATGAATTTTCTGCCGTATAATATTCTAAACTAATCTAAGACGTGTTGCATTTAACTAAAAAATAAACGCAATCCGACATTTAAATGGCTTGACAAAATGTAAACTAAGTTCTTGAGCTTTAGATTGTTGTGGCCTAACTTTCACCTTTTATCTCCCATTGGACTAAACCAGAATTTGATTTTTGTCGTAGCTACAGCAAAAATATCGTTTGAACTATTGCCATATTTTGTCGGTTCATAAAACATAATATTATGACGTCTTTTTTTCCCTCATCAATTTTTTTTTTAGAACTATAAATATGATTGTCCAATAGCACCCATCTCTTTCCTTATATCACATCTCCTCTAAATAATGTCGCCAGTGATTTGAAATCGCGAATTGAAATATGCCGGTGCAAAGCATGGGACGAGTAATTAGCTAAGTTTTTAGCTTTGAATGGACGATTTGGTTCATGCGACCCAAATCAAATGCAATGCAAGTAAGTAATTAAAAGACAATGGTCGGTTGGTGGCCGGAGAGAATTAGCTGCAGTTTATGAAATGATCATTCCCGATTTGATTCCCAAATCCCATGTTTGCTTTAGAAATGAAAGAACAAATGCCATTATAGTATCCAATTACTAAACTCAGATAATAGATATCATTATGTGTCGTGATTGTGTCTAAGGAAGGAAGTAATTATAATACGGACAGAAATATCATTTTTTTTTTTTTTTGCTATCTATAGTTAGACAACTTACTAAGCACATAAAATGACAACGTATCTAAACTTCATCATAGTCATAATAATAGTAATGAGGATGATAGTAGATAGATAGGCGGTTTATTGCGCTAGAGTTATGGCGAAAACTGAAATTTATAGTAGCTTTCGGTGACATGTCATCTTCTTTTTGGATAGATATATACTGCTTATTCCAAAGACCAGAAGCATAAATGCAATCAAGCATAGAACCTCTTTTTAACTTTTGAAATAGCTTTCAAAGAAGTTAAACTGTCTTAGTAAATGCAATTCGGATCGATTAGTGTTTCGAGTCGATCGGACTCCTTTTAGGTCGAAAACTAGATTGGGGAAAGATGACTCAAGCCTAAGGACACGTAGATGGTGAATCGGGTTAAAAGTGAAAGTCACCAAAAGAGTGGCAAAATATTATTGAAATCAGTACACTCGAGTGAGAGAGAGGAGAGTGCAATTTCCTGTGCATAATTTGCGCAATTGCATCGAGCGAAGAAGCCTTTTTTTTTTTTTTTAACTTCTAAGATAACTTTTATTAAGGATTTCTCTTTAGTGCGTTACGATGACGACACAAGGACGTATGTCCAAACCAGGCTTTTCGAATCCCGCCGTCGACACTCGACCATCCAAAACCTTGCTGCATCGAACGTTCAACGACTTGTCCTAGCTCGGACACTGCACGATGATTGTCTGACGCAGCGTACCGTGTGTCATGACATTTCGTCGTCCCAGGCACGGGAGGGACACACTCTTTTTAAGACGGCGTGCAGAACCGTACTACGTTGCGAAGGACAAGATACTCGATATGGATAAAAGCTAAATCCTGTCCTTATCCAAAGCTAAATCGGGATCATCCGGGCCAGAATGGGCTGAGGACATTTATGAAGCCATTTTAAGCTTTCGAAACATTCGGGATTTTCTGGTCAGGAACTACGACTCATCCGTCTCGAAACCCGCCAGTCCCGTGTAGAACTGTCACAACTCAAGGCCTCATGCAGGTCAGGCCCGGTCAAAGGACCGTGCCTCGAGGTCTCGAGGTCAAAAAATGTATATCGCAACAAGGGTTGGTCGTCAGCTAAGGACTCCCAACGAACTTTCTCTAGAATTACATGGTCTTGTTCAATTTGTTTTATGTTAATCTATTTGCTTGTGGGGCTCTGACTCCGAGGGCGGCAGCAGCGAGAAAATTTAGTTGCAAAAGGCCCTGTGGGGGGCAATGTAGCTCTTGTTGTCCTTCAAGATATGATATATGATTGGTTTAGGTAGTTGGGGATCGATTAGAGGACAGACATCTTGGTTTACTAAGATAAATCAAATGTTGGTGGAGCAATCAAATTGATGTTTAAGTAGATCTGCCGTTGCTTTCGATGCTTTTTGGCGCGGCTAACTTCGATGGAACGAGACTTTCTTTCTTAGTTAGCTGCAACACTCTGGTCCTAGCTAACTTTCCTTCTCCAAGACCAAGACTAAGACCGCTTTTATGTAATAAACGCTTGGAAAAACTAAAGCAATGAAAAGACATTGAAGCTTCCGAGCCTTGTTTCGTCTTTAGATTAATGTTGGGATAAGTGCAGCATCGGTCTTTAACAATTTCGCCCGCCGGCCGCTTGAGTCCTGAGCAGTGAGCATACCATTTTGACCCCGTTAAGTTCCCGATGCAGATAAAGTTCTAAGCTCGCCGTCGGTGGGTTTTCCGAGGCTGGAAATCTTATGTGCCCTTAAATCAATCGAAATACGATGTCAAGAACTCGATCCATCGACGGCGAAAACATTAAGAACTCGATCTCCTACTTACCTCGCGTAATCTGCATTCCGAACCTTTACAATAGAGAGACGTCAATAAGGACAAAAAAATCGCATTTTCGAACCGCCGCATAAAAGTGAAATGTAACGAATCCTTAATTTCGTACGTTCTATACGGAACTAGACAAGGCGTGTTCCCGTGAAGGACACCATGAAACGATTTTGTCCCTCCGTGAAAGGAAACTTGAGGGATAGCTACCACGTTTTCCTTCACTTTCTTCTTTACTTAGTCTCGATGCTTGACAAGAAACGACGGCGACGATCCGACCGCTCCATAAATTTCGAAGGACGCATATGCGGAGCTTTTCTTATGACGTAATGGACGCTATAATTGTACCGGATATTGAAGGACGCATGCGCGGAGCTCCGCGGGATACGCTTAACGTGCCTTGACGCACTGTTCTCTGAGAAAGATGGCGAGAATATGGACATCGGAATCATCGCGTTCTTTCATGCTTTCCGAGGAGTAGCGTGTATTGACTGTGCAGCTGCGCTTGCTTTAACCGACGAATCAACCACGACAAGATAGTAATCAAGTTGTAGCGACATTCGATGAGATAGTAGCCAGAGAGAGAGAGAGAGAGAGAGAGAGAGAGAGTATTTTACCTTCGCCAATAAAAAATGTATAATTTTTGGACCCTCTTGTCGCTTTTCATGAAGCTTTGATGGAGGTAACGGAGGAGAAGGCACTTTGGCTCTCGCTGCTTTCTTGAATTAGAGAGTTGTGAAGGAGAAAAAAGGAGAAGGAGTTTTGACTCTTTGACTGTTTTCGTGAGGAGTCGTGAAGTTTCAATGTTAACAAGGAGAAAGAGAAAGAACGCATGGGGTTTTAAAAAATATTACTTTTATATCATGGATAAAAAAATTTCTATTTACCTTTAATTCATCGCCACATGATTTTTTTCTCTTTTATCCGAGTAATGTCTCTTTTATCCAGCTTTATATTGTCTTTGTTAGCAACCAAATATAGGATATGATAATATTTATTTTATCCCAATCATCGGACTTAAGGCACAACTACTAAGTCTGTATTAGAGATGACTCGCATCCACATTTTGTATTTCAAGTAATAGAACAAATTCTAATAATAAAATATAAAATTTGCGCTATTTAATTACAAAAATATTTGTTGGTCGAGTAATCGTGTTGCTGCTTGTTTGTTCATCCCATGTTTCAATTCTTGATGCGTGCTAAAGTACATATTTCTTTTGAAAACAATTTAACTCGAAAATCAAAACTGCTTATCTTTTTTTTTAATTATCTTTTCGAAGCTACCAATCTCCCTTGAATTTCTCAATTTTTGACAAGTGTCAAGGTTGAGAGCTCTCCAATTTAGGCAAGAATTCCCCTATTTTCATATATGCAAGTGCCTGTCGAGAAAAGCTTAAGTGGATTATAAAATACATAACCAACCCTTGCTACAAACCTAATTAAATGATTGTCCTCAAACTCCTAAACCTCGATTATGATATTACTGTTCTTTCCTTCAATACGCACGTGCTTGATCAAATTAATACAAGACGCATCACATGATAAGCGTAGAGTGTTACCATTATGAAATTGCTTCCGTAGCCTATCAAAGAGTTAACAATTTGATACAAATTATCAACCTCACATAAAACTGAAGCATTAACATTTTGCCCATTGGACAAGTATAAAACAACCTTTTGAATGTTAGAGGAGAAAATGAGCTCAAATTGTCGCCCGTGGGCCGAAAGGAACATAACGACCTTTCAACCATCTAAAGAAAAGGCCCAACTTTTCACCAATTGGAGAAAAAATTGACACCTGTTGCAATTTTCGTTCGTTATTACTGTAAAATCACCACGTGTCATCCACGTCATCAAGTGTGCGACTCACTGTGCTGACGTGCACAGCGAGCCACGTCAACCAACCCAAATTATTACATCATTTTTTTTACTATTAGTTTCATAACCAAATTCATTTTAGAAACCAAAAACAGCGGCGTTTTTTCTCGGCAATCTAATAGCACGAGGGTTCCATTGTTGATATTTGATGTATATAGACTTTTGGGTGCTTTCGTGTTTAAGTGGTGTCTTGTGCTATTGTGTTGGCAATCTAGTAGTGAATAACGTGGTCGTCCTCATCCACATTGACGTCCTCTTTCATTCATTCAGACAAATCATCGCTAACCTTCTACTTAAATAACTCCTCCACAATTCCATAGCATCCTCTCTTGGCTGCAAAAATCTCTTCATAGAATTCCAATAAATAGAGTTTCCAAATCTTGTCGGACTTATCCTTGCAAGGTATGAGATTCCATGTGCCATCTTTTACATTGAATGTGCCAACTCTTCTCTTGAAGTCCACATAATACAAGATGACATATGCATAAACTACTTGGCAGCTTGAGTCGAAATCTAGTTTTACATGGCTAAACAATGAGGAGTCCAATTTTTGTTCAACCCAACATTTATCGTATCGATTATGATTTGATTGTTGAAAGGGTGCATAGGCATGCTTATGATTAAAATAGTGCAATTCGAAACATGTATGCTGTAGTGAAGGTCCGACGCTTAAATGCCAAGGGAGGTCGATTTGAAGGGAGGTTATTGGGTTGAAAAGGAAGACGAATGAGATCTCTCTTGATGAGAGGAGGAGCCATCCGTGCTTGGAGGCAAGACAGTTGACTAGACACTTGAGCATGGGAATTTGCGCAACGTCGAGGTGCTTTGTGATGGGGTTGAGGAATCCATGGGTCATCTCATTGGAGAATGTTTCTAGATAGAGCAAGATGGGTGTTTTGTTGAGTGAGGCCATGGTATGAAGTTGTAGAATATTGGGTGCGAATTAGATTAATATATATAGAGGTTAATTTGGTGTAATATGTTTTGCAAATATTTCCTATATCTATCTAATTCTCACCCAATCACATATTAGATTTTGCAAATATTTCCTATTTCTATACGGGTTTTAATTAGTTTCCATTTTTAATTTGATCGTATAGATTTTCAAATCAAAACCATGAAGGGTTTGGAAGATATTTAAAAAATTGAAGCAAAAGCATATTGAGCAAAACTTGGCAACCTGTATCTTCATATGATATCCGGCATTCTGTTTTGATTTGGTTTGATCTTGGATTGGATAATCTTGATATATTTAAATGTTAATATCATGTAATCATACGGAACATTCAATGAAGTAATTAAGTATTATGCTAGCTGTCGTATTATCAACAAATTAACATTAATTTAATATGTAAATATAAGTTGTCGAGATTTTTTTTTTTTGTTATATCAATTATTAATTTTTTTGTTTACTATCTATCGATATATTTATGATCATGATGATCTACATGTTTGATAATTTTTCAAGTCTTAAAGTAAATTTAAAACTATATCAGTAGTTAGTGGCTTTTATATATAATCAGAGCAACCTTCCATTTAGAAAAGTTGGTCCATTATATTTATTAATTTCAGTAGAAAATAACTTTCTCACGTTAGATAATAACTTTTCATGATTACCAGTATAGCTTTCATGCGCTTCAGGAACTTTTATCAGAGTTCAATTACTGTTCAAGGTCAAAAGTAAATTTAAAACTATAAAAAAAAAAAAAATTAGTGAGTCTTAAACATAATCGATAGTCTTAATTAGTTCATTATAATGTAACTCCTCTAAACAAATAAAATTTAATAGCAGCAGAAGTATTTTGACTACTGGGACAAGCATCTAAACAACTCTTCTCAAATCCAAACTCGTTCATAAACGCAACTAAATAAATCACTCTCGTAAATCGATTTCAAGCAACATGATCCGTTGAACTTCGGCCTGTGACTAGCGACCGTCAGCTCCAACTTCTTGCCCTCTCTTTGATTTGGTTTCGGCATCACCATCGATCCACAATCGCCCAAGTAGTAAGTAACGTCGACGGCCACATCCCCTTTTTCCCACTCAGACAAATCTTCTCTAACCTTCAACTTGAAAATTTCTGGTACAATTCCATGACGTCCTCTCTTGGCCGCAAAAATCTCTCCGTTGAGTTCCAATAAAAGGAGTTTCCATACCTTAACGGACTTATCCTTGCAAGGGATGACATTCCATGTGACATCTTTAATATTGAATGTACCTACTCTTCCCTTCAAATCCACAAAATACAAGATGCCTTTTGCATAGACACCTTGCCAGATTGAGTCAAAATCTGGACTTATAAGCCAGTTATGCCAAGGGAGGTCGATTCAATCTCAGTTTATTGGGTTGAAAAGGAAGATCGACGAGATCTCTCTCGACAAGAGGAGGACCCATCCATGCTTGGAGGCAAGACAGTCAACTTGACACTCGAGCTCGGAAATTTGCACCAAGGCGAGGTGACTCGTGATAGGGTCGAGGAACCCATGGGTCGTTTCGCCAGAAAATTTTCCTAAATAGAACAAGACAGGAGTTTTTTTGAGTGAAGCCATGGCATGAAATTTTAGAATATGTGATTTGTGTAAAAAAAAATTATATATACATCCAACTTCTTATTCAAATCAAATATGACATCATACAGTGAAGCTCTTATTTGCTTCGGAACTTTACAAGGTGAAAAATAATTTCAAAAAACTGTTGAAAATTAGCAAGGATTAAACATAATTAGTAAATATTCATAAATAAAATTACGTTCAGCTACTTCAGACTCATCCGGGCTTGGGCCAGTCCAAACACAACGGACTAGGGTTAGCCTTTTCTTGGTAAGTTTGAGAGATTGTGCTATTTGAATCCAACGTGCAAAAGATTAGTTTTTTTTTTTTTTGGGGGGGGAGGAGGATTTCGCCGGATATGATGAGATAAGAAATGTAATCAAATTTACCACGTCCTATATCTTTTTTGGCAGTCGACTGGATATAACCTACAATAGGATTAATTAAACAATAAAAGTTAAATAAATAACTTTAAAAAAATGAAAATCCTATTTTATTGGACCATCGTCGATGGTGGTCATCGTTTCCAATAGCAACCTTTACGATAGAGATCGTCCAAATATGGGGACCAACACGACAGGGAATAGGTTTGGTTCTCAATAGGAAATCGCCAGCAACAAGGCCCATGCGAGGACAACATATGTTGGTTACCGTTGCTTGGAGAGCGACCATCACGGGGTGGTCGTCGAAGCAAGGTAATTAGGGTGATTAGCAAATGAAATATCTAATTAGCTCTAACAACTCTTACTCAATAAGTCTACATATGTTGAACTCTAATTCGGAGATCAAAATGCACTATTCTCTTAGTTGGTTCGAAATAGTCAGTACTTTAGTCACTCTTCTAGTGTCATTTCTCCATTTTTATTTGGAGATGATTGCTTCCATCTTTTATATTAGAGTCTCATTTCATTTCATTTCTTTTCCATTTTTCCTGGAAAGGGGTTTTATTCATTTACTAGAAAATAAGAGGAGCCCGTTATAGGAGCTTCTTTATACAAAATAACCCAAAAGGGGTTAAAGGGAAAAATGAAACCGGTTTTGAGGAAGAACAATTTTTTATGGGTCATAGCAACCTAGTTTGCGACCAAGTTGGTCGCTCTGAAGAATATCTTTTCGGCTAGAGTTCCTACCAAGTTAATGGGTCAAATTTGACCGAACAGAAAAAATTGACCGAATCCAATTTAAGACCACACAAAAGAAAATTGGTTAATTCAAATTCAAATGTCATAGCTCAAAAGTTAAAATGGAGAAATATCTCAATATATAGAGGATAATTTGAATTTCTTTTGAACGGACTGACTAGAATCGGTTGTTGCTTAATAATATCGTTAAGATGTACGATATAACTAGCCAATCGAAATACATAAAATGTGATTGATTTGTAAATGAGTCGTGTGATCAAATCACTTCTCCTATTGAGAAACAATAAGATGGTGCGGTGAATGTGCCAATAGATTTCAAAAAATGACTTAACACATTTATCAGAATTTCAGCAAAAATTTAAAATTGTTGATTAAAAGTAAATATCGAAAAATTAGGGAATCTGCAATATAACAAAGAGAACCTGAAAAATCGGACAAAATTTCCAAAACGCCCCTCGGTATTCTCTCCTCCGACATCCTCGCTTTCTCTTCAGGCCACGATCTCCACGAATCCCCACTTCTGCGACGGCCACCGCACGATCGGAACAAAAACCGCTCTTCGACCGATAAGCCTCTCTCTCTCTCTCTCTCTCTCTCTCTCTCTCTCTGAATATCCCGAATCTGGTTTTGTGAATCTGAAGTTCGAAACAACGTAATTTGCTTCGAATCTCCGAAACACGAGCCTTGAAGTGTTCTTGGTTTTGTTGCCTCGCTTCTCTTGAATCGAAGAGCCAGAGTGCTCCTCGTCCCGTTGACGAATGAACCCTTCATACTGGTTGCGGCGAGGAAGTGCTGAATGTGATGATGATCCCTCTATGGCCGTCGACTGAAGTAGCTTAAGATGGAGAGATAACGCAAAATAACCCACTTCCAATTTTCTAGTGTCAGTTCCAATGCCGTCGCTTAAATCTGAAACCCAATTCTGAAAATGGGTGGCTCCTGTTTTTTTCTAACGTTGATGTGCGGGGCAGTGATGGCAACGGTGAGGAATTTGAAAATCAAGACGGGCACTTGAAAGCGTGTCGTCAAGGAGCTGCAGTCTTACGAGAAGGAGGTCGAGAGAGAAGCCGCGAAGACAGTGGAGATGAAGGAGAAAGGAGCGGACCCCTATGAGGTTAAGCAACAGGTATTTCAAATGATTTGCTCGCGTTTGCTGTCTGTGGCTTTCTATGTCGGTTTGTGGTTGTCGTGACTGTCTCTTTGATCTTTGTTGAGAATGTGACTGTTTCGAGATTAAATAAGAATGCGATGATTAGAATTTGTGGATACGGGTGTTCCGAAAATTGGCAATATGTAGTGCATGGAGGCACATTGTGTAGCGTGCTTATTGAGCTTCGACATAAGTGAACTCCAATAGACTGGGGGGAGGGGGAGGGGGGAGGTGACTTAAATGTTTATCATTCAAGATGTTGATATGATGAGTTAAGATGAGCCTTGATCATGGTCAGAAGTTTCTACCACAATGGATCAGTATGTGTGTTGACTTATTAACTTCTGTTCCCGAACTTGTTCTGAATCCTTAACTTAAGCTCAAAGTTTTGATTTTCACTGCGTCATGTACTAGTGGAGATATGCATTTGTCACCAGTAAATCTGTAATGCTCAAGATTGTCTACTCGGGGTTACACGTTCTCATTCTTCATGGTTCATCCATGGAAAAAGATGTTTTCTATGTGGATGAATGTTGCTGCCAGCACATCCTGTAATTCAGAATTTGGAAATAAACCGGCTGCTCCCCCATGTAGTCTCTCTCTGTTCTCTTTAGAGAAATAATCGTGGAAAGAGTTCCTCAGGATTTTTCAGATGTACAGTTGACGCTTGAAATATAGCATGGTTGATTTGGTTATTTCGTTAACTTCTCCTTTATTATGTCATATGCACTATGAAGCTCCTGTTTGAGTTTTGAGATTTGATGCAGTGGATTTCAATTCTGTGAAGTTTCACTGCGTTTACGCAATCTTGTCATCTAATGAACGATTTGAGCTGAAAACTTGATTTTAGCCAAAAAGCCAATAAAGTTTTAGGATTTTAGTTCAAAGCCAACTATGCTGATTGGCTGAGGCATGTACGTTGGGGCTCTATTTGTGGATGTAGTGATTACAACTTCTAATTAAAATATGTAAGCATTAGCGTGTTACTTACTGGTTTGGAAATAAGTTTAATATCCTCCCTTGTGGTGTACTCTAAGGGTTTGTTTGGCAACTTGCCAAACAGTGTTTATTTCTATTCTTTTGTTTCGGGATTAGATTTGGAACAGAAATCCGTTTAGTAAAATTTTTGTTTACGAGAACAAATTTTTATTTTTTTGTTTCTGGAAGTAGATTTGGAACAGAATTGATAAGTAAAAAATAGTTGATTCTTTATTCATGGGAACAATTCTAGAATCAAGGCCCCTATTTTCTCTCTTTTATTTTCCTTTTTCTTGTTCTTCTTCACTCTTTCTTCTTCTTCATTTGCCGCCCACCGCTGCTGCAACCGGTTCGGCGAGCTCACCGGAGGCAAGCCCAGCCATTGGCAAGGCTTGCCTAGCCCCGGCGAGGCTCGACCGACGAGGCATGGCCTCACCAAGGACCGACGACGCTTCAATGAGGTCGCCGATCTTCGTTTGGTTGGTCGCCGGTCATCCCAAGACCGACGACCGGCAACTTGAAGAAGAAGAAGAAGAAGAAGAAGAGAAGTCAAGGAAAAAAAGAAAAGAAGAAAAAAATAAAAAAAAAAAAAGGTAATAAAATTATTTAAAAATTAAAAGCAAATGATTTGGAGTAGAAATTTTGAGCACGGTGCCAAATGCAATTCTATTCCAGGAAGATTTTCGGTTGTGCCAGTGGTGCCTAACATCCACGGTAAGATTTTCCCTATGAACCATGACAACTCTTCCAGGTCTTGCCCCTTGTCTCCAACATAACATGGTAGACCCCCATGCCCCCTAAGATTGACGTGGTCATGAATACAAAGGCAACCCACCGAGGGTGATCGCCTTGTATAGCGATCGAAACATAAATATGAAGATTGCACTCACTCGTAAGTTCACGGGCACGAAACTTACAACACATCTGAATTATAGATGAACATAACTGGGCCTATGCCAATTGAATACGATGCTACGTAAAACACAAACGAGAGAATATAAGCTGCTATTGCCCATGAAGGATCCATGTCGTTGCGGTCGATGCTAGCGAAGCATGTCTAGAGGACCCCGAGCAACAAACTCATCCCCCCGAGGCTGATCAATATCAATTCCACGCCTATCCATGTTTAGGCAGAAGATGGGGATGAGATTAGGCAAGGTTTTTGCCAGGTGGACTATGTTGGGCAAGAGCATTTTCCAATTGGTGGAGGTCAAATCTTGCTTTTTTTTTTTTGTAAATTTGCAGGCTATATAGCAGCATGATCTCAACGCCACGTGCTTGTTGGTTTACATTAATCCCCACCGTGCACAATTTCATATGGCAATTTACTAAAGTGTGATTGTGAAGTTCTCGGTGCACGGACCCCTTAGGGTTGTCAAGAGCTTCCATGATTTTGTGAAAGCCAACGTCAGTCTCCACATCAAAGTTAGAGGTCTAGGCTAGGACCTACTTTGCATTGTTAATGTGGCCATGCATGGCGAGCCACCGGGGGGAATTCCAACATGACGCGAACCCCGATGGCAAGCGGGATCATCGAGAGTGTTCCTAGGCCGAGCAAAAAAAGCCACCTACTTTTAGGCTGGAGCATGGGAATAACATAATTGCATACGTCGCCGAGGAAGGGTGCCAAGGTTGATGGAGACCTAAACAATTGAAGCAAGTAACAAGAAGATGCTTATTAAACATGAAAAAGAGAAATTAACGACTAAAAAGAAATGAAAAATATGATACACAATTAGAAAACAACTTACCTCGGGAATTGAAGTGAGTGAACCGTGGAATATAACGAGGGAGATTTTCGCGATATAAATAGGGGCGATGGTGAGTGCCACCCCAATGCCGACTTGGTTGATGGCACGGCCCCGCAGGAGTAAAGCATTGTGGGGGCCTAACCACATGAGGAGCATTCCCACAGAAAAGAAAGCCCCCATCAACTTGATTGCGTTTCTGCGTATGCAATTATGCTCTCCCCATATTTACAAAAAAAAAATAAAAAGATAAAAGAATAATCAAGGAGCGCATGGAATTTTATGCGGGGATCATGAATTCGTTCTCATTCCTAGAGGCAGCGATGGGAAGGAAGATCACTAATCGAATTGGCTACAGTAATATGATCAAGTTGAGCGCTCCTCATGTGGTTAAGCCCCCACATTGCTTTACTCCCGTGGGGCCGTGCCATCGGCCAGGTTGGCATTGGGGTGGCACTGAACATCGCCCTTATTTATATCACGGAAATATCCTCCACCATATTCCGTGGCTTGCTCACTTTATTTCCGGAGATAAGTTGTTTTCTAATTGTTTATCACATTTTTCATTTATTTGTAGTCATTAGTTTCTCTTTTTCATGTTTAATGAGCATCTTCTTGTTACTTGCTTCAATTGTTCAAGTCTCCATCAACCTTGGCACATCTCTTGGCGTCATATGCAATTATGATGTCCTCATGCTCTTGTTCAAATATAGACGGCTTTTCATGCTCGGCCAGGAAACACTCTCAACGGTTCTGCTTGCTATCGAGGTCTGTGTCATGCCAGAATCCCTCCGGTGGGTTGCCATGCAGGGCTACACGAACGATGCAAAGCAGGTCCTAGCTCAGACCTCTAACTCTGATGCAGAGGCTAACCGCTAGCTTGCCTAAATCATGGAGACTTTTGATAACCTTGAGGTGTCCGTGCACCGAGAACTCCACACCCCTACTTGGATAATTCGCCATATGAAATTGTGTATGGTGGGGATTAGCGTAATCCAACAAGCATGTGGCATTGAGACCATGTTGCTATATAACCCGCAAATTTACGAAAATGCGGACTTAACCTCCACCAATTGGAAAATGCTCTTGCCCATCATAGACCACGTGGTGAAAACCTTGCCTATCCTCATCCCCATCTTTTACCTAGACATGGATGGGTGGCGGAATTTGATGATTAACAACCTCGAGCGGATGAGTTTGTCAGTCGAGCCCCTTAATTTATGCCTCATCAGCATCGACTGCAACGGCATGAAGCCCTCATGGTTAATAGCAACTTGTATTCCTTCGTTTGTGTTTTACGTAGCATCCTATGCAATCAACATAGGCCCAGTTACGTCCATCTACAATTCGAGGTGTTCACATTGATGTTGCATGCCCGTGAACCAAGGGGTGAGCTCGATCTTCATATATATCTTTATACCACTATATAAGGTGATCACCCTCGGTGGTGTTGCCTTCATATTCATCATTATGTCAATCTTAGTGGGCATAGGGGTCTACCATGTTATGCCGGAGACAAGGGACAAGATCTGAAGGATCTGTGGTGGTCCATTGGGAAAATCTTACCATGGATGTCAGGCACAACTCTCATAACCAAAATAGGAACGGGCACAAGTATTGAATTGACTCAGGCTCATGGAGGATAGACAGCAAAGCTTCATCATAATGCATGTGCAAGTAATACTGCTATGTTTTTTTGAAGTAGCTAAGTTGTCATGAGTTGGTGGAAGTTAGTTTTTTTGTCGTGCTATCATATATGTTTTTACATGTTTAACTAGGATGAGTATAACTCAAAGTTATATTTTTCTGCTTCTTTTTTAATTGACTGTCATAGGGGTGATGAGTGAGGCCCTGAAATATTTCAACCAAAAAAAAATAAAAGAATAATCGAGGAGCACATGGACCTCCAGGTGAGGATCATGAATTTGTTCTCAGTTCTGTGTAGCAATGGCGAGGTGGAATTGGCTGCTGCGATGTGATCAAGTTGACAGGGGCTTTCTTTTCTATAGGAATCTCCTCATGGGGTTATGCTCTCACAATGATTTACTTACATGGGGCCATGTGATCAGCCTAGGTGGCGTTTGGGTGGCACTCCTCATCATCCCCATTTATATCACGGAAAGCTCCCCCACCATATTATGCGACTTGCTCACTTTGTTTCCCGAGGCAAGTTGTTTTCTAATCATGTATCACATTTTTTCATTATTTATTAGTCATTAGTTTCTCTTTTTCATGTTTAATTAGCATTTTCTTATTGCTTGCTTTGGTTGTTCAAGTCTCCATCAGCCTTGGCACCCTCATTGGTGTCGTATGCAATTATGCTATCCCCTATTTGTGCTCAAACGCAGGTGGCTTTTTATGCTCAACTTGGAAACACTCTCGGCAGTCCTGCTCACCATCGGGGTCCGCATCATGCTGAAATCCCCTCGGTGACTCGCCATGTAAGGCCTCATGAACTACGCAAAGCAAGTGCTAGCCCAAACCTCTAACTCCGATGCGGAGGCTGATTGCTAGCTAGTTGAAATCATGGACATGCTTTGCGTCATTCGTGCAGCCCTACATGGTGAGCCACCGTGGGGATTTCGGCATGAAGCGAACCCCGATGGTGAGTAGGACTATTAAAAATGTTCCCAGGCCGAGTATGAAAAGCCACCTGTGTTTGAGCATGAGCATGGGGATAACATAATTGCATACAACACCGAGGAGGGTGCCGAGGTTGTTGGTGACATGAACAATTGAAGCAAGTAACAAGATAATCATTAAACATGAAAAGAGAAAGTAAGGACTAATAAATAAATGAAAAACGTGATACACAATGAAAAAACAACTTACCTCGAGAAACAAAGTGAGCAAGCCGTCGAATATGGCCATTGGCACGGCCCCACTAGAGTAAAGCATGAATACGAAGGCGACCCCATCGAGGGTGATCGCCTTGTATAGTGATATAAACAAAAAAATGAAGAATGCACTCATCACTTGGTTCATGGGCATGCAACTCAATGTGAACACCTCGGAACTGTAGATGGACGTACTAGGCCTATGCCAATTGCATAGGATGCTACATAAAACACAAAGGAGAGAAAACAAGATACTATTGCCCATGGGGGCTTCATGCCACTGCGGTCGATGTTGATAAGGCATGTATCAAGGACCCCAAGTGAGAAACTCATCCCCATAAGGCCGATTAGCATCAAATTTTGCCACTTGTCCATCTCTAGGTGGATGATGGGGATCAGGAAAAGCAAGGTTTTCACCATGTGGACTATGATGGGCAAGAGCATTTTCCAATTGGTGGAAGTGAAGTCCACCTTTCCATAAATTCACAAGCTATACAGCAGCATGGTCTCAACACCACATGCTTGTTGGATCACTTTTATCCCTATCACGCACAATTTCATATGGCGAATTACCAAAATAGGGTTGCAGAATTCCCGATGCACGAACCACTCAAGGTTGTCAAGAGCCTCCATGATTTCGGTGAGCCAACAGTCAACTGCATTGGAGTTAAAAGTCTGGGTTAGGACCTGCTTTGCGTTATTCGTGCGGCCCTGCATGGTGAGCCACCAAGGGGATTCCAACATGATGTGGACCCCGATGGTGAGCAGGACCGTCGAGAGCATTCCTAGGCCGAGCATGAGCGTTTGAGCATAAGCATAGGGATAACATAATTGCATATGACGCTAAGGAGGGTGGCAAGGTTGATGGAGACCTAAACAACCGGAGCAAATAACAAGAAGATGCTCATTAAACATGAAAAAAAGAAACTAACGACTAATGAATAAATGAAAAATATGATACATAATCGAAAAACAACTTGCCTCAAGAAATGAAGTGAGCAAGTCATGAAATATGGCAAGGAGATTTCCATGATATAAATAGGGGCAATGGTGAGTGTCAACCCGACGCCGACATGGCTAATGGCGCAGCCCCACAGGAGTAAAGCATTGTAGAGCCTAACTGCATGAGGAGTTTTCACACAGAAAAGAAAGCCCCCGTTAACTTAATCGTGTTGCGGCGGCCAATCCGGTTAGCAATCCTCCCTACTATTGCTCGCCCAGAGACTAAGAACAAACTCGTTATCCCGAACTAGAAGTCAACATGCTCCTTGATTATTCTTTTATCTTTTTTAAAATATGTTAGGGCCTCGCTCATCACCATTATGACTGTTAATTTTAAAAACACAAAAATATATATATCATAACAAAGATCCATGTCAATCGTAGCCATATAAATAAAATTGAAAAAAAAAAAATTGACCTATTTACCAATTGGATGACTAACCAAGACCAAATAATAAGGAAGTGATGGACACTCCCATGGCACATGAAAAGGCGTAATTGTTCAAGGTCACCGAGGGATTAGAATTTTCAATGGACTCATGTGGGATGGTGTTGATGACCGCATCTGTTGCTACTTGCAAAGTCAGTGGCCACCATTGCTGGGAGAATGAGGGAGTTTCAAGAGAGAAACAAGAGAAAGGTTAGGGTTTTGCACTTCTTCAAGCACCATGTGGAGGCGGGTCTTGCCCCTTATCTCCGACATAACATGGTAGCCCCCCAAGATTGACATAGTCATGAACACGAAGGCGACCCCACCGAGGGTGATCACCTTTTATGATAATATAAACATAAATATGAAGATTGCACTCACCCCTCGATTCACAAGCACATAACCTCAATGTGAACACCTTGGAGCCGTAGATGGACATAACTAGGCCTATGCAAATTGCATAGGATGCTACGTAAAACACAAACGAGAGAATAATAGCTGCTATTACACATGAGGGCTTCATGCCACTGTAATCAATGTTGATGAGGCATATGTCAAAGACCCCGAGCGACAAACTCATCCCCCCGAGGTTGATCAATATAAAATTCCGCCTCCTTTCCATGTCTAGGCGGAAGATAGGGATAGGTAAGGTTTTTGCCACGTGGACAATGATGGGCAAGAGCATTTTCCAATTGGTAGAGGTCAAGTCTGCCTTTTCGTAAATTTGCAGGCTATACAGCAGCATGGTCTCAACGCCACATGCTTGTTGGATTATGTTAATCTCCATTGTGCACAATTTCATATGGTGAATTACCAAAGTGGGGTTGCGAAATTCCCGGTTTACGGACCCTCATGGTTTGAAGAGCCTCCATGATTTTGGAGAGCCAGCGGTCAACCTCCACATTGATATTAGAAGTCTGGGGTAGGACCTACTTCACGTCATTCGTGTGGCCTTGCATGGACAGCCACAAGAGGGATTTCAGCACGACACGAACCCTGATAGCGAGCAAGACCATCGAGAGTGTTCCTAAGTGGAGCATGAAAAGCCGCCTGCGTTTGCACACCAGCATGGGGATAGCATAATTGCATACGATGCCAAGGAGGGTGCCAAGGTTGATAGAGACCTGAACAACCAAAGCAAGTAACAAAAAGATGCTCATTAAACATGAAAAAGAGAAACTAATGACTAATTAATAAATGGTAAATGTGATACACAATTAGAAAACAACTTACCTTGGAAATGAAGTGAGCAAGTCACGGAATATGGCGAGTGAGATTTTTGTGATATAAACTAGGGCGATGGTGAGTGCCAACCCAATGCCAACCTGGCTGATGGCGTAGCCTCACACGAGTAAAGCATTGTAGGAGCCTAACCCCATAAGAAACATTCCCACAAAAAGGAAAGCCCTCGTCAACTTGATCGCATTGCGGCAATCAATCCAATCATTGATTCTCCCTACCGTCGCTACCCCAGGACTGAGAACAAATTCATGATCCCCTTAGAAGTCCACGTGCTCCTCGATTATTCTTTTATCATTTTTTAAATATGTCGAGGCGTCACTCATGAACATTATGACTATTAATAAAAATAAAAAAACACATGAAAATATTATATATCATAACAAGATTCTATGTCAATCGTAGCCATATAAATAAAACTGAAAAAAAAAAATTGCCCTATTTTCCAATTGGTGACTAACCAAGACCAAGTAATAGGGAGGTGATGGACACTCCCATGGCAAATGAAATGGCGTAATTGTTCAAGGTCATTGGGGGATCAGAATTTTCAATGGACTCCCATGGGATGGTGTTGATGACCGCATCTGTCGATACTTGTAAAGTGAGTGGCTACCATTACTGAGAGAACGAGGTACTTTCAAGTGACAGAAATGTCGGGGGAATCCCTTAGACAAGAGAGAGGTTGGGGTTTTGCACTTCTCTTATAATGGGGAATCCTTTATATACCAACCCGACACTGACCTGGCTGATGGCGCGACCCCACAGGAGGAACCTCTCTCTCATCTAAAAATATCCTCAATCCTTCTCTCTCTCATTTAAGAATTTCCTCGATCCTTCTCTCTCGTCTAAGGAATTTTCTCGCTACCATTACTGTGGTGATTGGGGCCCACCGCAGTAATGACCACATTTTTCTTTAAAGCTCGAAACTCGAGCCACATGACCGGAGCCCTCCCACTTAGTGTTTAGCGGGAGCTTGCTGCTACCACTACCACGTGGGAGCCCACCTATGCTATCCGGACTTCGCCCGAGCCTCGAATACATAACGGTCCATGCCGTGTCGACAAGCTTGTCATCGGACCTTGTTATTGGCACCATTCACGGCCACCGTTTCACCACCACCATCACTGTACCAAATCGTCACGTCTTATCACATCCCTGCGACACCACCTCATCGTCACATCTCTATCGTACTATGGCAGCTCGACCATCACCTAGTGCATCACCTCATTTAAATTCTTCTTCACGAAACGCCACAAATGAGACCAATGTTCACTCTCTGCAGCATGTCGCCAAGCTAGTTCCTCATGCAAGTTGCTTCCATCCCCATGCATACGTGCACTTGATGAAGGGAAGAGCCGAGAATTTCCATTGTTCCCACGTCAACTTCACCACTTCTCCGCAGCTGCCAACGTGGGTTTGATTATGATCGATTTAGTGTTTAAGATCTCGATTTTACGAAATGTTTCTGCTAACGTGGGTTTGACGTATCTTTAAGATTTTTTTTGCACTTTGGTTTATACTATAATTCTGGATTTCGAAATCGAATTATTTTCCTTGCATGAGCAGCATGAAAGATATTTTGGAATTAAATTGTTGGATTGCTACACCATGGAATTTAATTGATGGATGCCATCGGTCCACATTGACGACGATGCCCCGGGTGTCGGGATGCCCGAAGGGGTGTGATACGGTGCCCTTCGGATGCCCGAGGAATGTGATAAAGGCCCAGAGGTCCTCGCGATGCCAGTTGGGGTGCGAGATGCCAGGAGGATGGTATATGGTTTCCTCCGGAAGATGGTGGTAGTCGAATTTGGATGAATTGAAATTCCAAATTCCATTGCTTTCTGATATACCGTTTTTATGAAATTCTTTTAGAACCGATGCAAGTTAAATTATTTCAGTTTGTGTACTTTATTTTTGGATTGCGTTGAACCGATGGTGATAGGTTCGTGTAATATAGTTTAGTAGACTTTTATTTGCTGAGTGGTCGTACTCACCCCTAGTGGGATTATTACATTTTCAAACACATAACCATGCCTCTCCAACTTGCGTCCTCCACTATGATCTACGGCATCCCCACTGACCTTACGTGGGACCAAGTGGAGCAAGTTGACCCCGATTTCCCTGATGTTACATTCATCTGGATCACCGTGATCCTGACGGTAGATGCTAGTCTTCCATCAAGCCCCATCTTGATGGGGTTTATTGCACTATACGCTTGAGTCAATGCGCGCACGATGGGACCGCTTCCACTCCCTAATGACGACGACGACGGTACTAGCGGGGTTGAGTAGATAGAGGGCCCGGGGAGCAAAGGTAGCATTTTTGGACAAGATCAGGACATGATATGTAGACGGCCGTGTGAATAGGCTATAGGATGGTCGAGATAGAGTTTTGGTTTAGCCAGAAAAAGGAACTTTTGGCCTTAATGTATCGACTTAGGTCATTTAAAATATATGAATAAATAAAGTGCTTGGTTTTATATTTCGTGTGCATCGATTTGGATTATAATGGAGTTATTGTTACACACTTCCACATAAAAATAGTAGCAATATCAAGGGAACGCCGTGGCGACCCAAACGTCCCAAGGTCGTCACACCACCACCCCCTGCCAGTCTGAATAGTTGATTCACATATGCTGACGGGGTTCTCACCTTTTTCTTTACAAGGCAAGTGAGGCAATCTGCGAGTTTTTTTCTATGTTTTTGTTCGATATGGGTTTAATAGGAGATTGGGCCAAACAGTCTCAATGGCGAATTGGCAAAGTAGAGTTGTGGAGTGTCGATGCATCCATTGAGACCGTCTGGCCCAATCTCTTATAAAGCCCTCAGCGAACAAAAACATTAAAAAAAAAAAAAAACACGCGGATTGCCTCACTTGTCTTGTAAAGAAAAGATGAGAACTTCGATAGTAGCCCATTTTTTTGCTTCTTTTTCTCTTTTGTTGAAAATTATCCCTGGGGGTTTCCGTTGCCTTTTTATTATTTGACGCTTTTGGTCCCACCGAGAAGGGAGTTAAAAAAGAAGTCGGCACGTGCCAGTCAACTATTTGGACTGACCGAGGGGTGGTGGAGGCCCACGTGGCAACGGCAACAGCAGGCTCCCACAAAATGCTGAGTGAGAGGGCTCCAGTCACGTGGTTCAAGCTCCAAGCTTTAGAGAAAAATGGGGCCGTTACTATGGTGGGCCCCAGCCACTGCAACAATAATAGTAAGGAAATCTCTTAGACGAGAGAGAAGTTTGAGGAAATCCCTTGGACGAGATAGAGATTTCTCCTGTGGGGTCGCACCATTGGCCAGGTGGGCTTTAGGTCGGCACTCACCGTCGCCCCCATTTATATCATGGAAACCTCCTCGTCATATTCAGCGGGCTGCTCATTTCGTTTCCTGAGGTAAGGTGTTTTCTAATTGTGTATCACATTTTTTATTTATTCATTAATCATTAGTTTTTTTTTTTTTTTTTTAATGTTTAATGAGCATCTTCTTGCTACTTGCTTCGGTTGTTCAGGTCTCCGTCAACCTTGGCACCCTCCTTGGTGTCGTATGCAATTATGCTATCCCTATGCTGGGGCTCAAACGCGAGCAGCTTTTAATGCTTGGCTTGGGAACACTCTTGACCGTCCCACTCGCCATTGGGGTTCGTGTCGTGTTGAGCCCTTCCATTGGCTTGCCATGCAAGCCCGCACGAACGATGCAAAGCAGATCCTAGCCCAAACCTCTAACTCCGATGAGGAGGCTAATCGCTAGCTCACTGAAATCATGGAGGCTCTTGACAACCCTGAGGAGTCCATGCATCGGGAACTCCGCAACCCTACTTTGGTAATGCGCCATATGAAATTGTGTGCAATGGGAATTAACGTAATACAACAGGCATGTGCGTTGAGACCATGTTGTTGTATAGCCGGCAAATTTACAAAGAGGTGGACCTAACCTCTATAAATTGGAAATGCTCTTGCCCATCATAGTCCCCATGGCAAAAATCTTGCCTATTCTTATCCCCATCTTCCACCTTAGCATGGAAGGGCAACAAAATTTGATGCTGATCAACCTTGGGGGGATGAGTTTGTCGTTCAATGTCTCGGTATATGCCTCATCAACAACAACCGTAGTGACATGAAGCCCTTATGGGTAGTAGCAACTTGTATTGTCTCATTTGTGTTTTACGTAGTATGCTATGTAATCGACTTAGGCCTGGTTACATCCATCTATAGTTTCGAAGTGTTCACAGTGAGGTTGTGTGCCCGTGAACTAAGGGGTGAGTGCAAATTTCATATTTATATTCATACCGTTATACAAGGCGATGACCCTCGCCTTCGTATTCATGACTATGTCAATATGAGGGGGCGTGGGGTCTACCATGCTATGTTGAAGATAAAGGGTAAAACCCGCCTCCACAGGGTGCGTAAAGAAGTTCAAAATCGCCTTTTCGTAAATTCAAGAGAGAGGTTAGGGTTTTGCACTTCTTCACCCACCATGGGAAGGCAAGAGTTAATTGTCGGGTAGCAATTGCGGTGAGTGACAGATCTATGCTAAGTTCCCACTGCTAAATATATCTTCCCCCTCTGTTCTTGTCTCTCTCTTGTCATTTTGAGGTTAATTTTGTTGTTTTAGATATTGGGTTCTTGTCTTTTTTTCCTCTCTTTTCCCCTCCTTTTTTGGGTTAGAACATATGACCAAAAAAAAAAAAAAAACCAAAAAACCAAACCGAACCAAACCAAGGTTTTGATTCGATTCGTCTTTGGTTGGGTCACATTTTGGTTCACTTCTGCAGTTTTCCCTAACAGTTTAGGTCAGTTCAATTTTCTGAATAGAACCATTGACCCCCTATTTATGATCATTGAATTCCAATAAATGAAGCTTCCAGATCTTGTTGAACTTATCCTTGCAGAAAATTACATTCCATGTGCCGTCTTTTACATTGTATATGCCAACTCTTCTCTTGAAGTCTACTCAATACAATATGCCCTCCATATAGACTACTTGCCGACTTGAGCCAAAATCTAGTTTTATATGGCTAAAGCAATGACGAGTTCAATTTTTGTCTAACCTGATAGTCACTGTGTCGATTATGATTTGATTGTTGAAAAGCGTATAGGCATGCTCACGATGAAGACGTTGCAATTCGAAGACATGGGAGCTGCCATAAAGGTCTCAACACTTAGGGCGCGTTTGGTAACAATTATATTCCCGGGAACAAATTCTAATCAAAAATGGTTATTTTGTATTATGTTCCCGAGAACAATTTCTAAACATTTTAAGTCGTTTGGTAACTGTCTAAAATTTCTGATTCTAGAATAGAATTGTGTTTGGTGTCGTGTTCATTGATTCTGTTCCAAATCAATTTCTTTTAATTTTTAAATTATATTTTTACTTTTTTCTTTTCTTTTTCCATTTTTTTTTTTTTTTTCCTTTTTCTCCTATTCTTCTTCTTCTTCTTCTTCTTCTTCTTGTGGCCGGTCGTCGGACCGGCGACTAGCCGGACGAGGGCCGGCAACCTCACTAGAGTGTCACCGACCCTTAGCTAGGCCGACCCTCATCGGCCGAGCCTCACCACCGGCGATGGCTGGGCATCGTGAGGCTTGCCACCAGCCTTGCCGGTGGCTAGGCGAGCCTCGCCGGTGGCTAGGCTTGCCTCCGGCGAGCTCGTCGGACCGGTTGCCAGCGGATGGCGGCGAACAATGGCGGACGGTGGAGGATGGTCAATGAAGAAGAAGAAGAAGAACGGCGGGATGGTCAAAGAAGAAGAGTTGGTTTTGATTCTTAGATTTGTTCCCGGAATAAGAATCAACTTCTTTTTTTATTCTTGATTCTTTTCCAAGTCTAATTCCGGGAACAAAAAAATAGAAATCTGTTCCCGGGAACAAAAATTTTACCAAACGCGATTCTATTCCCAAACTGCTCCCGAGAACAAAAAATCAAAATTAGGCAGTGTTTGGATGGTTACCAAACATGGCTTTATAAGCCGATTACGCTAAGGGGGATTGATTCGATCTTGGGTTATCAAGTTGAAAAGCAAGATGGACAAGATCTCTCTCAATGAGAGAGAAGGAACCATTCGTGATTGGAAGCAAGGCAGTCGACTTGACACTCGAGCTTGGGAATTTGCACTACGTCGAGGTGCCCCGTCATGGTATGAAGTTGTAGAATAAGATGAGTGTTTTGTTGAGTGAGGTTATGGTATGAAGTTGTAGAATATGTTATTTGGGGGGATAAGTACACTATCAGTGCCAAAAGTTATGTACGGCGCTCACTTTGGTGCCAAAAGTTTCCGTCGGATCATGCCAAAAATTTTGAAAAACGATCATTTCAGTGCCAACGCCGATAAAATTGGCCGGAAATCAGACGTGGCCTTTTTTTATTAATTTTTGAAGCCGACGTGGCTCGTCGGAGAGATGAGTCGGCATCCAAACACCAAAACAACACCGTTTGGCATCTTTCCCCCAACTTAGAAACCCTAATCCCCAAATTGAGAGAGAGGGAAGGCTTGTCTTTGTCTTCTTCTTCCTCGAAGACCCACACCAGCAACGGAACCAGCACGGCACCAACAGCAGCATCGGCAGCGCACCAATGGCAACACCAGCAACGCACCAAAGAAGAAGCGACGGTGCACCGGCGGCACCTTCGACCCATCTTCTTCCTCCTCCTCCTCCGCCCTCGCCTCCGATTTTTCTTGTAACTTATTGCTTGAGCAACAATCTCGTCTCTCCTCGCTCACCTCGGTCAAGCAACTACAATGGTGGCTGAACAACGGTGGCCGAGCGACGGTGGCCGAGCGACGGCGGGCGAACGACGGTGGCCGAGCGGCGGAAACCCTAATTTCAATCCCCATGTGAGCTAAACGGCGTCGTTTTCGTGAGGCCATCCATGTAGGATAGCAAAACGACATCGTTTTCTTAAGGAGGACTGAAAACGACGTTGTTTAAAGGCCTGTCGATTTTATTTTTTTTTAAAAGCCACGTAATCATTTTAGCCGGAATCTTTCGCCGGTGGCACCAAAGTGATCATTTTTCCTCCGATTTGGCACTTAAGTGATCCGACGGAAACTTTTGGCACCAAAGTGAGTGCCGTACACAAGTTTTGGCACTGATAATGTGCTCAAATATAGATTAATATATATAGTTTAATTTGGTGTGATACCTTTTGCAAATATTTCCTATACCTATCCAATTCTCACCCAATCACATATTAGGTTTTGCAAATACTATTTCTGCACATTTTTTAATTAGTTTCCATTTTTAGTTTAATTGAACATATTTTCAAACCAAAACAGTGATGGGTCTTGAAGATATTTTAAAAATTGAAGCAAAAGCATATGGAGCAACTCGGCAACCTACATCTCCAAATGATACTGGGGATTCCATTTTGATTTGGTTTGATCTTGGATTGGATAATTTTGATATATTCAAATGCAAATATCATGTAATCATATGTAATATTCAATGAAGTAATTAAGTATCATGCTAGCTGTCATATTATCAACAAATGCACATTAATTTAATATTTAAATATAAATTATCAAGATATTATTTTTTTTGTTATCAATTATTTATTTATTTGTTTCTTTACTAGTTATCGATAAACTTATGATTAGATTATCCATGTGTTTGATAACTTTTCACATCTCAAAGTAAATTTAAAACTATATCAACAGTTGGTGACTTTTATACATGATCATAGCAACCTTCAATTTAGAAAAGCCGGTCAAAAATATTTATTAATTTCAATAGAAAATAATTATCTCACTTTGGGTAATAACTTTTCGCGATTATCCAGTATAGCTTTCATGCGCTTCAAGAACTTTTATTGAGAGTTCAATTACTGTTCAATGTGAAAAATACATTTAAAACTATAAAAAAAAAAATTAGTGAGTCTTAGACATAATCTGTAGTCTTGATCAATACATTATAATGTAACTCCTCTGACAAGTACAACGTAAATAAAAGCATAAGTATTCTAACTACCATAACAAGCATCTAAAGACCTCTTCTCAAATCCAAACTCGTTCATAAGCACAACTAAACAAATCATTCTTGTAAATCGATTTAGAGCAATGTGATCCATCGAACTCCAACCCCTAACTAGTGACCATCAGCTCCAACTTCTCACCCTCTCTCTGATTTGGTTTAGGCATCGCCATCGAGCCACAATCGTCCAAGCAATTAGTAACGTCCATGGCGACATCCTCTTTCTCCCACTCAGACAAATCATCTCTAATCTTCAACTTGGAGAATTCTTGTACCATTCCGCGGCATCCTCTCTTGGCCGCAAAAGTCTCTCCTTTGAATTCCACTAATAGGAGTTTCCATACCTTAAATGGACTTATCTTTACAAGGGATGGCATTCCATGTTCCGTCTTTAACAATGAATGTGCCTAACATTCCCTTCAAGTCCACACAATACACAATAACTTTTGCATAGACAGCTTGCCAGCTTGAGTCGAAATCTAGATCTATATGGCTAAAACCATGTCAGGTCCAATTTTTGTCTAACCCAATAGTGAATGTGTCGATTAAGATTCGAATGTTGAGAGGGTGTTTAGGCATACTCACGATGAAGACGGTGCAATTTGAAGACATGGGAGCCGCTGAAAATTTGAAGACGTGGGAGCCTAAGTGCTTACAAGCTAGTTACTTCAAGGGAGGTCGATTCAATCTCGAGTTGTTGGGTTGAAAAGGAAGATGGACGAGACCTCTCTCGACAAGAGGAGGAGCCATCTGTGCTTGGAGGCAAGACAGTCAACTTGACACTGGAGCTCGGGGATTTGCACCTCGTCTAGGTGCCTTGTGACGGGGTCAAGGAACCCATGGGTCGTTTTGCCGAAGAATGTTACTAGATAGAACAAGATGGGAGTTTTTTTGAGTGAGGACAAGGTACAAAGTTTTAAAAAAATGTGATTTAGTTGAGTATTAGATACGTACATATAGAGGCCGTTTTACAAGTATTTCCTAATTCAAGTCAGATTTTGATAGTTTTTGAATACTTCATTTGAATTACATACATATATATAGGCCACTTTGCAGATATTTCCTAATTCAATTCGGCTTTTGACAATTGTTAAGTATGTGATTTTATTAGATATATATATTTGTGTTAGATTATCACCCATATCACGTGTTATGGTCTGCAAATATATCCTAATTCAACAGGGGTTTGGATAGGTTTAGGATATATGATTTGTATGAGGATTAGATAAATATATATAGGTTAATCTGGTCCTGTACATTTTGTAAAAAAATTATATATACATCCAACTTCTTGTCCAAATCAAATATGACGTTATCCAGTGGAGCTCTTATCTGCTTCGGAACTTTCCAAGGTGAAAAGTAAATTCAAAAAACTGATGAAAATTAGTAAGGATTAAACATAATTAGTAACTATTCGTAAATAAAATTAAGTCCTGACCCACTACTTTGGACTCATCCAGGCTTGGGCCAGTCCAAACACAACAGACTAGGGTTACCCTTTTCTTGCTAAGTTTGAGAGATTGTGCTGTTCGTGTCCAATGTGCAAAAGATTAGTTTTTATTTTTTTTGGGATTTCGCCGGATATGATGAGATAAGAAATGTAATCGAATCTACCACGTCCTATATCTTTTTTGGCAGTTGACTGGATATAACCTACAATAGGATTAATTAAACAATAAAAGTTAAATAAATAACTTTAAAAAAATGAAAATTCTATTTTAGTGGACCATTGCCAGTGGAAGTCGTCGATTCCAATAGCAACCTTTACAGTAGAGGCTGTTTAAATATGGGGACCAACATGATTGGGAATAGGTTTGGCTCTCAAGAGGAAATCCCCAGCAACAAGGCCCCATGCGAGGACAACATCTATTGGTTACCGTTGCATTGAGCGCAAGGTAATTAGGGCGATGATTAGCGAATGAAATCTCTAATTAGCTCTAACAACTCTTATTCTATAAGTCTACATAGGCTGAACTCTAATTCGGAGATCTACATACACTATACTATTAGTTGGTTCAAAATAGTCATTAGTACTTCAGTCACTCCTCTAGTATCATTTGTCCATTTTTAATTGGAGAAGATTTTCTTTTGGATAAGAGTCTCGTTTCTTTTTCTTTTTCTTTTTTCATTTTTTTTCTGAAAAGGGATTTTATTCATTTACTCAAGAAATCATAGGAGCCCGTTACAAGAGCTTCTTTATATGAAAGAACCCAAAGGGGTTAAGGGGAAAAAGGAAGCCGATTTTGAGGAAGAACAATTTTTTATGGGTCATGGCAACCTAGTTTGCGACCAACTTGGCCCCTGCGAAGAACATGATTTCGGCTAGAGCTCCTACCAAGAAAAAATTGGTCGAATACCAATTTAAGACCACATAAAAGAAAATTGGTTAATTCAAATTTAAATGCCGTAGCTCAAAAGTTAAAATGAAGAAATATATTGAACGGACTGACTAGATATTGGTCGTTGCTTAATCATGTCGTGAAGACACATGATATAACTAACTAGCCATAAGGATGAGTAAAGTGAGCCGCTAGGACCAAGAACCACCCGAATTGAACCGAACCGACCAGTTGGGTCCAATGCCCCTAGACATCGGTCCGGTTCCCTATTATGCTAAATTGGAACCAATGAACTTTGGTCCGGTTCTTGATTCTAGAGTCAGAACCAACCACCCGAACAGGATCGATTGAGTGTTTATTATTTAAAAATTCTCATTTTAATTCTTAAAAATAAAGCAACTAAAATTTTCAACTTAAGCCCCAAATTAAGGCTTTTTTCAGTGTTGCTGTTACACAAACATCGCACTGGGTTGCAACCAACGGATCAACGAAAGTTCGGCTAGTTCCGCGCTATTTAAAGAGGCAACATGCTTGTTCGCCTCTCCTACCAGTCGATGTGACTCTATGGCTGTGTCACACGCTCGGTCCTTCTCTCCCCCTCTCCATCTCTCTCTCCCTCCCCTTCGCCTGCAAGAGATAAGTCCCTCCAGAATAACACATCGAACAAATAGCAGAGAGCATAAGAGAGGTTGCTTATAAAAGCCAAGTTTGGCAACTCTTTCTAGCATGTTTTCTTTGGGCTTTGCGCTTAAATCAGGTGTCAAGCTTGAGAAATGCGGTCAACGAACACAAGCGCTAAAGTAGTTAAGTCTTTTGAGCACGTGCGATACATTCGTTTGATTAAATGTGAGCGGTTCCTTTGGATAGCCCGGGAACTAGTCTTGTCAGTCATATTCCCGATTCTAGGGTGAGAACAGGACCGCCCAAGAAACGATCATCCCTAATTAGCCGATCGAAATACTTAAAATGTGATTAGTCGGCCACACAAAGTCAGTCATGTAATTAAATCAAATTACGTCTCCTGTTGAGAAACAAAAAATGGTGCGGTGGATGTGCAATAGATTTCGAAAAATGACTTAATTCATTTATCAGAATTTCAGCAAAAACATCTAAAATTGTGGATTAAAAGTAAATATCGAAAAGTTAGGGAATCTGAAAAATAACAAAGAGAACCTGAAAAAAGTAGGACGAAATTTCCAAAGAGCCCCTCTGTGTTCTGTCCTCCAACACCCTCGCTTTCTCTTCGGGCCACGATCTCCACGTTTCCCCACTTCCGCTCCGGCCACCGCACGATCGGAACAAGAACGGCGCTTCGACCGGTAAGCCTCTCCCTCTCACTCCCTCTCTCTCTGTCTGAAAAACCCGGATCTGGTTTTGTGAATCTGAAGTTCGAGACAACGTAATTTGCTTCGAATCTTCGAAGCAAGCACGAGCCTTGAAGTGAATTTGGGTTTCGTTGCCTCGCTTTTCTTGAATCAAAAGAGCTAGAGTGCTCCTCGTCCCGTTGACGTACGAACCCTTTATACTGGTTCCGGCGAGGAAATGCTGAATGCGATGATGATCCCTCTACGGCCCTCGGTTGAAGTAGCTTAAGATGGAGAGATAGAACGCAAAAATAACCCACTTCCAGTTTTCTAGCTTCTGTTCTAATGCCGTTGCTTAAATCTGAAACCCAATTCTGAAAAGGGATGGTTCTTTTTTTTTTTTTTTTTTTTTTTTTTTTTTTTTTTTTTTTGATGTGGGGGGCAGTGATGGCAACGATTAGGACTTTGAAGATCAAGACGGGCACTTGCAAGCGCGTCGTCAAGGAGCTGCATTCTTATGAGAAGGAGGTCGAAAGAGAAGCCGCAAAGACAGCGGAAATGAAGGAGAGAGGGGCGGACCCCTATGACCTTAAGCAACAGGTATTTGGAAAGATTTACTCGTGTTCACTGAAGTCCGTTTTATATCGATTCATGGTTGTCATGGCTGTCTCTTTGATCTTTGTTAAGAATGTGACTGTTTCGAGGTTAAATATGAATGCATTGACTAGAATTTGTGGATACGGATGTTTCATAAATTAGCGATGTGTAGTACAGGGAAGCACATTGTACAGTGTGCTTATTGAGCTTCAACATAAGTGTAATCCAATAGACTGGTGAGGTGGTGACTAAATATTTATCGTTCAATGTGTTGATATGATGAGTTAAGATCAGCCTTGATCATGGTCAGAAGTTTCTAACACAATGGATTGGTCAGAAGTTCCTGAACTTGTTCTGAATCCTTGACTAAGCTGAAAGTTTTGATTTCCACGGTGTCATGTATCAGCAGAGATATACATTTGTCACTAATAAATCCGTAATGCTAAAGGTTGTCTACTCAGTGTTACACGTTCTCATTCTTCTTGGTTCATCCATGGTAAAAGATGTTTTCTCTGTGGATGAATGTTGCTGCTAGCATATCCCATGGTTCAGCATTTGTAAAAAACAGGGTGCTTTTTGTTCTTTTTAAAGAAATAATCGTCAAAACAGTTCCTCAGGCTTTTCCAGATGTAAAGATGACACTTGAAATATAGCGTGGTTGATTTGGTTATTTCATTAACTTCTCCTTTATTATGTCATATGTAGCAGGAAGCTCCTGTTTGAACTTTGAGACTTGATCCAGTGGGTTTCAATTTTGTGAAGTTTCACTGGGTTTGCAGCAATCCTGTCATCTAATAAAGGATTTGAACTGAAAACTTGATTTTAGCCAAAAAGCCGAGAATGTTAATAGATTTTAGTTCAAGACCAACAGTTCTGATTGGCTGAGGCATGTTTGTTGGGGCTCTATCTGTGGATTTAGTGATTACAACCTCTAATTAAAATCTATAAGAATTACGGTGTTCCCTTTCTGTTGGGAAATAAGTACTTTCACTAGCAATTTATGAAATGAAGCTTATTGAAACAAATTCTGTTACGAACCACTATACTCTCATTCTTAGCTCTTAATTTGGTAATCTCATTGCTCGAAGACAGCCATGTGCTTGTTAGAAACATGTTAATTAAATTTTTGTAACTTATTTTATCTTAAATATCTAATAATACTAAACTTTTTGAAGAGTCAAAACACATAATTCTTTAAAATAATTCCAGGCTTTAAGTTTACCTGGCCTGGCAGCCTGATTTAACAACATGGTGAAATTATAGCGTACTCAGGCTTCTTTTGAGGTGAGCTATTTGAGATACAGTAGAAGCACGAGAATGAGGTAGTTCTTTCACATGAGTTATGGTTTGATGTCCCATTATTGTGGTCCAAGATTGAACTTCAAACTTTCAAATGATAGTTTTCTAATGATGTCATAGAGCCAAAATATTAGCAGTAACAGCTGTCCCTGCCAAACTAGTCATTTATAATGGTGGACAACTTTTTTTGTGATCAATGTAATTGGCAATGCGCTTGTTGCTGAATTTTGTTGGTAGTATATTGACTACAGATTATTAAACACTATAGAACGTGAAACCTGGTATATTCAAGTTTTCAGAAAGTTCACTAATCTTCAATTAGTCACAAGCCTGTGTTACTTAGCTCGGTCAGTATGAAACAGCTTTAGTAAGTTTTAAGGCTGGCCATATTTTTCCCTCAATAATTCTTCATTCTCTTAAACAACCAAAGTTACTCATAAGGAATCACACAGTTTTCCTCTCTTGTGGTGTAATCTAAGAGATTCGTGACAGCAATAGAGTGTATGGAAAAGATTTTTTATCATGATTAAGATCTCCGGAATGTTATGGATATTTTTTTCTTTTTCTGAATCACCCTGTTGTCATTCTTCTGGTCTTTGTCTTCCTTAAAGTTGCTTCATTATCACCTCTTGTCATCTTCCCCTTTTGGATTCGGACTGCAATAGCAAGAGATCAGCAAGAAAAATTGTTCCATCTGCACAAACATCTTTAGCATTACTCTTTGGTCAAGAATCATTACAAATGCAGCCTTTATTATATGTTTGTCATTCAAGCAGAAAACAACAAATGCAGCCTAAGCCACAGTACAATGAGATACTGACTGACGAATTTCTAAAATTGAAAATTCAGATCATGACATGGCCACATTAGCATTGTTAATTTCCCCAGTCGCAGATGGAATCTGAGGCAATAAGCAATGTTTACCAGAGTATTTAACTACCATTTGAAATTATAACTTTGAAAATACACAAGTATCCCTGCGCGCTTGAGTTCAACATAAACTTTTCTAGTTTCTCAGAGATTCGTAATGGCATCCTTGAGTTCAACTTAAAATTCTCAAGTATTTCTAATGGCTTCAGTACTTAAGTTCACATCTTATCTCTCACTATAATACTTAAAGGAGCTTAAAAAACATTTAATGTACATAAAGATGCCATGTAACCAAAAGCTGGAGAGAATATGAGAGGCCGGCATAACACTACGCCTATAGTTCTGACTGTTACCAAGCCCAGCTATATGATTATAGTGCTACCTGGTTATCAGTATATTAAATTCGGTTCAATATTTTCAGGCAATCACCATAAGAATCATGGGGCTGGTCCATAATTGGCAGTATTAGAGCTTCCATCTGAATTTTGTATTCACCCTGTTGACAGAAACTGTGTATCCTTATCTGCTTTGACTGGAGAAAAAGGATCTATCCTCCTGCCTTTGTAGTGTGCTAGAAATTAAGTATTGAAAGAAGATTAAATTCTTCTGCTTTTACATGATGTGATAGTTATAGTGCTGAATGCATATGTTCAGACTGAAAAATTATTTGGAGAATCTTTCCTCTTGAGCACTTCTCATAATTTGTATTTTCCATTTAATTCCATTGGTCAACATGTTGCAGGTTTTAAGAAGCAACCTGAGTAGACAAATGCATACTGAGAATAATAATTGCCAGTATGGGCACATCATGTTTGTTTGCTTTATCAATCATCAGTTTGATTCCGGTCCCACCAAAAAATAAAAAATCAGCAGTTTGATGACCACAAGCCTTGTAAAACTGTATTTGTTTGATGCATCTGGCTGATGTCCTGTGGAACCTGAGTAATAAGCTCTATATGTACTTGTGTTTTGTTCGTACTGTGGTAAAGCCCAATGTCTAATGTATGATCTCTGATTTCATCCTCCCTTGTAGGAAAATGTACTTGCTGAATCGAGGATGATGATTCCAGACTGTCGCAAGCGCTTGGAGGCTTCACTAGCTGATTTAAAAGCCACTTTGGTATGGTTTCATTTTTTTCTCAGCTCGGAATCACATATCTTCGAGCTGGCACACGGTATCACAGTCCACTGAACAAAACTTTCAATTTCAGGCCGAACTGGAGGAGTCAAATCAGAAGGAAGGCGCTGAAATTGAGGAAGCTCGAAGCACTATAGCAGATGTTGAACGCCTTTTCCAGAGCACTGAGGCTTAGCAACTGATGGACGCAAGGCACTCTAGTTATATGAAACCAGTCATTTTTATGGAACATGATGTATGTCTACTTAATTCTGGAACTTGTACCCTCCACTGCTTTCCTGGGTTTTCAACCAGTAGAGCTTTGATGTGAGATCTAAGCTGTTATTTGCTGTGCACACCTCCTTATGTTTGAGAGCTTTACTTCTGCTGCGTGCTCTGTGGTTTTAAGGTGCACACAAGTTTTGCTAATATGAGTTCTTAAGGCGTACATGAGATGTGATCAGAATCAGATGTGATTTTTGAATGATATCTGTCATTTAGTTTTGTTGGCCTTTGAGATGTGATCAGAATCAGATATCGTGATTGTTGAATGAGATCTGTCATTTAGTTCTGTTGGCCTTTGGACTCACATCTCTGTGATGAATAAACCAAAAGCTTGATTCTTTCATCCGAAGAACAAAGGGAGAATGTTTGTGCTTCATTCAGGTAATGACTGGTTATCCTGAATAGCAGCGTTCAGCAACTAATTTGTCAATGATCTTCTCTATTTGATGCATTAATGAGCTTGAATGTGCGTGCTTCTGGAAAAAATGATCTTTGGTAATTTTACAGGCTTTATTAGAGGTAATCAGCTTTGTAGGCTGCAGTTGGCGATGTTAAATAAAAGCTTTCGTTGCGCCAGTCAATATAAAGGAAAGACTGCGAGGAAAAACCAAACTTAAGTCTCTTCTTGTGGGTGTACTTTTGCTTAGCAAGCCGCGCCAACCGAAATTTACGGCATCTGTTTTTTTCTAGTTTCGAGATTGAATTTTGAAGCTTGAAAAGTGAGGGAAAAGTGAGGGAAAAGTTAGTAGAATACTTGACATCCTGGAAATGCTAGTTTGGCTTTTCTTGACTGGAAACTCCTACCAGTCCTTTTCTCTGAATTTTGAAAAAGCTACCGGTCAGAGCCTCAAAGGAATTATTTCTTCGTGTGAGCGAACATTTGTTTTTCTAGAGAATGGTACGATTCTCTTCATCACGTCTCTTGGTTGCATTTGAAACTGAGACGGCAAACGCGACATATGCCATGAACAGTCGGAAAATAAACAACGCCCGGTTGACACTGCTGTCCATCCTCTGTTTTTTTCCTGCCATCGGTACATCTTTGAACTGAAGTCCAAAGTTCGGCAGGGCTGGGCTGAATCCTGTTGAACAGACATGCGCTTGATTCATTTGGAGATAAGTCTTGAGCTGGATTTGTCACGAGCAAGGCCGCATGCCGCGCACTAATTGAAGGCTGCTCACCATTCCCTGGTCTAGGAAAATGTCAATGTACAAACCACTTATGTAGGTTGTCAATGAGAACCTAACTTTTAAGTGCTGAAAATAAGAACAAAAAGTGGGTTGATGATAAAAGAGAATAGAGAGCTGAACATCATTAATCACTTGCCAAAAACATAGGGAAACTGCCATTACGGATTGGTTTTATCAATATATTTGGCAAGATTGCGATTGCCGCAAGTTATTTGTCTATTGTACAAGTAATGTCTTCCTTGCTTGCCAGATCAAGTAGATTTCTGACTCAAACTTGTTATCTAAATCAATCCTAGATAAGACTGTCAAACAAACATCTCATGAAGAGCTCGATTTTTATTTTCAACCCTTAACTGGGTTATCAATCGTGTCAACAAGTTTGTCATTGGGTGCTAAAAGTTGTGTCCATCATCATCAAGCACAAGGGAAATGTTCTTAATAGCCAGCTCAGTCTGAGGAACTATTCTAAGTCTACATCGTGTCAAAGCATAGTCTAAACAAGGTAGAAACATCATGACCTTGTGAAGATGCCAAACATCACCCTCTAAAGCTCAGTCCTTACTCCCCCCCAACTAGAGAATACAGAGAGTAACATTGCTGAAATCCCATTAGTTCGCATTTGTCATTGGCTTTGTTGGCAGCGATCATTCTGTTCGGCCACATGAGACACTATAAGCGAATTGTGTACAAGTTTCGAAAAGCAAGAAATTATGTACATCATCACGGAAACTGTTAGTCGCAAGACACGACGAAAGAAAAACCAAAGCCAGTCAATGTTCACGTAAAATTCATCAGTCAAAGTCTTTTCTCCTCCTACCACGAATGCCGCATCTGAGACGCTCTCCTGATCTTCCTCCGGAAAGGCCTGCAAGCTTCCATGCTAAGATCGACAGCTGCTGCGAGCGCCATGAAAATGGCTGCATCTTCCACACACGTCACGTGCCGCATTGCCAATTGCACCAACGGCTTGCTGTTCTTTCCTTCCCCTCGAACTTTACAACTCATAACAAACCCACCAACGACAGGGCTCAGTCCGCCAAAGTCACCACTGCTTCTCGGGCTTGGTATTGGGGTCGGCCCAGACGCTCTCATCTGCCTATCTGTGTCTATGAAAAACTCCCCGCCCTTTTCGGCATTTATGTTGATCTCAGACACAAGAAATTCTCCTCCTTCTTGCCCTTCTGAGAGGAGCCGGAACCGGCAGCAAATAGAGTCTCTCATGCCACGTTCGCGCCATGCTTCGAGCTTTCCCCAGGGCTGCCAGCTCTCGGGCCTGTAGGGATCAGGCCGGACAATCAGCCAAGCACCCGGGTTAGATTTTGCTACCCAGTCACAACCTGTTGAGGGCACAAAAGGAGTAGTTATGAAGGCTGCAGCCACAGCCGAGCCAGACAAATCGTGTATCTTCACCTTCCATCCCTTTCTCTCTCTTCTTTCGGTCTCTTGATCTGAACCGTCGACGGCTGACCAGTAAGTGCTCAACGGGTCAACCTGGGTTACCCTATGATTAATGACAGAATTTTCAGGTGGTCTGACACAGCTAAAGCAAAAAGACTCGACCTACATGTCATCAATGAATCAGTGACCCAGGATATAACTCAATTAAGACCAAAATTCACTAATAAAATGCCTCATTTTGTTTGCTGAGAAAAATACGCTGCTTTATTACAGATTGATGATTATGTGTGCAATGTCATCATGGATCAATGAATCCAGAACTCCACTTGATAGTATATTCTTTCACTATCTCTCCTATATTTCTTGCGCATGAATTTGATTTATCTTGTCAAGCATCAAGAAGGAGAGTATGGTGATGAATTACCGGTCATTTAGGAATTGAAAGATAAAGTATGTAGCTCATATCACCTGTCTTGGCTGAACTTGCAACTAAAAATAGGTTGTCTGATGGATCCTTGAAGCTGAACTATTTGAGGGCTCAATCTGGTCACGTCCTCAAACTGGAAGACATATCTAGGATCGGGATCTAGCTTCACTCTCAAGTGAAGTTCTGCTCCTGGTTTCCCACTATCCAGCTTACTCTTGCCGATACCTATCCACCCATTGTAAAGGATCACGGGTTTTCCTTCGCCCCACTCAGGACTCACCTCCAACTTAAATGTCCCTAGTTGCTGTCTTTTGTTGCCAACACCACAGTGGGATCCCTTCCTTCCGGTGAAAACGGAAATCTCGAGATACGCCTGAGAGCTATAGAAACAGCCAGGTGCAGTTAAGGCTTTCAGATCAGATTCTTCAAGATAAAAGCTTGAAGCAATGCTCTGACAATCAGGGGTAGCTTCGGGGGAAGACACTAAGGGGATAGTTAGTGTCTGTGCAGGGAAACCTCGGAGGCGAATCTCACACAGACATGAAGAAGCGAATGGTTGGATCCCAGATTTGACAGAGTTTAGAGTTGATCCAGGGATCCTCAATCCCAGTGAGCCAATTGATAACCTGATGAAAGCCTGAGGATCCATTATGGGTCACAAAAATTTCTCCATTAGGGCAAGAAGCCTGACTCTTAAATGGCTGAAACCTGAGACACAAAAAGGTGTGATGGAAATCAACCAAAGAGCATTAAATTTTTAGAGATAATGACTTAAAATCTAACAGTAGCTGAAAAGAAAAGAATGGATGAATATCAAAAGAATTTATTAAATGCAAAGAGTTTCTTATATAAGCTGATTTATCATGTAAGTTTATGCCATGAAGTAGCATCCAAGATGTTCGTCCAGACGGCACAGTTTTCCTCACTGATCTCTTGCCATTGCAATCCGAGTCCAATAGGGCATTTAATCTTTGGCCAAGAATCACCACAAAGAAGTGACTATTGCTTCTAAGATAAGTAATATTTCATCTTAGCATCTTTCTTCTCTGTTTGCCGTTCATGCAGAAAAACCAACAAATGCAGCCTAAAACAATTAAATGAGCCATGGTACAATGAGATGCTGATGACTGAGAACTGGAAACAAATTTACAGACCACAACAAGGCAATTCTATCATCTGTAGTTTCCCTAGTGTCAGGAAATAAGCAAAATTTTGCAAGTAGTATTTAACTAACATTTGAAGTAATGACATTGAAAATCAGCAAGAATTCCTGCATCCTTGGTTCAACATAAGTTCCTCTAGTTTCTCAAGGATTCATAACAACTCTAGCACTTAAGTTCTCATCGAATCTGTGCAATGGCATTCTCATCGGAACTTAAAGAATATTAAATGTACACAAAAGACACTATAAAATCAAAAGCAGGAGAGAATATTCACCTACATGAATATGGTGCTACTGGAACATCAGTGATATATATTTGATTTCATATTTTCAGGTAATCTTAACAGCCATAACAATCAGGTGGCTTGTCCATAAATGGCACTCACAGAGTTTGTATCTGATCTATTCTAATCACCTCTTAGACAGTCACAAAGACTATGTACAGTTTAAGCAATGCTATTGATGACATAGATAGGTCAATCTCCCTCATAGAAAACAGCAATTAACGTCAACCAGGAAATAGCAAACTCGACAGGATGTGGGGATTCAGTTCAGTCCAAATTCACTTCAGCATTTTTAGAATTCTCCATGATCATTAATGTTCTGACACCAACTAAAGAATAGATTCAAAGAAGTTTAAAGGAGATGGGCAATTGGCAGTAAAGTGGTATTATTCATCCAATGAGAACTGAAAGTTTACTTTAATTTTGGCCAGGATACAAAATCGAATGAATTTACAGGCCTAATGTAGGCTAATTTACAAAAGAAGATGCTCAAACAAATGCCTAGAAGAATCCAAGTGTAATCCTGATCAAGCACTTGAAAGGCTTTTACCGCACAAACGTTAAGGACCTATTCCACACAAATCAGACATATACAAACCTGGTTTCTCATCTCTTCCGCAGCTGACGCATTTTTAGATCCTGATAAAGAGTTCACCTCGGGACCAAGATATAGAATAATGACCATAACCTGGTTCCGGTGTCATCATCCGTCTGATTGTGCCCTTAAAGGCATATAACCATTCTTCATATCCTTTGATCATTCACTCCCATTAACAGACAACACAACTACTTATCTGGCAGGACACAATCAGCTCCTAGGCCACATCAAGAAGAAGTAAAACAATTACGACATGGGGCATATAAAATTTCCAGTGACTCCGTTGAATAAGCCCTTTGACTGGGCGTAAATCCACCAATCCAGCCGTGAAGCGTATACTTTTTTCACCAAATTTATGAAAACTTCCCAGTAAAGAAGCTAATTACATATTTTCGCAGCATGAGCAACCAAAGAGAAGCTAATTTTCAAGGCATGCGCCGCACTTTGACCATAGATTTCTATGAAAAATTGCATGAGAAGAAAAGGTCACCCAGTCCTAAACTAGCTGCCTTAGCTAATTGGAGAGAACCAACAGCATACCGAAACAACACAGCGCATGAATTGTATGGTAAATGTAAAAACACCCTCATAAAGTCACAACAGCACATAATAAGCCTCAGGCCACAACTAAAAACGGCAACTCAACACAGACAGCAACGAGGAGAAAGGGGTAAGTAAAGTCAAGAATCCTCAAACCAAGCGAAATCAAAGAAAACAAAACTCACCCCCTTGGAAGCTCAAGAAAGGGTACTGATCCCACTTCTCATCTTCAAGAAGTCCTCACAACCCACATCACAGAGCAGAGACAGAAACCCGGGAAGCATTACAATTTCGGACCTGCATGACTCAGCAGCAAAAACCCAATTATGCTTTGGCCTCAGAAGCCAGAATATCTCGCTCCCTCTCTCTCCTCTCTCCCCTCTCTCTCTCTCTCTCTCTATAAAAGAGAAAGATGGGGAGTTATGATTAGTGGGTATTAGTTGAACGAAACAGATCAATAATAAGCCAATCCCTCCACCTAGGATGTCACGTACACTGTGACACGGATCACGGGCAAAAAGCCAACCCCTCTCCCCCTCTCTCTCTCTCTCTCTCTCTCTCTCTCCCCCTCTCTAAAATAATATAGGTGGAGTCACCCACACACACCCATGGATGGAGGGAAGGTATGTATGCTACAGCCCCACATATAAAAACAAATCTTAGCTCCCTACCTGAAAAAGATACTCCCCCCTGCACCATCCCCCTCCGGTTCAAGAACTACGAAGCAATGGGCTTTCCTTCGACCCACTGCATGTGCATTCAATTCCAAGATAAGACAGAGAGGAAGAGAGAGAAACAGAGGGAGCTCAAGCAGGAATGCGGATGTGGGGACACAGGGAAATCCGGGATGGACGTGATTGTCATTGGATCAGTAAGTCTTTCGGGGATTATTATAATGCTCTTCTCGCGCTCTGCTCGCTCGTTCGTGTGAGAGGAAAGGTCGCTCCTTGTGGGATGCGCAATGCAGGAGAGAGAGAGAGAGAATAAAGAAATGGGAAGAGAGAGAGAGAAGAAGGAGAGGGACAGAGAGGTCGTGAAGACAGCTGTAAGCATGGAAAAATAATAACGACAATTATTATTATTATTATTATTATTATTATTATTATTATTAATAATAGTGCAGAATAATCTGTTCTCTCTTTATCGATAAATGAGGATACGCATGCGTATGCATGACTTCATTTTTTTTTTCCCTCCCTTCTTTTATTTCGTGGTTCATTGAATAACTTAGTAATTATAATTTATAACTTGTAGTTGGTTGAGTTTCGAGGGCATCCTTGTTATATTTTAAATTTTTGGTTTGCAATTATCTTTCCCTTTCCCAAAAAGATAAGGGAAAATAAAAAAGATGATGTGGGGGAATAATTCCGTTTTGTACCATCGTTGGATTACAACGGGTGGATACTTACCGAATTAGCTTTTTTTTGTTTGAGAGTCGACGGGAGAATCTCGATAATGTTCGCCATAATTCGACATGCAAAAAAGACATGAAATAAAGAGGCGAGAAATATAGTACTTTTCGAAGATAATTAAATTTTACTTTCGGAATTTTATGAGTGAGAAGGTATAGTTGTTTGCACCAAATCTGAAATCAATAACGGGATTCGTTCACGATCGAAGCCGACAATTTAATAATGATTATATCAAACAATCGCATAAATCGGCACCAATAATTTGTTCCCCTCTTGTGAAGTACGACGTTTTGGCCATAAGTGAGAGTAGAGACCTTTAACTGCTCAAAACCATTAATTTCTTTATTGGTATCATCGCGTGTAAAAAACTTCTAGAGAAGGACTTCGACATTTCGAATTTTTAGGGGTGCGTAATGACAAACCGTAATTTCTATTCCAGAAACAATTTTTCTATTCCGCACTGCTTTTGAATAAAAATCCATATGATAAACTTAATCCGTTTTTCTATTTTTACGGAATAGATTTCTATTCCGAAATAGGTTTGGAATATAAATCGAAGTAGAAATTTTCTACTTCTCATTTGGAATAGAAATGAGAAATAAAATTTTTCTTATCGTTTGTCAACCTATCCTTCATCCGTTCTTTGCCGTTCACCGTCCATCGGTCTTTGCCACCCACCGGCCTCCGCGCCCCGCCGCCGGTCGCCGGCCCTGCCGCCGCCACCGCTGATCGCCAAGCCCTCGCCGCGCGCCGCGGCCGATCGCCGACCGTCCCGACCGCCGCCGCCACCAATCGCCGTCGCGCGCCGCCGTCGCTAGTCCGCCGCCGCCGCCGCCGCGCTAGCGGCCGCCGCCGCCGCTTGGTTCGCTGAAGCGCCGCCACCGCCACCGCCGGTTCGCGGGCCACGGCCACCGGTCGCCGATCCGCCGTCATCCGAAAGGAAGAAATTTTGTGTCGTTATCAAACGAATTTTTATTTTTAGAATAGAAATTTTGTGTCGTTATCAAATGGTTATTTTGCTTAGAAACTTTTTAGAAATAGAAATAGAAAAAATTATTTACTGTTCCAAAATTATTTCTTCAAACAGAATGGTTGTCATGCACCTTTAGTAGTTTCAAGCAAGCACCATATAAAAAATTTAAAAAAAAAAATCACCGAACACGCGCAAAAGAGCCGGCATTTGTTGACTCAGGGCGAATCGATAAATCGAACTAAAATATTCGAGGGGCCACGGAGTCATGTCGTGCCGTACTAGAGAAAAAACAATAAATAATAAACGGATTCTCAGCTTTTTGGGTTTTGGTCTTTTTAGAAAGTTATAAAAAGGAAGGAAAGACCAACTTTCTTATGTCAAAAGCGGAATCCACCACCCGGAAAAGAAGGCCAATTTGGGGGACTGAACTGTTCTTTTTCCCCCCCTCATTTGTCATTCCTGTCCAATGAGAGAAGCCGAGTGTTAAGAGCTAGGATTGACTTCCGTGTTGTTAGGGCTCGTTCGACTTCGAAATCGCTCCCGTCGAATCCTCGCGCCTCCACCAATTAACGACATAGATCGGACTGATAGATTGATTATATGCTGAGAGAGGGAGAAGGGACGTGGTAATTGGGTCCCGAGACGAATGGAATAAGCCCACCAATGATCGACTCGATCGACGTCGACTCGATTATCGTGTCTTGTCGAATTAACTATAGGCTGTATTCATGGTCGATATCAAATGGTCAGCATACTATTTACTCGATGCTTTATTGACACTCGGCATACTAGACTCGTGATCGGCATCGACTTTGTTCGGCTAGTGACTCTACTTTGTCCCTACGGGCACGACTTAGGGCGTCATTGATATTCGCGCGAGTTAACATCATATTCAAAGTCATGGTCTGAGTTATTGTTAAGGGCATCAATTTCGATTGACTTTAGCTATCTATGACTAACATAAGTCCTTACGATTCTTATGCTTGAGGACTATAGTACTAAAAATCAGTTTGATGCTTTGTGCCTGAAATATAACTCCATTTAGTTTCAAATGTGAAAAGTTGGTAAATAAATAAATAAAAAATCACCATATTATTCCATTACAGCTTTTTAAGTTGCTCATAGAAATTGTTTGGAAATGGACGTTGAAACTAAGAGGTGGGGAATAAAAAAAAAAGAAACCTCTATACATTTTATTTGAAGTATGTTTTGATTTACTATAGTTGTATCGTGAATGTATTGTATTGTAACTACACCATGCGTATTGTAATTGATGTGTCTGATTCGTTAGTACCCAATTTTACCACGTGTTTTTAATAAACGATTATCTTGTAATTTCAATTCTAACGCAACTTTCTTTCAACCGCAATTACATTCGTAGATTTATCACTCCATCGGAGGTGCATTCATGCATTTTCTAGTTGAGTGTGGAATTGCAGAGTGATCTTGATCGCTCGTCGGCTGTTTGAAGTCGGATCGTCTTGGCACACGTCGGTTTTCATCAACATTTTTTGGGCAGGCTGGCAGATTGGTTTTCGCCCAATACTTGTCATGTGTTTTTCAAAGCTATAGATCTTTGAACCTTATAATTAGGTGGGACAGCGTCACACGAAATGTTATAAGTTATTATAAAGAAAGAAAAAAAATGAGCTAATGGTCATAATATGATAAGTTATCATAATATATATATTATTTTTCTGCGTTAATGCTTATAAAATTCGAAAATTTAAATTTTATTTAATAGTGACATCTTAAAATCATCGAAAGCAAATAAATATGGATTTCTACCGACATAGCCGATATATATAAATATATGTAGTTCACATATATAATGCTGGATGAGCTTTATATCAAAAGATTCCATTACATAAATAATTCCAAGTACACACATCACTCTCGAGGTTCAACTGCGACTTTATAAATAAAATAGTTCAAGTATATAATGCTGGATGAATGTACGAAACTATGGAAAACTCTTTTTTTACAACTTTTAAATTTCTATGAGAAATATAACATAGCATTTGAATTATTGTAAGACAAAACCCAAGCAAGCAAGACCCTCAATCCCAACTATTCACAAAAGGAAAAATGATTCAAACGATTCTTGAATTTTGGCTTAGTGTATAATGTTATCTCCAAACTTTTAATTTATTTAATGTAATCCTTAAACTTTAGTTCAATGTACATTTTCATTTTTGAATTTTCGAATTTTTCAATGTAGTCCATAAACTTTAACTCGACTTGCATTGTCGTTCTTGGACTTTTAAATTGTTCAATGTACGACTTGAATTTTAACCTAATGTTCAATGTTATCCTTGAGTTTCTAACTTATTAAATGTGATCTCGAATTTTTGGTGCATATTCAACTTAATCCTTGCACTATATGCAAACATCCAATGCTGCTCGTGAAATTGAATCAACAAGAGGATAACATTAGAAATCTTCACATAGTAGAAGGGCTAGATTGAACATTATTAAAAACTCGCGGACCATATTGACCCAAAAAAAAAAGTTTAAAAATGATATTGCACATTAAACCAACGCTCAAGAATTGCCCCGGACTGTTTCCCCTCTGCGACACAATTCAACACCCCAACTCCCTAATTTCGAAAACAAAAAAAAAAAATTGAAGGGATATATCCCCTGAAAAACCACCAAAACCGGCCCTACGTGTCCCCTCTCCTCTCCTCATGCGTCCCTTTGTTAATGTCCAGAGGTCAAGGGGGGACGCTACTGCCGATAGCTACCACCCGCGGGGCCGCCCCACCCCCGTTCCGAACCACTCCCCTCGCAGGAACATGCCGTGCAGTTGTCAATCCCCAGAAAGAAACCGAGCAGAAGAGGGACGGAAAGAGACCCTTCCCCTCGACTCAAATCTCATTCGCGCCGCACGATTAATATATAATTTGATGGTTCTCGAGACCTTGACCGTTGACCCCGAGCCTCCCTCATCGTTCATTCATTTGTTCTCGCTGCAGAGAGAGAGAGAGATCGATGGGAACGTGCATCGTCCGTCCTCTCGTTGGGTCCCGACATTCCCAGCTACCAAGATCGTGTCCGGAGCAGTGAAGGGGAGGAAATCTTCTTTTAAGCTAGTTTATGTTCAGCCCGTTTTCACATGGCGTCAAACGTTGCGTCCGTTCTCTGAACTTCCCTCTGTCTGTTCTGCTGTCCAGCATGCATTCACATGTATATTCAATCATGGAAGTTGGGGCCGGGCCGGACCGGGCCTGGCCGGGCAAATTGGTAGCTATGCTGGAAGGGACGATATGGGCGGGGGCGGCCATGCTGGGCTGAGGGTGCATGACCGTGGCATGGCACGACCCACGACCCGTTGTGGTCTGCGCTTGGCACATGGTTCGCAAGGCAGCAAGAGGGGGTAAGGGAAAACAGCGTCATGTTTAGAAATTGTCTTTTGAAGAAGAAAAGGGAATTTGTTGACCGAGCCTAAGTGAAGTATTATTCGCATGTACTTGATGTTTTTGTTGAATATGCAAGATAATTATCGTCATTGGAGCTTAGGGTTTAGGATAACAATCGGAATACCAACAGGATAGGAATCTATACTATCTAGAAATATAAAACGTGCAACTAAACACAATCTTATAGAATTCGATTGGATGATGTAGCTGTGATTAGTCCAATCTAGATCGAGACATTTGGATGTACTCGTCGAATCATGAGTGCGCCCTTAATGCCAGTGATATCCTAATGACAAGAGGATATATGAACTGTTATTTTGCTCTTTGCAAGACTAAAATAAGGGGACATTCAATGCAGTATAAAGAACCTCGTTTTGACCTAAAAGTAAAGTATGAAACATAAAAATGAATAGAAAGTTCAATCTAAGAACTTAAGCTGATAAATTGAAGAAGACACGTGTATATAAAGAGCATATAAAATTTCATTGTCATGAGATGTAAAATATTTTAACAAACAATGAATGTACTCATCATGATTTGTACCTATGGCCCAAAAGGAAAAATAAATAAAAAAGAAACGTGCTTTGTTTGGGTTACTTCGTACCCCTCGAGTCAAACGGATTTTTTTTTCTTTCTAATATTTAGTATCACGAACCTTCACCTACTAGAAAAGTGTCTCCAGAATTTATTTATTTTTAATGCATATATTCTCCTTCCATTTTAATTTAGTTTTTGGAGTTAAATTTCGACCAATTTCATACTTGTGATCTCTTGGAATATAGAGTTAAATTAGCCCTTTTGAGTCGATTTGGTCTAATAGCCCTTCGAGGGGCAATCCGAACTAGGTATGGTAACCAATTGCATTTTCGCTTTAGTGGTTATACACATGAAAATCAAATAAAAAAAAAAACTTGTAAAAAATCGGAAAAATGGGTCAAAAAAAAAAAAAAATAGAAACAGAAGAGAGAGAGACCTTTCCTGGCAAGGGCCGTCGGCCATCTCATGATCCCCGGCGGACATCGCATGATTACCGACAAGGGCCTACTTGCCATGACGCGGTCGTGGAGTGGCAACTTGCCACCACTGAGCAAGGGTCAATCGGCCCACGCTCGGTGGTGACGAGAAATGTCACCACCATGCAAGGGGGCTTCTTGTCGTCCAGATCTGTGCAAGGGCATGTGGCCCTCGCCGGTTTCCATGGGAGGGACAGTGTACTGCTCGAGGCCCCGACGAGGGTAGACGATGAAGGAGGGGCGGCAGCGGCAGCGCCCTCTTCCTGTAATTCCAAGAAGGACTATTGGTATGTGCAGTATTGCTCCCGGGTGCATCTTCCAACTAGCAAGACGGTTCCGGATCAACAGGCGAGCAACAATCTTAGAACGCAAATGCAAGAATCAAACCAAACATCCGATTGTCCGCAAAAGATGAATACGTGGGGGATCTTTCATGTGATGATTCTGCATTTTTTCCGATGTCCGGACTCTTCGGTAGTCTAACTCTTCTGTGTCAAAGGCTCCCCGTTTCAAAAGAAATCCCAAGCGCTTCTATCAAGATCATAAGTAGTGCTGTAATGAGCTCTCGATAGGGTTCTAAGGTGACAATAACTAATGTCTACATTTTCAAAGAGATGGAATAAATTCTCCTGGACGTTATGCTAGAAACATGAACGTTGTGTTGGTGATGAATTAATTTCTTTTGTCTGAACTCATGAATGGTCATAAAGTTTAAGGAGTTGAAAACTACATAAATCATCGCATGCGACATTAATGCATCTGTAGGATCGTTTCATCTCAGGATTATGGTATCTTTCCATTATAAAAAGATATGCTGTCAACCCAATCCACAGTGAAATAATTCAGAAACCAGAACCATCTTAGGCCCTAGAAGAGCAAGCATGGCTAATTTTAATTGCAAGTGGCTAGTTCTAACAGTCCTCATCGTTCATGCACTCTCGGCGACGTCTTATGTCGAATCTGCGGGTGGTCCTAGCAAGTTTGAAACATGCGGGAGACAATTGGATGAAAGGTGCGGAAAGGAGATCTTGCTGAGGGTTTTCTTCAACGACGCCAATCCCTCAGTTGATTGCTGCATGCAGCTTGCAGAAATGGGAATGGCATGCCATGACAAATTAGTCAGGGCAACTCTTTCGTCGTCGCCGCTGTACCAGAAGAACTCAAAGGCAATCCTAGGGAGAAGCCAAAGCACCTGGAACCAGTGCCTTTCAACAGTGCGGTCATCCACTCCGCACAACAGATCATGTCCGTCGGTGTCTAACCTCACTTGTGCAAAACAGATCGTCTCAAGAATATTTCGCAGCCAAGGAGAGCTCAGCAACGACTGTTGTGGAGTGCTCGTGGACGTCGGGAAAGATTGCCACGACAAGCTAGTCGGAGCGTACATCGCCTCCGCGAAGCTATGGTCGAACAAGACAGCAATTCTCAGTGGGAGCACCTCGGTCTGGAATTGGTGTGCGTACATCGCGCGAAGCCTTCCATCCGTGAAGGCATGCGAGACAAAGATCGATAACAATTGCGGCAAAGAGATCGGAGTAGGCATCTTCTACGGGAAAGGACAAGTTACTAAACATTGTTGCGCGAAGCTTGTGAAGATGGGGCCGGAATGCCATAACAGATTGGTCAGGACCAATCTAGCGAAGCCTCAGTTCGTGAAGAGTTTAAATGTCACCTTAGATAGAAGCACTAAGATTTGGAAGAAATGTGTTTCATACGTTTGACTAAAATGCGCATGCCGTTGAGAAGATTTCCTACAAAAAAACTATGAGGATATCGCATGTAAATTACGGTTTCTCTTGATTCTTTAATTGAATCTTGATTCTTTAATTGAATGATCGAATCATACCGTCATTCTTTTCATCTTGTACACTTTGAGTTTCTCATTAGGAAAACATATTGTTAAGTTATACTTGTGCTCAATTTGATTAACTGATGTTATCAAGAAGAATTCTCATCGCATTATTAAGTTATACACATATCTTCTAATGCTAATTTTGATATCATTTCCAAATCTCAAATCACATGGACTTTCGTGAAATCCTTTAATGGTAGTTTTATAACTAATCTAAGTTTTGATTTTTTTTTTTTTTGAGGTCATTTTTTTTTTGCTTAATATCATATTTCATCGTGTAATTTAATGAAGATTCTAACCAAGTTTTATGTGACAGAGTTAATTTTAACTTTAATTTTTAGTGGAAACTTTGTTTATATTTTATTTCTCATAAACATATGATTAGTTTAATTTAAATTTCCGTTAATATTATACACACTTATTTTTCATAGAATATATAGTTTTGCGAAGTTTTTGAAAGGCCAAATTTGACAATTACATGCTAATAAGTTGCCACGTCTTAGGTTCTTCTTGGATGAAAAAAATTATTTCACATTGAAGAACGTGTCAAAATTGAATCCAGAATCTTCGAACTTTGAACTCACTATGTTCTTGTTAATTCTATGAATATTTATGGATACATCTTTCGATAGGAACAAGACAACTACTAGTCTTGATAAAAAAAAAAAATCATTTTTTTGGTTCGATCGAGGGAAAATTTTGTCTAGACCTATGATCCAACCCACGTAGTCCACGCTGTGATTAACAGCCGCCCACTTTTTCATTCTATTAGCAACTTGTTAAGAAGGGCTAGCCAAAAAATAGAGCCGAACTTAGGTCGAACCAAAGCAAGTGGTGCCATAATGTTTCGCGCCCCTTATACGAAACTAGGTCTTTAAGATTCTGGTTGAGTAAAACCATCATTTGAAGAGCCAATAAAAAGCTCTTGATGCTCGTTTTGTAAAGCTCAGAACATGTATGAATCCTCGAGCTTCTAATGTTAAATGATTGTAGGACAGCAATTATTTTCAAGATGGCATTCAGACTGCAAAATCTTCAGGAAACCAGGGTACTAACTCCAATAGTTGAAAATTTTGAATGGTTTAGAAGGGTTGAAATCATCAAGAATCAATCTGATAAAAGTGGAGAAGTGATTTAAAATATCTAGAGATAAGAAATTACCATGGAAATGGTGAGAGAGAGTTGGTTAAACTTTTTTATATGAAGAAACATGTGACACTTGATGACGAGCTAGGGCTTGCTAGTCATTCCTTGTATATGGTGAGGGTTCATAAGCTAGCTGAACACAAGCAAGAGGGGAAAAGTGTTAAAAAAGTCATGAACCTTTGGTTTAAACATAGTAGTTAATGACATCTGTCGTAGTTTTGATTATATGGTCCTTCAGGCTTCGTTGTTCGAGGTCTCCCAACCCAAGCTGAGAAATTGTGTGATGGATTTTAATATCTGCATTCAGTGACACCTCTTGGACATGTTAGAACGATTTGAGATATAGAGAGATTTAGATTATGGATGTACTCATCTAAATGAGGGGCGAGAGGGTGGGCGGAGAGAGACAGGGAGGATTTAAGAAGTAGATTAAAGCATCACATTGAGGTAATCTGTTATTTCAAGTTGATCTCCGGATATGTGCTTTGATTTGGTTAGGTTAGGGTTTTGGTTTGAAAATGCAAAGGAAAAGGAAGGTTTAGTGAAGGGAAAAGAACCAAAAAAGTTTTAAACCTATTGCATTGATACAAAATCAGTCCTCAACCTTTTAATTGAACCAATTTAGTTATAAACATTTTCGCATTAGTATTAATTCGGTCCGTCCGGCCAATTTAGGCTCGAAATTACTATCTTGGACATCGATCGTTCTACATGATACGGTTAGTATTGACGTGGACCTTTTAAATATTTTTTTTATTTTATTATTATTATTTAAAAAAATTTCCTCTTTTTTTTTTTTTTTTCTTTTGGACTTTGGCCAGTATCGGCTGTGGTTGACAACCGACCACAAGCAAGGGTGGACAAGGGCACCACGGCCCTTGCTGGATGTAATGAGGGCTCAACCTTCACTAAGTATGGCGAGGGCTCAACCCTCACAACTTGGGCGAGGGCAGCCCTTGCACCTAAGTGGTGAGGGTTGAGCCCTCACCAAATTCGGCGAGGGCGACCCTCAGTTGTGAACGGTCATTGGCCATGGTTGGTATCGGCCACAATCCAAAGGAAAAAATAATAATAAAGTAAAAAATAATTTAAAAATGTTAACATCGGCACCAACCGTATCACATAAGATGGCTAACGTCCACGTTAGTGATTTCGGTCTAATTTAGTTGGATTGACTAAATTAGTATTAATGTGAAAATTTTTAGGACAAATTGATTCTGTTGAAATATTTATAACTTTTTTAGTAATTTTTCCATTAGTGATGTGGTGTTTTCCGATGGGCAATCCGCATTGACATGGTAACCGCGCAAGCTAATGCAAGTTTTGGTTTAGGAAAAGGCAAAAAAAAAAAAAAAAAAAAAAAAGCCACGAAAAACCCGAACTTTGCCCAAAGTGACACATTTACCCCAAACTTTTTTTGTGACGTGAAAAACCCCAAACTTTTCAAACCGTGACACATTTACCTCATCAAGGGCATTTTTGTCTCTTTATTCTATTTTTTCCTTTTTTTTTTTTCTTTTTTTCTTCTTCTTCCCTCCGCCGGTCATGGCGGAGGGAAGCCCGCCGCGTCAAGCGAGGGCGGCCCTCGCCGGATCTAGCGAGGGTCATCCTCACCAAACGCGGCGAGGGCCACCCAACGCCGGCAAGGGCATGGACACCTTCGCTCGACACAAGCGAGGGCCGCCCGGCTCAACGCATGCGAGGGCCGCCCTCGCCGCCGACGGCACCCCTCACTAGATCCGGCGAGGGCGGCCCTTGCCGGCGTTTGGCGAGGGCGGGGACACCCTCGCCGACGTAGGCGAGGGTGGCCCTCGCCGACATCGTGAGGGCCGCCCTAGCCGACGCCGACGAGGGCAGCCCTCGCCGGATGCCGGCTTCCCTCCGCCGGCCGGCCGGCGAAGGGAAGAAAGAAGAAAAAAAGAAAAAAATTAAAAAAAATGAAAAGACCAAAATGCCATATAATTTTGGGGTAAATGTGTCACATAACAAAAGTTTAGGGTTTTTTGTGTCACAAAAAAAAGTTTAGGGTAAATGTGTCACGGTTGGCAAAGTTCAGGGTTTTTCACGTCACAAAAAAAAGTTTGGGGTAAATGTGTCACTTTGGGCAAAGTTCAGGGTTTTTCGTGGCTTTTTCCCAAAAAAACCAAAAACAAAAATAGAGAAAGACCCATCCTTCAAATAAAAAATGGAATATATATGTGTGTGTTTATATATATTTAAACCATGAACATGTCACACCGGTTTCCTTTCTCCTCTTTTTCGATATATATATAAAAGATGTAGACGAGGGAAAAAAACTTCTATTGAATTTATTTTATATGCTTTTGAGAGATAGTAAAGATTGTGCGAAGTATATAGGTCTTATCTCGTTCATGAATCTATTTGTACACCGGTTATTTACTCCAAACTTTATATGTTTACATATATTTATATACTTAATCATCTAACAATCTATTAATATAATGTTATATCTATACCTCAACTTTTTGTGCTTTATTTTAATTGTATTTTTTATGATTATTCAAGCAACGGGTCGTCTAGTTTGAAAAGGAAACCGTAGGTAAATTGGTAGCTTGTAAAAGTAAGCGGTCCCCCATGTCTTGCTTAGGGTATTCAGCAGTGGTCTATCTATATTTTTGCTTACCAACCTCTTCCGGACAGTTGAACTAAATCATTATCTCAGCCACTAATTTATAATTTGTACATATATACACACACATACTGAGAGTCCTAAAACTTATCCTGAAAATGCAATTGAGTTTTAAAATTTTTGTTGACACTTGAAATGAACCTTGCTGTCACGTGCTTGCTACAAGAGGAAATGTGACAAAAGATAAACTCAAATCACATGCATATCATGTGGGTAGTGTTTATTACATGCTTGACTATTGATAAGCATAAAGATAATTACTTAATGATGATGACGAGGTAAGGGATTGCCACGTATCTAGTTATCAAATATGATGATGAACAGTTGGTAGCCACTTGAATGGGTTTTGATGACAAACTTTGTGTAAAGAAACACTAAAAATATTACTCAAGATACTGGAATAATAGGCACCAAGGATACACATTATTAAGAACAGTTGCTTTTTGAAGATCCAATCATGGAACGATTGTAAAGAAGATGGGTGAAGTAATTTGCGAAGAAAAAGGGACATGGACATAGTCAGAAGCGATTATTTAAGGGTACACAACTACCCAACAGTTACAAAGTTTCTCTATAAATACAGCGAGGAAGTCCTCCTGACAAATCAATCAAAATGTTATCTCTTTATCTTTACTTTTCCTTTGCAACACTTTAATATCCCTAGTTATAGCTTTTAGATTCCCGTTGTTGATTAGATTTCAGTGTGCATCTATATCCCAATATATCGTCGTTGATTAGATTCTGACATTGTCTCCCCTTATCCTAGCTCATCATCGTTAATTAAATTATGGTGTTGTATCTCTACATTGAGGCTGAGTTGTCGATTAGATTACATCATTGTATTCAAATATCCTTAACTTGTGTTGTCGATTGAATTCTTACTTAGTATAAGCTTGGACGTGTGATTTTGGGTGTTGTTGTTGATTGAATTCCAACTTAGCCCGGTATTGTATAGTGTTGTTTGGATCTAAGAAGTAAATTTGACATCGCATTAGATATTCTCTATTCAAAGTTAGTGCAGAACCCTTGTCCCCTTTAATTAAAAAGAAAAAAGAAAAACGAAGAATCACTCTCGGTGAAAGATATTTCGTTATGAGAGCAATTCCAACAAAACACTTTCAAAAGGTACAATCAAGTCTTTAAACCTATCAAATTGGTGTAGTCAATTTATTTTATTAACTCTGTCTAACTTGGCTAATGAAAAATACTGATGTCGTTATTTTTAATATTTTATCTCTTCTACATGATATTGACGTGGCTAAAACAAAAAATTAATAATTACAAGTCTAAAAAGACGTGGTTTTGGTCCATACATGACTTTTAAATCTACATATTATTTAAATTATATTAAACAATAAAACTAAATTAAAAAGCAAAAAAAAAAAAAAAAAAAAAAAAAGGAGAGGAAGGAAGGCAAAATCAAGCAAGGGCCCATAGGGCTGTCATCGCCACTGTCACCTCACCATCACCGGCGAAGGTTTTTTTTTTTTTTTTTTTTTTTTGGGGGGGGTTAGGCAAGGTTGTCGAGCCTTAGCCAATGGCTGGCGGGGTGGGGCGATGACCAAACTAGTGGCAGCCCTAGCCTAGATCTAGCCGAGGCTCGACAATCGTCACTTGATTTGGGGTAGGGCCGTGACCCTTGTCTAAGTTTGGCCATGACCTTGGCCAACCCTTGGCCTACCACTGCCAACGAGGTGGCGGCGGCGATGGCAGGGCTCTGCCCTAATTTTGCCTCCTTTAAAATCATAATACTTAGATTAAAAAATTATATTTGAATCAAAATGACGTTGTTTTAGCTTTATCTTTTATGTCTTAGTCATGTTAGCATCGCGTAGGAGAGAGAAAATAATAATAAAAAAGTCACATTGTTATTTTCTATTAGCTAAATTGAATAGAATTAGTGAAAGAACTTGATTGACCAATTTGATAAGTTTTAAGACTTGATTCCACTTTTTGAAAGTTTTAGGATTTAATTGTACTTTATAACAACTTTAGGATTTTTAGTGCACTTATTCTAAAAAAAAATGATTGAATCTAACTGGTTTTGTACATAAAGGTAGATCAACTTCAATTATGATGACCGTCCCTTACGCAAAATCAAATCTTGTATTGCTTGGATTGAGATAGTCAAGCAAATAAAAAGATAAAAGGAAAAAATACCTATGGTTGGGTTAAATGAAGTTTTTGACCGGCCTATATCCTAATAGACAATTATTAATTTTTGGGATTGCGATTACAAGGCGGTTCTTTCTTCTTCCTTCTTTTTTTGGTCTCGTTCAGAAAATGCACATATTTGCTGCATAGATGATGAAATTGCGGTGTATAAGCTTCAAGCACATGAGCTAAAGAAGCCTTTGAGTGAGATAAACTTGCTGCGTGATTGAGATACTTGGGACGCGAATGATAATCATTTTGATAAGAAATTCTGGAACAAAAATAGATTTTTCTATTTCTATTATTAGATGAGTTTCCGAACAAAAATACATGTTTGATAACGACACAAAATTCATATTATCGAAATAGAAATTCGTTTGATAATGACACAAAATTTCACCCTCTCTAGTGGCAGCGGACGGTGGCAAAAGGTGGTCGGTGATAGGTGGTGGTGGATGGTGGTGGGCAGCGGCGGCGGATGACAGCAGACGATGGCCAAGGTGGCAGACGGTGGTGGACAGTGGCCGACAACAACAACGGTGAATGGTAGGCGGCAGCGGCGGGTGGGCGGTCGGTTAGTAGCGAAGACGAATGATGAGAATAATTTTTATTTTTCATTTCTATTCCAGAAATAGAGAAGTAAACAATTTTAACTTTTGATTTTTATTCCAAGCATATTTCTAAAGTAAAAATTTGTTCTAGAAATAGAAAAATGAAATTGCATTGTCAAACGAATTTCTGTTCTAGAAACAAGTTTAAAGCAGAAAAAGTTTTGGAATAAAAATAGAACGGTTATCATGAGCATCCTTGATATTTCCTAACTTGGATAAACAACATAAGGTTGAATTTCGATATAAATTGTTAGAGGAACCGTTGATTTCAAATCACTTCACGTAGATTGGCACAGGTTTCGTGCTTTCTTTTGAAATGGACTGTCGTGTTTAAGTTCATGCTTGTTGATGCTTTATCGGGAAAGGTTTTGGTGTTGGTATTGAGGCATAAATAGTTATTCGTTTGTTAGGTCCAAGTAGCAGAGATTAATAATAAATATAGGACGTGCTTGTTTCAAGAAAAGTTCTATAGTAAAAGAAAATACTTTTCGGGAACCCTTTCTAAGTTAGAGAACTTATTTTCCTAAATTTAAACATGCATATTTTCTTAGACCGTAAATGATATTTTGTTGACCAATCTTTTTCAACAAATCAAATGCGTAAAAGTCCAAAATATTAGTTCGCGAAAATTTTTTTAGTCAAATAAACACACCCATAGACTATTAAGAAGAAGATGAAGCATATGTAGAGTCACAATTACGCACCAAAGAGTAAGGTATAATGAGGAACCGATGTTCAGGTCGATTGTGGCAGGTTAGATTGCAAAATTGATGAGTAAAACATAATTATAGAATGCCATGTAGTGTTGATGTGGTATAGAGATTATTAGCAAATGAACTTATCACAAGCTATTTTATAGGTAGATATCTCCATTAACCACAATTGAATGTCAAGTTCCTCAAGAAATCTTGTCAAATAATGTCGCTGATTGTTATGATATGAAAAAATTTGATTAGAGTTTTATATTTGAGTAAGTGATGATGAGTTAGATGAAATGGCAAGATAATTTGCCATTATAAATTATGAAAGATAAAGTGGGGCTATAGGTGGGATGTCTAGAGTTGCATTCACCTGCTTTCAATAGAAAAGTTATTTTCAACGAGTCTTATGTGTAGAAGTGTTGACATTAGTGTCAATACCTACCTTGATAATGTTCAACGGAAATTGTGACCATAAGCTTCCAAGGTAGCTAGGGAGAGTACTAGTGCAGCAAATCAATATAGATGGTGCAAGTGGTCAAGATGGAGCTCAGAGAATCAATCATTGTTTTAACCACTGAGTCAAATAATGTGGATGTTTGATACCTTAAAAAATATGAGGAGAATCAATCATTATGTCAACTGTCGAGTTGAATGATATGGATGTTCGATATCTTAATAGATACGAGTGCTATCATGGTTTGTTCTATCCGCTACACGAGCCCATCCTCGAAATGCTTGGGAGTAGCTAAAGGTGCGATGGGCATTCTAATGGAGTTCATAGTTTTGGCTAGAGTGCGGCTCTGTTCAAGTAGGACTTGGACTTGAGGAGTGTATGTTAAGAGTGAAAAGTTGTTGCGCCCCCACGGGGGAGGGGGGTTGGTGTGGTTGGGGTTTTGGGGGCGCTATGGGAAAATACCAAGGAAGATTGCAAAGTGCTTGTAACTTAAGTGCGAAGATCAAGCCAAACTAGAGATTATTAAAAATATATCTCGAATCATAGTCTAATTACAGAATTAGTATTGCGAAGATTTTCTCTTGCCCTTTATAAACAGGAGAATTTTGGGTTTTCTATTTTATATCGTATTGAGATTACATTGAGTAATTTCTTGAGAATAATAAAATTACTATAAAATATTTTGAGTGTCTGAGCGTCGTTCTTAAATCCTGTTGTTTTACTTGCATGGCATTCAAATCTCTTGTTGCTCTCTCCATAAGCTCCAATTACATTGATTCAACAACATTAGATTTGGTAATCGTTTTATTTTCTGTTTTTTCAATTCAAATGTTCGATCGACTTGTTTCCGTGATGTGAAAATTCTGGGTGATTTTTTTTTTTTAACACCCTTTAATTTACAAGCAGGGAAAGACTTTCATCGAAAGTATAACGCTGGAAAATTTGTAATTGGGTGGATCCATGATTGTATACACTTGCATGAGTTTGGTTTTGGTACTCCCAATTTAAGAAACTAGGTTGTGAACAGGTTAATTTTGAGTGTTAGTTGAACTTACCGGATTAAAATAGGAAATTTGCACGCTCAATTCACTATTTTCATTAAGGGTATGCAAAATGGACCACCCAAACCGGGAATCACTTGAACCAGATCGGATCGAAATAAACCGGCCAATTTCGTCCAATTCCCAAGAGTGTCGGTTCGGTTCCCGATTCCTAAAAATGAAACTGGTGTCCAAGTGATCTAATTCCTACTTCCTAGTTCCAAGGGAAAATGGACTAGACCAAATAAACCAATTACATATACTTGAATTGGATCGGACCAATGATGCACTTTGATTTTCAATCCTAGGACCAACTAGTTCGGTTCCCAATTCCCAAAATTAGGAACTGGTCGAGTTCTTGATTCCACCTTGGAACCGAACCGGACGGGAAACTAATCATCCTAATTCTCATGCCATTTTCAAAAGAGAAGTAAAACTCATTTAATAAAAGAAAGACGGAGAAAATCCCAAAAAGCCCCCAATATTGGATGCCCTTTACAAAAAGGTAAAATAAGTGTATTGAAAGTTTTAAAATTTATCATAAAAACGCAATTGAGTTTTAAAACGTTCAAAAAATGTAATTTAGTCATAAAACTTGTCACGAAAGTGTATTAAGTTCTAAAAATTTTAAAAAGTATAATTAAATTATAAAACTTGTCAAGTTAGTGCAATTAAGTCCATCCATCAACATCGTCCAATTTGACAAATGAGAAATACTAATAAGTTTTAAGATTTGATTGCACCAACTCAACAATATTTAGGATTTGATTGCATTTTCTTGAAAATTTTAAGACTCAATTACATCCTCACAACGAGTTTTAAAATTTTTAATCCATTTAGTTCATGAAAAGACCTATCCATGGCGGCACTTGTGCTCAAATGATCTCTTTACTCTACCTCATAGCTGGTGATAAAATGGAAACCTGGCGATCACGTGATGGTCGCGTGCTCTCTCTTTCGCTTGTGAAACAAAATGCTCGTAGTTGGCTGACAGCTCATAAAATCAAGTGATGTAAAACCTAAATCTTCAACAAAATGCGCAAATTTCACTCGCCCCGTACACGTCACATGCAAGGATCGCCCTCCTTGGACGACAATGACATCGACCCTTTTTTCCTCCACATCTCGTCTTTCTTGTCAATTGCATTTTGCCCTAATTTTCAAAACGCTGGCTCTCTCTCTGTCTCTCTCTCTCTTCCTTCTTTCCCAATTCCTTTTTCAAAATTTCTTCTGAGAAGCGATCTTGAGATCGGCCCGTGTTCGTTGGAAGGCGCTTATTACAACCGGCGACGAGGTGAGGACTGGGTTTTACTTGAAATACAATGATTTGCTTAGGGCAGTTTTTAAAGACGGGTGGTGATGCTATGGGATTTTTACTTTTTTCGAGAAAATGGGTCCAATCTATGACGGACTCCAGACGCAGGAGATTAATGATAGTTGAAAATGTGACTCACGGAGAAACCCCGCCCATTTTAGTTGTGCTTATAAAAATGTCATTTGCGTTTAAATGGTTTTGAACATAAAGGTAGACCAACTTCAATCATGATGACCATCCCTTACGCATAATCAAATCTCGTATTTGCTTGGATCGAGATAGTCAAGCTAATAATGAGAGAAAAGTAAAAATACCTACGGGTGCGGTCAAATGAAGTTTTTGACCGGCCTCTATGCGAATAGACAATTTTTGATATTGGGATTTCAATTACAAGTTTTTTTCCCCTCGTTCAGAAAGATGCACATATTTGCTACATAGATGATGAAATTGAGGTTTATATACTATAGGCACATCAGCTAAAGAAGTCTTGAGCGAGATAAACTTGCTCCGTCATTGAGATACTTGATGTTTCCTAACTTGGATAGACAACATAAAGGTATAATTTCATTATAAACTGTCGTGTTTAGATTTATGCTTGTTGATGATTTCTCAAGAAAGGTTTTGGTGTTTGTACTGAGGCATAAATAGTTATTCTTTTGTAAGGTTCAAGAAGCGGAGATTAATATTAAATGTAGCATATAAAATTTCATGTAAAAGAAAATACTTTTTGGAAACCCCTTTCTAAGTTATAAAATTCATTTTCCTAATTTAAACATGCATATTTTCTTAGACCGTAAATGGTATTTTGTTGACTGATCATTTTCAACAAATCGAATGCATGAAAGTTCAAAAAACTAGTTTACAGAATTTTTTTTTAATCAAATGAACACACCCATAGACTAGTAAGAAGAAGATGAAGCATATGTGGAGTCACAATTATATGGCAAAAGAGTAAGGCATAATGAGGCACTGATGCTCAAGTTGATCATGGCAGGTTAGAGTTGCAAAGTTGATGAGAAGAACGTAAAACCTACAAATGCCACGTAGTGTTAGCGTGGTATGGAGATTATTAGCTAATGCACTTATCACAAGCTATCTTATAGATGGATATCTCCATCAACCACAATTGAATGTCCAGCTCCTCAAGAAATCTTGTCAAATAATGTCGTTGACTATTATGATGTGATAAAATTTGATTGAGGTTAAATTTGAGTGAATGATGATAAGCCTAATGAAATGACAAGATAATTAGCAATTATAACTTATGAAAGGTAAAGTGGGGCTATAGGTTGAGATGCCTAGAGTTGCATCTACCTGCTTTTAATAGAAAAAGTTATTTTCAACGAGTCTACAATTGTTATGTATAAGCGTGTTAATATTAGTGTTGACACATAGCTTCCAAAGGAGTTGTAACCAGCAGCATTCAAGGTAGCTAGGGAGAGTACTAGGGCGGCAAATTAACATAGACGGTGCAAATGGTCAAGATGGAGCCAGATAATGAATCATTGTTCCAACAGCTAGAGTTGAAAAATATGGATAGTCGATGTCTTAACAGATACGAGTGCTAGTTTGGTTGTCTATCCATGACACAAGAGCCCATCCTTGAAATGTCTGAGAGTAGCTAAAGGTGCGATAGAAATTCTAATGGAGTTTATAATTTTGGCTAAAGTGCACCTCTATTTAAGTGGGACTTGGACTTGAGGAGCATATGTTATAGTTGAAAAGTTGTCGGGGCTATCGGAAAATACAAAGGAAGATTGCAAAGTGCTTCTAACTTGATTGTGAAGATCGAGTCAAATTAGAGGTTATTGAAAATATATCTCGAATTTGAGTCCAATTAAACAATAAGTATTGTGACGATTTTCTCTTGCCCTATATAAATAGGAGAATTGTGGGTCTTCTATTTTATGTTAGATGGTGATTACATTGAGTCTTAGCATTGTTGAGGGTTTGAGAGAGTTTTTTCATGAGATTAGAAGGAAAATTTCTTGAGAATACTAGAATAATTGTAAAATATTTTTGAGTGTCTCGAGCGTCGTTCTAGATTCTATTGTCTTCCTCATGCGGCATTCAAATCTTTTGTTGCTCTCTTGGTAGGCTTTAATCCAATTGATTCAACAACACTAGATCTAGCAATCGTTTTATTCTCTGTTTTTCCAATTCAAATGTTTGATCGACTTTTTTACGCAAGGTGAAAACTTAGGATGATTTTTTTTGTTAACAACCTTTAATTTACAGTATGGAAAAGACTTCCATCAAAATTATAGCACTGGAAAAGTTATAAATGGGCGGATCCATGATTGTGTACACTTGCATGAGTTTGGTTTTGGTACCCCCAACTTAAGAACTTGAGTTGGGTAGGAGTTAATTTTGAGCATTAGTTGGACTTTCCAGGTCGAAATAGGAAATTTGCGTGCTCAATTCATTAATCCTTTTGCCATTTTCATAGGATAAGCAAAACTTGTTTAATAGAAGAAAAAGGTGAAAAATTCCAAATGACCCCCACAATTGGACGCCTTTTATGAAAAGACAATATAAGTGTACTATAAGTTCTAAAACTTATTATGAAATGACAATTGAATTTTAAAACTTTCAAAAAGTGTAATCAAATCTTAAACTTTATCAAGTTAATACGATCATATTCTTCTATAAATTTCGTCCAACTCGACAATGCTAATAAGTTTTATGACTTAATTGTACTTTTTAAAAGCTTGAAAACTTAATTATACTTTAGTGATAAATTTTAGGACTTTCAGTATCCCTATCCTTAGCAGCACTTGTCTCACAATACCCCTCAAACTGTCCCACTCGATCTCTCTACTTTGCCTCATTGCTGGTAATAAAATGCTATCCCGGCGATCACGTGATGGTCACGTGCTCTCTTTCGTTTGCGAAACGAAATCCTCATCGTTGGCTTACAGCTCATGAATCCAGTTGATGTAAAACCTAAGTCTTCAAAAAAAAAAAAAATGCACAAATTTCCCTCCCCCGTACTCGTCACATGCAAGGATCGCCCTCCGTAAATGACAATGACGTCGACCCTTTTTTTCCCCTCCGCATCTGCCGTCCTCGTCTTTGTCAATTGCATTTTGCCCTAATTTTCAACTCTCTCTCTCTCTCTCCTTTCACAATTCATCTTTCAAAATTTCTTCTGAGAAGCGAACTTGTGATCGGCTGGTGTTCGTCGGAAGTGATTATTATCAATGGTGACGAGGTGAGGGCCCACTTTTATTTGAAATACATTGATCTGCTTAAGATGGTGTTTAGAGACAAGTGACACTATGGTTTTTTTTTTCTCTGAGAAAATGTGTCCAATCTATAATGGTCCGGACGGGAAAGGTCGATAAGTGTGGGGATGTGACTCACCAAGAAATTGCCACCCTTTTGGATCGTACTTACAAAGGGCCACTTGCATCTGAATCTAATTCTCTTTCGCACAAAATCTCGTACTGCGATTCTTGACAAGATAGTGGGCATATTGTGTTTATATCGTAATTAAGTATCATATTTGATATTCGTAATGCTTTGTTCGAAATCTCAAGCACCTTAAAATTTAGATGGGAAACAAACTCCTTGATGTTAATATCACCAAAAATTACTCTTTATGATATTAAAAAATCATAAATTATTATATTTGTGATAAATTTATTCTCTATTATTTTATGCTAAATTGAATTAATATCACAAAAACCCAAAAACCGATACACCTATAATCGATTGAGGATAAAATCCTAAATTGTTACATTCGGTAGCTGTTATTTGTCATCCAGCCATCCAGCCATCCAACTCTAATAAATTTATCAAAAATATATTAAGATTGGGTAAATTCATCACAAATATATTAATTTGTGATTTTTTCGTAACATTAACTTTCAACTTCTTTTTGGAAACAAACGAGAGTTACCTCGGTTAAAAACGAGGTTTTTATCTAAATCGGTGAAACGCCAGTCTAGACAAAAACCTACGACCCACTTTCCGAGTTAAAAAACACACAGTAAAAAACTCGACCGAATGCTCCGGCCCTGTCGCGCGAGACGCCAGACGCACGCGAAAATCAACCCTGCAAAGCCACAAAAAAAAAGAAAGAAGAGGCTTTTCACCTCTCTCTCTCTCTCTCTCTCTCTCTCTACCCCTCTCTTTCTCTCTCCTCCGTGGAGCGATTTCAACTCGGCTGCAGCAAAGCTCAGGTCAGAGACCAGCAGAGGAATTCCAGCCTTCTCCTCCTCACCCCCACAAAGACAGGACTTTGAAATCCCATCAATCGCTCAGTCCAACAGGGGAGAAAGTGTAGAGAGAGAGAGAGGGGGGGAGAGAGAGAGGATGAAGGTGAAGGGCGGAGGTAAGAAAAAGAGCGTGGCAGCAGCGTCAAGCGAAGGTCTTCTTGAGGACGACCCCACGACGACGACCACCCCCGTCGCCAACGGCGGAGGCGGCGGCGGCGGTAAGCTCCGGCGGCGGCTCCGATTGTCTGTGTTTTCGGTTTTGGCGATGTGGGTCGCGCTCGGCATTGACTCCCGCTCGGTGTGTGTGCGTGTGTGTCTGTGGGCAGAGGCGGCGGCGGCGGAAGGAGGGCATCCTCTCGAGGAGGAGGAGAAGGAGGCGGCGGAGGAGGGCGAGGACGGAGAGGAGGCCGACGAGGACGAGGACGAGGACGAGGACGACGCCGACGGCGAGGGCGAGGGCGACGAGGAGGGAGCCGAGCGGCCGAAGCTGGACGAGGGGTTTTACGAGATCGAGGCCGTCCGCCGCAAGAGGGTTCGCAAGGTCGTCCCCTTGACTTTTTTTTTGCTTTCCCATTGTAGTCAAGACCTCGTTTTTCGCTCCTGGGTCCGTCGTTACCGTCTTGTTGGTTCTTGTTTCGTGGTAAAAGATCGATCTTTACGAGTAATGGCGGTAGGTTTTTGTTTGCGAGGTCTCGAGTGGGACTGTTTGGGTGTCTTTTCATCGAGTGTTTTCGTCAATCGTGTTTTCTCAACACTGATGGTGGTTTTTTTATGGGACTGATGCTCGTCACAATGGATATGTTGCGGGCGGGCAGGGGCAAGTTCAGTATCTCATCAAATGGTTAGTGTGCTCGGCTTCGGTCTAGTTACATTATGATTGTACTGATTGGCAGACTCTTTATTATGCTAGTTATATACTTGGTTGGTGAGATCTCATGCCTGATGGCTCTGTTAACATCTTTTGCTTAATAGGCGTGGCTGGCCAGAGACAGCCAATACCTGGGAACCTTTTGAGAATCTCATGTCATGTTCTGATGTTATTGAAGCATTTGAAGACAGGTAGCCTTCTTGTTTTTATGCCTAAATATTCATGCTTCTTTGAAAAGCTGCTCCCATTGGCACTAATTATTGCTTTTGAAAGAAAGGATATTTGTATGTGGTGTGCGATTGTTTCTTTTCATTCTCAATGTATGAAGATGATGAAATTAGAGGAAATGTTCCATGTCTAGCTCTCTTTTATTTAGCTACTGAATTCATAAACTTATATTAGCAAAAACCAATTTTGCCGTGGATTTCTATAGACCCTTGTATTCATATATATGCTGTGCCTTATGTTTCGGTTTTTGTAGTTTGAAGTCGGGAAAGCAGAGATCTTCTCGTAAGCGTAAACGCAAGTATGGGGCTCCTCATGCCCAAGCCAAAAAGAAGCCACAGAATCAGCAGCACCGAGCCCATTCTGCAGCTTATAGTTCGGGGGGTGCTGAGACTAGCTCTGTTGATGAGCCTCTTACTTCTTCTACCCCTAAAATCTTAAGCTTTGCAGATCTTTCTAGCCCTACCCAAGTTGTGGGTTCTGGATGTAATGGAGAGATTAACTTGGATATGAATGGATTTGAAACAGACCAGCAAGCGGCTCAAAATGGACTGGCACATGGTCTTCAGCCACCTGTCCAAAGAGAAGAAGAACCTGAGTATGATCCCAAGCTTAGTGAACTTAAGGCGACAGCGTGTTCCAATGGTGTTGATAAGGAGAATCTTGCAGTAAATTTCCGAGAATCCAAGGCTTTTAATAGCAGTGGCCCCACAACTGGGGTGCACAAAACCGATTCACTTGATCCAGGTCAAAGCAATCGCAATACAGGAGCCAAGAGACGAAAATCTGGTTCTGTGAAGAGGTTTAAGCAAGAACTTGCCTCAGGTGGTTCACCTGCAGAAAATGCCATTTGTAGCTCTGAACAACAGGGTTTTGGAAATCCTGACTTCTCAAGAAATGAATCTAGTCTAATTAAGAACAGTGTTTCCAACAGTACTCCTGTTATAACCAAGATCATAAAGCCCATAGGCTTCTCAGCTTCTGTAGCAAACAACATTCAGGATGTGTCAGTAACTTTCATGGTGATGAGGTTTGTACTGAAACTTTCATCTCTCTCTCTCTCTCTCAATCAGAATTATGGGGGAACCCTTAGTCCTGAGGTACACAGTCCAGTGTACTACGTAGTGTGGCGCTCCCTTGATGGTCGCAGACATTATTTTAGTTAGAGTACAAGTATCTGCTCAGTTAAATCAGTGATAAAAGGCAATCAGAAGGGTGGTTAGGTTCTATAAGCTGATTAGATTTGTGTTTGTGATATTTCAAACGGTGGTTTTATTTTTTATTTTTTTTGGTCCCTCATTTAGGCAATTTTTATTTTTTTTGCTACTTGAGTGCGGCGCTAATTGGTGTAGGACATCTGCTGCCTTGGTCGCATGGTAGAGAACAATGGTTCATTTGTTGATTTTAGTCATTCTTCATTGGATTTGATGCTGATGACTTTTTATGTTTCTACACCTGCAGCAATTGTGGGATGATGTTATTTAATGCAGATATTAGGTGCATGCTTTAAAATTTTATGATAAATGAGTGGATTTCTATGTTTTGGCTCTGCTTGTGAGACCTGGGGATGTTTTAATTATTAGGTCCCTAAGATTGACTCAAGCATGGTTTCATTGTGCTGGTCTTACATTTTATTGTCACCATTTTGTCATCACAATTCCTGTTCACTATTTACCGTCCTTTTGTGCAGTACCCAAAATCCTTTAACCATGCCTCCCAGCATGTGCTTTTGGTCTTGAAGAGCACATACACATTTAAAATTTTAAGTCATTCTCTATGATAGGGAGGGGAATGTCAAACGTCAAATTTGTTGAGTAGGATCCTCAGCATTTTCTTAATTGGCTTTTCCCAATTTTTCGCAGCTCTTCTTTTGTATTCTTGGTGTTAGTTTTATAGCAGTTGTCTCTTATAATTGGCACTCCACTGCGGGCAGTCTTGAATATTATTGATTTGAATGTGGCCAACCCAACAGTCATTGTGCTTTGTACATATTCCTAAAAATTACTCATGCTTTTATCGGACATATGATACTGAGAAATTTAAAGGGAGGGAGGGAGGGAGAGAGGGAGAGAGAGGATACTTACCAGTCACTATACTTAGTGGACATGAGGTACCAAATCATCTTAACCAGCTATTTCCTGAATTGTCATACTTTGATCAGAAATTTAGTTGCAGTAAATACTTTGTACATTATCATTCTAAGTCATCAATATGAAGAATTAATGTAGATGGCGTAAACAGGATTTATATGTACAACTGTACTTAGTGGGATTTAGTTTGTTGTCTGTCTGTTTGATTGTTGCATCCTTCATTGTAATTATCTCTCAATAATTGAAGTATCTGAAGAAATTGAACCTGCAATATCTCCTTCTCTTCTACCTTTCTTTTTATAAATATCTGTCCTCTGTTGGAGAAGAGAAAAATATCTTCTCGCAACTTCTGTCCATAAACTTCTTTGACTCAATATTTCTGTTGTCCATGATGAGGCAACATGCCATTTCTTTTTGCATCCGTCAAGGAGAAAACTCCTCGATAAGTCCAAACCTTGTGTTGGACCAGACTGATGAAGGAAGTAGCTTGTCACTGTGATTTATTTATTTATTTTTCCTGTGTAGCTTGTCACTATGATTACTTATGTGTGATGAACCCAACATCTATGACTCGGTGCTTCTCCTTTGCTTAGTAAAATGCAAGGTTCATTGGTAGGCTAATGCAAATAAGGAGAGGCAAATGAGGGCATATTAAGAATGAACAAGGTGGTTCTTTTTCCTTGTAAATTTGATAAAGCTGAATGAAATGGCGATAGTATGCTGAAAAAATTTCATAGCTTTGTCACACTAAGTAAACATCTGACCAGTTGTAGATTTTGAAACTCTAGTCTTGGATTCTGAAGTGGTTTCACATTATGTAACACTTATATACTTTCGCATGTCAAAAGGATTTGTTACTGCTATTCATTTAGGATTCTTGGAATTTTTGTTATGGATTCTATGCTGAAGTAGATAAAAATGGATGTTCCTGATTCATGTTCGGATGTAAGAAACATTATGGCATCACTGAGAGTAGGTTATGCTAGTCTTATGTTTGGTTGTATGGGTGTGGATGTGTATGGTGATATTTTAAGGTGCTAAAATTGGGTTTTTATTTACTATATCATTAAGACTTCATTATTTAGGGAGCATAAGTCTGTGCATGCATGAGAATGTGGGAGAGTTTGGGTGCACTTGCATGTCCTTGTGTATGTGCATGCACATGTGAGCATGTGCATGTTTGTAATTGCGTGTGTTTCATTGTTTGTGTATATGAGGGGTGCTTCTCCATTACATGGGTTGAGCGTGCGCTGGCATGGCACGCTCTCATGTTGTATGCGCTAATAAGTAACAAAAAGATCTATTTGTCACAAGAGGATTATCAATGGACTATAAATCAGAGAGAAGAAAAGCGAAGTCTATCTAATGCTAACCAAATAACTAAATGTCTGCCTCTACCCTATATTTCTGCCAATAATTGTTGCTCCCTAATTTTTTTCCTGTTCGTTTATGGCTTAAAAATCGAGAAATGATTCTTTGCATTTTTATAATGTGAAGGACCAATTAAGCTGTTTCGAAAAGTTTTGATCTAGTTCATCTCCATGACTAATACAAGCCTCAAGCAATGGTGATTTAATGGCCTTTTGATGTATGAGTAATTCACTTTTGATTTGCTTGTTTTATATTGGAATGTCCTCTTTAGTGGCTACTTCCTCTTGAGTCTCAGACCCATTAGTTATCCTTACTTCCTACTTAATCTTTCAATTATGAGGTTCCATTACAACCACTCAGCCCTGCCGACTACTGGTTGGTGAGAAACTGCTATTTCATCTTCTGCAATGGGACAATAGTTTGCTTTGCCATTTTACTGGTGTTGCCACCCAGTAGTAATCCTTGCTGCCCTTCGATTTATGTATAGTTTTTCTCTAAAGGAACCCCTTGATTCTTGTCTGCATTCTGCTTTTGTTATATTTTAGACAAGACTGCTGTATCTTATTGGATTAATTTGTATATATGTCTTCTCATCTGCTGCCACTGGACAGTATTGAGATGACTCTGGTATTACTTGTTTGCATAGAAAGAGGGCCATATATTTCCTTCATCCATGATTGAAGAAACTTCATTCAATTGGTCTTCTGATGGGTGTGGTACAAATATGGACATCACCAATATTTATTTCCAGTTAAGCTTGTATGTGGGTGATATCTATATTTATAACAAGAAATCAAAGATCTAGTTGGAGGAAGTTTCCTAAAGCTGGGAATGGAGGAAAACTTAGCCATAGAGAATATAAAGAGGGTAATGTGGCTAAACATGAGGATTATTTAGTTTGTGATGGCAATTGTGAGGATATATTTTTGGGAAAAGGATTCTTTCTGATATCTTCTTTTTAAATTAATTGGGTGGTATGAGATCTGAAGCTGGTCCGAAGTTGTTTTTCTTGTTAGTCGATGCTTAGTGCTTCCGCTACATGAACTTAGCCTCCAGATGTTAGTCAAATGCGTCGCTTGCCTGATGTTCATGTTTGGTTTTCTTTGCCCTCAACACTCCTAAGTTATTGAACTTGTGCATTTTACCGTGTAGGTCCGATGGGAAAGAAGTGATGGTCGATAACCGGTTTTTGAAGGAGAATTGCCCTCTTCTGGTATTGCCGTTTCCTGCCATACATGTATTACTTGATTTGCATTCCTGTTGATCGATGGTATCATGCTTTTGTTTGCAGCTGATCGACTTTTATGAGCAACATCTGCGTTACAGTCCGACGTCATGATTGAATAGAGCTGTATATGTTGAGTTTTAAGCTATTCAGGCGATGTACATGCGAGGCACCGTGCAGGACAGGCAAAGGTATTTGTAATGAGAAAAGACTATTTGCTGTGGAAATTCGATCTGAGTTTGTTGTGAACTTATTTTGTTAGGTCCTACTATGTCCCTCTTGTTGTTAGCAGAACTGATTGCACTCTGACCATCTCTGTATCATAATCTATAGGAGTCTTGGGATTTAAATGATCTATCTTCTTAATGACTCTTTTTACCATTTCGACATTCGCGTGGTCTGCCACTGCTACATGGTTAGCCTTAGTTGCGCACGTTCATCTATCTTGATCAGCCTTCTATTATTATATCCTTTCTATACAGAAGCGTTAGTAAACAAATCAAATCTATAGCACAATTTACTTTCTTATGCATGAAACCTAGTGGACTGAACAGATGCGTGCAAGGACTTGATTCTTCATGGTGTTGAGAATGTGACGCATGATCTCTTAAACAAATCAGACTGAAGAAAACATACACAATCATCGATTTAGCAGGCGTTGGAATAGGCCAACCAACTAAATACTTTTCAGAACATGCCCTCCCCGGTTTGCAACAGGCCTTTAACTTTGCCAATATTAATGCCCATCTTGTTCATAGAGAGACACAGAGCGAGTGAGAGAGAGGGAGAGAGATGAACAATGGAGGGCCATCGCCTCTGGTGCCTTCTCTGCTGGTGGGTGCATTTGGGTTGTACCATCAAGGGCCAACCGTGGTTTCCTACCTGAGTTTTGTGGTGGAGATCCTGGAGCAGCTGTTTGGAGAGGGCGAGGAGGAAGAAGAAGACGACGGTGGTGGGGGTGACGTCCCGGCTCCTCTGATGACGATGTTCATCGCTCTCTCACTGATCGTCCTTGTGATCGTGTTGTTAGTGCTCATTCAAATGGTCACTACAGTCTACAAGCAGTCGCACACCGTGATTCGACGGATTGGCAGCCCTGGTCAGGTCGTAGAAGGCTTTGGGTTGGGAACTCTGCTTCTCGTCATCCTGTTCATCGCCCTGTGTAATTTGGTGTGAGACGCTTATATTTGCGTCCTCCAGAGCGTACCATAATATTAATATGTGGTCATGTGTATGAATTTTCGTATAAAATAGAATTTTCAACTTTTTTTTCTCAAACTAACTTCGAGGAAGAATGATAATTTTCCCAAATTATGTCAAACGTTGCAAGAAATAGCCTATTTATTCTCATACTTCCATGAGAATAACAACAAAGTTCCTTTCTTGCAGCGAAGTTTTACATGTAGATTTCGTTAGGAGTATCGACCTCCACGAAAATGTTTGATGGTACATCATATGAACAGCACAAGGATGTGTGAGAGAACAAAACTCATCATACTAGAAATCACATGTCCGCGTGCGTTGAAGCTGGCTGATGAAGTCCTCCTTTGAGAACTCTTTGACATCTCGTTGTAAGAAAAATTGTCCAAAAAATTCCAAAAGTTTTGACATCTTTTATAGTTTTGCCAATTCAGTTATGAACTTTTTAATTTTGCCGAATGATTCACAAATCTTTTTACGTTTTTCCAACAGAGTCCGACCAATTTTGATTGAAATTTGTTAATGTAAATGCTGGACGTCCTATGTGGCATGGTCGGTGTTGACCTGAACAATATATTTTAATGTTTTTTCAAAATTTTTATTAATTTTTACATCTTTTTCATTTTCCTTCTCTTTTTTTTTTTTTTTTTCAATTGAGGCCGTGGCTCTCGCCAGCCACTAGGCAAGGCCAATGAAGGTTGCTTAGCCCTTGCTAGCTGCTGGCGAGAGCCTCTGGAATCTTGCTGGTCGCAAGAAAGAGTCATAGGGGTGAGAATAGTTCCCAATTCTAGGGAGGGAGGTTCTGGTTCTTGGTTCCTCCTTTTTCTGGACCCGGTGGTTCTCAGTTCGATTCCTAGTTCCAATAGGAATTGGAATTGGAATTAGGGACCACGAATCGGAATCGGAACCGGAACCGGAACCGGAATAGGATATAGATCAAACCGGGATTCCTAAACCAAAAATGGTTTACGGCTTTTGCTTTTATTTTTCCTTTTGCTTTTCTTTTTGCCTTTTCCGATGCGTTTTGGTTCTTAGGGGATTTCCATCATTGAATTCACAGAATATAACTCTAATGGACTCCATCCATTTGTTTAATTGAGTCGTGCAAATTTGTGGGTCAATTTAGTGAGCTCTTTGCAAAGACAAACAAAAGATGAATTCAAGTTCATTGGATAGTTTACAAGGACTTAGGTTCATCTTTGTTATCTTTCCTTTGCTTTTTTTCATGATTGTGGCTGCAACTTCCTTATGATTTCTCTTAAAAGAATGTGGGATGAGTGAAATAACCATGGAAAACTTATAGATTAATGATTACACAAATGCTAGAAAATTTTGAAATTGACAGTTGATATGGTTTCTATGTGTTTCTTTTAATAAGTTCTTTTGCTGCTCTTCTTTCATTTTTAAGAAGCCAAACATGTCTAAACTTGTTTATTATTGTTGCGTTCATTTTCATTTTGTTTAACTAAAATTGATACAAAAAATAAAGAAGAACATGTTGGAACTTGAAACTTGTGACAAGATAGGTTCTAGATTTCAACTTTCAACGAGTAAGTTTTAGGTTCTAAAAAATAAGGAACTTGTAGCTGAGGATAGGCTCCAGATTCTAAGTGGAACTTGTAAGAAACTTGGGATTGCTCACCCTTAGAGAGTCGTGCCCCGCCCGCCAACTGAAGGTGGCCTCACTCACAATTGTGATGGCCTTTTGGTGAGGGCTGCAACCCTCACCCACCACAATTGAAAAAAAAAAAGAAAAGAGAAAAAAAAAAAAAAAATAAATCCAAAAGATATTAAAATATTATTTAAAATTATATGTGTCAGCATCGATTGTACCATATAAGACGGCTAGCGTCCACCTTAGCAAATTCCAACTATAATTAGTTAGATAGACTAAATCGACAAAATGTAAAAATATTTTTTTAAAAAAAAAATAACAAGATTGAAATAGTTATGACTGAGTTGATAAAAACATAATAAGTTCAGGACTTTTTGGACAATTGTCTCTCTTGGTATGATGTTGCATATGTTTCCAAATGACACAAATTAGAAATCACCGGCCAATTATCATTAGGTTCCTTCTTGGAGCAAGTAAAATATTTACACGCTGGTGACGATGGAATAATCTCTTTTTCTAAAGTCTAGAAAGCTAGGCTTCAACCACTACTCAAGTACTGGTAATTTACATTTGGATAGCTGCGGTAGCTCAAAATTAGGTGAGGCAACTTCTTAAAAATTAGTTGTAAATTTTTAGGAGTTACAACTGCCGAGATGTCCGGTCCCTAAGATTTGGCATCTAATTGGCACATGCCTTTCTCATTTTTATGAGCAAAAGATTCCTAAGGAAAAAACACTAGTACTCTCTAGATCAAATTGTGGCGACTGTAACATCCAAGGGCGAACCCTCGATCTCTCTCCTCATTCTCCGGCGAGTTGAAAGATATGAATTGGATGCCGTCCGGGCTCGGCATTGCCGGCTTGTCCTCTTGACGGTAGAGGCAACAGGGTGGGAGGAGATGGATGAGACAAGGTGCCGGTGTGGAGAGAGCAATGAGCAAGAAACGGAGCAGGGGGCCACCGCGAGGACGTCGGGATGGAACTCAGAGGAGAGGTGGGATGGCGGCGAGAGACCTGGCTCGGGGAGACGGTGGTGGCCGGTGGCAATGGGGATGGTGGGGTGGTAGAATTGGGTCAGAGAGTTTGAGCCTGTGGGCGTATACCTATTTGCTTACTCCTCTTTGTCTACTTCCCTCAAGAGAGGAAAGCCAAGTTTAATTTATTTCCTTAATTAAGTAAGAAAAAAAAAAGATTAATCATCTCCCAATCATATAAATAAAAAAGTTATCCCCAAGGATTGTTGCATAGGTTGTTAGTTCTTGCCGTCGCCGCCAACGTTAATCGCTATTCGAAAATCCAACAAAAAAGAAAAAAAGAAAAAGAAAAGGTAAATTCAGGCAATTGCAGAATATGGGATATGGTAACAATTAACTATTATGAAAACCATTCCAAAAGGATTTAGATATCGATAATAATGACCCATTGATTCACAAATGTCATCGAATCATGAGAATTTGACATCTATTAAAAACGAAAAAATAAATGTACCTTCTCAATTTTACTAACAAATTACGTGAAAAGTATTCACGTCTTCTTTTATTCGGGTATACGAGGAAAAAATATCCCGATGACCGATTTGTGCAGAACTCTCGCACTCGAGTCACACTTGGACCTATTTGATAGCCCAATCAAATGTTGACAGCCCAATCAAATGTTGACAGCTGAAAATTCAATGCTTAATGAGATTGAGCTTTGAGTTTGTTAGATAATTTTAATTAGCACTAACTAGATGGAGTCAATCAATTAAAAAAATTCTACTTAATTGTGTTAAATGAGGAAGTGGTCAAATAATTCATTCTATAGCAAAAACAATTTATGTCAACCGAAATCTTGCCAAACATATTACTAGAAACCTAGTGGTAATTGTCATTGTTATATCTTTAGTAAAAGTTCATAAAATTCATCTATTACCTATCAAATAGCGTCATACAGTTTTTATTTTTAATTTTCAGTTCTCAATGAAATATTATCAAACTTACTAGATTTTTTTTTCCTGTTCTCTTGAAGCTCTTCCCTTTTTCTCTGTATCTCAAAGGAAAAAAGTCGTAGTTTTTTTTTTCTTTCTTGTCAGGGTAAATGTCTATGGTAAATCTCATCAACTTTCATTTTTCTTCTCAAAAGTATTACTCAATCGAAGTCCTTTTCCTTTTTCAATTCAATAGACTGAAAAGGAAAAATAGATTATAACTCCATTTTCTTTAATGACAGCAAAAAGACAAAAGTAATAATAAAAAACGAATCAAATTCCAATTTTTATTTTAAACCCTTGGGCAATTAGAAAAACACCTTATTCATACCGCATCTGTAGGATTAACTAACTGCATGCTTATCACGTAAAGCCCCATTTTTTTTATAACTTCTCTCTCGTAATTTCTCCATCACTTGCCCATCTAATAAAGCAGAAAAAAATTCACAAGTTCTACAAATTTCAGTAGTGTAAATAAGGTGGAATTAGTCCTTCAGCTAACCGCATTCCCGTGAATGAATAAGGTGGAATTAAAATCAATGTCAACCCTTAATTCGCATAATCTCATCATCATAGCTTTCATTATCTAACTGGTCTCTAAAACAATTTATGAAACAATTCAAATATATATTTAAGTCAAACATCAGTAGCAACAAATATGCAAGTAACGGAATAGAAGGAGAACGGGTTGCTGTTTTAGAGAAATTACAGGAGAGAAGTTGAGCAGCATTAGCGGATCGTGCTAGAACGACATTTGAACTGATCAACAGGTGCTGTTCCAGTGAGATCTCGTTCAGTGCATTTACATGTTACAATGCATCAAGCGCCTGATGATAGAGTAGGTTATTCATCATCCTATACAGTAGCGGCAACACCAGTGTAGGCCATAACAGCGTAATGCTCAATCAAACCTTTTGAAAATCATAACTCTCTATCAAATCATTTCAAGTGTGACCCGAAGAATCCAATCAAGAGCTCCTCATCTTCATTTTGTAAGACACTGCTATTTACCTTAAGTACCCGAGAAATTCTGAGAAGTGCACAGGGTTGGTAGTCTCTTTAATTCAAGACCGCGACTTTCACAAGCAATATAAACAGTTTTTCTCCTATCTAAGCATATTTAAAGTGACTGCATCTGCCAACAGCACAGAGAATGCGAATGAGACCTGAATATAACTTTGACGTGCAGGAGTGTAACCAGCAAGACTGATGCATGCATTGCAGTAATGATACACCTACCTGCAACGCAAGCATTAATCTTCAGTTGAATGGTGGCCATGATGGCCTCATCAAATTGCAATCCAGCAAAGAAATGAAGAAAAGAGAACCTGCTCCAAAACCTTCTTCACACACTTATCTACACCCCAGCTCAAGGTACCAAGATCAAGAGCATAGCCCTAACACTTCAGTTTGAAGACCTATTTCATTATATGCAAGGATGCAAACTGGTCCTACAAGACTTAAGAAGGCATCACCCACTTTCCATTGACCCAATCCTGATGAAGACGGAGCTCCGAGTGGTGGAAGTCCATCCTATCTTCGGTGCCCTTGAAATAAACCCGATACCGCATCCCGTTGAGAACCCTCTCGACAGTGCCCTCCCACCACCCTTCATTGTACAGGGCATCGACACTTGCATTCCGTTCGTAAGGGTCAACCACAAAGGTCTCCGGTGGGTATGGCCTCATGTGACTTGCGGCGACCTGCTCCCTCAAGTACTCTGAGCTATTATCCTCTGCTCTGAGAGTTTGGTACTCGATGAAGAACTGGTTCTTCACTACCTTGTTGATTATGGTGGCCGCAAACCAAGCACCCTGGAGTCCATCTTCATCACTTCTCACCTCGACCAGCGCTCCTTTAGTGAACACTCCCTTTGCTGTTCGGCAGACGTCACCAGATCTCTCTCCCATTGTCGAGGTCACTTCCTACAACATCCAATAATTGAGATAAGCATGTGAAGTTCTCGGAGACTTCCTCATTGCCATGCGAACACAACCACACCCAGATCCCAAAGCATGTAACATATCATCTACAGCATAAAGTTTACAAGATTGCATCTTATATACAATCAACCACGAGAATGGGAAAGTATCACCATCGCATCGACTTAGGCATTCTTTGCTACTACCTACTTTTCCTTTCTCAATAAATTGAGGATCAAATAATCTCAAATGGATCGTATGTCTGAACTTTACCGAAGAAAAGGATCGCTACTCGCTACTCGCCACTACCATTCAATTGACATAACAGTGTCGGCAAGCTAATCGAATTACATTGAATTAGGCTTTCCCTGTTACTAATGTAAATACTTTGAAATCAATCAGAACTTTCAGAGACTACAAGAAACCGCAGCAAAGCTAAAAAGGAAGGGGCTTTAGGAAATAACAGAGAAGAAGCATTCCAATTCATTCGAATTCCGGCAAGAATTCACCGAGATCATCACGTCAGATTTTCACATGCTAATCACGACCAGACAAAGAATTCACTCCCCGCGGCAAGACTCTCAAGAAACGTGATCGAAAATCGAACGAGAAAACTTATCCAACAATCTACCTCATCGTCGCCGTCGCCGTCGCCGTCTTCCCCCTCATCTTCGAACGGCGGGACCCAATTCCCGTTGACCCACTCGCGGTGCAGCCTCAGCTCCGCCGCGTCGAACCGGTACTCCCGCTTCACGCACCGGAAGTACACCATGAACCGCGTGCTCTTCAGCTCCTTGGTGATCGCGCCCTCCCACCACCCGCCGTTCAGGAACGCGTCGACGGCGTCGCCGAGGCGGAACCCGCCCGCCGGCCGCCGGGGCCGCCAGCGCCGGCCTCGGCGGGCGGGACGGGGCGGAGGAGGCCGGCGGGAACCTCTTCCCGGTAGGGCCGGGAGGGGCGGCTGGCGTCGCTGGGGGCGACCAGGGTGCGGTACTCGACGAGGAAGGAGTTGGGCTTGCGGCGCGACGGCGCGACGATCCTCCCGGGAAGAGGGTCCCCCGGAGGCGGTGGATGGGGCTGGTGATCTCCACCTCCGCTCCGGCGCGGAAGCGCGGGTGAGCCATGGATCGCCGGGGCGGGCGGCGGGCGGCGGCGGAGATCGGCTGATGCACGTCCCGCGCATACGACGAAAAGTCAACGTAGTTTTAGAGAGAGAGAGAGAGAGAGAGAGAGATATTTCCTTCTTTGCTTTTTGTGTACTTTGTGACTTTGAAGAGGGAACGATCTTCGCGCTTCGATTGTGACGCTTTTTACGGAGTAATTAATAATAGGGTTAATTAGTATCACGAAAAATATTAAATGCTCCAGATTTTTGTTCTTGTATCACTAAAAATCCCGAGCTTATACCGGTGTGATAAATGCATCATGAATAGAATTAAAATATAGAGAATATATGTTTGGGTTTATTAATTGGAAATTGTTGAAGAACTGTTAAATTAACAAATCGTCAAAAAATTTAGAGTTAAATTGATATAATTGAAATGTTTATAATTAAATTGACTGTTATATAGTATGTTTAGGAGTTTTTAGATAATTTTTTCTATTTTATAGAGAACTTATCTATAAATTTATGAGCTTGACCTCCCACATCAAAAAAGGAAATTAGAGAAGTCTAGTTCGGCTAATAAAAAAAAATCCCCTCTATCCTCTTTTTATTTCTACTGTATCACTATCCCTTTTTCTATTCATGCCGTGATAACATGTCAAAGATACTTCTAGACATTCCTTGACATAAGTGTGACCCGTCCCTACTAAGTCTAAACCCAACCCGACTCGAGTGGGACTTTGGGCGGGCGGTGATGTTGGGTTTGCACCGGACTCCGGTCATTCCTACACTAATGGACTCCGGCTATGCTCAGCGGTCACAGCTCAATTTCTACCGTACCCATATAGGTTGTTCTCGGCTAGATAGCTCCGTGCTCATGATAATGAGGATGTCGAAACAATTATGTGATGGTGAAATTAGACAAAAATTTCAAAAAGTCATCTGTCAAAATCCTGTTACTTTTGTTTTGCTTCAACCACGCTTATACGATTCGAAGATTTTATGAGGATATTTGTTGGCAATGTCAAGTTATGTGAGCTATTTGAATCACTTTGTTCATTTCATCAATCAGACTTTTCCGTCGTCCAGTTCTGTAAGGGGCAAAGGAAATTAAGGTCATGATTTTGACAGAAGGATCAACTCGGATGAAAAAAGAAATAGCATATGATTCAAGGACATAATTGTCAAAATAGAAAGTCAATATACCAAATTGATCAATTTGCAATAGTTTAAAGGTCTCTGGCTTTTACCTCACGTGTAAACAAACAGAAAAGCAAGTATCGTGGATCTATGAATTAGGAAATGGTCTTTGTGGAACGAGTCCTATCACTTACGTGTCCTATCCCATTTTAAGCATGACCCTGCACTTCACTTTTAATAAAGGCTCACCGTTTGTTTCGCGAAAAAAAATGAATAATTTTAAAAATATTTTTTAAAATGAACTAGTTTGTATCGCTTAGAAAAATGAATAAACGAAAAATATTTTCATTTTCCATAAAAATGTTTACATATAATTCGTTCTTCGAGCGAAATAAGTGACCATTTTTAGAATTTTCCTAAAAACAATAATTTATGTTGCTTAAAATAATCAATTAATGAAAAATGCTTTGAATATCGATAACAATGCATATGTCTTAATATTCATGGACAATGAATATATATTTCGTTTATTTATTTTTTTAAGCGATACAAATTTGGGAAAATTATTTTCTAAATCATTCATTTTTTATGAAACAAATGGAGCCTAAGTTCACTAATTTCAAATTTTGATTTAAAGAGGCCCAAATCTTTTTTTTTGGTGAGGCCCAAACCTGTTTAATAGAGTTCAATTGACGAATGTCTTAGACTTAGGCCCAGCTTAACCATCTAGGACTGCCTCATTCGACAAAGCTAATCGGTTTCGACCATTTCCCTTAATTTCCATTTTGAAAGGTTTTTCTCAAATTTAAAATTAATTCAAACATCCCCCCATATAATTTTGGCTGAAATATTTTATTATTGGACCAAAGGTGCTTGGTAAAGAGTTTTGCCCCCACGGAAATTATAAGCCATGAATCCACGTCTTCATGCTATGGCTAATAGAGAGGCTAAAGCTAATTTGGATAATACCAAATGTTTGGGTATCTATTAGGTGAAAATCTTAGGATTAGGTACAATCAAAATACCTAAAATTGATCATAAAAATTCAATCAAGCCACAAAATTTTTAATTTATGCAATCAAGTTATAAATCTAGTCTAACTTGGTGCAATCAAGTACCTTTGATCTCTTTGTCCAATTAGACCAAGGAAGATGCTGATTTGACTTTTTTTTTTATTTTAACTTTCTCTTTCCATAATTGCCATTATGTTAACAAAGAGTGCAACATTGATAGCAACAATGCTACTTTGTACCTAACTTTAATTAAAATTAGATTAAAAAGGCAAAAAAAAGCATACTCTACTAGATCCTGATATGCACTTTAATTTCATTTTTGGATTTTTAATTTTAATTTTTCCCTTTTTCTTTTTGTTTTCTTATCCTTTTTTATCCTTTTAATTTTTCAAATATTTTTCCCATTTAATTTTCCAAACTTTATTTTTCCATACAACGCCAATCAATGCCATGTTTATTCAAGAAGCACGGAATAGTGTCACATCAATGTTTTCAATAGCCAAAGTTTGAGCTGATGAAGAAATATGTACCAATTTGACAAATATTAGGATGTAATTGCACTTTGATTGCACCATCTTTGAAATCTAATAGCCGATGTTAGAATATATGATTTGCCCAAAATGGAGTTAAAGCTGATGCTCAAGTGTATCTTTTTATAGCAATGATAAGTTCAAAATATTGAATACATCATACTTTTAACATGTCAGTCATTAAAAAACACATATGGGTCGCGCCAACTAGGAATGATCCTGTGCAATTCATGACCTCTTTTTGAAAATTGAGATAATATTCGGTTTGCATATAAACCATTAAGATGAAATTTTAGATTTTTTTTTAGAATTCTAATTAACCAACCTCAATATGTTTCGAGGGCCATTTTCATTTTCAAGAGAAAAGTAACCCAGAAATTGTGAAAATCCTCACGCATTAAACACACTATTAGTGATGAATGCAAATGGATCTCTGTTTCCAATCAAAGACACTTCCAAACTCTTACATCTAATTTGTTTCGGGCAGACTTTCACTCATTGATGAGAGCAATTGCTCTATTAGATATACAACACAACTATCGTCAAGTTAATTTTCACATGTCCATCTCCAACCAGTGTCCTCATGTCAGATTGATAGCTAAATTGGACAAAATTAATGGAATGACTATATCGCACTAATTGACAAGTTTTAGTATATAACTGCACTTTCTTTTATGACTTAAATCCCACTTGTTTCTAAAATCTCAAAGCCAGCGTTGGAAAAAAGTATTTCGCCCAAGGTGGAGGTAAGTTTGATGCTAAAGCGTATGTTTTTACAGTAGTAAAGACTTTGAAGATTTTTTTTTTTTTTTTTTGAGAACTGAGATAATACTTTGTGAGCATATTACCGTCTATGTTCACCAACCCCCATGGGTTAAACCCAAACATGTGTTCAGAGTCTGCTTCATTTTCCAGAGAGAAGGAAAGCAGAAATTAGGGATGAATGCAAATGGATCTCTCTTTCCTACCAAAGACACTCCCAAACTTATAAGGATTCCCTTATAAGTTAGCCACAAACTTGTGCAGAAGCATGTATCTGCGCCGTGCACACTGTATGCATAAGCTCTACCTATATATGCAAAGTAGAAGTTTTGAATCGAAACCATCTGAACAGGAAGACCTTACCAAAAAAAAAAAAAAAAAACCATCTGAACAGGAAGAACCCTTTTCTCATTGAGATTATTATGATTCTGCTTCGGGAAATCTATAAAAGATAGATGATTCACTCAAAAGAAAAGAAGAAAAGAAACTGCAATGCTTGCCATGATTTTAGTTCTTAAGAAGATTAAATTTACCAAGATCATATACAAGAGCTGCAATAAGATTAATGAGAGTCACAAGTCACTCATATTGATGAATGGAGCAATTGCTTTAGATGTACAATGCAAGAATTGTTTGACTTAAATATTCAGTCGTCCATCTTCAGCCATTGACCTCATGTCAGATCGTGTCTAAAGTTCGTTGTAGCGACAGCCTATTCCATAACTCAGTATCTTGATAGTTATTCCGCATCATGCAGCTTAGTCCTAATGGCACCACCGAATTAATTGACAGTAAAAATCTGCCATACCAAGAGTTACAGCTTTGCTATAGCAGATGCAGGCAAGTTCGATCTAAGGGGCAGCTTTAGATCCTCCCAGTCTTCATCATCCACCTTGGAGAAATACTTGTCTACCATCTTGTCACTGAGAAGCTCCAATCTCGGAGGCTCCCACTATAAAAGAGAAGGATGAAAATCTCCGTAAAGCAACTCACGACAAGGGAATAAAAAGAATAGGAACAACACTGAAAATTGGAAAAGGACGCTTGTCAAACCTTCGGGTTCCTATCCTTGTCCACGAGTATGGCTCTGCAGCCCTGCATTACACGGACAAGTGTCACTTTATCAACTGGATTCAAATTAAACTATACAACAATTGTCCGATTAATTGCAGAACCTCAACAAAGTCCTTGCTGACTTCGCCTCGTATTACGTGGCAAACCATTCTGTATTCTCGTACAAGGCATTGCCCAACTCCTTGTAGTCGACCTTCTCTTATCTGCAATTGCGAGATCAATGCTCATAAATATATGACCATTTCACAATTTTTAAACAGGTCACCTGACTAACCTTACTCCCCACTTAACTCTAATATCAACTAAGGCAATTGTGCAACTTAATTAACTATTGCAGTAGAATGCCCTTTTAGAACAAATTGAGTGATTGTAGATACTCTAGGCACTTTGACCTTTATGAAAGGATAGGGAATTGAATTCTACCATTGCACACTGACTTGTCGAGCAGTCAGTGAGCAAATACTCTGCAGCCCCACTATGAATTTTGGCCATTACTTTGTTCATCCATCTATCACTGGTAGTCTTATTCTCACATTCTAATCAATAAAGGTGGCCATTAATGCACATGATGTTGTTATAGGCATATGCCTGCACGTCTAAAATTTAAATCAAGAATACAGTTGTCACGATATTCATTCCAGTAGGTGATCCAAGGTAAAAAGAGAAGAAAAGTAAGTCTCAGTTTTCCAGTACAGTAATGATGCCATTCCCTTTAGCTGACATTACAACAAGAAGTTGGTGGGGACATATTAGATGAAGATCATTCGTACATGTTAACAATTCACATTATCTACAAATCATTAGTTGTGTCGAAAGTTGCACAGCTGACATATCATCCAAAGATTCAGCAATCTCACCGATCTAAGAGAAATTTTAAGGCTTGTTGGTGATGCCTTCTTTAATGACTGAATTGAGGCAAGGATCAAACCATCTACCTTATTTGTGGCTTCTCGCTCCTGCAAAAGAGACATCCAGGAAATGTTGAAATAATAATGTGGATCCGCTTTCAGAAATTACCCATAAAAGAGCTCATGCGTGTAAATAATACATCAGCAGAGGTCCTGTCTCATGAACACGACAAGGACTCGAAATGGAGAACAAATCATTAACAGCTTACAAGAGCAGATAGAATGTCTTCCACTGTTCTTCGTGAGAAGCACCTATTGATGACATCCAACCTGTCAAAAACACAAATGGAAAATGATGAATGAGACATTGATTGCGAGAGTGAGTCAGCAGGATCCGACGCTAGCCACTCAAGCTTCTTGATTAATGTTGGATGTCTACACGCAGTTACCAGTATATCATAGAGAATATAAAGTTGTGCGATGTTGACAAGCCCATGGTTTGGTAAAAATGCACTTTTCCCCCCTTAATTTCCTTTCTTTATTTCATGTTGTTATGTTTTATCTATAATTAATTTATCCTCTTTCCCCATGAATAAGTTTTTAAGGTTTCTAGATGAGAACGTTTGTGCATGGACTGCTAGACATAACCATTCAGAGAACTCGACAAGAAAATATAGGAAATGGTAGGTTGAAACTAACCGATGGTATGCACTCTGCTCTTTCAACATAGGCAGCTCAGAGTATTCACCAATGATTGCTGAAACTACAGCATGATCGCTAGAATCTACAGTGTGAAGAGCTGCTTCAAGTGATGGCAATTTCTGTACAATGTCATGAACATATGAAGATAAGTCAGATAACCATAGGATGAACACGAGAATGAACATCCATTGTCCAGCACAACAATACAGGTAACTACTATAAATTTAGCATTGGCCAAGCTTTCCAAATTAGCAACAACATGAGAAAGTGTTTTCACTTACTATCCTTACATCAGCGTTCCTTTTTACATATATTTTGAAGATTCCATCCCTTACAAGATCTCAAATGCTAGGATTTTCCCCCAAAACTTTGAACTTATGCATAGTCTATCAACAGATCCCAACATGACCCACTTGCAAACTGTCACATTTTAATATTTTATCCATGAAACATGAGGAGGCAATTGTTTGACAGGTCTAAACCTTCTTAGGTTGAATTTCCCTGGTCTTACCGACAGGAATATCTTTTGAAGCTTTATAGAATGTGCATTCAGTTCTAATTATTTCATTTGTGCACATCCACCAAGCAAGCAATTCTCTCAGCTACACTGTCTAATTTTCAGATCTAATCTATTATCACGTAATATTCAATGATATTCAGAGTCACTATATCTATCACCACCAATGTGGTCCTATATGATTTCCAGCCAACATACTAGATTCCACATCTACCCAAAAAAATGAAAGAGAGACCTTTTCTCTCCAAGAAGACATATAACTGAAAATAAAAGGACTCGAAAGGAAATCATTTTCCTGTTATAAAACAATATAAAGAAATAATCCACCTTTCAGCACATCTCGTTGCATCAACATGACAACATTCTTCCAACAAACAATCAGACATTTCCCCAGCTGTGAGTATCAAAATAAATCGAAGGACAAGGCATGCCTTCTCTAATAAGCGCTAATTGTACAGGTTGTACTGGTCTTCTATACTTCCTATTTTCTTTGCTCCATAAAACTTCTTCACCTTTCCTTTAGCTGAACTTTTCTAACACCCTCTAGTACTAAAGATCATATTGGTCTTCTGTGCTTCGTCTATTCCCTTTTCCCCCGTGTACCTTCTACATTCATCAAGCAAGAATCATGAAACTGAAGTAAAAGGAGATGGATACCGCCGAGGGAACAAAGTGAGTTGCAAGGCCACATGCTAGCATCTCTGCTCCATCTAATCTAGCACCAGTAAGACCAAGATATTCCCCTGGCACAGATAACAAAGAATCATGATAGATTTCAATATTTAGACAAGAAAGTAGAAGACTATATGAGCTGAAATCTTGTGCATGATTTTTATCTTTAGTATTGCAAGACATATAAGTTGAAATCTAGTCCACAGGAAAAATGGTTCTTGCATGTCAAGATCAGGTTTAGTTGCAAATCGAGAGATTCTCTAATTTTGATAAAAGAGGATAAAAGAAGAAGGGTAATCGAGAAAAGACATCATTATGCAGGTTGATACAGAAAAATTAAAACTATAAACCTGGACTAGAGGTTAAAGATGTGCATATCAGATTCTTCTCTTTCCTAAACACTAAATCAAATAACATAGAGTCTCAGATCCAAATCTATCAAAATCAACATCAGGAATCTCTTCCACTAGTTCTCTTGTGCAATTTCTGACTGCTATTAACGATTCAAGGCACCTAAAATTTATGATTTTTAACTCAAGATCCCAAAGCCACAAATGAAGTGCCAGTAGAAGCACAAAACAACTGAAAGCAGTCACACTGGTGTGATTCATATTTCAGCTATAAACAGGAAGAAAAAGAAAAATAATTAATGTGCATATTCCAGCTGGGAATTTTTCCATTGTCCATAGAGGATTAACCCAAAACACCAAAAAGAATGTTACTTCCTTCTCATCACCTTCCAGGTTATAATCAGTGTAAAAAGTGGATGGTCGCTAAAGTATGTCAACCCTGCATATCATTAAGTAGCAACAACTAGCCATATAGCCATATAATCCTGCATTTGTCGCCTCCATCGATTGGACTGTTTGTCCTCTTGACATATGATTTGAGGCAAATTTCCTTATCTCAAGTTATCCAATCATCTGAAGAATATGCTTCCAAAATACCATATCAACACGGTAACAAATCTTCTATATTTGCAGAATACAAGATGGAAGCCCACCAGCTTATGATTTATTGACTCAAGGACTCAATTGTTTTGGTTGTCACTTAAGTTTCTGAGTCATCCATAGTTAGGACTAGCATTTCCACTGGCACTGCCAGTGGAATGCTATTGACACAATAACAAACGAACCTCTACCCAATAAGTATATCTACATACTTCCAGAAGTTAGAAAGTTTTTATCTTCAATCAGAATTGACTCACAAAACTCGATGAGAAAATAAAGTGCCCTTTTCTATTGTTGGTCATTACCAAAATGTCCAGGGAGCCTTGACAGGAAATATGAGGCACCTACGTCTGGAAAGAGACCCAGAGCTGTTTCAGGCATAGCAAAAACCTGCAGTGAGGTTAACCAAACTATGCTGATAAAAGCTGCTAGAAATCTTGATATGATGTTAAGGGAACAAGAAACTGGACAATCAAAACGCAATGGCACCCGCCAACTGCTTGCTTACAATAGGCACTCAAATCGACACATATCTGCAGTACCGGTTAGATAATCTAGGTTATGTAACCAACTGCATGACAAATGGTAAAAGTTACTGAGAATATAATCATTTTATGTTCCACAAGCAAACAACTGCTTTACAAATTGCCAATTGACATGTACCCTGCCTTACTTATTAGGCAAACAAGAATTTTAATCTCGTTAAGCGGGGTCAACTCAGCTCAAGTCACTATTTCAGATAATATATGGGTCCATATAAGTGTATGAACAGTAAATTTATGAAAGTCTTGTATTGACTTCTGTGAAATCTTACCCACCTAAATATGTATATTATCCATGTATTAAAGTCAGGCTAACACTGTGCTATTCAAATGTATGTGCTCTTTAGGGACTAAGCAAATTCATGAAATCCCTAGATGTAGCCCAAGAGGGGAAAATCTCCCCCAAGAACTGTAACCTTCAATGATACTGTAAAGTTTTTCATTCATGGTGTAAAATGAGGGTCTATGCTTGAAGAGTCAGGACAATGTAAGAATAACTACTTAATTAGGTATCCTTCATGTGTTGTAGTTACTCTTTTGGACACCTGAGCTCTCATATTCTTCTGCTGTCACCTTATTTGTGTACCTCCTATCATCATCCTGCCATGAACACATGTTGATGACAGTCGGAATAATTGATTTATTTGGGTTTGTGACTCTGCATGATTCACCAAATCTTGTTCAACTCCACTGCCAGTGATAATAATCTTAAGTTCTTTTATTTGCTCTACCGACCACCCATGATTGAGTGGACAATAATATTATATCAAAATGCATCATCATGATCTTTTTTCCAACCAGAATTTGAAACAAGGAGAACATGTTCTATTTTATGGGAGATGTCAATTAATTAAAACAATTTCACCAGCATTTTTGGTAAATTATTAAGCTTTGGATCAGCCATAATTAGTGAGATGGTAAGCGAGACTAATGCCATCAACAAAGTGCCTAATGCCCAAAAAAAAAAAAATCGTTTTTTCTCTCTAAATCGGACAAGCTTAGAAGTAACCTATGTGCTACAACACACCACTGACTGCCACAGTCTATAGGTTTTGTAACAAAAGAAAAAAGAAAAAGAATTGTAAGCCAACATAAAGAGGCAATACCGAATTTTCTGTTGCCACGCGAAAACTACCATGTATGGAACAACCAGCCCCTCCTCCCATGACAATGCCATTCAAGATTGAAACCTTCAGTAAAACCAGCATGTAAAATGTAAGACTACACATATGGAACAACCAGCCCCTTCACTAGATGTCACTATTATGAACTCCCAAAAAGACACACGAAATAATATCAGATCACCTGAGGTTTACTGTATGTTGCCATCAGATAATTTAAAGTGTACTCCCTCTGAAAGAAGATTGCAGCTGACTCCCATTTTCCTAGCACATTTACAGAAACCAATATCATCAACAATCACGCGTCTTCCAAGTCCAAATGAATGCCGTATCAATTGCATATATCAGAGATCAAGCTCATCTGAAACTGATGCACAACGTGATCATTTTGATAGGTTAATCAAGGACGGATCAAGAGGATGAAATGATTCGCACGTGAAACTTCATTGTGAAACATGGGAAAACTAAGTGCATCTACTTATAATGAGATAAAAGTACAATTTGGCCCTATTTTTGACTTTACAGTCAGTATGAGATGAACCATGTAACAACTAAAATAATCTGTACCGTTGTTGATATCACGAACAACAGCTGCGACATCACCACCGGCACAAAAAGCTCTCCCTTTTCCCTACAGAAACAAAAACACAAACAAAACAGTCAATTCCAAGAAGATAATGGCCACAAGATCAAAAAATGTTGAGCTATAATTAAGTTATTGCAATCTAAAGGAGCCAACAATTGTCTCCTTAATTTCAATTAATGCCAACAAGACCAATCTGATAACTGTTCTTCAATATGATGTCAAACTCGAGAAAAGTATGGCTTTGTAGCCTCTATAGATGAGCACTTTTTTGTAGCTGATATGAACTACTTCAATTACAGACATCTTTGGGTTGTATGCCCTTCCAAATGATTGACCAACGTAAAATTTGTAAACAGCCAACAATAATTCGAAGCCATAGTACACCCTCTGCAACTTGGAACCAGACATTTGAAAGGCCATCCAACTACCAAAAGCTCCAGAATTATTTCCTTTATTATATATTACTAGTCCCCATGTATATGATATGTTACCCAAAAAATAGGTCTTTAAATGCAGTCAAAGAAGCTAACGAAACATAATTTACCTCACTGCTCAAGCATATTAATAAATTGAATATACATTTTGTAAAATATTTATATATGAGCGCATGGGCCCTAAATGGTACTCCAGCAAAAGAATTTGAACCAAGCTAAGTCCAATAAACTTACCAATCTTCAAAGCAGGCAAGAAAAGTCTATCAATCTCCCAAAAGACAATCTCAAGGCTAACGATTCTGATATTTCCACTTGTGCAAATTCGAGGGTTATTAACAGTCATAAAAAAAGCTTTGTAGGAAGCAATGTACCTTTATGATTACCAACTTCACATTAGAATTCTCCTCATAAAAAAGGAAAAGTTCCAAAAACCGAGATATCTGCAAGTTATACAATAACCACATAAGCAAACAAAGCTTGATAAAAAATGTGAACTATTGAGGTTTGAGACAACCAAGAGAAGTAAAAAATGTCACATATACGTACTTATATTATTGACAACAGAACCCAACTGCCAACAAAGTGACTATAACAATCAAGAAAGGCATAAAAGGTATTCAAAAAGCAATAAACAATGGGACTTCTGCATGACAATTCCACAGATATAATTTGGTGGATGCAACAAAAAGAGGCTATTCCGGCTGAACTATTCTACAAAGAGACTCGCATATTTTAAGCAGGATTTACAGCATCATTGACATGTACTGGGCGTTGCCGGATTTTGGTTTGTGATCTTGTAAAACAACTTTCTTTCCCTGTGACCTTTCATAATGCATGCTTCCAAAGTTTGGATAAGAGATGCACATTCATTACTGCCTAGCAAAAGAATAATTAAACCCCAAAAAGTTAGGCAGAACACTTCTCCTGCTCTTAGCAAAACCCCATGCACTCTCCAAGGTATTCATCAAATTCAAGACGAGGCCAGGAAAATGTATCAACTTCAAATGACAGAGTAGATAATGCTATCAGATATTTAGTTGATCCTGTATGATAAATGCTGATAAAAAAGTTTTCGCATTGTGGAAAAAGCTTTCTTGAGAGTGCAGGGTTTTGGGTGCTATCTGATAGGAAAACTTAACATATAAATTAGATGGCCATTTGTAAAAGCAACACCCATGAATAGATTGAAAAGCCTCGACAGTGAGACAGCAAATTGGCAACAACATAACAAAGAACCGCAGGCAACACTCCCAACCAAACAGTAAGAACGAAGGAAGTCCCAACTGCACAGAGTATCCAGCAGCCAGATAAGAGACGTACCATATAATCCGTAGCAGCATTCAGCTGCTTGGGTCTGTTCATTATCAGCGTCCTCGCAAACGACTTCTCCTCGACCAAAACCTACAAATGCAACGTGCATCGACTTTCCATCACAAATTCTCAAAGGAGTACAACTCAGTTATGTCGTGCTACAATCATCCAGAAAACAGTACTCCAACGCTCTAGAGCACAAAAAACGCAATGTTCCAATCAGTGGAACAGCAGCCCATGCTTCATCCCTCGGTAATTCCCGCTAAAAATAAGATTTTTCAAACACCCATCATCACTTGAACCACGATTGCGTCGCCAGGATATAATCAACGGGCAATTCACGGCTCACCCATTACCGGAAGAAACAAGAACCACTCTCTACACAGCATAGTCGGTCGTTCTGTAAAGCAATGAAGCCTCAGTACCTGATCTTCCGGCTCATCGCTGGAGGAGAACGAAGCCATGGAACTTCTCCTTCTTCTTCTTCTTGATCGAGCGTTGAGTGACTACCCTTCTCTGCCTCCCGAGAGGGCAAGTCAAACACGACTCGATCACTAAACTCTTCTTCCCATGATGAAGCTGACGGAGAAACTACCCACAAACGGCTTTACCCAATGTCCGCTCAAGAACTCAAATCATTCAAAGCCCAGAAACGATCAGTTGAAACCTCGGACTGGGCCTTCCTTTCCTCGTACCCAATCACACGCAGAAATGAAAGACAGTCGATGCTCGAACGAAGGATGCTTACGTGTGTTTGGAATCTGGAAAAAAAGGAATTTAGATAATTATAAAAAAAATAAAAAAAATTGGGATTTGTAGGAATTATTGTTAGTATAAAAAAATGAATAAAGGAATGTATTATGACATAAATATTATTTTGTGTATTTATGAATAGATGTAAAATACGGATATAAGCAAGAAAGAATAACAAATTGAGCAAAATTCTGTTTGTTTTGCTAAAGATAAATGTTGAAAAATATTTTCTTAAAAATGATTATTTATATTGCTTGAAATAATTGGTTAATAATTTTTTTATTATCAATAATAATTTATATATAAACTTTTTGATAGATAATGAATACATATTTTTGTTCATTTATTTTGCAGGTGATATAAGCGATCATTTTTTAAAATTAATGGAAGGATTGTATCGCATTAATTGACAAGTTCTAGTATATAACTGCACTTTCTTTTATGACTTCAATCCACTTATTTCTAGAATTTCAGAGTCGGCGTTGGAAAAAGTAATTTGCCCAAGGTGGAGGTAAATTTGATGTGAAAGTGTTTCTTTTTACAATCGTAAACCAGCTAAAAAAAGGGCCGGTCATTGGACTAAGGCGACCTTGTCGATTAGTGGCCAATTGCCTTGTCGGCTAGTGGCAAGGGCTCACCTCACCAATGACTAGGTGATCTCGCCCATGCCCAATGTCGAGGCTCGCCTCACCACTAGCTAGCGAGGTTGCCTCTGGTTGGTTGCCTCAATCCGGCAACTACCCAAAGGAAGGAGGGAGAGAAAAAAAAAAAAAAAAGAGAAAGAAAAAAATAATTAAAAAATATGAAAATATGAAAAAATAATTAAAAATATGAAAATATGAAAATATAATTAAAAATTATTCACGTCAGTATCGATTGGCCAAATTTGACCGGATAAATTGAATTGGTACAATTGTAAAAAATTTAGGACTCAATTGGTCAAAAAAAAAATTTAGATTGAATTGTCATAACTACAATAGATTTAAAATTTATCAATAGATTTAAAAAATTTCGATAATTCTTTCCAAGTTTGATGAGTTCCTGGGAGTATGGCATGGGTTACTTTAGCGCGCAGTGCTTGGTACTCGAACATTGGCTCGAGACATTTTCTCTACCTCTTCTTACCCTAAAAAAGACTTCTTTGAGAATTGAGATAATACTTTGTTAACATGTTACCATCTGAATTTAACCAACCCTATGGGTTAAACCCAAACATGTGTTCAGAGCCTGTTTCATTTTCAAGAGAGAAGGAGACCAGAAATTAGTGATGAATGCAAATGGATCTCTCTTTCCAATCAAAGACACTGCCAAACTCTTGCACTCTGCTCGACTCACTGTATTAGCCTAATTCAATACCACACAAACGGCAAAAGGGACTCTGTTAAAAAAAAAAAAAAAACGGCAAAAGGGACAGCGGCCATCTATAAATACGAAAGAGGACTTCCATAGGCCAATAGATGGTAAGAAAGTCGATAGGATTACCTTATAAGTTAGCCACAAACTTGTGCAGAAGCATGTATCTGCGACACACGCCGTAAGCATAAGCTCTACTTAGATGCAAAGTAGAGGTTTTGAGTCGAAACCATCTGAACAGGAAGAACCCTTTTCTCATTGAGATTACTACAATTCTGCTTCGGAAAATCTATAAAAGATGGATGACTCGCTCAAAAGAAAAGAAAAAACGATACTGCAATGCTTGCCATGGTTTTTGTTCCTAAGAAGATTAAATTTACCAAGATCATATACAAGAACTGCAATAAGATTAACGAGAGCCATGAGTCACTCATATTGATGAATGAAGCAATTGCTCTAGATGTACAATGCAAGAATTGTTCGACTTAAATCTTTAATCGTCCATCTTTAGCCATTGACCTCATGTTGGATCGTGTCTAAAGTTTGTTGTAGCAACAGCCTTTTCCATAACTCATTATTTTGATAGTTATTCTGTATCATGCAGCTTAGTCCTTATTTCACCACCAAATTTATTGACAGCAAAAATCTGCCATACCAAGAGTTACAGCTTTGCAATGGCAGATGCAGGCAAGTTCGATCTGGGGGGCAGCTTTAGATCCTCCCAGTCTTCATCATCCACCTTGGAGAAATACTTGTCTACCATCTTGTCACTAAGGAGCTCCAATCGAGAAGGCTCCCACTACAAAAGAGAAGGATGAAAATCTATGTAAAGCAACTCATGACAAGGGAATAAAAAGAATAGGAACCACGCTGAAAATTGCAAAGACACTCGTCAAACCTTCGGGTTCCTATCCTTATCCACTAGTATGGCTCTGCAGCCCTGCATTACACGGACTAGTGTCACTTTATCAACTGGATTCAAATAAAACCATACAACAATCGTCTGATTAATTACAGAACCTCAAAAAAGTCCTTGCTGACTTCGCCTCGCATCACGTGGCAAGCCATTCTGTATTCTCGGACAAGGCACTGCCCAACTCCTTGTAGTCGACCTTCTCTTATCTGCAGTTGCGAGATCAATGCTCATCAGTCTATGACCATTTCACAATTTTTAAACAGGTCACCTGACTAACCTTACTCTCCACTTACCTCTAATATCAACTAAGGCAATTGTGCAACTTAATTAACTATTGCAGTAAAATGCTCTTTTAGAACAAATTGAATGATTATAGATATTCTAGTCACTTTGACCTTTATGAAAGGATAGGGAATCAAATTCTTCTATTGCACACTGACTCGTCGAGCAGTCAGTGAGCAAATAATCCGCAGCCCTACTATGAATTTTGGCTATTACTTTGTTCATCCGTCTATCACATGTAGTCTTATTCTCACGTTCTAATCAATAAAGGTAGCCATTATCAAGGTCAGAGACACTAATGCACATGACGCTGTTATAGGCAAATGCCTGCACGTCTAAAATTTAAATCAAGAATACAGTTGTCACGATACTCATTCCAGTAGGTGATCCATGGCAAAAGGAGAAGAAAAGTAAAACTCGGCTTTCTGGTACAGTAATGATGTCATTCCCTTTAGCTGACATTACAACAAGTAAGTTGGTGGGCACATATTAGATGGAGATCATTCAAACATGTTAACAATTCACATTATCTATAAGTCATTAGTTGCGTCGAAAATTGCACTGCTGACATATCATCCAAAGATTCAGCAATCTCACCGATCTAAGAGAAATTTTAAGGCTTGTTGGTGACGCTTTCTTTAATGACTGAATCGAGGCAAGGATCCAACCATCTACCTTATTTGTGGCTTCTCGCTCCTGCAAAAGAGAGATCCAGGAAATGTTCAAATCAACATAACGTGGATCAGCATTCAGAAATTATCCCATAAAAGAGCTCATGCGTGTAAATAATACATCTGCAGAGGCCCTTTCTCATGAACACAACGAGGACTCGAAATGGAGAACAAATCACCAACAGCTTACAAGAGCAGATAGAATGTCTTCCACTGTTCTTCGTGAGAAGCACCTATTGATGACATCCAACCTGTCAAAAACACAAATGGAAAATGATGAATGAGACATTGATTGCGAGAGTGAGTCAGTAGGATCCGACGCTAGCCAGTCAAGCTTCTTGATTAAAGTTGGATGTCTACACACAGTTACCGGTATATCATAGAGGATAGAAAGTCGTGCTATGTCGACAAGTCCATGGTTTGGTAAAAATGCACTTGTTTCCACTTAATATCCTTTCTTTATTTCATGTTGTTTTTTTTAAGGTTTCTTGATGAGAACATTTGTGCATGGACTGCTAGACAAAACCATTCAGAGAAATCAACAAGAAGATACAGGAAATGGTAGGTCGAAACTAACCGATGGTATGCACTTTGCTCTTTCAACATAGGCAGCTCAGAGTATTCACCAATGATTGCTGAAATTACAGCTTGATCGCTAGAGTCTACCGTGTGTAGAGCTGCTTCGAGTGACGGCAATTTCTGAACAATGTCATGAACATACGAAGATAAGTCAGACAACCATAGGAAATGAGCACAAGAATGAACATCTATTGTCCAGCACAAGAACACAGGTAATTATTATAAATTTAGCATTGGCCTAGCTTTCCAAATTAGCAACAACATGACAAAGTGCTTTCACTTCCATCCTTACATCAGCATTCCTTCTTACATATATTTCAAAGATTCCATTCCTTGCAAGACCTCAAATGCTAGGATTTTCCCCTAAAACTTTGAATTTATGCATAATCTATTGACAGATCCCAACATGACCCACTTGCAAACCGTCACATTTTATCCATGAAACATGAGGAGGCAATTGTTTGACAGGTCTAAACCTTCTTAGGTTGAATTTCCCTGGTCTTACCCACAGGAATCTTTTGAAGCTTTATAGAATGCGCATTCAGTTCTAATTCTTTCATTTGTGCACATCCACCAAGCAAGCAGTTCTCTCAGCACACTGTCTAATTTTCAGGTCTAATCTTTTATCGTGTAATATTCAATGATATTCAGAGTCATTATATCTATCAGTACCAATGTGGTCCTCTATGGTTTCCAGCCAACATACTAGATTCCACATCCACCCAAAAAAATAAATAAAATGAAATAAAGACCTTCCTCTCCAACAAGACAAATAACTGAAAATGAAAGGACTCGAAAGGAAATCATTTTCTTGTTATAAGACAATATAAAGAAATAATCCACCTTTCAGCACATCTCATTCCGTCAACATGACAACATTCTTCCAACAAACAATCGGACATTTCCCTAGCTGTGAGTATCAAAATGAATCGAATGAGAAGGCATGCTTCCTCTAACAAACGCTAACTGTACAGGTTGTACTGTCTTCTATACTTCCTATTTTCTTTGCTCCATGAATTTCTTCACCTTTCCTTTAGCTGAACTTTTCTAACAATCTCTAGTACTAAAGATCATATTGGTCTTCTGTGCTTCGTCTATTCCCTTTTTCCCTTGTACCTTCTACATTCATCGAGCAAGAATCAAGAAACTGAATTAAAAGCAGATGGCTACCGCCGAGGGAACAAAGTGAGTTGCAAGGCCACATGCAAGCATCTCTGCTCCATCCAATCTAGCACCAGTAAGACCAAGATATTCCCTTGGCACAGATAACAAAGAAGCATGATAGATTTCAATATTTAGACAAGACAGCGTGCTAACAAGTGTAACAGAACACATTCAATCTAACACAAATATGTGCAACTTCCCCAAGAAAGTAGAAGACTATATAAGCTGAAATCTAGTGCATGATTTTCATCTTTAGTATTGCAAGATATATAAGTTGAAACCTAGTCCACGGGAAAAAAATGGTTCTTGCATATCAAGATCAGGTTTAGTTGCAGATCGAGAGATTATCTAATTTTGATACAAGAGGATAAAAGAACAAGGGTAATTGAGAAAAGACATCATTATGCGGGTTGATACAGAGATATTAAAACTATAACCCTGGACTCCAGGTTAAAGATGTGCATATCAGATTCTTCTCTTTTCTAAACACTAAATCCAATAACATAGAGTCTTAGATCCAAATCTATCAAAATCAACATTGGGAATCTCTTCCACTAGTTCTCGCGTGCAATTTATGACTGCTATTAACAATTCAAGTCAATGCACCAATGATAAAATTTATGATTTTTAACTCAAGATCCCAAAGCCACAAACGAAGTGCCAGTAGAAGCACAAAACAACTGAAAGTAGTCACCTTGGTGTGACTCATCTTTTAGCTATTAATAGGAAGAAAAAGAAAAAGATTTAATGTGCATATTCCAACTGGGAATTTTTCCGTCTTCCATAGAGGAGCGACTGAACCAAGGATTAACCCAAAGCACCAAAAGAACGTTATTTCCTTCTCATCACCCTCCAGGTTATAATCAAAGTGTAGAAAGTGGATGGTCGATAAAGTATGTAAACCCTGCATATCATTAAGTAGCAACGACTAGCCATATAGCCATATAATCCTGCATTTGTCGCCTCCATCGATTGCACCGTTTGTCCTCTAGACATATGATTTAAGGCAAATATCCTTATCTCAAGTTATCTAATCATCCAAAGAATATGCTTTCGAAATACCATATCAACACAGTAGCAAATCTGCTATATTTGCAGAATACAAGATGGAAGCCCACCAGCTTATAATATGTTGACTCAAGGACTCAATTGTTTTGGTTGTCACTTAAGTTTCTGAGTCATCCATAGTTAGGATTAGCACTTCCATTGGCACTGCCAGTAGAATGCTATTGACACAATAACAAGCGAACCTCTACCCAATAAGTATATTTGCATACTTCCAGAAATTAGAAACTTTTTATCTTCAATCAACATTGACACAAAACTGAATGAGAAAATAAAGTGCCCTTATATCTACATACTTCCAGAAGTTAGAAACTTTTTATCTTCAATCAACATTGACTCAGAGAACTTGATGAGAAAATAAAGTGCCCTTTTCTACTGTTGGTCATTACCAAAATGTCCTGGGAGCCTTGACAGGAAATATGAGGCACCTACGTCTGGAAAGTGACCCAGAGCTGTTTCTGGCATAGCAAAAACCTGCAACGTGGTTAACCAAACTTTGCTGATAAAAGCTGCTGGAAATCTTGATATGATGTTAAGGGAACAAGAAATTGGACAATCACAACAAGATGGCACCCATCAACTTTTTGCTTACATTAGCCACTCAAATCGACACATATCTGCAGTACCGGTTACATACTCAAGGTTATGTAACCAATTGCATAACAAATGGTAAAAGGTACTGAGAATATAATCATTTTATGTTCCACAAGCAAATATTTGCTTTATGAATTGCCAATTGACATGTACCGTGCCTTATTATTAAGCAAACGAGAATTTTGATCTCGTTAAGTGAGGTCAACTGAGAATTTTAATCTTGTTAAGTGGGGTCAACTGAGCTCAAGTCACTATTTCAGATAATATATGGGTACATATAAGTGTATGCACAGTAAATTAATGAAAGTCTTGTATTGACTTCTATGGAATTTTGCCCACCTAAATATGTATATTATCCATGTATTAAAGTCAGAGTAACATTCCACTATTCAAATGTATGCGCTCTTTAGGGACTAAGCAAATTCATGAAAATCCCAGATGTAGTCCAAGAGGCAAAAATTGGCAGGCTATGTTCCATTTTACATTCTCCTCCAAGAACTCTAACCTTCAATGACACTGTAAAGTTTTTCATTCATGGTGTAAAATGAGGGTCTATGCTTGAAGAGTCTAGAACAATGTAAGAATAACTACTCAATTAGGTGTCCTTCATGTTTGGTAGTTACTCTTTTGGGCACATGAGTCTGCTGTTACCTTATTTGTGTACCTCCTATCATCATCCTGCTACGAACACATGTTGATGATAGCGGAATAATTGATTTATCTGGGTTTGTGACTCTGCGTGATTCACCAAATCTGTTCAACTCCACTTCCGGTGATAATAATCTTAAATTCTTTTATTTGCTCTACGGACCACCCATGATTGAGCGCACAATAATATTATATCAAAATGAATCATCATGATCTTTTTTCAACCAGAATTTGAAACAAGGAAAACATGTTCTATTCTATGGGTGATGTCAATTAATGAAAACAATTTCACTAGCATTTTCGGTAAATTATTAAGCTGCAGATCAGCCATAATTAGTGAAATGGTAAGCGAGATTAATGCCATCAGCAAAGTGCCTAATGCCGAAAAGAAAAATTCGTTTTTCCTCTCTAAATCGGACAAGCTTAGAAGTAACCTATGTGGTACAACACACCACTGACTGCCACAGTCTATAACAGCAGGTTTTGTAACAAAAAAGAAAAAAGAAAAAGAAAGAGCAAGAATTGTAAGCCAACATAAAGAAGCAATACCGAATTTTCTGTTGCCACGCGAAAACTACCATGTGTGGAACAACCAGCCCCTCCTCCTATGACAATGCCATTCAAGATTGAAACCTTCATCAAAACCAACATGTAAAGTAAGACTACACATATAGAACAACCAGCCCCTTCACTAACATCGATGTCACTATTATGAACTCCCAAAAAGACACAAAATAATAGCATATCACCTGAGGTTTACTGTACGTTGCTATCAGATAATTTAAAGTGTAATTTTTCCGGAAGAAGTTTGCAACTGACTTCCATTTTCCTAGCACATTTACAGAAACCAATATTATCAAGAATCACGCCTTTTTCCTAATTTTGACTTTACAGTCAGTATGAGATGAACCATGAAACTTCACCGCAAAACAAGGGAAAATTAAGTGCATCTACTTATAATGAGATATAAGTACAATTTGGCCCTATTTTTGACTTAACAGTCAGTATGAGATGAACCATGTAACAACTAAAATAATCTGTACCACTGTTGATATCACGCACAACAGATGCGACATCACCACCGGCAGAAAACGCTCTCCCTTTTCCCTACAGAAACAAAAACGCAAACAAAACAGTCAATTCCAAGAAGATAATGGCCACAACATCTATGATTGTCAAGCTATAATTAAGGTATTGCAATCTAAAGGAGCCAACAATTGTCTCCTTAATGTCAATCAATGCCAAAAAGACCAATCTGACAACTGTTCTTCAATATGATGTCAAACTCGAGAAAAGTATGGCTTTGTAGCCTATATAGATGAGCACTTTTTTGTGGCTGATATGAACTACTTCAATTACAGACATCTTTGGGTTGTGTGCCTTCCAAATGATTGACCAATGCAAACTTTGTAAACAGCCAACAATAATTCGAAGCCATAGTACACTAACTGCAACTCAGAACCAGACATCTAAAAGGCCATCCAACTCCCAAAAGCTCCAAAATTATTTCCTATATTGTATTACTAGTCCCCATGTATATGATATGTTACCTAAAAAATGGGTCTCTAAATGCAGTCAAAGAAGCTAACAAGACATAATTCATCTTGCTGCTCAAGCATATTAATAAATTGAATAAACATTTTGTAAAATATTTATATATGAGTGCATGGGCCCTATATGGTACACCGGCAAAAGAATTTGAATCAAGCTAAGTTCAATAAACTCTACCAATCCTCACAGCCGGCAAGAAAAGTCTATTGATATCCTAAAAGACAATCTCAAGGTTAACGATTTTGATATTTCCACTTGTGCAGATTGGAGGGCTATTAACAGGCATTATAAAAAAAAAAAAGCTTTGCAGGAAGCAATGTACCTTTACGATTATCAACTTCACATGAGAATCTTTCTCATAAAGAAGGAGAAGTTCAAAAAACCGAGATAGCTGCAAATGAAAGCAATAAATAGTTATACAATAACCACATAAGCAAACAAAGCTTGATAAAAAATGTGAACTATTGAGGTTTGAGACAACCAAGAGAAGTAAAAAATGTCACGTATACGTACATATATCATTGACAATGGAACCCAATTGCTAACAAAGTGACTACCACAATCAAGAAAGGCATAAAAGGTACTCAAAAAGCAATAAACAATGGTATTGCATGACAATTGCATAGATATATTTTGGTGGACGCTGTTGAGAAAACTCCTATCAGATTTTGAAGTTGACAAAACTTTCATTCTCTTATTCTTACTCTTACTCTGAAGAATACTAAACTTATGTGTTGTATCGTGGAATGCTGTCAAAGTCTATTTTACTTCAGAAGTCTTTCCCACTTTGACAAGATCCAGACTGAACTCAAGACAAGAACGGAGATATAATCATATTTAGGATTATTAATCTTTCAACAAGGATTTAGTACATGCAAGATTTATCCTCAATATCTGGCTTTTTGGTGGAGAATCTCACTTACCTTTTCTAAATATATTGATGAAATCAATCACGGATTGATAAAATCAATTTTGAAGACAAGTTCATTTTTGGGTAGCATCTACTTATGGAAACCTAGATTATGATTGTATGGGCGATCAGAATTATCGAATTTTCATCTCAATCTTCAAACGGCTACAAGATTTCCTTAATCGATTCTATCTAACGGGTTGATTGGAAAAAATTCATTTGGAGAGTGCCAACGGTTAGAAAGGCATAAGGGAGTATTTAAGGAGGTCATTTGGTCCATTTTGGAGAAGACGTGAGAATTAAAATTCCAAAGTTTGAGGCCTTCCTAATCACTTGTTCTTCAACAATAGTGTTTACAAATTGTATTCAAGAGAAAAAAATACAAAAGGAGTGATTTAGTGAGAGAAAAAAAAAACTCTTCACTAAGTGATAGTACTCAAATCGTTGTATTTCTCTATTAATTTCTTAGTGAAATTCAGCCAGAAGGCTGTCAGCATGGGAGAGTGGACGTAAACTTGATATAAGTTGAACCATTATAAATCTTGTGTCCAATTTTCTCTTCCTTGAACTCTCTTGATTTGTTTGTTGCAATATTTTTCTGAGTTTTGCTAATTTCTAAAACATCTTATTCGAATATGAATTTATATCAAAAGTTTGGTGTCAATCAGACTTTGTTTGAAGAAAATAAATTTTATTGCTTTTATTAGCTTAACTTGTTTTTACACCTAGTCACCCTCTCTAGGTGGTAATACTAGCACTTTCAATCGGTATTAGAGCCGCGGTGCTTATCTTATTGAAGTGTTTTTACTTCTAAGCTAAAGATCTTCTATGGCTAGTATCTTGGCTCTAGGATTAGTTGATAGACAAAGCAATACCAGAGCACCCTACTCTGATGGAAAAGAGTATAATGTATGGAAGAACAAAATGAAGGCGTTCCTAAGATCTAGAGATCCTTTGGAATGGGATATTGTGGAAAAAGAATCAATCTAAAGGTAACATCAGTTTTAGACAAAGGAAAAGAAGTGATATATAAAGATGTTGAGGAATCTATTCAAGCAGAAATTACCAAAGACAGGCTCTTGATGCTAAAGTTATTTATTCTTTATACAGTGCATTGTCTCCTACTGAATATAACAGAATTTATTCATGTGAAACAGTTAAAGAAGTCTAGGATAGGCTTCACATCACTTATAAGGGAACTGATCGCGTAGAGGAGACAAAAATAAACATTCTACTTGAACAATATGAGTAATTTAGAATGAAGCTCGAAGAATCTATTAGTGATTGGCTTATCAAGGTCAATCAATTTCTGCTCCAATAAATGTCAACAAATTACTGCGAGGACTTTCAAATGATTGGAATCATGTGAAGACTTCAATTAGGGAGACTCAAAGGATCATGCCTCTTTCTATTGACGAACTGATAGGCACTCTTCAATCGTATAAAGTGGAACGGATCAATGATGAAGATGATCTAAAAGGTAAGAAGTCAATTGCACTTAAGTCTAATGTTGATTATGATAACACAGATACTGACGATGACATGGATGACGAGGAGCTGACCCTTATTATAAAGAAATTCAGAAAACTGAATAGGAAAGGAAAAGATTAAATTGGAAGAAGCAAAGCAAGCAAAATTCCCAAAAGAGATCAATGGAAGATGTTGAAAAAAGTAAAGATGTAATATGCTTCAAGTGCAAGAAAAATGGACACATCAAGATTAATTGTCCCTTGCTGAAAAAGAAGAAAGGCAAGTATGAGAAGTACAAGAAAGCTCTTATAGCAAAAACTTGGAGTGACACCGAATGTGAGGAAAGCAAAGATGAATTTGCAACTATCTGTCTTATGGCTCACTTAGAATCAGACTCAGAATTAGAATTAGATTTCGACAAGGAAATCGAGGTAAGTCACTCAGAAATTCTTGTTAAAGTTTCTAGGTGTATAGATGAACTTTGCCTCAACCTCAAATCTTCTCTTAAAAGGATTTCCGAACTGAAAAAGGAAAATTCAAAACTCAAGCAAGAGGATGACTCTTGGAAACAAAAGCTTGAGAATCTGAAAAATGATTTTGATGGTTTTAAAGAAAATGCTGATTCTCTCTCAAAAGAAAATGACTATTTGAAAAAGGAGATTTTAGATATTTCTAAATTTTTTTCCAAAGGAAAAAAAAAGTAAGAGAAAATTCTTTTAGCTCAAATACCTATTTTAACAAATCTGGTTTGGACATGAACAATGAAAGGAAAGACTTAAACAAAGACTCCCAAAATCTTTTTACAAAAATCATTTTCAAAAAGTTTTTGTAAAATTTGTTGGCGGAATGCTTTTAAATGTTCTAAGTATAACAGTTCAGAATATTTTCAGAATGAATGTCCTAAAATTTGGAGACCTGTTAAGAAGGATTGAGCAAAGGTTGTTTTTAAAACTAACTCTTCTGGGCCAAAGAAAATGTAGGTACCAAAGAAAGTTTGAGATTTCTATATGACTACAGGTCATTATTAAAAGAAAAAGCAAATGGTACTTGGACAGTGGCTATTTTAGGCATATGACTGGAGATTCAAGCAGTTTCGTGAAGCTAGAAAAACAAAAAAGGAGGAAATGTCTCTTTTGGTGGGAACGGTAAAGGAAATATTATCGGACATGGAACAATGAAGATTGGAAGTTTAATCATCAACAATATTTCACTGGTAAAAGGTTGAATTATAATCTTCTGAGCATAAGTCAACTATGTGATATGGGATTAGAATCAATTTTCAAGAAGATGTCTACTCTGGAGTCAGTCGAGATTTGTCTCAATTTTTTACAGGGTGAAGACATGACAATATTTGTCTTCTGGACATAAGTCTAGAAAGCTCTCAATGCCTCATTTCAATTCAAGATGAAGCATATCTCTAGCATCGCAAGCTTGGACATGTGAATATGAAACAAATTGCTAAACTTTCTTTTAGGAAGCTGGTATGAGGTCTTCCCAAAATAAGTTACCAGAAGTTTGAATTGTGTACTCCATGTATTTTGGGAAAACAGATAAGAAGTTCTTTTAAATTGGTAAATCAAGTTTCTACCAATCATGTTTTGCAGCTCCTTCATATGGATCTTTTTGGACCTACAAGAACATAGAGTATTGGTAGAAAGAAATACTGTTTAGTAATTGTGGATGATTATTCACGATTCACTTGGGTCTTCTTTTTCGCAAATAAAGTCTGAAACTTTCTCTTACTTTTCAAAATTTGCTAAGAAAGTTCAGAATGAGAAATGTTATGTTATCTCAAGCATAAGGACTGATCATGTAGGGAATTTGAAAATTAAAACTTTGCAAATTTTGTGACGAGTGTGGTCTTCAACATGTTTTCTTCTCTCCATATATTCCATAACAAAATGGAGTTATAGAAAGGAAAAATAGATCGTTACAAGAGATGGCCAGAATTCTACTGATAGAAAGTAAAATCTCCTCTCTTTTGGGCAAAAGCATTTTCTACTACCTGTATATATAATTAATAGGGCATTTTCAAGGCCCATCCTAGAGAAGACTCCCTATGAAGTGTATAAAGGGAATAAGCCAAACATCTATTACTTTCTTATTTTTGGCTGCAAGTGTTTTATCTTGAAGAATGCAAATGATTGATTTGGAAAATTTGAAGAAAGATAAGATGAATGAATATTTCTTGATTACTCTACATCAAGCAAAGCTTACAAGTTTTTAACAAGAATACTCAAACTGTCGAAGAACCTATGAATGTCAGATTTGAAGAAAATATTCATAACCAACAAGATTAGACTCAACTTGAAGAGTATGAACTAGTTTCAGATTTAATAAAGTCTGATTCCCCCTAAGGACTTTAGTCTTTTGGAGATTAGGGTCAAATAGAACAGAATTCAAAAGAATCAAAGAAAACAGACGATCAATAGATTTCAACATGAAATGACAAACCAAACATCAACTAGAAGCACAAATCAAGTCATCCCAAAGAACTCATCATTGGCAATTTAGAAGAAGGAATCCGCACCAGATCCAAGGCAAAAGAAGATTCTAGTGCATTAGCACTTATTTGAGAAATAGAACCAAAAAAGTAGAAGAAGTACTATTTGACGAAAGCTGGATAGAAGTAATGCATGAAAAACTCAGACAATTTAGTATCAATAATGTATGGGAGCTGATTTTTAAACCGGAAGGCAAATATGTGATTGGAACGAAGTGGGTGCTCAGAAACAAGATGAATGAAAATGGCAAAGTAATGACTTGTGGCAAAAGGTTACACACAAGAGGAAGGAGTAGACTATGATGAGGCTTATGCACATGTAGTCAGGTTAGAAGCAATTAGACTATTACTTACATATGCGTGTTTTTATAATTTCAGGTTATTCCAGATGAATGTCAAAAGTGCTTTCATAAATGGATTTATATAAGAAGAAGTTTATGTGGAACAACCACCAGGATTTGAAGATCCCAGAAAATCAGACTTTGTCTATAGATTGAAGAAGGCGTTGTACGGTTTGAAACATGCACCTCAAGCTTGGTATGAGAGGCTGAGTAAGTTCTTAATAAGTAATGGTTTTGAGAAAGGAAAGGTTGACACAACTTTGTTTATCGAAAAGGAAGAAACAGATTTTCTTCTTGTTCAAATATATGTAGATGATATAATCTTTGCATCTCCCAACGAGAATCTGTGTAAGAAGTTCTCAAAGTCTATGCAGGAAGAATTTGAAATGAGCATGATGAGAGAATTAACCTTCTTTCTGGGTTTGCAAGTCAGACAATCGAAGAAGGGACATTCATTTATCAAGAGAATATGCCAGAGATGTTATCAACAAGTTTGGAAAGGAAAACTACAAGAAAATTGAAACTCCCATGTCGAGTTCTTCAAAGCTTGACAATGATGAAGGTGAAAAGAAAATTGACTAAAAGTTATACAGAAGGATGATTGGTTCTCTTCTTTATCTCATTGCCTCTCGACCTAATATTATATTCAGTGTGTGCATGTGTGCTAGATTCCAATATGATCCCAAAGAGTCGCACCTTAGTACTGTTAAACGTATTATCAAATATATTGTGACTAATCCGAAGCTAGGTTTGTGGTATCCAAAAGGAAGAGACTTTACTTTATTTGGTTATTCTGATGTTGATCTGGTTGGTTGTAAAGTTGACAAGAAAATACTTTAGGAACATGTCAATTGTTGGGACAAATGTTAGTGTCTTGATTATCAAGAAAGCAGAATACTATGACTCTTTCAATAGTAGAGATAGAGTATGTTGCTCTTGAAAGTTGTTGTTCACAAATTTTATGGATTAGGCAATAACTAAGAGATTTTGGAATAGAAGAATCCTGCATCGAAATCAGATGTGACAACACAAGTGCGATCAATTTTACCAGAAATCCCATTCTTCACTCAAAGGTAAAGCACATTGAAATTCGTTATCACTTCATAAGAAATCATGTACAAAATGGCAAAATCAATGTTCAATTCATTGATTCAAAGAATTAACTAGCATATATCTTTACTAAGCCATTGGAGAAAGGTTTAATCGAGTCCCTTCGTGAAAAGCTAAATATCACCCTTCCATCTGACTAAAGTCTATGGATGAACAGACTCAACAGATCAACATGTGGAAAATGCATCTATCTGAAAGTCTTTCGGACTTAAAGTGACATCCCAAATTTTCAACTCTGTTTTCTACTGAATGATCGGGTATTTCATTGACGCGCCTATAGGGCTATTCTCAAAACTGATCATTCTTGAGATAACTAAACTATCTGGGTAAATTATTAAGAAATTTTAAGGCAATAGACTTGAGAACTCGATCAGGAAACAGCTTCTCGACCGTGTCCATCCTTAGAGGCCATTACAGCACAGTTAAAAACCAATTTGAGATCAGAGATAGACTGAATCGACAGAGATGTGTGGCTAATCATGGATGACACTACTAAATTGGAAAATTCTCGTCGACTAGCACTAGACTGATTTTCTTATTGTTTCGGTACCCTATGTCCATATTTGGATCCTCGAGATTTTCACAACAACCGAGAGTCGCCAATGAGTCAAGTGGGTTCATTGTGGCTCGAAGAAAATCGACCACGCGTCATTTGCACTTAATGATTTCTGAAAGTTACCCAGTATTCTAAGTCACGCTAAAAACACGTCAAATTGAAATTAACTGTGAATTCAAGTCTGATTTCAGAAATTGAAGTTTCTATCATGTCACAATAAATTGTAGGAGTGTCGACTCAGTCTCAGAAGATTTTTCTGATAACCGAGACTTTTTGGAAAAAAGTCTTCGCCGAGTCGTTTTTGTGCAGAAAAAGTCGAAGATCACTTTTGATAGCAAAATTGGGATGCATGTTGGATACATGGGTGAGGAAAAATGCCGAGGTAATCGATGGATGACCAATTAAAATTATGGAAGCCAAATGAGGATGAATTGAGATTAAGAGTCTAATTGGAGGAAATGACTTGGAAATTCGTGTGCCCCCTCTTCCTTAGCATTTTGGACCATTTGGAGGTTGTGGGGGAGTGCCTTGGTGGCCCGTTGTTTTGAGCCAAGGGTTAACACTTGACCAAGATTGAGTTTAGGAAGATATTTTTGGAAATTTCAAGTTGAGTGGAGCCCTCCATCCCCCTCACTCTTATCCTCTCTCTCTCTCACCCCTCAATCGGCCACACCCCTCCTCTCTCTCTCCATTTGTTGTGTGCGACCAGCAGACCAAGAAGGAGCCGAAGCAGCTCGCCTGGACGCCGGATCGCCACCCCGCTGTTGCCGGTTCGTGAGCCGTCGCCTGTGCGCGCACCGCCTAGCTGCGCACTGCCGCTCGCCCTTTGCGCCCTCTTTGCATCTAGCCACCTGCTCAACCGCCGTCCAGCAACCCCTAAGCCCGTGTTGAAGACCGTTCAGCCTCGTCGGAGCCGCCGTGTGCCTCGCCAAGCTACCCCCGCCCTTCCCGAGCCTCACCGCGCCAAACCAGCTCACTTCCTCCCATTTTTGCAGCCAAAACCAGCAACTCAGCAAGTGGGTTTCACAGCACCTCGTGGCCTCGATTTGAGGTGGTTCTAGGCCTCGAACCCTAGGCTCGCTTCGGAGAAAAAGTCCCCCGCGACGTTCCCGACGTTTCGATCCGAGCGGATCGTTAAACGGGTGAGTTTAGCTCACTAATCCTTGCTTAGTTTGCTAATGATGCTTAAGGGTTGATTATTTTAAGTTAAGCATGATTAGGTGGTTAGATTAGAATAGATTAGCGATTATTTATTGAATGTTAAGTAATTAGTCATAGCCATTAGGGAGTAGAAATGCTCTATTATTTATTGAATGCATCTCGGAATTTTTCCAGACCTGTCTTGGGCTCCAATTAGACATTACGGGCCTAAATTGGATTTTTAGTAATTATTTATTAATTTTTGAAATTAATTTAATTAATTAATTATTTTGGAAATTCAACCGGGATGACTGGTGACCAAAATTTTGTGCTGATTATTGTGGTGTAATCCGTTTATTTATTTGAACTCTACGTTGCATTGAATTGAATTAATTGTTGAATTTTAGGAATTTTCCTAAATTGATTGAAATTGATCAATTGATTGGTAGATGGCCGAGTATGGGTACATAGTGCCAGTAATGCTTTGATGGCCTATAACGTAGAGAGAATTGTGAGAGCGGACTGGAGATATTCTTAGCTAAGACCAATTAGGTACGATGTTATAGGACATACGTGGTTCGGTGATTAAGGATATCACTGGTGAAAACAACGCATTAAAGAACGCACGTAAATGACTTATGGACATACATGGTTCGGTGATTGGGAATATCACTGGTGAAAACGGTGCCTTAAAGAATACACGTTGCTGTCTATTACATACATCACCTTGGCGAAAACGACGCCCTAGAAAAGACACGTGGTTCGGTGATTAAGGATATCACTGGCGAAAACGACACCTTAAAGAATGCACAGAGTCGGTGATCGGTATGTCATTTGGCGAAAACGGCTCCCTAGAAAACATATGTGGTTTGGTGACTAGGTATACCATTTGGAGATCATGGTATGAGTGGGAATGACCTAGAAACGGTTCGACTGACATGTAATTGACCAGGTCGATTGATCATTAACTTGGTCTGATGTCGTGAATTGATTGAATATTTGATGTGATATATGAGGCATCTGTGTATAACCTTGAATTGCAGGTTGGGACTGAGGCCAAGGTAAGTCCTCTGACTCGTGTTGTGCTTAGGCAATCGTGTAGCGTATTGATTTACTAATCGAGTCTTAGAGGGTAGAACTCGTTGAGACATTGTCTCACTGGTTATTATATAACCATTTCAGGCCCCTAGATGGTAGCACCTCCACCTCTTCGTCCTGCTATGCATTTTGGTATTCCCCAAGAGATGACCGAGTTAGAGATCCACTTCCGCCAAAACCTCACCCAGAAGGACTGAAGTATGTATTGGTTAAGTCAATCGTTTAGGTTGACGTAGGAGAGAACGCCCCGAGGCCCCATAATTATCGGTCATGGTACCGTGAGTACTTTGACGGGCAAAAGGAGGGCCCCATTCCAGAGAGTGACGTGTTTGTATATGTTCTGGAAGAGGCATTTGGAGAGGGTACAGCATACCATAAGGATGGGTCGGTTGTGGATGTTAAGGATCCGACACTTGAGGATGAAGCTTGTACTCCCGTGTACTCGATTGACGATGACAACTGGAATGGAGATGACTTTGAGATCGTGGAGTAGGAGGAGGAGTGGCAGGAGGATGAACCCATGGAGGAGGTACCTGAGGATGAGCAGGCATTTAAAGCCGAGGATGAGCCTGAAGAAGAAGAAGATGAAGAGCTAGAAGAAAACGAGCTTGGTGAAGAGGAATCAGAGGAGGACAACCTCGAGGAAGACCCTGAGTATGACCCGAATAAGGATTGAGATCCCCTTCTTTTTGTGAACCCTGTATATGTGTAGATAAGTGTGAGACTAGAAAGTTATGAATAGTATTGTAAAATATACTATGTGTGGTGCTGAGTATAAAAGTGTGGTTGTGAATTTCAATATGAAAAATATAGCCTGCTTTTCTATCTCATTGTTTTATTGTCTAGGGATTTATTATATGCTTCCGCATGCGTATTAAAATGAAAGGGTCGGTGATACGTCCTGGGACGTCGCTATTAATCGACCAGGTGAGGGATGGACACGTGTTCGAGGATCGGGGCATGACACTCAGGTAGTTTTTTTTTTTTAAAAAAAATTGGAGTGTAAGTTTCATTCCTTATTGAACAGTATGTTTATTCTCAATTTATCACTTGCCTTTTATATTTTTGCTACTGATTTTTCGGAACTTATTTAGAAAATTATTGACATTTATTTTTTTTATTTATTTTTTTAAAATGCATTTTCATTTTATGATGGTTCAATTGTTGTACTTCATTTTCTTTAATCTCTAAGATTTTTTTACAATTACAGATAGTCTTCAAACCTAACTCTCAAACCCTCATCTATCTTGAATTCTCTCTCAAATCCTTTGCAAATTTCTCACTCATTCCTACACAAACATGTTGTCGAAGTCCTCCAAGTTCGCTTCAATGTCATACCAAAGGAAATCTTCTCGTATTGCTAGTCGCGGGCCTCGGACTGTTCCTGAAGGTCCGACGCATTTTGATATGACCGATGACGATTTGCCTCGAAGTTCTCCTCACCGCTCTACATATGAGGAAGTCACTCAGGAAGCAACTCCCATTTCCATAAGAAGGCTTGAGGTACTTCTTAAACATTATAACTTTTTAAAATTAGGAGGAAGCCCTATGGACTTCATAAGTAATTTTTGAAAGAAAATGGCTATGGGAATGAAATCCTATTTTTGAAAGGCATGGAGAAGTTAGGACTGGTAGAGGCTGGAACTGCGGAAAAGAAATTTTCAAACTTTTCTTCTGATCCTCGCTTTGGGACAGAGGGTCACCCCGAAAACAAGGCTAATGATGAGAGGGTTTTTAAGAATTTTCAACCAAAGTTTGCTATTGCGGCTGAAATCGCTGGAGAAAAGATGAAATTGTTTCGTTCGAAAGATCACAAGAAGGTTTTCGCTCAAATGCTAAACAAAGGGGTCATCAACCCTCGCACAGTGGATTTTGATTTTCTGGATTCCATTAAAGTTAACTTGAGGGAAAAGTTTGCCAAACTTCAGATGGAGAGGTTTTGTGGAAACGTAGAAGCTTACCCCAAATTAACGGCATACTTTTATTCCAACCTGCCTATTTTGGATCCCGCTCATATTCAGTTTATTGTACGTAATAAAGTATTTAATGTTGACGTGAATCTATTAGCTGACATTCTAAGAGTAGAAAGGAGTGGATTCCTATCCATTAATGAGTTTAATGTGCAGGTCACTAAGTTTTTAGTAAGAGACAGAATTCCTAGTGGGAGTATTACTTACTCTCGAATGTTTGCTTCCAATAACTTGCTGCACAAGATAATCATGAACTGCATCAGACCCAAGGCTGCTTTAAAGACTGATGTTTCTAAATTCGAAGCAAAAATGATGTGGGCCATTTGCAATGGTGTTGCCTTTTCATTCCCTCACACTATCATCCTGCACATGTACAGAATTGTTATGAAAGAAAAAGGACAACTGCCATACTTTGCATTGATAACCAGACTCTTCAGACACTCTCAGATTCAACCACCATCTCAGCTTCGCTCCATAAACCTTGCTCCAATGCAAATTGGATTGAAAATGATTTCAAAGATGCGATTGAAAGATCTCTTTGGAGCCATGAATCTTCTAAAGAAAAAATCTATTAGCAAAGTCAAGCGTGGATCTGCTGTTGAGAAGAAACGCAAATGGAAGAGTGTTGTCTTGAAAACACCAAAAAGGAAGAGACCCATTCTTCTCAAGGATGAAGAAGAGGAAGATGATGATGAGACAATCTATGCTATTGCCTTATGTAATCTTCAAGGTTTCGCTGATTCCGAGGAGGAAGAAGAAGATGAAAGCGAGAAAGAATTGAAAGAAGAGAGTGATGGTGAAGAAATTGAAGTGAAAGAGATTGAGAATGATGACTCAGATGGAAATGCTGACGTGAACTAGGAATAGGATGAGACTAACAAGGAATGAGAAGATACTAGGGAAATTGATGCCCTAGATGTTGAGGAGATGGGAACTGATAAACAAACCCGTGCTGGAAAAGAAAAGGTTTACTTCTCAGATTAAAGGCACCAAAACAAGGAGAGTAGGTGAGAAAACTCCCATTGCTGAACCTACTGCTAATGATGGCATCAGTCGATCTCCTCCAAATGCTAAAGATATTTTTGGATACCATTTCCCTGAAGTCTCACCTAAGAGTCTACAGAAAGAAACTAATGTTCAGGGGGAGCAAAGAACTACACACGTTCATGTTGATGTTTCTTCACTTCTGGACACTCCACAAATACAATTCGCTAAAGCTAGTGCCCAAATAGAACCGAAATCAAACTATCCTCGAATAGTAGAACTCCTCTTGGAGATTAAGGCACATCAATATACAATGAAGTTTGAAATTCAGAAGTTGCATGTTGCTCTTGGTACCACCTAGAATTCCTTACAGGCAAGGTACAATATCTTGATAATCATGTTCAGACTTTGAATTAGCAGGCTTCACAAAATCTGGCGAAAGTGGAGATTGATTATCATCAGTGCCTGACTAAGCTTGAGGAGACCGTGCAGACCTTGGAGGATTTCTGACTTGTTCGTATTCCCAAACAACCTTGATCGTTTTTCGACTTGACCTCTTTTTATGCCTAACTGATTTTATCTTTTTGCTGCTGACAAAAAGAATGAGAGACTATGCAGATTGAATCTTTTGAATCTTATTTTTGAATCTTATCCTGATTTGTGGTTGTGTTTTCAACTTGTGGTGTTTGAACTTGTGTTGGAACCTTCATTGGTTTGTTTTGCAGAACTGATAAGCAGAACTGATAAGACTGATATGTTTTGTGGATGCAGACTACTGTGTGTATTTATTACAATTACCGTATGTTCTCTTTATAAATTATCATGTGCTACTAAAGTGTTGTTTTGCAGGATATAATTTTCATATTATGATTAAGTCTGCATGAAAGCTTTGTCACCATAAAAAGGAAGAGATTGTTGAGAAGACTCCTATTAGGTTTTGATGTTAACAAAACTTTCATTTTCTTATTCTTACTCTTACTCGGAAGGATACTGGACTTCTATGTTATATCATGGAATGTTGTCAAAGTCTATTTTACTTGAGAAGTTTTTCGCACTCTGACGAGATCTAGACTGAACTTAAGACAAGAACGTAGATATAATCAGACTCAGGATTATTGATCTTTTAATAAGGATTTAGTACATGCAAGATTTATCCTTTATATTTGGCTTTCTGGCGGAAAATCTCACTTACCTTTTCTAAATATATTGATGAAATCAATCATGGATTGATAAAATCAATTTTGAATACAAGTTTCTTTTTGGGAAGTATCTACTTATGGAAACTTAGATTCTGATTTTATGGGTGACTAGAATCATCTGATTTTCATCTCAATCTTCAAACTGCTACAAGATTTCCTTAATCAATTATGTCCAATGAGTTAATTGGAAAAAAATTCCTTTAGAGAGTGCCAACGATTAGAAAGGCATAGAGGAGTATTTAAGGAGGTCATTTGATCATTTTGGAGAAGACGTGAGAATTAAAATTCCAAAGTTTAAGGCCTTTCTAATCACTTGTTCTTCATTGATAGTGTTTACAAATTCTATTCAAGAGATAAAAACACAAAATAAGTGACTTAGTGAGAGAAAAATAAACTCTTCATTGAGTGATCGTACTCAAATTGTTGTATATCTATGTTGATTCCTTAGTGAAATTCAGCCAGAAGGCTATCAGCGTGGGAGAGTGGACGTAGGCTTGATCTAAGCCAAACCATTATAAATCTTGTGTCCAATTTTCTTTTCCCTTAATTCTCTTGATTTATTTGTTGCAATATTTTTTTTCTGAGTTCTGCTAATTTCTAAAACATCTTATTTAAGTCTTAATTTATATAAGAAGTTTGGTGTCACTCAGACTTTGTTTGAAGAAAATAACCTTTAATGCTTTTATTAGCTTAATTTGTTTTTACACCTATTCACCCCTCTCTAGGTGGTAATACTGGCACTTTCAAATGCAACAGAAGAGGCTGTTCAGGCTGAACTATTCTACAAAGAGACTCGCATATTTTAAGCAGGATTTACGGCATCATTGACATGTACTAGATGTTGCTGGATTTGGTTCGTGATCTTGTAAAACAACTTTCTTTCCCTGTGACCTTTCATAATGTGTGCTTCCAAAGTTTGGATAAAAGGTGCAAATTCATTACTGCCTAGCAAAAGAATAATTAAACCCAAAAAGTTAGGCAGAACCCTTCTCCTGCTCTTAGCAAAACCCCATGCACTCTCCAAGGTACTCATCAAATGCAAGACAAGGGCAGGAAAATGAACCAACTTCAAATGACAGAGTAGATGATGCTATCAGATATTTAGTTGACCCTGTATGATAAACACTGATAAAAAAGTTTTCGCATTGTGGAAAAATCTTTCTTGAGAGTGCAGGGTTTCAGGTGCTATATGGTAGGAAAACTCAACATATAAATTAGACGGCCATTTCATAAAAGCAACACCCATGCATAGATTGAAAAGCCTCTACAGAGAGACAGCTAATTGGCAACAATATAACAAAAGAACCGCATGCAACACTCCCAACCAAACAGTAAGAATGAAGTCAGTCCCAACTGCACAGAGTATCCAGCAGCCAGATAAGAGGCATACCATATAAGCCGTACCAGCATTCAGCTGCTTGGGTCTGTTCATTATCAGCGTCCTCGCAAACGACTTCTCCTCCACCAAAACCTACAAACGCAAGGAACACCGAATCTCCATCACAAGTTCTCAAAGGAGTATGACTCAGTTCTGTCTAGAGCACAAAAAAATATGCAATGTTCCAATCAGTGGAACAGCATCTCATGCTTCATCCCTCAGTAATTCCAGCTAAAAATAAGATTTTTCAAAAACCCGTCATCACTTGAGCCACGAATGCGTAGCCAAGATTTAATCCACGGACAATTCACGTCTCACCCATTACCGGAAGAACCAAGAACCACTCTGCCCAGCATAGTCGCCCGTTCTGTAAAGCAATGAAGCCTCAGTACCTGATCTTCCTGGCCATTACTGGAGGAGAACGAAGCCATGGAACTTCTTCTTCTTCTTCTTGATCGAGCGTGGAGTGACCACCCTTCTCTGCCTCCCGAGAGAGCAAGTCAAACACGACTCGATCAAGAAGCTTCTCTTCCCACGATGAAGCTGACGTAGAGGACAAGTCAAACACGAAGCCATGGAACTTCTTCTTCTTCTTATTGATCAAGCGTGGAGTGACTACCCTTCTCTGCCGCCCGAGAGGGCAAGTCAAACACGTCTCGATCATAAAACTCTTCTTCCCACGATGAAGCTGAGGGAGAGACTACCCTCGCACGGCTTTATCCAACGTCAGGCTCAAGAACTCAATTTAGTCAAAGCCCAGAAACGATCGGTCGAAAACTTAAACCGGATCTTCCTCGTACCCAAATCACACGCAGAAATGAAAGATAAGTCGATGGTTGAACGAAGGATGCTCATGTGTGTCTGGATTATTCGAAAAGAAGGAATTTAGTCTATTTGCATAATTACCAAAAAAAAAAGAAAGAAGGATTTGTAGGAATTATTGTTAAGAAAAAAACGAATAAAGAAATGTACTGTGACGTAAATATTGATTTGTGTATTTATAAATAAATGTAAAAGTTGCATCAATCTAAACTTTCCATATATAAACTTGGCTCTGATAATTTTATCATTTCACGTACTTGGTACTGAATTTTATCTCACGGAAATATTTAGACATGTAGTACTCCTCGTGACCAAGTCTGCGTGTTATGGTGATGCATTGGCTACTAGAGGGGCTAAAATTGATATTAATAATAAAAAAATCAGTTGTGGAATCAAATCATTCAATTTCTAAACTTATCATGATAATGAAATTAAGTCCTAAAATTTTCAATTTCTACAATTAAATCTTAAATTTTGTTCAATTTGTACAATCAAGTTTCTATAATATTTCACTTTTGTGATAATGCAATCAAGTCCTTCAACCCAACTTCCGAATCCCCATCTACACTTTTATTTCATTTTTGGCCTTTCCATTTTAATCCTTTTGCCTTTTAAAAAAAAAAGTTTATATCCTTTTATAATTTTTACTTCAATTTTTTCAACGTTTCTTTAATGTTTCAAGCTTATTTCTAATGTAGTGCCAATTGCCGCCTTGTGTTTTTAAAAGACAATAAATCGCGTTAGAAATTTTCTCTTAACTAAATTGGAGGGAACTAATGAAAGAATTTGATTGCATCAATATGATAAATTTTAGAACTCACTTGATTATACTTCGGCAATAAATTTTAGGATTTGGACAAAATATAACAACCAATGTTAGAATAATATAACTTGCCCAAAGTGAAGGTAATGCTTATGCCAAAGTGGAGTATTTTACTGGTGACAAGTTCATAGAATAGCATGCATCACTTTTTAAGAAATGTTTTATTGAAATAGCACTTATGGGTCACTTCAACTAGAGAGTGATTTGTGCAAATCATTTCTCTTTTAAGAATCGAGACCTAATTTTAGTTTGCATATAACCAATCAAATGAAATTTCAGATTCATTTTATTTTTATTTAACCAACCCCATGGGTTGAACCCCAAATATATTTTCCAGTACCAAGAGATACAGCTTTGCGAAAGCAGATGCAGGCAAGTTCGGTATGGGGGGCAGCTTCAGCTCTTCCCAGTCTTCATCATCCACCTTGGAGAAGTAGATGTCCACCATCTTGTCAGTGACAAGGCCCAATCTAGGATGCTCTCACTACATAAGATAAGGAGAAAATCTTTGTATAGGAACTCATGACAAGGAAGTTAAATCAACGAGAAATGATTACGAGATGATTTTTAATTTACTATTAAAATAGTCGTTTGTTTTAGATTATAAAAAATCAAATAATTTATAATTATAAATTATTATAGAGCTCACTCCTTCAAGAACTTATAGCTTACAATAAACTATTACTCTCACAATAGTCCAAAAACTATTATACTAACAAAACCCTTAAATGAAAAAGAACGGACATCTGAAAATGGAAGGGAGAATTACAAAAAAAGTCCTAAATTAATTGCAATTGTGCCAATTCAGTCATAAACTTTTTTTTGGCCATTTTAGTTCTAAACCTTTTATATTGTGCCAATTCAATCCATTTGCCCAAAATTGACTGGTTGGTGCGCATGTGGATGCCGGACAACGGACGTTGATGTGGCAATTTTTAATTTTTTTTCCAAATTTTTAATTTTTTTGAATTTTGAATTTCTTTTTTTCCCCACCTTCTCCTTCCTCTCGCCGGCCGAGTCAACCTCGCCGGCCACCGGTGAAGGCGAGCCTTGCCTAACAACAACGAGGCCGCCATCTCCACATCCGGCGAGGCTCGGCCTCGCCCAATCATGGCAAGGTCGAGCCTTGCTGTCCCTAGGTGAGGAGCCTTACCGGCCACCGATGAGGTTGATCCACGCCTTGGCGGGTGAAGCCCTATCGGATTTGGCGAGGCTAGGCCTTGCCTAGCCATGGCGAGGATCAACCTCGCCAATGCTAGCAAGCTCGACCCTTGCCAAGGCCGGGCAAGACCGAGGCTCGCCAAATCCAGCGGGGCCTCACCCAAAGAATGGCGAGGCCGGCCTCGCCATGGCTAGGCGAGGCTCACCCTTGCCAATGGTTGGGGGGGGCAAGCCTTGCCAGCCCTCACCTCTGGTCGGCGCCAGCCGATCAGGGGAAGGATAATGTGGGAAAAAAAAAGAAAAAAAAAGAATTCAAAAATTCAAAAAAAAATTAAAAAATTACCATGTTAGGGTTTGCCGGATGGCTGGCATCCACGTAAATGCCTGGCTGGCCAATTTTGGCGGATGGACTGAATTGACACAATTGTAAAAGGTTTAGGATTAAATTGACAAAAAAAAATTTTATGACTAAATTGATATAATTGCAATCAGGTTTAAGAATTTTTTGGTAATTCTCCCAAAAATGGAAAGAGAATGCTTGTCAAATCTTTGGGTTCCTATCCTTATCCAAGATCACAGCTCTGCAGCCCTGCATCACATGGGCAAGCTGTCGATTTACTGCGTTAATTCGAGCGAAAACTATACAATAATCATCCGATCAAATTACAAAACCTCAACGAAGTCCTTGCTGACTTCGCCTCGCATTGCATGGCAATCAATTCTGTGTTCTCGTACAAGGCACTGGCCAACTCCTTGCAGTCGACCTTCTCTTATCTGCAATTGGCGGATCAACGCTTAGAAGTATGACAATTTTCACAATCTTCAAACAGGTCAAACTGCCTTAGCTCAATTACCACTTATCTCTACTATCAACAAAGGGAGTTGGGCAACTTAATTAATGCTCTTTCAAAATAATGACGTGATTATACATACTGAAGGTGCTTTGACCTTTTTAAAAAAAATAGCGAGGCGAGTTGCATTCTACTATTGCACACTGATTCGAGTTGTCAGTGAGCAAATACTGCACACTGACCTTACGTCTCAGCCCTACTATGAATTTTAGCATTTACTTGGTTCATCTATCCTATCACAGGTCTTAAAGTGAATTTGTGAATGACTTCCCTACGTTTTAATCAAATACTGGTGGCCATTATCCAAGTCAGAGACTCATGCACGGCGTGTCGTTAAAGGCATATGCTTGCACCTCTATATTTAAATCAAGTACACAGTTGTCATGATATCTGTTCCAGTAGGTAATCCGAGGCAAAAAGAGAAGAAAAGGAAATTTCGGTTTTTCAGTAGAATCTTGATGTCATTCCTTCAGCTGACATCAGAACAAGAAGTTGGTCGGCGCATCTTAGATGGAAATCGTTTGAACATATTCACAATTCACATAATCTATAAATTGTTAGTTGTATAAAAAATTGCACTGTTGATATTTCATCAAAAGATTCAGCAACCTCACCGATCTAAGGGAAATTTTAAGGCTTATAGGCGATGCTTTCTTCAGTGACCGAAGTGAGGCTTGGATCCAATCATCTACCTCATTCGTGGCTTCTTGCTCCTGCAAAAGGGACATCGAGGAAATCTTACATCAAAATAATGTGCACAGATCAGCATGGGGAGCTGACACCATTAAAGAGCTTAGAGCTCATGCATGCACATATGCAGAGCCCTTTGCAGGAGCACAATAAGGACTCCAAATGGAGAACACAATCACCAACAGCTTACAAGAGCAGATAGAATGTCTTCCACAGTTCTTTGTGAGAAGCACCTATTGATGACATCTAACCTGTCAATAACAGAAATTGAAACTGATAAATAAGGCGTTGATTGAGAGTGAGTCAGCAGGGTGTGCTGCCAGCCACTCAAGCTTCTTGAGTTAAAGTTGGAAGTCCACACACGTGTTACCAGTATATAAAAGTGGGAATAAAGTCATGCAATGTTGACACATCCTTGGTTGCGTAAGAATCCACTTTTTTCACTTGACTTTCATTCCTTCTTTCATGTTATTTTGTTTTCCATACAACCAATTTATCATTTTTTCACGTAACAAAATTTTCAAGGTTTCTTGGTAATTTCTGGGATAAGAACATTTGTGGACTTCTAGACAAACCATACGGAAAACTCAAGAAGATAGTGGGAAATGGTAGGTGAAAACTAACCCATTGTATGCACTTTGCTCTTTCAACATAGGCAGCTCAGAGTATTCACCAATGACTGCTGAAATTATGGCTTGATCCCTGGAATCTACTGAGTGTAGAGCAGCTTCAAGCGACAGCAATTCCTGAAAGATGTCATTGAATATACAAAAAGAAATCAGATAACCATAGGAAATGAGAGCAATGATGAACGTCTGTGTCCAGCACAAGAATACAGGTAACTCTGATTAATTTAGTGTTGCCTTAGCATTCCCAAATTGGCAACAACAATTTGACTGAGCATTTTCACTTCTATCTGAGGTTAATTTTCATAAGCATTCCTTCTCATACATCTTTCTAAGATTCCATCCTTTACAAGAACTCAAATGTGATGATTTCCCCTCGACACTTTGAACTCGAGCATAGTCTATCCACATATCCCAACACAGCCCACTTCCAAACGGTCACATTTTATCCATATAACATGAGGAGGCCATAGTTTGACAGGTCTAAACCATTTTGGGTTGAATTTCCCTGGTCTTACCGCATACGGGTATATCGTTGAAGCTTTCTTCAATGTGCATTCACTTCTAATTCTTTTATTTGTGTGCATCCACCAAGAAAGCAGTTCTCTTAGCTACACTATCTAATTTCCACATCTAATATTTATCGTGCAATATTCAATGATATTCAAGATGTCACTATAGCTACTGGTATTAATGTGGTCCTATATGGTTTCCAGCCAACATATAGTGGCTCCAAATGCACCTCACTATAGGGAAGAGAACCCACCCCCCAACCCCAACCCCCAAACCAAACAAGACATTTAACCCAAAATAAAAAGGACTTGAAAGGAAATCAATTTCTTGTTGTGAAACGATATAACAAAATAATCCACCTTTTAGCTTCTGTCAATATGACAACCTTCATCTCCTCACACAAACAAAAGTAATATGTGTCCCCTTCTTTAAGCATAGATGAGAACTATTTAGTGAGGACAACAGTCTATAAATATTAATGCTTGTACAAGAGAATAGCCATAAGCTATTTATTTTGCACTCCCATAGACAATCTGCAATGGTATCAAATTGATTCTTGCCATGATGGTCTCTATCTCCAACCTCGCCATTTCCCATGAAACATGATTCCGTGGAGTTATGTCACATTCACGCCTATGTAGCAATCTAAGCTCTTTCTTTCTCATTTTGTTCCACCTTTTCTTTAACATTACCCTGGTAAGCAATCAGGCATTTTCCTAGCTTTGAATATCTAAAGGAAGGATGAGACAAGTAGATGCTTTCTCGAACGAGCGCTAGTTGTCAAGGTTGTATTGGTCTCCTATACTTCATTTTTCCTGTCCCCCGATAACTCCTCCGCCTTGTCCTTTGGCAAAAATTCTCTAAAAACCTCTAGTGCCAGAGATCTTATTGGTCTTCTATGCTTTGCCCTTTCCCCTTTTTCCCCATGTAGCTTCTACATTCAGCAAGCAATAATCACAAAACTGAAGTAAAAGCAGATGGATGCCACTGAGGGAACGAAGTGAGTTGCAAGGCCACATGCAAGCATCTCTGCTCCATCCAGTCTAGCAACAGTAAGACCAAGATATTCCCCTGGCATGGATAACAAAGAAGCATGGTGGATTTTAATATAAAGACAAGACATTGGGTAACAAGTGTAACAAAATACGAACAATCTAACTTGAATATGTGTGACTTCCCCAAGAAAGTAGCAAGAATATTCGAGCTGAAATGTAGTGCGTGATAGTACTGCAAGATATATGAGCTGAAATCTAGTCCATAGGAAAAATGGTATGTCAAGTTCGGGTTTAGTTGCAAACCAGGAGAATTCTTATTTGATAGAAAAGGATGAAAGATCAGGGTGTTAAGTTACTTTAATTGAGTTTCTTTTATTATCAGAGTTTTATTTCCCTTTTTTACTTACATAAGGGTATTATTGTCATATACAATTTATATTCAATATAAATACAATGGGTGTAGGGTTTCTGTTACTACATAAATCTACAGCCCCCTATTTGTTTCTTTCTTCTACATTCTCCTTCTCCTCTTCTCTATTCCTTCTCCCTTCTTCTTTCTCTCTTACTATTTGCTGTGGGTTCTCTAATCAGCTTTGTGACATGGTATCAGAGCAAGTCTAACGACCTGATTACTTGATCCTATTGCTGGTTTGAGAGTCCCCTAGTAACCCTACTTCTTCTCTGGTGCACAGCCACCTAAAGCTGTAATTTTATCTGTTTTCTCTTCAAGTCTTGATACATATGAGATCAGAAGATATCAGATTCATCAGGTTCGGTTTGTGAACATGAATTACGACTCTTACTGATTAGCAGATTCAATAATCGGAGTACTTTATTGATTATGGTTGACTAGTCTTTCTGGGTTTTCGTCAAGCATATAATTATTTGAATCGAGATTTCTAGTGAGATATCTTCTTTTGTACAGCAGTCTATATTTATGAGTTTTCAGCATCCCTTTGGTTAATTGATGGAGCCAATTACATCTTATTATACATTAGTGTTGCTGTTTTGTTTCTTGCACTAAAGTTTCAGCCTTCTTGATTAGTGGTAGATATATTTATATTGAGATTATCGTCATGAGTGATACTAAGGCTCCTACAGATAGTGTCAATGTTCAAATTACCACTATTAAATTAAAAGGATCCTCCAATTACTTGTTATGGGCCCAAGCTGTGAAGGTCTATATTAATGCCAAAGGGAAACTTCATTCTCTTACCACAGACCCTCCTGCTGAAAATTCTAGAGACTATAGTGATTGGATGAGAGAGAATGATACACTACTGGTGTGGTTATGGAACAGCGTGGAACTATCCATCGTTGCTAATGTCATGTTCCACACAACTACTAAGGGAGTATGGGATGATCTTCTGGAGAGTTACTCACAAGACAAAAATATGTCTAGAGTTTATGAACTATATGAGAAGATCTTCAATTTTAAACAGGGAGAAAAGTCTCTTGGAGAGTATTATAGTGCTTTGAAAGGTATGTGGGAAGAACTCAATCTTTATCAGCCCATCACTACTGATCTTGAGAGACTTAAGACACAACGAGCTGAATTTCAAGTGGCCAAGTTCTTATCTGGCTTGAATGTCGACTTACAACCTGTGAAGAGTCAGCTTCTTGTTGGCGAGAGAGTTCCTTCTATGAATGAAGTATTTTGTCGAATTCAGCGCATTGTCCCTCCGTCTTCTATGTCATCTAAAGACAATTCAGCATTTGTGGTTAGTAATGGTGGTCGTGGTCGTGGTGGATTTTCCAATAGAGGTCGTGGTTTTGGGGGAGGTCGTAGTCGTGGTGGTGGACGTAGTGGACAAAGTTCTGATCGAGATAGCCGTCAGTGTATATACTGTGGCAAATCCGGTCATATTGTTGACACTTGTTGGGCCAAGCATGGCAAGCCCGAGTGGGCTCAACAATTAATTACTGCAAATACTGCTATGTTTGAAGGGAGTGCTCGAAATGTGTCTTACAACGACATGAACCCATCTATCCCACCTGCGGGTAGTTCTTCTGAGTCTACGGCTCGAGATGATATGGTTGCACAACTCATCAAGCGTGTCCAACAACTAGAGGCTTCCAATTTCTCATCCACTGCCACTCTTGCACGTACAGGTAACATGGCCTCCTTCTCTACTTTATCTCCTAGCACCTCTTGGGTCATTGACTCGGGAGCTTCTAGTCATATGACAAGTAAGCAAGAACTATTTTCTTCCCACCATAACTCTAGTCCTTCATTAGAAGTTATTTCAACTAATGGTTCCTCGACTCAAGTGGTTGGATTAGGGACTGTTTCACTTACATCTTCCTTATCTTTGTCCTCTGTTTTACATGTTCCCTAACTTCCTTTAAATTTGTTATCTGTTAGTCAGTTAACTAAAGCTCTTAGTTGTTCAGTTACATTTTACCCATCTCATTGCGTTTTCGGGACCTTCGGACAAAGAAGATGATTGGTGGAGGGCATGAATGTGATGGACTCTACTATCTAAATGGTGTCTCCATTGCCGACGCCAATGGTCTAGCTGCTAGTTCTATTACCCCCTATTATGGCATTCTCGTTTAGGGCATTTATCTTTATTTAAGTTACAACAAATAATTCCCGAGTGTAAATCAATTTCCACTCTTGAGTGTGAGGCTTGTGAACTTGGGAAACATCATCGTAGTTCTTTTCCTAGTCGTGGTGATTCTCGTGCATCTACTTTACTTGAACTTGTTCATTCGGACATTTGGGAACCTTCTCGTATTGCTAGTAGAAATGGTTTTAAGTACTTTGTTACTTTTGTGGATGATTATTCTCGTTTAATGTGACTCTATATGCTTCATGACCGTTCTGAATTTTTACATGTTTTCCAATTATTTCATCGTGAGGTTACTAATCAGTTCAATACATCCCTTAAAATTTTGCAAACCGATAATGCTTTAGAATATACACAGAAATCAATTTCTTTGTTTTGTTCTAATCTTGGCATTATACATCAAACAAGTTGTACTTATACCCCTCAGCAAAATGGTGTGGCCGAGGAATGGTGTGGCTGAGAGAAAGTACGGTCACCTTCTAGAAGTTGCTCGTTCACTCTTATTTCACATGAATGTGCCAAAATCATTTTGGAGTGATGATGTCCTTACCGCATGTTACCCTATAAATCGTATGCCTTCCACTGTCCTCAATCATCAGTCACCAATCGGACAAGCCATTATTCTCTCTTACCCCGCGCGTCTTTGGGTGTGTTTGTTTTGTTCATAACCTACGTTCCGGTTCTGATAAATTATCTCCCCGTGCTACTAAATGTATTTTTCTCGGCTATTCACGTACACATAAGGGATATTGGTGTTATGATCCTAGAACTTATACTCAATATGTTAGTGCTGATGTTACTTTTTTCGAGGGCACACCATACTATTCTACTGAGGGTAAAGAGTTTTCAACTGACATTGTAGTTGATCCTCCTATCCCACAACAAATTCCCCTAGATTCTGTTAGTCATTCTCTAGTATCTCCTCCCTTGCAGGTGTATCAACGACGAAAGCAGTCTACAGCACCACCAGTCTCCAGCTCTTCCATGCCCTCCAATCAATCTTCCTCCTTGTCTCTTGGTCCAGACGATCTTCCGATTGCCCTTCTCAAAGGTACTCGGTCTTGCACACAAAAATCCTCTTTGGACCCTATTGAGCGTTATGTGTCTCTCTCACATCTTCCTTCTCCATTACATGACTTTGCTCTATCATTACAAACTCACACAATTCCTACTTCTACCACTATGGCTTTGTCTCGTCTTGAGTGGAAGAAAGCTATGGATGTGGAAATGGAAGCTCTGGTGTCTCGCCAAACGTGGTCATTGGTTGATCTTCCCCTTGGGAAAGATGTGGTGAAGTGTCGTTGGGTGTACACTATCAAGTACAATCCAGATGGCTCAATCGAGCGTCTTGAAGCTCGACTCATTGCTAAAGGTTTTACTCAAACTTATGGAGTGGATTATTTTGAGACTTTTTCCCTTGTGGCACGTCTCAATTCTGTTCGTGTTATTATTTCTCTTGCTATGAATTTTGATTGGCCATTATATCAATTGGATGTCAAGAATGCTTTTCTTTATGGTGATTTGTTTGAAGAAGTATATATGGAGCAACCACTTGGGTATGTTGCTTAGGGGGAGAATCGTGGTAAAGTATGTCGACTACATAAGGCCATTTATGGGTTGAAACAATTTCCAAGAGCATGGTTTGAAAAATTCAGTTCAGTGATTTCCAAATGTGATTTTCACCAATGTTTTTCTGATCATTTTGTTTTTTCTTCACAAGAAGGAATCGGGGGTGGTCATTCTTGTGGTATATGTGGATGATATAATTGTCTATGGTAGTGATATGACCGGCATTTATGAGGTTAAGTCCTTTCTTCAGCAGCAATTTCAGATTAAAGACTTGGGAACTCTTAGGTATTTTCTGGGTATTGAACTTTTACGAAGTAAAAAAGGTATTAATTTGTCTCGGCGAAAGTATGTTCTTGATCTTTTGTCTGAGACATGTACACTAGCTGCCAAGCCAGTTGATACTCCTATGGATCCAAATCAAAAGTTTGGAGTTGATGATGGAAATGAAATTGAAGACAAGCATCAATATCGACGTCTAGATGGGAAACTAATTTATCTTACTATTACACGTCCCAATATTTCTTTTGTTGTTGGTGTGGTGAGTCAGTTTATGGAGTCACCTAAGAAGGCTCATTGGGATGCTGTATGTCGCATTCTTCGATATCTTAAAAGCTCTCCTGGTAGGGGGCTAATTTATAAATCTAATGGTTCTTCCACTCTGGTTGGCTATTCTGATGCTGATTGGGCTGGGTCATCATACGATCGACGGTCTACAACTAGGTATTGCACCTTTATTGGTGGTAATTTGGTTACTTGGAGAAGCAAGAAACAGACTACCATTGCCAGGTCTAGTGTGGAGGCTGAATATCGTGCTATGGCACATACTGTGGCCGAATTGTTGTGGTTGAAACCTCTTCTCCAAGAGCTTGGATTTTCTATTAATCAACCTATTGATATGATGTGTGATAATCAAGCAACTATTTATATTGTTGGGAATCCTGTTTTTCAAGAGCGAACTAAGCATATAGAAGTTGATTGTCTCTTTGTTCGTGATGCTGTGAAGTAGAAGCTGGTTGCTACTCCTTAGGTTGCCTCTAGAGATTAGTCTGCTGATATGTTTACCAAAGCATTATTTCGTCATGCTTTTGTTGTTGGTTGTTCCAAGCTAGGCATGGGTGACCTATATGCTCCAGCTTGAGGGGGAGTGTTAAGTTACTTTAATTGAGTTTCTTTTATTATCAAAGTTTTATTTCCTTTTTTTTACTTACATAAGGGTGTTATTGTCATATACAGTTTATATTCAATATAAATACAATGGGTGTAGGGTCTCTGTTACTACGTAAATCTACAGCCCCCTCTTTGTTTCTTTCTTCTACATTCTCCTTCTCCTCTTCTCTATTCCTTCTCCCCTCTTCTTTCTCTCTTACTATTTGCTGCGGGTTCTCTAATCAGCATTGTGACACAGGGTAAACGACAAAAAACATCATTATCCAGGTTGATGTATTGAAACTTAAACTATAACACTGGACTTCAGGTTAAAGATGTGCATATTAGATTTTTCTTTTTTCCCAACACTAAATTGAATGGCATGGAATCTTAGATGTAAATTTATCGAAATCAACATTGGGAATCTCTTCAATACGATCTCTTGTGCAATTTCTAACTTCTATTAACAATTCAAGTCGAAGCATCAACAGTTTAATTTAGGTTTTGTAACGTCAATATCCCAAAGCCACAAATGGAGTGCCAGTAATAGCTCAAAACAACTAAATACAGTCACCATTGTGTGATTCATCCATCAGCTTTAAACAGGGAGGAAAAGAAAAAGAATCAATGTGCATATTCCAGCTAGGAATTTATCAGTCTCCATAGAACCAAGGTTTAACCCAAGACACCAGAAATAAATTGTTTTCTTCTCATCACCCTCCAGCCCCCAGGTATCAAAGTGTAAAAAGTGGATGGTCGCTAAAGTATGCCAACCCTGCAATCCATTAAGTAGCATTATTATGTATCATTTGTCGCCTCCGTCGATTGCAACGTTTGTCCTCTTGAAATATGATTTGAGGAAAATTTCCTTGTCTCAAATTTCCCAACCTTCAGAAGAATATGCTTCCCAAATACCATATCAACACAATAGCAAATTGGCCATATTTGCAGAATAAAAGATGAAAGCCCACCAGATTATGACTTGTTGATTCAAGAACTCAAATGCTTTGGCTGTCGCCAATGTTTCTAACTCATCCATAGTACAGACTCGCACTTTCACTAGCACTAGCAGTAGAATGCTCCACATAATTAACTACTGAACCTCTAACCAACAAGTATATCTGCATACTTCCAGAGGTTATAAAATTTTTATCTTAATTGAATATTGACTCGTAAAGCTAGATATGAAGATAAAGTGCCTTTGCCTATTTTGTTGACCATTACCAAAATGTCCTGGGAGCCTTGACAGAAAATAAGAGGAACCTATGTTAGGAAAGAGACCTAGAGCTGTTTCGGGCATAGCAAAAACCTGCAACGAGATTAACCAAGGATAGAAAGCTGCTGGGAAATCTTGATAAGAATGATGTATAGGGAACAAGAAGCTAGACAATCAACAACCACAATAGCACCCACCAATTGCTTGCTCGCATGAAGCACTCAAATTAACACATCCGCAGTATTGGTTAGATACTCTAGGTTATGTAACCAATTGCATAACAAGTAGTGAAAGTTACTGAAAAAATAACCATTACATGTTCCACAAGCAAACGCCTGTTTTAAGAATTACCAGTAGACATCTACCCAGCCTTATCCATTAAGCAAACAACAATTTCAATCTTGATAAGGGAGGTCAACTGAATAGACCCTCTTAAGTCACTATTTCAAATAATATATATATGAACATGTAAGTCTTATGCACAGTAAATTTATGATAGTCCCGTATTAACTTCTGTGGAATCTTGCCCCCCTAGATATGTATATTATCCATATACAAAGCCAGGGAACATTCTCTATTCTAATATACGCACTTGTTACAGGCTGACCCAATTCATGGAATTCCCAGATGTAGCCCAAGAAGGGAAAATGGCAGGCTGTGCTCCATTGTACATTCTCCCTAATACCACTATATTTCAATGACACTGAAGTTTTTCCTCCATGGTGAAAAATTAGGGTCTACGCTTGAGGAGTCTCGAACAATGCAAGTTGCAACAATGAGCACTTCATTACGTATTTTCCTTCGCATTCAGTAGTTGATCTTTTCTCAACCAGAATTTAAAACAAGGAACATATGTCCTATTCTATGGGAACTGTCGGTTATTAAAAACAATTTCACCAGCAATTTTGGAAAATACTTAGGCTGCAGAGCAGCCATAACAAGTGAAATGGTAAGCGAGATTAATGACATCAGCAAAACACCTAAGGTAGAAGATATTCGTTTTTAAGATATCATTTAAATCAGACAAGCTGAGAAGTAACCTGTGCCCCTCCACTCACCATTGATTGCCACAATAGAACATTCCCAACCTAACCAAAACAATAGGTCTCCAAACAAATAAAAAGGAAATGTAAGCCAACAAAAAGAAGCAATACCGAATTCTCTATTGCCACACGAAAACTACCATGGATGGAAAAACCAGCCCCCGCTCCCATGACAATGCCATTCAAGATTGAAACCTTCAGTAAAGCCAGCAGTGGTAAGTAAAATTTCACATAAATATCCATATGAAGATTCCTTAGATATGGTAACATCAATGTCGATATTATGAACTCCCAAAAAGATACACTGTAGTATCAGATCACCTGAGGTATACAGTATGTTGCCATCAGATAAAATAATCTATACACCTTCCGAAAGATGCTTGCACTTGACTTCCAATTTCCTAACAATTTATACGAACCAATATTGTCAACAACTTACGTTTTCCAAGTCCAAATGAACACCATATGAATTGCATATAAAAGAGATCATGCCTTGGCTGAAACTGATAGACAACATGATCTCTTTAAAATATTAATGGAAGACAGACTGGCAGGATTTTACTCTAATGACATATGAAACTTCACCTTCAGACAAGTGGAAACTGTATGCTTAAGTGCATCCACTTATAAATGGGATATAAGTACAGTTTGGCCATATTTTTTACATTACAGTCAGTATCAGATGAACCATAATACAACAAAAATGTCTGTACCATTGTTGATATCATGCACAACAGCTGCGACATCACCACCAGCACAAAAAGCTCTCCCCTTGCCCTACAGAAAAAGAAGTACCAACAAAACAGTTATCACCAAGCTAAGAAAATATGTAGGACTTCCAAATTGTGAAGGCTAAGTATGAAAGAAGAACATGGTAACAGAAAAAAATGGCCATGAGATCTAACAATGTCAAGCTCTAATAAGGTCTTGCAATCTAAAGGAGCCAACAATCATCTCCTCAATGAATCTTAAAAGCCAACAAGACCAATCTGACAACTGTTCTTTAATGCGATGAGGAACTTGTGAAAAGTATGGCTGTGGAACCTAAATATAGGGAGAACTTTTTTGTAGCTAACGAGAATTACTTCAATCACAGACATATTTAGGTTTCTTACCTTTCCAAATGAATGACCAATGCAAAATATGGTAACAGCCAACAATAATGTGGAAGCTAGAGTACACTCTGCAATTCGGAACCAGACATTTGAGGCCATCCAACTCCAAAATGCTCCAGAAATATATTTATTTCTCATTTCGTGTACCACTAGTGCCCATGTTTATGACAAATAGGTCTTAAATGCAGTCAAAGAAGATAACAAAACATAATCTACCTTGCTGCCCAAGCATATCAACAAACTCAATATATTTTGTAAATATAAACATATGAGTGCACAGCCTAAAATGATACACCAGCAAGGGAAATCTCACCAACGAGTCCAATAAAATCTACTAATCTTCCAGAGGCCAAAAATGAAAATTATTAATCTCCCAAAAGACAGTCTCAAGACCGATGATTCTGATGTTTCTACTCATGCAAATTTGATAACCCTTAAGAGTCATAAAAAGTGCTTTGAATGAAGCAATGTACCTTTAAGATTACCAACTTGACATAAGGATCCTTCTCATAAACAAGGAAAAGTTCCCATAACCGAGATATCTGTGAATAAAAGCGACAAATAATTATATAATAACCATGTTAACAAATGACGTGAACTATTGAGGTTTACATATTCTTAAATTATTTGAAATGACAACAAAAAGAGGCCTATCAGGCTGAATTGTGCCACAAAGAGACTCAATTATTTTATGCGGCATTTACAACATCCTTGACGTGTTTTGGGCGTTGCTAGATTTGGTTCTTGATCTTATAAAACAACTTTCTTTCCCTGTGACCTTTCGTAATGTGTGCTTCCAAAGTTCGCATCAAAAGTGCACATTCATTTTTGCCTGGAAAAAGAAAACCCAAGGATTTAACCAGAACACTACTACTGATCTTAGTAAAACCCCATGCAGTCTCCAAGGCATTAATCAAATGCAAAACAAGAGCTTTGTACCAACCTTAAAACAATAGACTAGATATTGCTATCAGATATTAAGTTTATTCTGTATGATAGGCCCTGATGAATAGTTTTCGGATTGTGGAAAGAGCTTTCTCGAGAGTGCAGCCTTTCAGGTGCTGTATTATAAGGAAAAGCTCAACAAATAAATTCCAAGAACCCATTTCACGGGAAGCAACGCCCACGAATAATTCGAAAAGCCACAACGGGAACTGACGTAACGAAGGAACACCCGTGCAACACTCCTAACCAAACAGTAAGACTGAAGGGAGACCAAACTGCACAGAGTACGCAGCAGCCAGACGCCAGACAAGGGGTACTTTTCACATAATACGAAGCAGCATTCAGCTGCTTGGGTCTGTTCAGTATCACTGTCCTCACAAACGACTTCTCCTCCACCAAGACCTGCGAAAAAAGAAAGCCAACCGAATCTCCATTACAAGTTCTTAAAGTACTGCTATTAGTCTTCCGATGCTGTAACGCGCACACAAAAAGGGAAAAAAAAAACGCAAATTTTCCGCTCAGCCGAACACCATCCCACGCTTCGCCAATTCCTGACTCCAGCCAAAAAGACAAGATTCATCAACAACCACTCAGCACCCTTTGAACCCCCGATCGCGTCGCCATTCCCGCAGCATGAGCACGACTCGACCGGACTCGCGGCGCATGCCATACCCGAAGAAACGAAAGGACCCCGGTGCCTCCCTGCATGGTAGAGTTTGCATTCTCTGCAGAGCGACGGAGCTCGGTTACCTGGTCTTCCTCGCCATGGCTGGAGGAGAACGAAGCCATGGAACTTCTTCTTCTTTCTTCTTGTTCTGCTTCTGCTGTTGCTGCTGTCGCTTTTTCTTGCTTCGGTTTCCAAACGATCCTCACGTAAGTTTGAATTCTTGAAAAGAAGGCATTTTAATATATTTGTCGGTATGGGAAAAAAAATGGATAAAGAAATGTACTAGGGCATAAATATTATTTTATGCATTTATAAATAATAGATTTGTTAAGTGATGATTGTTCCGGATATTCCGAATCCCTCCGTATGCGACGGATGCTACAGGATTTAAAATAAATATAAAATCGATTGTGATGATGTTACGTCCCGAATTTCGAGTGTGCGAAAATCTCACGATGATTGATTAAAATTTTACGAAGTCCCAAGATGCATTACCAACCCAATTGTTTTATCTTTTGATTAAATGCAAGCGGAAGCAACTCAAATAAACAATACCCAGTCAATTATCACAGTAGGGATAGCAAAACACAATAGGCGATTTCCATTTGTTAACCCTAGGAAGTTTGATATTTACAAGTCTACCTCAAAAGACAATTTCCTAATAACCAATAGGCAAAAAGGGTCGGAGAGGGTCGAGGTTAGCTTAAACTTCACTAGCAAAGAGGCCAACCAAAGGTAATGCCAGGCACACAAAAAGGGTCAGAGAGGGTCCGGGTTAGCTTAAACTTCACTAACGACAAGACCAACTAAAAGTAATGTTAGGCACGCTCGCATCTTGATCCATCGAAACCCAAAACCGCATCCGACAGTTTTCCATGCTACGGACCTGAAAATATTTAACAACGGAGTGAGATGTAAATCTCAGCGAATCAACTTCTAAACTATACAAAACTTACCTTGCCCTGGCACACCCCTGCATATTAGCACAATAATAGTGCAATATACATAAATAATAATCAGAACACATACTAAAATTTCATGTTCATTGCCAACACACATGTTCAAATTTTTACGACCCCTCGGGCCACTGCCAATACAAGAGTCGGTGGTCTTCCGGCATGACCGGGCATCGTCCTGCCCCATCGGCTATGGCATCGTCTAGAACTCCCGCTTAGACGGTATTCCATAAAAGAGCATTGGTCCAACCTTAATCACAACTCAACATCCGGAACCCATCGAGAATCCAATAAAAATCGGGCATTGCCCCCAAATTCTCGTTGAGTGACGGGTTTGATTAAATGACCACTCAAGCATACCATCTAAAAAGCCAATTTTTATTGCCATTAATTAGTCCATATCACAATAGTTCGTTTTCAAATAATTAACTTTGGCAATTTTTCACATTTAAAATTTTTTGTAAAATATCCGCACGTGGTGATGTATTTGAAATTGACCCATCAAACTTTACACATTTTCATTTTAAAACTCCATTGTTTTAATGTAAAAATGGGTGTCCAAACCCGACACCTCATATTTTTTTATTTTCTTGCCCATAAAACCTTATTTGAAAATAGTAAATAAAAATCTATAATTGAGCAATCAATAACATAGCATCACACATGCAAACAACCGAAGCATAAAATTCTACTTAACGGTTAATCCGTCATTAATTACACTGATCGTCATTAATTAGGATAATTACGATTAATTAAGGTTAATTTCGATCAATTAGCCTAACTATAATTAATTAAAAATTAATCAACGTTAACTAAAATAATTACAATTAATTAAATAAATAACGATTAAATAAATAAATAACAACTAAATAATAAAATTACAATTAATTAAATAAATTATGATTAATTAATCTAATAGTAATCACTTAAACTAATCGCACTTAAATTTAATCTAAACTATCTTTAATCACAATTAAGGCTAAACTAAAATTAACTAATACTAATCACAATTAATATTAAACTAATCTACCCCATGAACGTAATTAACGCCCTAATCCATGCTTATGAGATTAACTTACGGGATTCTAGCGAAGGCGAGCTTGTGGCGACGGCGGCGCGCCAGCGTTGAGAACGTGACGCTTGCGACTTGAACGGCGGCACGAACTGCGGCGGTTTGGCGAAGTTGAGCTCACGGCCAAGGGAGGACTTGGCTTGGGCGGACGGGTGGTGTGCGGCGGTGAGGACAGGCAAGCGGTGACGCGTGTGGCTCGACGGATGGGCGGCTCTGCAAGCTGTTGGTGATTGTGTTCTCCATTTGGAGTGAAGAAAGAAGAAGAGACTAAGAGAGAAGAGGGAGAAGAAAGAGGAAAAATAAAAAGAAAAGGGGGAGGCAGAAGGTGGCGTGAAGGAAGAGGGAAAGAGAGAGAGAGGGGGTGGGTTTGGCAGAAGGGTGGGGGAGGAGAGAGAAAATAGAGGGAGAGAGAAAAAAAGAATTTTCTAAGATTTCTTCAAACTTTTCGTGATTTTCCCTTTTATCCACTCTTCATAATTTCCTTTTAACGCACAAGGAGAGAGAAAATAGAGGGAGAGAGAGAGAGAAAAAAGAATTTTCTAAGATTTCTTTAAAATCTTCGTGGTTTTCCCTTTTATCCACTCTTCATAATTTTCTCTTAACCCACAAATTTTCCCCCTCAATTTCTTTTTATTTTTAATTTCATAAAAATAATCTTTTCTGTCAAGAATTTCAAATTTGTCTCTTGATCCGAATTTCCTTTTTTTTGTCTGATAATTTATTTTCCGAAATTTTCGGACTCTCCGATAATTCGACGGACGATGATGCGACGTCAAATAATTTAATCTTGAAATTCTCGAAAGTTCGATACCCGAAGTCGAATTAAATTTCGTAGTTAAAAATCGATCGAATGCGACTTTAGTACGACTTAATCTATTGGACGGCTTTTAGGGAAACTCGCGTGGTTGACCCATGATCGATAATTTTCGATCCGCGTTTGTGCCTCTTCGAATCGCGGACGATCCTCGGTTGTCATGTAATCGCGATGGTTCAATTGCGTACCATGAATGTAAGATCAATAGAAAATCAGTTTATATCGTAATCGTGCGGAATCACTCGCGAACTGACTACGTATTTCCATCAAATCAATTTATATCCGTTCGCTAATTGACTTATAACAGTGAAGTATCAACCATTGTTGATTCTTATGGTCGGGCGGTCAATTTCTAATCGAATTCTCTAGTCTTTCGCGTTTTTAACCATTTACGGGCTCACCCAATAGATTAGTTAACAATCAGTTCAAAGTAAAATAACTATAAGCGCATCGACGAAATAATCCTTTCATATATTTCGAAATAGGGGCTAAATTTCGGAATATCACATTTGATCCCTTTCATTCATTTCCCTAGTTCCAAACGTACTTGTGCCTCTAGAATGTTTTGTTTTCTCTCTTAATCCCTCTCTATTATTATAGTGTTGGTCGACACGTTGAAGAAAATCAATTGGACGCCTAAGTAAAGGATGATGTTTTTGTGATGTTGCCCGTGCAATTTTAATTAATATAACTTTGAAAAGTTGACTTTATAGTCACATCGACAATTTAGATCATGATTTTGACCCGAAGGATTGGTTAGAATAGAAAAAGATACCTAATTGGTCCGAAAATAAAGTTGACGGACCAAATTAATCAATTTGCACTAATTTAGGGATATTTGGTACTCTTAACCCCACATTGAAAAATTGATTTAATTTAAACATTCCTTATATAAATTTTGGCTGAAACAATTTTACTATCTCACTTGAGCTATTTGGTAATGAGTTTTGTCTTATGAAAATATTTAGTCATAAACCACTCCACATGGCCGGGCCAATACATTGGCTAGTAAAGGGGCAGAAATTAACTTAAAAAAGAAAGCAGTTGGTGGGTATTTCCAAAATGAAAATTTACGGATACCTGCATCGAAATCCTAAAATTTATTATGATGATGTTATCAAGCGCTAAAACTTTCGGTGTTTACAATTTACTCGTAATTCTTATTTAAATCGTGCAATCAATTTCCAACAGGGACCAAAATGGCACGACTTTTCTCCAAACTTTAATTAAAATTAGATTAAAAGGCAACCAGAAAAAAAAAAAAGTCGAAGACAAAAGAAAGAGAGAAGCATACTTTTCATATCTTATCCTATCCAGTCTATCTTGATTAGAAATCCGAACGACCAAACGTAGCCTAGGGGCTTAAGGTCCACTTCGCCGGTGATCCACGCTTTGATTTCTTTTTTGGCATTTTCTTTTTAATCCTTTTTTTTTTTGTTATTTTAGATCCTTTTTTTTTTTTAATTTTTTCTTCTTTTTCTTAAACTTATTTTTCAATGCTTCAAGCTTTTTTTCTCTGATTTGGTGCCAATTGGCGCCACATGTTCTCCCAAATAAAATTTAAAAAATCCCACAGAAGTAAGTTTTTCGATAGTCAAATTGGATGAAATTAATGAATGACTTGATTGTACTAATTTAACATGTCTATCCTTGAAATCTAGATATTAGAATATATAATTTGCCGAAGGTGCAGTTTTTTTTTTTTTTTTTTTTAGGAGTGATAAGTTCATAATATAGTATGTTAATGACAAGACTCGATTGCATTAAATTGACAAGTTTTAGGACTGGATTGCACTTTCACAATAAATTTTATGATTTCAATTATGCTTATCCCAAAGCAAAGGTAAAGCTCATGCCAAAGTCTAATATGTTAATAGTGCCAAGTTCAATGGATTTTCAATGGGGGAAAAGTTTGCATAATCTCCTTAAGTTCAGAGACTGCTTTAGTCTGAAATTTTTCCCAAAGTGTGGGATTTTTCTTCAGCATCGATTGCAATGGAATCAGCAATTTTGCGATGTTTGGATCACACTTTTAACATATGCTTTATTAAAACAACACATAAGGGAGTTACTCCAATTAGAGAGCTATCCATCATAGATCAATCAATCAGTGAATACTATTGAATTTCTTACCTGTCCATCGGCTGATAGAAGTCCCACTTCGTCTTAGGATCAGTAATCATATAAGATGCACGGCATGACCTTTTCAGCTAGCTCGACCACCGTTTGAGATGAATGTATTCGTGGAGGGCCACTGACTCTTTTCCAGGTTGCTCATCCTGTGTTGAACTACTAGACAAAGCTCGGAGAATTTTCACCATTTCTTTCGAAAATGAAACAGGCTTTGAAGATATACGTGTTTCACGTGGTTGGTCAATTAGACTTCTTATAAGTTACTACGAACTTGTGCAGAAGCATGTAGCTGCGAAGCACGCAGTCTGCAGAATCTCTTCTTAGAAGCAACGTGGAAGTCTTTTAAGTCGAAACCATCTGTACAGGGAGAACCTTTCCCTCAATGAGATTTACCATGATTCTGCTCCAAGGAATGTATAAAACGATGATTCGCTCCCGAAAAAAATAAAATAAATAAGAGACTGGAATGCTCGCCATGAATTAAGTTCCTAAGCAGGCTAAATCCACCAAGATCATAGAGGAGAGGTGATCATTTCTAAAGTTCGCTGGAGTGACGGCCTTTTCCATAATCCACAAGTACTTATCTTAATAGCAATTTAGCATTGTGCAGCTTGGTCCTCCTCGCACCACCGAATCTATTGATAACAAAAGAGAGCTACAGCTTTGCGATAGCAGATGCAGGCAAGTTTGATCTGGGGGGGCAGCTTTAGATCTTCCCAGTCTTCATCAACCACCTTGCAGAAGTAGCTGTCTACCATCTTGTCAGTGACAAGCTCCAATCTAGGAGGCTCTCACTCCAAAAGAGAAGGATGGAAATCTTTGTAAAGCAACTCATGACAAGGAAGGGAACCCTGGAAAATGGAACAAGAACATTTGTCAAACCTTTGAGTTCTTATCCTTATGCAATAGTAAGGCTCTGCAGCCCTGCATTACACAAACGATTGTCAATTTATCACCTAAATTCAAACGAAACTTTACAACAGTCATCTGATTAAATTACAGAACCTCAACAAAGTCCTTGCTGACTTGGCCTCGCGTTACATGGCAAACCATTCTGTATTCTCGAACAAGGCATTGGCCAACTTGTAGTCGACCTTCTCTTATATGCAATTGCAGGATCAATACTTATAAGTATGACCATTTCACAATTTTTAAACAGGTCACATGCCTAAGCTAAATCCCCAATTATCTCTAATATATATATATATATATATATATATATATATTTGGTCAGTATCTAATATTAACAAAGGCAATTATGCAACTTGATTAATTATCGCAGATAAAATGCTCTTCTAGAATTGTACATACTCTAGGCAATTTGACCTTTATAAAAGGATAGGGAATCGAATTCCACTATTGCACACTGACACGAGTTGTTAGTGAGCAAATACTGCAGACCGGCCTCACTTCTCAGCCCTACTATGAATTTTAGCTATTACTTTGTTCATCTATCCATCACAGGTCTTTAAATTAATTCTTATTCTCTACATTTTAATCGATACTGGCAGCCATTATCCATGTAAGAGACACTGATAGAGAAGATGGCGTCATAGGCATATGCCTGCCCCTAAAAAATTTAAAGCAAGCACACAGTTGTCATGATATGCGTTCCATAGGTGATCTGAGGCAAAAAAAGAAGAACAAAAAAGCTCGGTTTCCCAGTAGAGTGATGATGCCGCTCCCTTCAGCCGACATTACAAGTAGTTGGTTCGCACATCTTAGACAGAAATCATTTGACCCAGAGCCGTTTCAGGCATAGGAAAAACCTGCAACGAGATTAAGCAGACTATGCTGATAAAAACTGCTGGAAATCTTGGTTAGAATGATCTTTAGGGAACAAGAAGCTGGAGAATCAACACCACAATAGCACCCACCAATTGCCAGCTTACAGGAGGCACTTTAATTAACACATATCTGCAGTTTTGGTTAGATACTCTAGCTTATGTAACCAATTGCAGATCAAGTGGTAAAAGATATTGAGAAAAGTAACCATAATATGTTCCACAAGCAAATATCTGTTCTAAGAATTGCCAATAGATATCTACCGTTCCTTATCCATTAAGCAAACAACAATTTCAATATCGTTAAGTGGGGTCAACTGATCTCAAGTCACTTATATCGGATAACATATAGGTACATAGAAGTGAATGCACAGTAAATTTATGAAAGTCTTGTAAACTTGGTGGAATCTCGACCACATAGATATGTCTATTTTCCATGTATAAAGCCAGGGAAACATTCTTTATTCAAACAAACGTGCTCTTTGAGGACTAAGTATATTCATGAAATCCCCAGAAGTAGTCCAATAGGGCAAAATGGCAGGCTCTACTCCATTGTACATTCTCTGTAAGAATTCTAACCTTCAATGACACTGTAAAGTTTTTCACTCATGGTGTAAAATGAGGGTCTCTGCTTGAAGAGTCTAGAACAATGTAAGAATAACCAACTTGATTAACTATTTTCCTTCACCGTTGGTAGCTACACTTTTGGGCACTGAGATCTCATATCCTTCTGCTGTTACCTTACTTGTGTACCTCCTATCATTCTCCTGCTTCACTGAATCTTGTTCACGCCCACTTCTAGTGATAATAATCTGAAATTCTGTTATTTGCTCTACCAACCACCCACGATTGGGCAGACAAAAATATTTTATCAAAATGCATCATAATGATCTTTCTTCAGCCAGAATTTGAAACAAGGAACACATGCCCTATTCCTTAGGAGATGCCAGTTAATTAAAACAATGTCACCAGCATTTTCGGTAAGAATTAAGCTGCAGATCAGCCATAACTAGTGAAATGGTAAGCAAGATTAATAACATCAGCAGCACCTAATGCCCCAAAAGAAAAAAAATAAATTATTCTTTCAAGGAATGCACTCTCTAAATCAGACAAGCTTAAGAGTAACATGTGTGCTACAACTCATCATAGACTGCCACAAACTATAACAGTAGATTGCCTAACAAATAAAAAGGAAATATAAGCCAACATAAAAAGGCAATACCAAATTCTCTGTTGCCATGCGAAAACTACCGTGTACGGAACAACCAGCCCTTCCTCCCATGACAATGCCATTCAAGATTGAAACCTTCATTAAAACCGGAATGTAAAAAGTAAGACTACACATACACATCCAAATGAAGATTCCTTAGATACACTAACATCGATTTAGCTATTGTGAACTCCGCAAGAAGATACGCATTATAATATCAGATCATTTGAGGTCTACTGCATGTTGCCATCAGATAATTTAAAGTAAACTCCTTCCGAAAGAAGATTTCACCCAACTTCCAATTTCCTAGCAAATTTACAGAGACCAGTGTTATCAACAATCAAACGTTTTCCTAGTTGGAATGAACACCATATGAATTGTGTATAACAGAGATCAAAATCTTGTCTGAAACTGATGGACAATGTGATCTTTTAGGTAGGTTAATAAAGGATTGACACAATTGGCACTATTGTCACATGAAACTTCACCTTGAGACAAGGGAAATTTGGATGCTTAAGTGCATCTACTCACAATGGACATCTACTCACAATGGAATATAAGTATAGTTTGGCCCTATTTTTGACTTTACAGTCAGTATGAGAAGAACCATGAAACCACTAAAATGATCTGTACCATTGTTGATATCATGCACAGCAGCTGCAACATCACCACTGGCACAAAAAGCTCTTCCTTTTCCCTACAGAAACAAAAACACAATCAAAACAGTCATGCCCAAGCTAAGAAAATATGCAGGATTTCCAAATTGGGATAGCAAAGTATGAAAGGAGAACATTGTAACAGAAGATAATGGTCACAGGATCTAACAATGTCAAGTAACCTTAAGGTCTTGCAATCTAAAAGGAGCCAATAACAATGAATGCCAATAATATCAATCTGACAACTGTTCTGTAATGTGATGTTGGACTTGAGAAAAGCATGGCTGCGAAGCCTAAATAGATGAGCACTTTGTTGTAGCTGACATGAATTACTTCAACCACAGGCATCTTTGGGTTGAGCAAATGCAAAATTCATAAACTGCCAACAATAATTCGAAGCTAGAGTGCACCTCTGCAACTCAGAACCAGACATTTTAAAGGCCATCCAACTCCCAAAAGCTCCAGAAATCTATTTATTTCTCATATTGTACACCAGTAGTCCCCATGTATGTGATATGTTTCCCAAAAAATAGGTCTTAAATGCAGTCAAAGAAGCTAACAAAACATAATTTGCCACGCTGCTCAAGCATATTAATAAATTGACAATTTTGTAAAACACACATATAAGTGAGCACACAGCCCTAGATGGTACACCAGCATGAGAAATTTCACCAAACGAAGTCCAATAAACTCTACCAATCTTCCAGCAAGCACAAGGAATCTATCAATCTCCCAAAAGACAGTCTCAAGGCTCATGATTCTGATATTTCTACATGTGCAATTTGGAGGGCTCTTAACAGTCATAAAAAAAAAATGCTTTGTATGAAGCAATGTACCTTTAAGATTACCAACTTCACATTAGAATCCTTCTCATAAACAAGGAAAAGTTCCAATAACCGGGATATCTGCAAACAAGAGTAACAAACAGTAATACAATAACCATGTAGCAAACAAAGCTTTATTAACGATGTGAAATATTGAGGCTTGAGACAAGTAAAAGTTGAATATGTCACTGACACATATTTAAATAATCTAAAATGACAACAGACCCCAACTGCCAACAAGGTGACTACCACAAAAGGCAGAAAAGGCATTCAAAAAGGAAGAAACAATGGTATTACTGCATGACAATTCCACAGATATATTTCGCTGGATGCAACAGAAAGATGCTATTCGGGCTGAAATGTGCTAAAAACAGACTCACGTATTTTATGCAGGATCTAATAACATCTTTGACAAGTATGTGGGCGTCACTAGATTTGGTTCTTGATCTCATATAATAACCTTCTTTCCCTATGACCTTTAGTAATGCGTGCTTCCAAATTTGCATAAAAGGGGCACGTTCATTTTTTCTTAAGAAAAGAATAAAAACTCAAAAATTTAAGCAGAACACAACTACTGCTCTTAGCAAAACCGCATGCAGTCTCCAAGGTATTAATCAAATGCAAGACGAGCAGGAAAGTAAAATTTTTATAATGATCGACTAGACAATGCTATCAGATGTTAGTTGATCCTGTATGATAAAACTGATGAGTAGTTTTTGGATTGTGGAAAGAGCTTTCTCGAAAGTGCCGGATTCCAGGTGCTCTATGATAGGAAAACTCAACAAATAAATTCCACGGACCATTTCACGAAAAGCAACAACCATGTTTCTTGCTTATGTTCGGAAACGATGCCGTCGCTCAGATTTGGTGGGACGATAAGGTAGGACAATAAAGAATTTGGATAATGGTGGTAAAAGGAGAAGAAAATAATTTGTGGGGATTGACTTATAATTTTGTGTCTATGCTAGCAAGAAAAAAGTCAATGAAAAAAGATGTGTGAGGACATAAATATCTTATTGCATAATTGGTTTGAGAGCAGTGCTATTTTCACTCCTATATAACTAAATCCACCCAATTTGCACCACAAAGATAAAATTACTATCTATTACTTAGTTGCAATTGAAATTGGTGCCGCGAAATGTTTCTATATTCAGGATCTACGTACCATAATAAAGAATGTCATATGTCTGGTTTTTGTTTATCATTGATTTTCCTTGAATATTAAAATTATTTTTATTTTTATTGTTCGATATTACTTTCAACAAAATTTGTTTTGTTGAAGAGATTTTTAAAAATATTTTTCTTTTCTATATTTTCGATTAAATTTATTGATAAATTGTTAAGTAGATAAAATTTAATTAAATCAAAACATTGCACAAAGTAAGAATTTATTTTTAAAATGCAAGTGAAATTTCATTAGTTTAGATTGACAAAAATGAATATCATCACTGAATTATATATATATATATATATATATGAATAATATGCGTGCATAATGTTTTTAGTGTATTCTGGATACTCCTCTAACATCTTACATACTTCGTATAAAAGTATCTTGCCAATATAGTAAGTAAAAAATTTAAATTCTCTGATATAGTAAATAAAGAGATTTGATATATATTTTAGACTAATAAAATTAATGAAAATTTTACCAAGAAAGTGAGCCTTTGATATAGTAGGGACAAAAAGTAGATAGGTTGTTACAAGATTAATAATGAAGAAGAGACTTTTCAATTTTATATTATATCAAAAAAGTATTTTCTTCCTTAATGTTAACAAGATAATTTAACACGAATCACATAAAACATGATAAGAATATTTGAGAATTCACTTTTTAAATATGCTAAAAGACCAAATACATGAAATGCTTAATTATGATAGCTATCCTAAATAGAAAAAAGAAAAAATAGAAAAAAAGAGGAGTGGGGCCATTGCCTAAAACTGCAATTGAAAGATTGATATTAGTTGTCTTTTTAGTGTAAATGAGGGTAAATTTAGTCATTTGGGGTGGAAATAGTGCCGGTCATTTTGTTAATATTATGAAAAACCTTAAATTAGTACACTTATTATAAATTTATTTCAAATTAATTTTTGGGTCATCAAAATCTCCAAACCGGTACACTTATCATAAATTTACTCAAAATAAGTTTTGGCTCACCAAAAATACTAAATTAATTCACATATAACAAATTTACCCCAAATTGATGTAAATTATAATGTCAATTTAGTTATTGTCATGTGTCATCCAACTCAACAGTTTCTTAGTATAATTTACCATAGGCTAATGGGGGATAAATAGGTCATGAATGTACTATTTGTGGTATTAACCCTATATAACTATAAATAAATTTGAATAAGGAATATAAGTTAGAAATGAGAATTACTTGTCCCATGCCTCCAATGGTTTCTAATCCTTTCCCTCCGTCTCTTTTCCTCCATTCATGCATAGTGTCAACATCAACTCTTTATCGATCTAGAAAATGAAATTAGTCATAAAATTCATTCTTTTACAAAAAATAAATGATTTAAAAATAATTCTCTAAAAAATATCACTCATGTCATCTGAAATTATTTGTCAATGGATTTTTTTTTCTCATTATCAGCAATAATTTACGTCTAAATGTTTTTGCAGACAATGAAAATATTTTTCTTTTTTTTTTATTTGGCTAACTAATACAAGTGATTATTTTTTGAATTATTTTTTCAAGTTCTTTATTTTTGCAAAATAAGTGGACCCGTAATGTTGTTCTCAAATCTAAGTCACTGTTCAGTCATTCTTGTTTGTCTTCTCTTCCACCTGTAGGTTGGTTGTAATAGGCTATTTTGTGCTGCTTCATCTGATCGGGTTTCGGCTAACCAGTACAATCCCAAACCTCAAGTAGAAAGAGGTTTCATGTAAAATAAGATTTTTATTGAACACCAACACAATCCCAAACTTTCGATAAAGCCGACCAGCTTTGCCTTTTTAAAGCTTTTGCATTTGGGGCAAGAGACCTTAGTTTTTGTGCAAAGCAAATAGTGTTTTTTGATGTACAAAAAATACTCACTATAAAGCAACTTTTATAAATTGATGGTGAAAAACGCAAATGACATGGATAGTACATCTGTCCAAGGGAAACTCTTATGCTAGATCGCCACCACAAGGTAGAAGAAGTCATTAGAGGCGAGGGTTGTAGACCCTCCAGCAAGCCTTGTGAGCGGCATGCTTGAGTTGCGCACAGTGGTGGCCACCAGTGTTGGAAGAATATGGCTTCGAATCAATAAAGCAATCAAGTCGGATTTTGATGCGTAATATCACTTTCTTTAAGGATTTATTTGCTCTACAAAATTGCTAATGTTCACTGACAAATATCCTTCAAAATACAACAAGGTCTCAAAATGAGAATACTATATAGCAATTCTAGTATTTTTCTAAGGTCTTTCTAGAAAACAATTAAAAATATGGCTATAATTTTGGAAAGAAGACTCGAAAAAATGATCTCATTTCGTTCATTTGGAAAACCGACGTTTATATATATAAATCAGTCTTAAAAAATAAAGCAACTCTTCATGAAAGATTGCAAAGTGAACGAATGTATCCTTTCGAAAGAAGTTGCAAAATGAACAAAGGTGTCCATTCAAAAGAAGTTGAAAAATTAACAAATGCAACCCATCGGGAAAGGTTGTAAACTAAATGAGTATCATTTCCAAAAGTTGTCTTAAAAATATACAAATATAAAAATTCAGAATAATAAAAAAAATTAAAATAGTATTTTTAATAAATAAATTTCGATTTTTTATAATTTCTGAAAATTCTCAATAAATAAAAACAACATTTGAACTAATTAAAGTTAATAAGATAATCGTATGGAATAAATATATAAAAAAACAAAAGGGTTAATGCTAAATAAACCACGAACGTGCAAGCATGCAAAGTGCTAAGTACGCCTAATAATTGCACCAAAATCACGCAATTATTCACACACTCGGACGCAGGTATGGTGGGGTTTAGCCCACACCCAATCTTTTCCTTCACCCAATCTTTTCCTTAGATACACTAAAGAAGCCCCATACTCATTAATTAACCCACCTCCTCCCACTTTTCCTATATGGGATAAGAAAACATACACTTAGTTTATTTTACAAATAAACTTCCAACAATCCCCCACTTTGTTTGTAAAACAAAAATTTAAAAACCATACAACCAAAATTTCAATAAAATTAATATACATACATAAAGGTCTCTTTCGAGTTAAACCTTTACTTAATGCAAGAATCTTAAAGCTCTATCAAAGTGACAAGTAGCTCGACTTTCAATTTGTACTTTTAACTAATATAATCGAACATACCGTACTATTTTAGTGAGAAGTTCTATATTACTTAGCACTATTATGACATTGTGTTTGATCTTGTTTCATGAGCTTTCTAAACAACTCTAACTTTTGTAAGAAGCAACACCACTTCTAAGCTCATATAAGTGAAGTATCTACCATGTGTTTCTGTTACTATTAACACATTACAAGTTTGTTACTATTAGTGAGAAGTTCTATATTACTTAGCACTAGTATGGCATTGTGTTTGATCTTGTTTCATGAGCTCTCTAAACAACTCTAACTTTCGTAAGAAGCAATACCACTTCTAGGCTCATATAAGTGAAGTATCTACCATGTGTTTCTGTTACTATTAACACATTACAAGTTTGTACTATACTCCATTAAGAATTTCATTTAACCTACAAAACGTAACAAGCGATACTGACTTCTCATATCAGAGCTACATTAGTATCAAACAATCACATTCAATAACTTGTTTTTACTCATTAAACCTTGTAACTAATGATGTTCTAGAAAAAGGTCGAGTTACCATTACTGGTGATTTCAATTGAAGGATTTCAGCCCCATTTTCAGCCCCATTTCTTATGAGGTTATTATTACCATGTCTCTTGGTAATGCCTTCATCAAGGGATTGGCAAGATTATTATTTGACCTCACGTAGACAATTGTTATGATACTATCTTTAATCAATTGTTTCACATATTCCCGTCTTAGACTAATATATCTAAACTTAGCATTATAGGTGTTACTATAAGCTCTTGCTAAAGTGGCTTGACTATCACAATAGATAGAAATATGAGGCATAGGACTATGCCATAATTTGATAGCCAACAACAAATTCTTAATCCATTCGGCATCTTTCCCAATTGCTGCATAAGCACCGAATTCATATTCCATTGTTAAGTGAGTTATACATGTCTGTTTCTTACTCACCCAAAATATAGCACCTCCACCTAGTGTGAAAATCCATCAGAAGTGGAATGCCCATCTCCTACACTTGTAATCCAATTAGCATTGATATATCCTTCTAATATAGCCAGATAATTATTATAGAATAATCCTAAATTTTTTGTTCTCTTAAAATAACTAAATATTTTAGTAATAGCTCTCTAATGTTCTGTATTTGGATTACTAGTATACCTAGTCAACTTGCATACATAATAAGTAATATTACATCTAGTACAATGCATCACATACATTAAAGACTCTATAGTACTCGCATATTCAAGTTGTGCCAACGCTCTACCAGTATTATAATTTAATTTAATACTAAAATCAAATAGAGTACTTATTTCCTTGAAATCTATATGTTGAAATTTATTTAATAATTTTTTAATATAATTACATTGGCTTAAAGAATAACTCCTACTATATTTCTTAACTTTAATATCTAAAATAATATCTACCACATAAATCCTTCATGTTAAACATGGAAGTTAGCTACTTCTTAGTCTCAATAATTCCAGTCATATTCATTCCAAAAATAAGCATATCATTAACATACAAGCACACTAAGACACCATAGTCTTTAGTGAATTTAAAGTATATACACTTATCGACATTACTATGGATGAAACTACTAGACAATATAACTGAATCAAATTTTTCATGCCACTGCTTAGAAGCTTGCTGAAGCCCATAAAAAGACTTAATCAATTTACATACATTTTTTTCATTTCCAGGAAGAACAAAACTCTCTAATTATCCCATGTAAATCTCCTCATTTAAGTCTCCTTTCAAGAAAGCAATCATGACATCCATTTGATGAACACAAAGATCATAAATGGAAGTTAAGAGCAAAAAGAATTCGAATATAAGTTATACGTGTAACGGGAGCATGCGTATCAAAATAATCTATTCATTTTTTGTATCTATATCTCTTTGCTACAAGTTTAGCCTTAAAAACTTGGATAGATACATTGGAATGATATTTTTTTTTTCCTAAAAACCCATTTGCACCCAACAGGTTTGGATCCTTTGGGTAAATCTACTAATATCTAAGCATTATTGGATATAATTGAGTCCATTTTATTCTTTGCAGCTTCATTCCAAAAAGAAGCATCTCTAGAAGACATAACATCATTAAAGTTTTTAGGATCATCTTCTAAATTTAAAACTAAAGGGTATTTATTTACCATGTTATTATCTTTGTCTCCTTCAATAAGAAAAACATGAATAATAAAATTAGGACCTAAGTTTTTTAGTTTCCTAGCTCTATTGCTTTTCCTTGGTTCAATCATATTTTTAGAATCATTCGTTTCTTTCTCTTGAGGATCTACTTGAGTTTCCATAGATTTTGAATTATTTTTAATAATTTCAAAACTCGTAGGACATTTATTCTTAAAGAATTCAACGTCTCTCGATTCTACAATGACATTGGACTTTAAATCAAGAAACCTATAAGCTTTACTGTTTTCGACATATCCAACGAAAACACTTTTGATAACTCTAGGACTGAGCTTCGTTCTCTTGGGATCCGGTACTTAGTAGTATGTCAAACACCGCTACACTTTAACGTATGACAAATTTGGTTTTCTTCATTTCCATACTTTATAAGAGGTTATGTCATTTTTCTTGTATTATATTATGAATATAACATGCAATAAGCAATGGTTTTCCCTAAAGATTAATTAGTAGCTTTAAATTTGAAAGCATACTGTAAACCATTTCTCCAAGAGATCGATTTTTCTTTTTAGCCAAACCATTTTGATGTGGAGTATATGGTGCCAAAACTTGATAAATAATACCATGTTCTTCATAAAATAAAGAGAATTCATTTAAGAAATATTCTCCACCTCTATTTGAATGTAGAACTTTTATTTTTCTTTCTAATTGATTTTCTACTTCAGTCTTATATTTCTTAAACATGGTAAATGCTTCCTCCTTTGATCTCATGGAATAAACATATAAAAACCTATTGTTATCATCCACAAAGGTAATAAAATACCTTTTACCACCACGTGTTAGCATGCCATTGAATTCACATATATCACTATGAACCAAATCCAATAAATTCGAATTTCTTTTAATATTAGGAAATGGTTTCTTAGTAAGTTTGGACTTAACACATATTTCACATTTATCAAATTCGTCATTGAAATTTATCAAGTCTAACTTCTTCATATTCTTCAAATAACGAATATTTATATGTGCCAATCTACTATGCCATAAAAATGAAAACTCAACAATATAAGTAGAACTAGCAATATTATTATTGATACTTAGTTGATACATGCCATCATTGGCATAACCCTTTCCTACAAATAGCCCATTATTCAATAGGATGACCTTTTTGGATTCAAACAAAACCCGAAACCCCCTCTTACAAAGTAAATCAATAGAAACTAAGTTCGTCCTATTTTCAGGGATAAATAACATATTAAAAAGAGTAATCTTCTTTTCATAAGTGAAATCTATAATTTTTTATGCATTTTCCAGAAACCTTTGCAAGAGCATTATTCATTATCAGGACCTCTTGAATATTTAAGTTGACAATCTCTTCAAATTGCTTGAACATGTATTTATCCTTGCACACATGGACTATTACTCCAGAATCTAACCACCAACCAGATTGGACAGTAGTAGAGTTGATTTCTGAAACCACAACCATCGCATCATTAATTTAAGAAATTTTCATGTTAGAAAATATGGTTGAAATCATGGCCACATACTTTTCTTCAACCAAATTTGTATCTGCCTTCATCGTCGAAATGTTCTTGTTCTTTGAAATGCTCTTGCGGTGAATGCAATCATTGGCGTAGTGTCCTTGTTTACAACAACCCTTTTTTCTTCTTTTGTGTTTTCTTAAATTTATGCCCGTTCTTTACTTTGAAGTTCTGGCTGATTTTCCGTTTTCTTTCCACAGCATTCACCTTTGAATTGTACAAAATAGAATTATCACGTAAACGTGACTCTTCCTCAATGTGAATATGTTTCTGTATTTGCTCCAAGGTAAAGTCCTCCGATTTGTGCATCAGCCTTTTTTCATAGTCTTTCCAACTTGGAAGCAATTTCGCAATAATTACTCCAACTTGAAAAGCTTCTTGAATATTGATCTTGAGAGTACAAATTTTATTCACTAGCACTTGCAATTCATGGACTTGTTCCAATAAGATTTTGGTATCAATAAACTTGAAATCAAAATTCTTTACAATTAGATATTTGTTAGTACCTTACTCTTCCGCTTTGCACTTGACTTTTAGTGCATTCCAAATTTCTTCAGTCGACTTCATTTCAATGAATAAGTCATATAAACGATCAGACAATGCATTCATAATGTGTCCTCGACAAAGTAATTCATCCTCCGCACATTTCTTTTTCTCTTTATTAACCCTGTCAATGGCTTCAACACTTGGCTGTCCTCCCTCAGTAGTGGGCTTCGAATCTTCTATAGGCGCCAAGTTAGGATCCAATATGTATCAAATCTTTAGGGAAGTGAGTAAGAACATCATCTTCTCCCTCTAGCGAGCAAAGTTGTTCCCATTGAACCAGTTCAGTTTGACCATATCTTGGCTCATGACTTTGTTTGTCTCTGATTCCATTAAAAAAATATGGCTTCGAATCAATAGAGCAATCAAGTCGGACTTTGAGGTATGATATCACTTTCTTTAAAGATTTATTTGTCTCACAAAATTGTTGGTGGTCACAAGCAATTATCCTCTAGGGTACAACAAAATCTTAAATTGAGAATACTATATAACAATTCTAGTATTTCTCTAGGGTCTCTCTAGGAAACAATTAAAAAGATGGCTATAGTTTTGAAATGAAGATTCGAAAAAATGATCTCATTTTGTTCATCTGGAAAATCGACATATATACAAATCGGTCTTAAAGAACATAGGTAATTCTTTGTGAAAGATTGCAAAGTGAATGAATGTATCTTTCGAAAGAAGTTGCAAAATGAGCAAAGGTCTCCATTTGGAAAAAAGTTGAAAAATGAACAAATGTAACCCCTCGGGAAAAGTTGCAAACTAAACAAATATTATTTCCAAAAGTTGTCTTGAAAAGACACAAATATAAAAATTTCGAATTAATAAAATTTTTTAAAAATATATATTATTTTTTAATAAATAAAATTTCGAATTTTCATAATTTCCGAAAATTCTCAATAAACAAAAACAACCTTTAAACTAATTAAAGTTAATAAGATAACCGTACAAAATAAAATAAAATAAAGTAAAAATAAATGGGTTAATGCTAATTAAACCACTTGGGTTAATGCTATGCGTCTAATAATCGTACTAAAATCGAGCAATTATTCTCGCACCCGCACATGGATATGGTGGGATCTAACCCACGCCCAATCTTTTCTTTAAATACACTAAATAAGCCCCACACTTAGAACTAGCCCACCTTCTCTCACTTTTTCTATGTGGGATAAAGAAACATACACTTAGTTTGTTTTACAAACAAACTTTTAACAACCAACACTCGCCTCTTTATTTGTGAATTTCTGCAAATTGAAGAAGATGAAAAGGCGTGTAAATTATAAATAAAAAATAAAAAAATAACTTGAGGATAAAAAATATTTGGTAATTGAGGGAAGTTGTTCTTCTTGAAAGTGCCAGAGCCAAACCAAAGGGAGCTCACACCAGGTTTTGAGCATTTTCTAAGCAAAACTTTGGACCGAACACCTTACGAATATGGTCCCATGTAGCTTCTTCACAAGGCATTCCCAAACGTTCCCCAACCAAATCCGTCATTGAAACTCGTGAACCAATAGTCAGAAATTCATTCCCTACCCCAGACCTACAAACAATGGATGTAGCTTACGGTGGCCGAATCGAATCGTGTACATCGAACAAACATCAATGCCCCGACTACAAAGTTTGGGATTGAAAAGCTTGATGGTAAGAGCAACATTGGCCTTTTAACACACGCAAAGATGCAAATTCCATTGATTCATAGATTGTAGGCTATTGAAGGCGCTATCATGCCCCGATCCTCAATCACGTGCTCATCCTTCAACTTTGGTCGATTTTAAAATGCGATATCCCAGGACTACATATCACCGACCCTTTCCTTTTTTATAGCACATGCGGAAGCAGTTATAAAAATCCCCAGACAATAAAGCAATGTGATATACAAGTAGGACTAGAAACTTGAACCTGAAAACCAACACTCTTATGTACACATATAACCACTCAGTCATACATATACATATACAAGCCGAGTTAAAAAGGTCGATTTCTACTCAAACAGGTTCTACAACAAAAGTCATCAGATAGGAGTGGAGGCTCAATTCTCATCAGGATCCTACTTTGGATCATCCTCGGGGTTCTCCTTCTGGTGCTCCTCTTTGGGTTCTTTCTCCTCAGGTTCCTCATCAGGGTCCTGAAATGTTGTCCCACAACCGAGATGAGACTACGTCTCAGCAAGTTCTACCCCCTCAAACCCGATTAGTAAACTAATACACCTTAGGGCTGCCTATGCACAACATGAGTCAGAGGACTTACCTTGGTCTCAGATTCCACCCACATTTTAGCACAGATCAAATAGGCACCCAAGCAATCACATCACTGATCAAAGCATCGATCAAATTAACCTAGTCGATTACACGCCAACAAGACCACTCACGGTCATTTCCATTCAATCAATCAATCCACAACATCAAATTAAGGCAATGATCAATCGACCTAGTCGATTTCGTCTCAATCAACCATTCACCGATCATCCCATTCAATCAATCAATTCACAACATAAAATCAAAGCAAAGATTAATCGACTTAGTCGATTACATGTTAGTCGGACCATTTCTAGGTCATTCATTCCATCCCATATAACCTCTAATAGTACACTTAGTCACAGAGCTCCATCAATACTCTCGGGCGTCGTTTTCGCCAAGGTGACGTATACACTAGACAATTGCGTGCGTTCTTTAAGACGCCATTTTTGCCAGTGATATCTTTAATCACCGAACCACGCATGCCTATAACGATGTATTTAAATAGACGGTTACGTGCATTCTTTAAGGCGCCGTTTTCGCCAGTGATGTCCTTGATCACCGAACCACGTATGTCCGTGAATCATGTACATTCTCTCTCTGGCGCCGTTTTTGCCAACGTGATGTATATTATAGATAGGTACGTGCGTTCTTTAAGGCGCCATTTTCGCCAGTGATGTCTTAACCATCGAACCACGTATGCCCATAACTCACGTGTATAATCGACTGTTACGTGCGTTCTTTAAGGCGCCGTTTTCGCCAGTGATGTTCTTTATCACCGAACCACGTAGGTCCATAATGATGTGATAAGTAGACAGCTACGTGCGTTCTTTAAGGCGCCGTTTTCGCTAGTAATTTCCTTATCACTGAACCACGTATGTCTATTACCTCGTACCGATCGATCTCAGTCAAGAGTACTCCTAGTTCAATCTCACGACTCTCTCCACTTTACAACTCATCAAGACATTATTAATGCTAAATAGCCATACTTGGCCACCTACTAAGCAATCATTCAATTCCACTCAATTTCAATCAATTAAGGAACAATTCCTCAAATTGCACAATCGATTCAATTAAGCACAATGTGGAGCTCAAATAAATAAATGGACTACACCACGACAATCAGCACGAAATTCTAGTCACCGACCATCCCGGTTGAATTTCCGAAAAATAAATAATTAAATAATTAATTTCGAAAATTAAATAAATAATACAATAATTTCAATTTAGCACAATATAAAGCTCAATTAAATAAACGGACTGCACCATGATCATCAGCATAAAATCCCAGTCACCGACCATCCCAGTTGAATTTCCGGAAAATAAATAATTAAATAATTAATTTCGAAAATTAATATTTAATTACTAAAAATTTCATTTAGGCCCGAATTGCCTAATTAAAACCCGATAAGGGTCGGGAAAAATCCCGAGAAGAATTCAATAAATACTAAGGCCCATTCTTTAGTTAAGTACACTAACCATCTAACTAATATGCAATGCAATTAACTAATAATCGCTAATCCATTCTAATCTAACCACCTAATTACACTTAACTAACACTAATCAACCTTTAAGTATAATTAACAAAATAATAAGGCATTAGTGAGCAAAACTCACTCAATTAACGAGCTGAGCGGACCAAAATGACAGGATCGACACGAGGATCGACTTTCCTCAAGGCGGGCTGAGCATCCGGGCTCGGGAAGCCGGCCAAAACAGGCCACGAAGTTGCTGCCATACCCATTTTTCTCCTCTCTGTTCGCTGCTGGTTGAGGGCGGATACGGCGCCGGTTGAGGCGGCTAGGGCCAGGCAGAGCTCCGGTGGCTGGAGGTGGCGGCGCACGGTGGCTGGAGGTGGCCGAACCACGCTGAACAGAGGTGGCAGGAGTTGGACGACAGCTTGATCGGACAAGGTGGCAGACGGCATACGGCGGGCGGCGTGAGGTGAACGGCGACGATAGTGCTCTGGCACGACGGCACGACGGCGACGACAGCTCCAGTGTCGCTGCAGCTCCAGCGTCCATCCCAGATCTGGCTGGGACTTCGAAAGCAAATGGAGGGGGAGAAAGAAGGTGGTCGCGCGGCCAGCGCAGGCGGAGATGACGCAACTCCGGTGAGGCTGCAACGGCGTGCAGCAGCGAGGGAACTTGCTGCTTCGGCTTGCTGGGTTTCGAAGGAGAAGAAGATGGAGAGAGGAAGGAGCTCGACGGAAGAGAGAGGGGGGGAGAAAGAAGCGGTTCTCTCTCTCTCTCTCTCTTTGGCCCCACCAACCCAGCTGTCTTCCACTCACCTTTCCTTGACAAAAATGCCCCTTCTAGAAGCTTTAAAGTGGTCTTATTGTTGGGTATATGTGGCATACGAATTTGCAAGAGGAATGGCGCAAATTGGACCTCAATCCTTCTTCAAACAATTCAATCTGGCCTCTGAAATTCAATTGTCGAGTCTTCGATCGAACTAATATTCTTCCTCACCAATATAACCCACTTGTATCCCAATTTCACAATAATAAACGGTCCTCTGCAAATTCGATAAAAAACGGTCCTAACTTAACTTTTTCCCAAAAAGTCTCGGTTGTCAGAAAAATCTTCTGAGACTGAGTCGACATTCCTAAAATTTATTGTGACATGACTGAATCTTCAATTTCTGAAATCGGACTTAGATTGGCGGTTAATTTCACTCGGACGCGTTTTTAGCGTGACCTAAGCTACCCGGTAACTTTCAGGCATTTTTAGTGCAAATGACCCGTGGTCGATTTTCTTCGAGCTACAATGAACCCACTCGACACATTGGCGACTATCGGTTGTCATAAAAATCTCGAGAATTCAAATACGGACACAGGGTACCAAAATAATAAGAAAATCAGTCTAATGTCGGTTGACGAGAATTTCCCAATTTAGTGGTATCACCCACGATTGACCACACATCTCTGTCTAACCGGCCTATCTCTGATTTCAAATTGATTTTATACTGTGCCGCAATGATCTCTAAAAATGAGCACGGTCGAGAAGTCGATTCCTGATCGAATTCTCAAGTCTATCTGCTTTAAAGTCCTTAATAGCTTACCCAGTTAGTCTAGTTATCTCGTGAGTGGCCAACTCAGAGAAAAACATTGTAGTCGCGTCATTGAAATGTCCAATTTATCCAATCGAAATCAGAACCTGAAAATCTGGATGTCATAGGCGCCTCTGCTGAAAATGAAGTCTAGATGAAAGATAGGGATGATCTATTGGATTGCACCCTCTGAACAATTTGATCGGTCCTCTGTGATAAATGAGAGGTCATGTGTTAATCATAAGCAGCAACTTTGTGGCTCTAGTTAATTCACACGGTGAAAGACTTAGTGAAACTTGACTGATATACTTGTGGAATCATATCCTAACTTTTGCATGGATTAGATATGAGCTTTGAATCAAGTTTCAATATAATCGAAATTCTTTAAAAAGAGAATTTCCAATATTAGCAGCGACGCCAACATTGAAAAAAAGGAGTACTGGTACCTAAGCCATGGGCCTACTTTCTAAAATTACAGTTTTGTCCCTTATTCATTGAACTATATTTCTGCCCCTTCTCCCGCTAAATAATTATTATTTTGCCCTCCTTGATGTTTATTTATGATCCCGCCCACTCTACTAAATAATTATGATTCTGCCTTGGCTAGTTATTTACCACTTTGCTCCTGGATGTTATATTTACAGTTCTGCTACCTCTAGAGTTATGATTTTATAGTTTTACCCTCATGCTTTAATTACAATTTTGCTCTTTGGTGCAATTTGGTAAAAGTCTGTACTTTACAACATTTAAAATTCAATTAAGAATGGTTTGTTAATCACCAAAGTGACCAAATCTTAAATTCTATTGAATTTTTTTGATATTGTAAATTGTTTCATTTAATTACCTAAGATTAATTGGTGCTATGATTGAAATTGATATGTTACATATCATTATTGATGTTATGGGTATATTGAAGTCCATTTCTTCTCGGTGGCAATGGAAATTTTTTTTTTAGTGATAATATTTTCATACTTGTAATTTTTAATTTTTTTAATTTCTTAATGTCTTTTCGTTGTTATTTTTGCATTTTCTATTAGTTGGCCAACTATGAATGTCGTTTCCCCTATTTAAACGCCCCTACCTTTGCAGATCCCATCGAGCGAATTTTCAACATTGGTGAGAAAAACTTTACCTAAATCTCTCTAAATGTATTTTTGAACTTAACTTTACATAGGTCCGAATACATGCATTTTATCAAGTTTGAGATTATTAAAGGAGCTGGCCCCACATCGTAGCATTTATTTAATTGACAATATATATGGATAACGCTTGTTCTTTAGTCATAGCATTGTTCCAGCCAGCTTTGCCTTTTTTCCTAGAATGAAAATAATAATCATCCCTCTCTTATGTCATATCCCCCGAGTGGCACATCATTAATTTCACGATATACATAGATTATTTGCCATATATATTAATTCAAGTGCCTATTTCATCCAATTGCGCTGGTTCAATTCGCAGCGCTTTCGAAAATTCCATTTTCTAGATTGCTATTAAATTTAAAATGCAATTTAAAATATAAAATTTTAGCATTTATATTTTCAATTGGATCTAATCATGCATGAAGGGTATTTTTCTATTCAGCCTATTTTTCACACCGTCGCTAGATCTTCTTGACATTTCGTGCTATGAACAATGACTCACTTGCTCAAGATTGATTTGGCTCCATTTCCGTTTATTTCCATGGGCGGTGTGGTGGGATTCTATTTCCCTAATCGGATTGTAAACGGGAGGGTGATCCCAGGGAAATCATTTGCTTACCACCTGAGTCCTAGAAGTTGATTTAGTTTTGGAAAATGCTGTACCGCGCCAACGACGGCTTCGTCACGCGTGTAGAGAACGCAACGGTGATCTATCACGTGCTATAGTTGACAAGAACGCGGGGCGTGAATCCCTATTGATGCGCGTGTAGCGCTACAACCGGTTGTCGCGAATCTACGCGACTAGCATGTCTACGAACAGAACATGAATTATTTCATTCCTTAATGAATATGCGAGAAACATCTCATAACACTCCAGGAAGACAGGAAACAAGCTAGACGCTGATTGTATAAACCAAAGCGACATAGAAATGGATAGATAAACAACAAATGTCACAACCCTAGACCCACGAAGACACTCCTAATTTCATCTTATTCATGTTTCTCTAAGGATTGAGAAAATTAAACCCTTCCAAATTCCTTCATGGGAAGTAGAAGTTTGACCATGGAGGAGTAGGGTTTTGTACGGGTACGACGGCATCAGGTCGTTCCTACCGAGACTCACGGCGTTGCCCTCGTTGCGCGGCTTCAGCAGGTCCATGTACCAAGGCTGGTTCTGCATGGCCTCTGCGGCAACGACATCATTGAAGGCGGCGTTGTTCTTTGGAGCCGCCTCGCCATTGTCCTCTTCCGAGGACTTATCTGCCTGCAGCTCCACTGGCGCAGCCTGCTCCGAGCCTGGTGCCGACTTCTTCAGCTTCTTGATCCTCTCCTCAATCTCCTTCCCGGTCTTGTCCAGCATCCACCCCAGGTCGTTCAAATCCACGATGGTCAGGCCCTGGAGCCCCTCCCCGACGAGGGCCCGGTACATCACCTGCCCGATCTCCTTCTCCCGGTTCTCGCGCAGCTGCTTCTTCAGCTGCTCCTCAGCCTTCACGATCCTCTGCCGGATGAACCCTTGCTGGTTCACCATCCGTTTGCTCTGGTCCATCTCCGACATGTTCTTGAACCTTGCGATGGCCCGGCGCGCCCCCAGCGTGGACGGCCACACCTCTGGCTCGGCCTGGTACGGGCTGTAGACGATGGCGCACGCCTCGATCCCACACAGCGTGCTCAGCTCGCTCACCTTCTTCATCAGACCCTTCTTCCTCTTCTTGAAAGTGGCTTTCCTCGCGGCGTCGTTGGCGATGTACGCCAGAGTGACTTTCTTTCTAGTCATGGCTAAGGGAAATTGGGGCGCTCCGGAAGGAAAACGTTGGACGATCTTTGCCGCGGGGCCCTTGTTGCCCCTTAGGCAATAAGGTTTATATAGTGCGAGGTAGAAGATCGTTTTATTAAATGGAGAAGATTTTGTTGCCTTCTCTTCTTGCGATTCCTGGGATGATGATTGAGGTCGGCTGGTTCCTAATAAAAATCGAATTTGGGGTAACAAAATTTATTATCTGGGATACCGGGCTGATATGGTATGTGCCCTGGATGTTACAGTCCTTTTTCTGCTCAGGTGAACTGTCAAGGGTGGATAAGATCATGCCCCATTTATGTCTTGCATTTCAAATTTCGAATGGGATCGAGGCTAGGATCATGTTCTGGTGCAAGAATTTGAGCACAACCTGAAATCTGGGCAGTGATGAAAAAACTTGTCAGGTCAATTATGACGGATGCCCATTAGAGATTGCCAGATTTGATGTGCCTCTACTCTAGCACATTAGCTCAATCAGCCTTTCACGTTACATGGTCTAATTTTTATTTTATTTTATTTTTCGAATAGCGATGGTCCATTGATCCGAGATCGTGGCGGAAGACGCTGAAATGATGGCCGTTGGCACTACTAATATGCCTAGGAATAGCTTATGAGATATGTGTGAACAAATCGAGTGGTCTTGTCGAAAAAGGAAAAGAAGATTAGAGTGATGATATACATTCACCAATCCATTTTTACGTCCGTTGCCGCTAGTGGAGGATTTCATTTATATATCAACATTATAGATGTCATGACTTATATAGAATAGTTTGCAAGTTTTGATACGGTACGCTTGATAATGAACCTAATAAATACCCTAATAAGGTCGCTATATTTTCGATCCTTCAGTTGATTTCCCCATATAAAAAATTCTTTCCATTCCTTGACTGCAAAAAACTGAATACGCTTTAAATTTGGAATTTTGAAATATGCATCTATATATTTTGGTAGGTTAAGTTCAAAATAGGTACAATCTCAGTAATACTCGTTTTTCTTTCAAGATTCACATACAGTTTTGTAATGGAATTAATCAAATTAAATTGTTCACTATTCTAATACTAATTTATCAAAATTTTGTCTAATTCTGTTTGACTTGTTCTTTTGTATTTTAGGTTCACATTTTGTTATTATCAACAAATATAGTGTAAAATCGATAAATACGACTTACTTTTTAATGGACTACCAAAAGAAAACTTCATAAGCTACTTATATAACAACTTAAATTAGTTGTGTTAGAGCAAATACCAAATCCAACCAATCATAACCTCTCTTTTTTTCCGGTCGAATAATCATGACCCTACTAAAGGCATTTGCGTGACCTTCGATTTTTTTTTTTTTTTTTGTCAAACAATCATACCAAAGCTGCATCTGCAGGACATATTCAGACAAGCGCAAGATCTGCTCAAGGATAATGGTCGGGACCTTTTTCTTTTCAAAGCAAACCCCCGGTTCAAATATATAAATAATATTTATGTAATTATTACCTTTATTTAGCGAAATAAACAATTGACGAAATAATTAGTCATTATGTCATTTCACTTAGCCAGCAAAAAAAAATTCTAATTAATTCACAATAATTGATTAAATGGACAATGGAAATCATACTGGATATTGGGAATCCTATAGGTTATCCAATCTAATGGTCAAAACCCATAAATATACACAAAAGATCCATGTCTAAGCAAAGTCTGTTGCACATTATATAGACGACATAACGCGGAGGTGAACCCGTATCGTGATTTTGCTCCGGTTACCATACCAACTAGTTGAAAGAAATTCTTATATAGGACGAGCGACATTACAAATACAAAGAAACCCGGAATTAAAAGAAAAGGAAAGAAAAGGAAATGGCAGAATCACTCTAGTTCTATCCCACAGCAGATGAAATTCTCTGGGACTCTACAACAACTTGTTGGATGGAGGAGCAGATGATGCTTGGGATGGAGAAGCGATTTTGACCTGATAGGTAGTAGCATTGCCTGCTCCAACGGGCCCAGCAGCTCTCTGATCGCTATTCATGTAGCTCCCGTACTCGTTGCCGTTTCTCGGACACTCCTAATTTTCATTTTATTCATGTTTACCGAGAAAATTAAACACTCCCAGATTCCTTCATGGGAAGTAGAAGTCGGACCATGAAGGAGTAGGGTTTCCGTATGGGTACGACGGCATCGAGTCATTCCTGCCGAGATTTACGGCGTCGCCCTCGTTGCGCGGCTTCAGCAAGTCCATGTACCAAGGCTGGTTCTGCATGGCCTCCACGGCCACGACATCATTCAAGGCAGCATGGTTCTCTGGAGCCGGCTTGTCTGCCTGCAGCTCCGCCGACGCTGCCTGCTCTGAGCTTGGCGCGGACTTCTTCAGCTTCTTGATCCTCTCCTCGATCTCCTTCCCGGTCTTGTCCAGCATCCACCCCAGGTCGTTCAAATCTACGATGGTCAGGCCTTGGAGCCCCTCCCCGACGAGCGCCCGGTACATCACCTGCACGATCTCCCTCTCCCGGTTCTCACGCAGCTGCTTCTTCAGCTGCTCCTCGGCCTTCACGATCCTCTGCCGGATGAACCCTTGCTGGTTCACCATCCGCTTGCTCTGGTCCATCTCCGACATGTTCTTGAACCTTGCGATGGCCCTGCGCGCCCCCAGCGTGGACGGCCACACCTCCGGCTCGGCCTGGTACGGGCTGTAGACGATGGCGCACGCCTCGATCCCACATAGCGTGCTCAGCTCGCTTACCTTCTTCATCAGGCCATTCTTCCTCTTCTTGAAAGTGGCTTTCCTCGCGGCGTCGTTGGCGATGTACGCCACAGTGACTTTCCTCCTAGTCATGGCTAAGGGAATTGGGGCGCTCCGGAAGGAAAACGTTGGACGATCTTTGCCGCGGGGGTCCTTGTTGCCCCTCAGGCGATAAGGGTTTATATAGTGCGAGGTAGAAGATCGCTTTATTAAACGGGGAAATCGAATTTGGGGTAACAAAATTTATTTTTGGGATACCGGGCTGATATGGTATGTGCCCTGGATGTTACAGTCTTTTTTTGCTCAGGTGAACTGTCAAGGGTGGATAAGATCATGCCCCGTTTATGTCTTGCATTTCAATTTCGAACGGGATCAAGGCTAGGATCATGTTCTGGTGCAAGAATTTCAGCACAACCTGAAATCTGGGCAGTGATGAAAAAACTTGTCAGGTCAATTATGACGGATACCTTCTAGAGATTGCCAGATTTGATGTGCCTCTATCCTAGCACATTATCTCAACCAGCCTTTTACGTTGCATGGTCTAATTTGCATTTTATTTTTTCGAATAACAACGGTCCATCGATCCGAGATTGCGGCGGAAAATACCAAAACGATGGCCTCGGCACTGCTGATATGCCTAAGAATTGCTTATGAGATATGTGTGAACAAATCAAGTGATATTTTGTCAAAAAAGAAAAAGAAGATTCAAGCGACGATATACATTCACCGATTCATTTTTACGTCCGTTGCCGCCAGTGGAGGATTTCATTTATATACTAACATTATTGATGTCATGACTTATATAGAATAGTTTACGAGTTTTGATAATGGAATCGGTATGCTTGATAATGAACCTAATAAAATACCCTAATAAGGTCGCTGTATTTTGGATCCTTCGGTTGATTTCCTAGACAAAAAATTCATTCCATTCCTTAACTGGGAAAAACCGAATACGCTCTAAATCTAGGGTTTTGTAATATGTCTCTATATATTTTGGTAGGTTAAGTTCAAAATAGGTACAACCTCAGTAATACTCGTTTGTCTTTCAAGATTCAAGTATGGTTTTGTAATGGAATTAATCAAATTAAATTGTTCACTATTTTAATACCAATTTATCAAAATTTTGTCTAATTTTGTTTGATTTGTTCTTTTGTATTTTAGGTTCACATTTTTTTATTATCAACAAATGTAGTGTAAAATCGATAAATATGACTTACTTTTTCATGGACTAGCCAAACCAAAACTTCATAAGCTACTTATATAACAACTTAAATTAGTTGTATTAGAGCAAATACCAAACCCAACCAATCATAACATTTTTTTTTTGTCGAATAATCATAATCCTACTAAAGGCATTTGCATGACGTTTGATTTATTATTATTATTATTATTATTATTTTCTTTTTTTTTTTTTGGTCGAACAATCATACCAAAGCTGTATTCAGACAAGCGCAAAATCTGCTCAAGGGTAATGGTCGGAAACTTTTTCTTTCCAAAGCGAAACCACCCCTCGGGGTTCAAATACATAAATAATATAAATGTAATTATTACATTTATTTAGCAATTACATTTATTTAGCAAAATAAACAATTGATGAAACGATTAGTCATTATGTCATTTCACTTAACCACCAAAAAATTATAATTAATTCACGATAATTGATGAAATGGACAAAGGAAATCATACCGGGTATTGGGAATCCTAAAGGCTATCCAATCTAATAATCAAAACCCATATATACACACAAAAGATCGATGATTAAGCAAAGTCTGTTACACATTATATAGACGACATAACGCGGAGGCAAACACGTATCGTGATTTTGCTCAGGTTATCATACCAACTAGTTTAAAGAAATTCTTACATAGGTCGAGCAATACTATGAATACAAAGAAACTCAGAATTAAAAGAAAAAGGAAAGAAAAGGAAATGGCAGAATCACTCTAGTTCTATCCCACAGCAGATGAGATTCTCTGGGACTCTACAACAACTCGTTGGATGGAGGAGCAGATGATGCTTGGGATGGTGAAGCGATTTTGACCTGATAGGTAGTAGCATTGCCTGCTCCAATGGGACCAGCAGCTCCCTGATCGCTATTCATGTAGCTCCCGTACTCATTGCCGTTTCTCGGACCGCTGTCCCCGTGTTTCGCCAGCTCTTTTCGTGCCAGCCGTTCGGCCTTGGTCACGTGCTTGTCCATGTCGGCCTCGGCCTCTTTCGCCAACCTCACCTCGTGCGCCACCCCCGCTCTTGCTTTTGCGTGATCCTTCTCGACCTGCAGATGGGTTTCGTCTCCAAAAAACGTGTTAATTGGTCTTTCTTTTTTGGGAACCTGAGGCTGCTACTTGATTATATTTCGTGTCGGCAAGATCGATACAATCGCATACTAATGGGGATCAAAGGATATCCATGTACCTTCTCCTCGGCCCTCGCCTCAGCCTTGACCTTGCGCGCGGTGTTGAACTCGCTAAACTTCTCCTTAATGGCCTGCATTCTTTCTCTCTCAAAAATGGCTTGCTTGAATGGTTTCACAAAGCTTTCTCAGACATCGGAAGACAATTTATAGGAGATGGAGGGGCATTCTATTCTGGGATCTCCCTCCTTCCTTTGTGGTTGTATTGCCTCCAAGCGTCGAACGTGTGGACGTTCTCCATCAATTCGTGGCTGATGCTTTCTTTCTCAATAAGGATTTGTATAGCAAGCTTGAAAGAAGTGTGCGACGAGAATGGAGTTCGAGGAATGAGATCCGAATTCTAAGTGGTTCATACTTCTGGTCAAACATTAGACATTTTCTCTTTCGGGTCACTTGCTATAATTACCGACAGACATTCTCTTTTGCTGACAAGAAAGACAGAAAGCAGCCAAAACAGCCCCAGAAACTCATGACCATCCAAAACATTGCATCGATATTTAACATTTTATTCAAATTCCTAAAGAATTTAGAGAAATTGTATGTGAATTTACCTATCAACATTTGCTTGTTATGAAAGCTTCATATGTTGTTCTATGGGCCTTTGGGTTATCGGATCTATACGTCCATGTCCCTAAATTATAAAGAAGGAAGAAAGGAAGTTTCGGGGGTTTCGACTTTGATTTTTGACTAAACCCAATATTAACTCTTTGATAGTCTAAAAGAAGAAGTCACAGCATGTATGTCGTAAGATTTTAATTAAGTTGTTTTCTCTAAAATTCACCAAAATGGGTGCCAAGCCCCTTAAGTGAAAACCAAACTCAAAATTGGCAAATACAAAAGACACGTAGCCCTTGTGCTATTGATCGAACAAGTACAGTTTAGAAAGGAGCGTGAACTTGACTTATAAGAATTTCGGGTTCAAAGCCACCATAGTACGAGCATAAATCAAACTCACAAGAGCGAGAATTTACCAAAATAAAATAAAGGAAAGAAAATTTGGATAGAATAAGTAAAAAATCTTGGGTATAGTGTCCGTCTTCTCTTCTTTCCTAAGACATTATTTCATAGTCATAAGTCAATAGGACGCCACTTTCCCACATTTTTCTTGAAGTGTTAACCTTTTTTTGGCATCATACTAATCACTTTTGCCATGTGTGTATTAGTCATTACATGTCAGTCGCCTATGCCACGTGCATGGCCATGATCCCCAGCTTCCCAAAATTCCACGATCATGGCCTAGGCCCCAGGACTAGGGGTGTCAAAATCGAACCAAAAATCGAATTGAATCAAAAAGTTCTATTTTTTTCGGTCTAGTTTTCATTCGGTTCGATTTTCATTAAAAATCAAAGCTTTTTTAACCAGTTCTGTTTTTACCAATTCGGTTAATCCAACCCAACCAATAAAATCTTTAAAAAAATTCATTTTATTTTTTTCTTTTATTTTTTAAAAAATCATTTTTTAAAATTTTTTTTTTCATTCTCTTTTTCTTCTTCTTCTTCTTCATTGGCTGGTTGTCAGCCTTGTGGCGGCCCGGCCGATCGGCGAGGCGAGCTAGAACCTCGCCATAGGCCAATGAGGCCGAGCTTGCCTAATGTTGGCAAGCTCGAGCCCCGCCGGATCCAATCACTTGGGCGGGGCTCGAGTCTTGCCAAAGGTCGACGGACGTCGACGAGGCTTTGGTGATCTCCAGCAAGGCTCAAGCCTTGTCCAGCTCACAGAATCTGGCAAGCTCGAGCTCTCTAGCATCAAGTGAGCTCTCCTCGCCATAGGTTGGCAAGGCTCTAGCTCACCTCTAGTCGATCGCTAGCAGCCACTAGGGCTGGCGACCAGCCAATGAAGAAGAAGAAGAAGAAAAAGAATAAAAAAAGAAAAGAAAAAGAATAAAAAATAATTAAAAATTTTTAAAAACATAAAAAAATTATTCAAGGGGTGCATGTAGGATAAAACACAACAAAAGTAAAAATCGAAAGACCGAACGAACTGGGATTTTGGTTCGGATCGAATTTCGATTCGGTTCAATAAATTTTCTTATCGGTTTGGTTCGGTTCGATTTTTCAAAATAATCAAACCGATCAACATTGGCAACACCGCTGATGTTGGAAAATTTCCCTAAAAAATTTCGATGATAGAGAAACATAATTCGAAGCTCATATCTTAACTATGCAAAGTTGGGATATGATTCCACCAGTATATCAGTCAAATTTCACTAGGTCTTTCATCGCGTAAATTAACTCAAGCCACAAAGTTGCCGCCTATGATTGACACATAACCTCTCATCAATTGTAGATGACCGTCGAATTGTTCAGAGGGTGTGATTCGATAGATCATCCTTGTCTTTCATCTAAACGTTATTTTCGACAAAGGCGCCTTCAATAATCCACTATCTATGAACAAAAAGAGTTTGCGTCTTGTGTCAAAAGGCCAATGCCGCTCTTACCATCAAGTTTTTCAATCCCAAACTTTGTAGTCAGGGCATTGACTGTTCGATTTACACAGTTCAATTCGGCCTCTGCGAGTTGCATCCATGGTCCAAAGGTTTGAGGTAGGGAATGAATTTCCGACTGTCGGTTCACGAGTTTTATTGACGGATTTGGTCGGGATACGTTTGGGAATGCCTTGTGAAGAAGCTACATAAGACCTTATCCGTAAGGTGTTCGGTCCAAAGTTTTGCTTAAAAAAAATGCTCAAAACCTGGCGAGAGACCCCTTTGGTTTAGCTTTGGCACTTTCAAGAAGAACAGCTTACCTCAATTACTAAATATTTTTTATCTTCACTTTACCGTTGCGAGTTTTTTTATAATTTACACGCCATTTTCATTTTCTTCAATTTGCAGAAGTTCACAAAGAAGGAGAGGCAAGTGGTGGTGGCCACCACCGTGCTCTGGTTAGTCCCCTCGGGATCGTGCGCGACTCGGGCATGCCACTCACAAGGCTTGTTGGAGGGTTTGTAATCCTCGCCTGAGGTCTCGCGACCTCTTCCGCCGTGTGGCTGCGATCTTGCACAGGAGTTTCCCTTTGGCAGACGTACTGTCCGTGTCATTTGCATTTTTCAACATAATTTTAACAAAGTTGCTTCACAGTGAGTTTTTTGCACATCAAAAAACACTATTTACTTTGAACAAAAACAGGTTATTTTGCCCTTAATGCAAAAGCTTTAAAAAGGCAATGCCAATCGGCTTTATCAACGGTTTGATATTGGGTTGGTGTTCGATAAAAGTCTTATTTTACATTAAACCTCTTTTGACTTGAGGCTTGGGATTGTGCCGGCTAGCCGAACCCCGATCGGATGAAGCGCCACAAAATATCCCATTGCAACCAACCTGCAAGTGAAAGAGCAGACAAAGAAGAATGAATGAACAATGACTTAGATTTGAGAACAACATTAGAGTACACTTATTTCGCAGAAAATGAAAACTTCAAAGAAAATTTCAAAAAATAATTACTTGTATCGTTCACCCAAATAAAAAAGGAAAAATATTTTCATTATCCGTAAAAATATTTAGACATAAATTATTATTAATAGTGCAAAAAAATTCATTAACAAATAATTTCAGATGACACAAGCTATTTTCTCTAGAGAATTATTTTTTAAATCATTCATTTTTCATAAAAAATGAATTTTATGACTAATTTCATTTTCCAGATTGATAAAGGATTGAGGGTGACACTATATGCTTGAATGGAGGAAAAGCGACGGAGGGAAAGGATTAGAAACTATTGAAGGAATTGAACAAATAATTCTCATTTTTCACTTATATTTCTAATTCAGATTTATTTATAGTTATATAGGGTTAATATCACAAATAGTACACTCATGACCTATTTATCCCCCATTAGCTTATGTTAAATTATACCGAGAATTGTTGGGTTGGATGATACATGACAATAACTCAATTGACATAACAATTTATATCAACTTGAAATAAATTTGTTATATGTGTATTAGTTTAATATTTTTGGTGATTCAAAACTTATTTTGGATAAATTTATAATAAGTATACCGGTTTGGATCTTTTCATAACCCAAAAATTAATATGAAATATTTTTTTCGTAAGTGTACTAATTTAAGATTTTTCATAGTATTAATAAAATGACAGTACTATTTCCACCCCATATAGCTGAATTCACCTTCATTTACAATAAAAAGACAAAATCAATATCAATCTTTCAATTGCACTTTTAGGCAATGGCACCACTCCTTGTTTTTTCTGTTTAGGATAGCTATCACAATTAAGCATTTCACTTATTTGGTCTTTTAGCATATTAAAAAAAAAGTGAATTTTCAAATATTCTTATCATGTTTTACATGATTCGTGTAAAATTATCTTGTTGGCATTAAGGAAAAATGACATTCTCTGATATAACATAACATTGAAAAGTCTCTTCTTCATTATTGATCTTATAACAACCTATCTATTTTTGTCCCTACTATATCAAAAGCTCAATTTCTTGGTAAAATTTTTATTAATTTCATTAGTCTAAAATACATATTAAGTCTCTTTATTTACTCTATCAAAGAATTTAAATTTTTTACTTACTATATTAGCGAGATACTTTTATACGGAGTATGTAAGACATTAGAGGAGTATCTAGCAATACACTAAAAACATTATGCACAATAAATGAGGTATCTTGATTTTATTCGTAAACAATTCACTGACGATATTCATTTTTGTCAATCCAAACTGATGAAATTTCACTTGTATTTTAAAAATAAACTCTTACTTTATGCAATATTTTGATTTAATTAAATTTTATCTACCTAACAATTTATCCATAAATTTAATCAACAATATAGAAAAAAATTTCTTTAAAATTTCTCTTTTCGACAAAACAAATTTTGTTGAAAGTAATATCTAACAATGACAAAAATTTTAATATTCATGAAAAATCAGCAATGAACAAAAACTAAACATGTGGAATTCTTTATCAAGTAATGAAAATTTGGGGGCACCAGTTTAAATTGAAACTAAACGTAATTTTATCTTTATAGTGCAACTCGAGTGGATTTAGCCATTATAGAGGTAGAAATAGCACCGCCCTCAAATCAATTTTATAATAAGATATTTATGTCCATATACATCTTTTTTCATTCATTTTTTTTTTCTAATTAGCATCTAAGCAAATAATATAACTCAATCCCCACAAATTATTTTCTCCTCCCATTTACCACCATTATCCAAACTCTTTATTGTTCTACCAAATCGGCCCAGCCGTACCCGAGCGTCAGCATCGCTTCCGAACGGACGCAAGAAACAGCAGCAGCGGCAGCAGCGAAGGTCGAGTTTTCGGCTGTTTCTGTTCGAGCATTCGCTGGTTTCGTGTCTGCGCGACCGGGTACGAGGAAGACCCATTTGAGGTTTCTCTGTGATCTTCATCGTGGAAGGAGTTTCTGGCTGAGTCCTGTTGGAATCTGCCTCTTTGGAGTCGGAGAAGGGTAGGTTCCATGGCTTCGTTCTCCTCCAGGGATGGCCGGGAAGATCAGGTACTGAGCTCCGTTACTTTACATACAACGCAACCCGACGTTGCTTCTTTCCAGTGTTGCGTGAGTAGTGAATCGGGTCGGGGCTTCGACGATTGAATTGCGCCTGTGCTACTGAGTTTGATTGTCCCCGCGCTTTGAATTTGCCGCTGGATATGAAGTTTGGGGACGCCTGTCGGGGTTCAAATGATGATGGGTGTTTGGAAAATCTTATTTTTAGCTGGAATTGCTGAGGGATGAAGCTTCAGATGTTGTTCGGCTGATTGGAACATTGTATATATGTGTTTTAGAGCGTAGGAGTACTATTCTCCAAATGATTATGGCGCAACAGAACAGAGTAGTAGTCCTCTAAGAATTGGTGATGGAGATTCCATTTTCTTTGTTTTTGTAGGTTTTGGTGGAGGAGAAGTCCTTTGTGAGAGCACTCATACTAAACAGACCCAAGCAACTGAATGCTCTTTCTTACGATATGGTATGTCTCTTATCTGGCTGCTGGATACTCTGTGCAGTTGGGTCTTCCTTCATTCTAACCGTTTGGTTGGGAGTGTTGGATGGGGTTCTTTTGTTATATTGGTTGCCAATTTGCTGTTTCTCTGTTGAGGCTTTTCAAACTAATCATGGGTGTTGCTTTTGGCAAAATGGTTTGTGGAATTTATTTGTTGAGTTTTCCTATCATAGAGCACCTAGAATCCCGCACTTTCAAGAAAGCTCTTTCCACAATCCAAAAACTACTGATTAGTTTCATCATACAGGATAAACTAACATCTGATAGCATTATCTAGCGATCATTATAAAATTTTACTTTCCTGCTCTTGTCTTGCATTTGATTAATACCTTGGAGACTGCATGTGGTTTTGCTAAGAGCAGTAGTAGTGTTCTGCTTAACTTTTTGAGTTTTTATTCTTTTCTTAAGAAAAAATGAATGTTTCCTTTTTATGCAAATTTGGAAGCACTCATTACTAAAGGTCATAGGGAAAGAAGGTTATTATATGAGATGAAGAACCAAATCTGGCGACGCGCACATACTCTTCAAAGATGTTGTTAGTTCCTGCATAAAATACGTGAGTCTGTTTTTAGCACACTTCAGCCCGAATAGCATATTTCTGTTGCATCCAGCGAAATATATCTGTGGAATTGTCATGCAGTAATACCATTGTTTCTTGCTTTTTGAATGCCTTTTCTGCCTTTTGTGGTAGGCACCTTGTTGGCAGTTGGGGTCTGTTGTCATTTTAGATTATTTAAATATGTGTCAGTGACATATTCAACTTTTACTTGTCTCAAGCCTCAATATTTCACATCGTTAATTAAGCTTTGTTTGCTACATGGTTATTGTATTACTATTTGTTACTCTTGTTCGCAGATATCCCGGTTATTGGAACTTTTCCTTGTTTATGAGAAGGATTCTAATGTGAAGTTGGTAATCTTAAAGGTACATTGCTCCATACAAAGCATTTTTTTATGACTGTTAAGAGACCTTTAAATTGCACAAGTGGAAATATCAGAATCATGAGCCTTGAGACTGTCTTTTGGGAGATTGATAGATTCTTTTTGCCCGCTGGAAGATTGGTAGAGTTTATTGGACTTTGTTTGGTGAAATTTCTCATGCTGGTGTACCATCTAGGGCTGTGTGCTCACTTATGTATGTGTTTTACAAAATTGTCAATTTATTAATATGCCTGAGCAGCGCGGTAAATTATGTTTTATTAGCTCCTTTGACTACATTTAAGACCTATTTTTTGGAAACATATCATATACATGAGGACTACTGGTGTACAATATGAGAAATAAATAGATTTCTGGAGCTTTTGGGAGTTGGATGGCCTGTCAAATGTCTGGTTCTGAGTTGCAGAGGTGCACTCTAGCTTCGAATTATTGTTGGCTGTCTATGAATTTTGCATTTGCTCAACCCAAATATGCCTGTCATTGAAGTAATTCATGTCAGCTACAACAAAGTGCTCATCCATTTAGGCTTCACAGCCATGCTTTTCTCAAGTCCAACATCACATTACGGAACAGTTGTCAGATTAATATTTTTGGCATTCATTGTTATTGGCTCCTTTAGATTGCAAGACCTTAAGATTACTTGACATTGTTTGATCCTGTCGCCATTATCTTCTGTTAAAATGTTCTCCTTTCATACTTTGCTATCCCAATTTGGAAATCCTACATATTTTCTTAGTTTGGAGATGACTGTTTTGTTTGTGTTTTTGTTTCTGTAGGGAAAAGGAAGAGCTTTTTGTGCTGGTGGTGATGTTGCCACTGTTGTGCGTGATATCAACAATGGTACAGATCATTTTAGTGGTTTCATGGTTCTTCTCATACTGACTGTAAAGTAAAAAATGGAGCCAAACTGTACTTATATCCCATTGTGAGTAGATGCACTTAAGCATCCAGATTTCCCGTGTCTCAAGGTGAAGTTGCACATGATAATAGTGCCAATTGTGCCAATCTTTTATTAACCTATCGAAAATATCACATTGTCCATCGGCTTCAGACAGTATTTGATCTCTGTTATACGCAATTCATATGGTGTTCATTCGGACTAGGAAAACGTTTGATTGTTGATAGCATTGGTTTCTGTAAATTTGCTAGGAAATTGGAAGTCGGGTGAAATCTTCTTTCGGAAGGAGTTCACTTTAAATTATCTGATGGCGACATACAGTAGACCTCAGGTGATCTGATATTATAACGCGTATCTTCTTGGGAAGTTCATAATAGCGAAATTGATCTTAGTGTATCTAAAGGATCTTCATTTGCATATGTATGTGTAGTCTTCCTTTTTACATTCCGGTTTTAATGAAGGTTTCAATCTTGAATGGCATTGTCATGGGAGGAGGGGCTGGTTGTTCCATACACGGTAGTTTTCGCGTGGCAACAGAGAATACGGTATTGCCTTTTTATGTTGACTTATATTTCCTTTTTATTTGTTAGGCAATTTACTGTTATAGTTTGTGGCAGTCAGTAATGAGTTGTAGAACACAGGTTACTCTTAAGCTTGTCTGATTAAGAGAGTGCATTCCTTGTTTTTTTTTTTTTGGGCATTAGGTGCTGCTGATGTTATTAATCTGTTTTACCATTTCACGAGTTATGGCTGATCTGCAGCTTGACTATTACTGAAAATGCTGGTGAAATTGTTTTAATTAACTAGCATCTCCTTTGGAATAGAGCATGTGTTCCTTGTTTCAAATTCTGGTTGAAGAAAGATCATTATGGTGCATTTTGATATAATGTTATTGTCTGCCCAATCATGGGTGGTTGGGAGAGCAAATAACAGAATTTAAGATTATTATCACTAGAAGTGAGGGTGAACAAGATTCAGTGAAGCAGGAGGATGATAGGAGGTACACAAGTAAGGTAACAGCAGAAGAATATGAGATCTGAGTGCCCAAAAGTGTAACTACCAATGGTGAAAGAAAATAGTTAATCAAGTTGGTTATTCTTACATTGTTCTAGACTCTTCAAGCAGAGACCCTCATTTTACACCATGAATGAAAAACTTTACAGTTTCATTGAAGGTTAGAATTCCTAGAGAGAATGTACAGTGGAGTGGAGCTTGCCGTTTCCCCTATTGGGCTACTTCTGGGGATTTCATGAATATGCTTAGTCCTTAAAGAGCACGTATGTTTGAATAAAGAATGTTTCCCTGGCTTTATACATGGATAATAGACATATCTAGGTGGTCAAGGTTCCACTGAAGTTAAGACAAGACTTTCATAAATTTACTGTGGATTCACTTCTATGTACCTATATATTATCCGATATATGTGACTTGAGATCAGTTGATCCTGCTTAATGAGATTGAAATTGTTGTTTGCTTAATGGATAAGGAACGGTAGATGTCTATTGGCAATTTTTAGAACAGATATTTGCTTGTGGAACATATAATAATGGTTATTTTTCTCAATATCTTTTACCACTTGATCTGCAATTGGTTACATAGCCTAGAGTATCTAACCAATACTGCAGATATGTGTTAATTAAAGTGCCTCATGTAAGCTAGCAGCTGGTGGGTGCTATTGTGGTGATTCTCCAGCTTCTTGTTTCCTAAAGATCATTCTAACCCAGATTTCCAGCAGCTTTTATCAGCATAGTCTGCTTAATCTCGTTGCAGGTTTTTGCTATGCCTGAAACAGCTCTGGGTCTCTTTCCAGACATAGGTGCCTCGTATTTCCTGTCAAGGCTCCCGGGACATTTTGGTAATGGCCAGTGATAGAAAAAGGCACTTTATCTTCTATCTAGTTTTATGAGTTGATATTAATTGAAGATTAAAAGTTTCTAAATTATGGAAGTATGTAGATATATTTATTGGGTAGAGCTATTCAGTTGTTAATGCTGTCAGGAGCATTCTACTGGTAGTGCTTGTGGAAGTGCTAGTCTGTACTATGGATGACTTAGAAAATGTAGGCGACAACCAACACATTTGAGTTCCTGAATCAATATATCATAAGCTGGTGGGCTTCCATCTTATATTCTGCAAATATAGCAAATTTGCTACCGTGTTAATTTGGGATTTAGGAAGCATATTTGTTGGAAGATTGGGAAACATGAGCTAAGAAATAATTTCCTCAAAACGTATGTCGAGAGGACAAACATTGCAATCGATGGAGCGACAAACGATGCATAATAGTGATTATATGGCTAGATGATGCGATTTAATGAAATGCAGGGTTGACATACTTTAGTGACTGTCCACCTTTTACACTTTGATTATCACCGGCAGGGTGATGAGAAGAAAACAACGTTCTTTCTCGTGTTTTGGGTTGAACCTTGGTTTCAGTTGCTTCTGTTTGGAAGATGGATAAATTCCGAGCTGGAATATGCACATTAATTCTTTTTCTTCTTTTTCTCCTTTCAAATGGAAAAATGAATCACGCAAGTGCGACTGCATTCACTTTTTTGGAGTTCTACTGGCACTTTATTTGTGGCATTGGGATCTTGACATTAAAAATCATAAATTATATCATTGGTGCTTTGACCCAAATTGTTAATAGCAGTTAGAAATCGCACAAGAGAACTTATGGAAGAGATTCCTGATGTTGATTTTGATAGATTTGGATCATATGTTATTTAATTTAGTGTTGAGAAAAGAGAACAATCTGATATGCACATATTTAACATGAAGTCCAGGATTACGGTTTTAATTTCTCAGTATCAACCTGCATAATGATGTTTTTGTCGATTATCATTGATATTTTTTATCCTTTTATATCAAAATTAAAGATTCTCCTGGTTTGTGACTAAACCTGATCTTGACACACAAGAACCATTTTCCTAAGGACTAGATTTCAGCTCATATGTCCTGTAATATTAAAGATTAAATCATGCTCTATATTTTGGCTCATATAATCTTATACTTTCTTGGGGATGTTACACATATTCTTGTTAGATTATTTGTATTCTGATACATTTGTTGCCCCTGCTGTCTTGTCTAAAAATTAATATTTACCATGCTTCTTTGTTATCTGTGCCAGGGGAATATCTTGGTCTTACTGGTGCTAGATTGGATGGAGCAGAGATGCTTGCATGTGGCCTTGCAACTCACTTTGTTCCCTCAGTGGTATCCTTCTGCTTTTACTTCAGTTTTGTGTTAATTGCTTGATGAATGTAAAAGCTACCTGGGGAAGAAGGGAAAAGACAAAGCATTGAAGACCAATATGATGTTTTAGTAGTAGAGGTTGTTAGAAAAGTTATGCCAAAGGAAAAGGTGAAGTAGTTGTCAGGAGAAAAGTAAAAATGAAGTACAGAAGAACATTACAACCTTTGCAACTAGTGCTTACCAGAGAAAGCATCCACCTTGCCTTGTCCTTCAGGATTTTCAGAGCTAGGGAAATGTTTGATTGCTTTTCTTTTTACTGCTTTTTTGGGGGGGGGGGTGGTTGTTCTCTTCCTAATAGTGAGGTGCATTTGGAGTCTAGTATGTTGGCTGGAAACCATATAAGTCAACATTGATGCTGATAGATATAGTGACATTGAATATAGCACGATCAAAGACAATCAAAGATTAGATTTAAAAATTAGACAGTGTGGCTGTGGCTGAGAGAACTGCTTGCTTGGTGAATGTGCACAAGTGAAAGAATTAGAAGCGAATGCACATTCAAGAAAGCTTCAAGGATATACCAGTTTACGGTAAGACCAGGGAAATTCAATCTAAGATGATTTAGACCTGTCGAACAATGGCTTCCTCATGTTTCTTCGATAAACTGTAATTATTTGGAAGGATGCCATGTTGGGATTTGTGGATAGAGACTATGCATGAGTTCAAAGTTTTGGGGAAAATCCTTACATTTGGGGTTTTGTGAGGGATGGAATCTTAGAAAGATATGTAAGAAGGAATGCTTATGGAAATTAACCTCAGAGAGTAAGTGAAAAACACTTAATCAAATTGTTGTTGCTGATTTGGGAATGCTGGCAATACTAAATTCATAATAGTTACCTGTGTTCTTGTGCTGGATGGCAGATGTTTATCTTCACACTCATTTCCTGTGGTTATCTGATCTATCTTTGTATATTGACGACATTGTTCAGAAATTGCCATCGCTAGAAGCAGCTTTATACGCGGTAGATTCTAGAGATCAAGCCATAATTTCAGCAATCATTCGTGAATACTCTGAGCTGCCTATTTTGAAAGAGCAAAGTGCATACCATCGGTTAGTTTTGACCTACCAGCCTCTATCTTCTTGTTGAGTTCTCTGTATGGTTTTGCCTGGCTGTCCATGCACAAATGTTCTTAATTAGAAAATACCAAGAAACCTTAAAATGTTATGCATGTGTAAAGAAGATAAATTGGTCATAGATTAAACAAAACAACACAATGTGAAAGAAACAATAACCAAATTAAGGATGTGTCAGAATAGCATGACTTTATTTCCTCTTTTATATGGTGGTAACATGTGTGTAGACTTCCAACTTTACTCAAGAAGCTTGAGTGGCTATGGCGGATCCTGCTGATTCACTCTCTCAATCCATGTCTCATTCATCATTTTCAGGTTCTGTTTTTGACAGGTTGGATGTCATCAATAGGTGCTTCTCACGAAGAACAGTGGAAGACATACTGTCTGCTCTTGTAAGCTGTTGGCGATTTTGCTCTCCATTTCAAGTCCTTGTAGTGTTCATGAGAAAGGGCATCTGCATGTGTACATGCATGAACTCTTTCATGGGGCAATTTCGCAATGCTGATCTGTGCACGTATTGTTGATTTTAACATTTCCTACATCTCTCTTTTGCAGGAGCGAGAAGCCACAAATAAGGTAGATGATTGGATGCTTGCCTCAATTCAGTCACTGAAGAAAGCATCACCAACAAGCCTTAAAATTACTCTTAGATCGGTGAGATCACTGAATCTTTTGATGTGAGAGCTGCAGTGCATTTATTGACGCAACTTATAGATAATGTGTATTATGAATACGGTCGAATGAATTCTAAGATATGCGAACCAACTACTTGTTGTAATGTCGGCTGAAGGGAACGGCATCATTACTCTACTGGGAAACCAAGTTTTTTTGTTCTTCCTTTTTGCCTCAGATCACCTATGGAACGCATATCATGACAACTGTATGCTTGATTTAAATTTTAGAGGTGCAGGCATATACCTAGGACGCCATCTTCTCTCTCAGTGTCTCTGACCTGGATAATGGCTACCAGTATCAATTAAAATGTGGAGAATAAGAATTAATTTAAAGACCTGTGATGGATAGATGAACAAAGTAATAGCTAAAATTCATAGTAGGGTTGAGAAGTGAGGCCAGTGTGCAGTATTTGCTCACTAAAAACTCATGTCAGTGTGCAATAGTGGAATTTGATTCCCTCTCCTTTTATAAAGGTCAAATTGCCTAGAGTATGTACAATTCTAAAAGAGCATTTTATCTGTGATAATTAATTAAGTTGCATATGTACAATTCTAAAAGAGCATTTTATCTGCGATAATTAATTAAGTTGCATAATTGCCTTAGTTTATATTAGAGATAATTGGGGATTTAGCTTAGGCAGGTTATCTTTTTAAAAATTGTGAAATGGTCATACTTACAAGGATTGATCCCGCAATTGCAGATAAGAGAAGGTCGACTACAAGGAGTTGGTCAATGCCTTGTTCGAGAATGCAGAATGGTTTGCCATGTAATGCGAGGCCAAGTCAGCAAGGACTTTTTTGAGGTTCTGTAATTTAATTAGATGATTATTGTATAGTTTCGTTTGAATTTAGGTGATCAATTGACAATTGTTTGTGTAATGCAGGGCTGCAGAGCCTTACTCTTGGATAAGGATAAGAACCCAAAGGTTCGACAAGTGTTCTTTTTCCATTTTTCAGGGATCGTTCCTCCCTTGTTATGAGTTGCTTTACAACGATTTTCATCCTTCTCTGTTGTAGTGGGAGCCTCCTAGATTGGAGCTTGTCACTGACAAGATGGTAGAAAGCTACTTCTCCAAGGTGGATGATGAAGACTGGGAAGATCTAAAGCTGCCCCCCAGATCAAACTTGCCTGCATCTGCATTTGCAAAGCTGTAACTCTCGGTATCGCAGATATTTTCACTATCAATAGATTCAGTGGTGCGAGGAGGACCAAGCTGCAGGATGCCAAATAGCTATCAAGATAAGTACTTGTGGGTTATGGGAAAGGCCGTCACTCCAGTGAACTTTAGACACAATCACCTCTCCTGTATGATCTAAGGCGGATTTAGCCTGCTTGGGAACTAAAATCATGGCGAGCATTTCAGTCTCTTATTTATTTTATATTTTTGGGGAGCCAATCATCGTTTTATACATTCCTCGAAGCAGAATCATAGTAATGTCATTGAGGGAAAGGTTCTTCCTGTGCAGATGGTTTCGACTTAAAAACTTCCACCTTGCTTCTAAGATTCTGCAGACTGCGTGCTTCGCAGCTGCATGCTTCTGCACAAGTTCGTAGTAACTTATAAGAAGTCTAATTGACCAACCACCTGAAACACAAATGTATCTTCAAAGCCTGTTTCATTTTCAAAAGAAATGGTGAAAATTCTCCCTGAGCTTTGTCTAGTTCAACACAGGATGAGCAACCTGGAAAAGGGGCAGTGGCCCTCTACGAATACATTCATCTCAAACGATGGTCGAGCTAGCTGAAAATGTCATGCCATGCATCTTATATGATTACCGATCCTAAGATGAAGTGGGACTTCTATCGGCCGATAGATGGGTAAGAAATTCGATAGGATTCACTAATTGATTGATCTGTGATGGATAGCTCTCTAGTAGGAGTAACTCTCGGATGTGTTGTTTTAATAAAACATTTGTCAAAGTGTGATGCATGTTATACGTTGAACTTGGCACTACTAACACATTACAGTTTGGCATAAGCTTTACCTTCTCTTTGGGATAAGCATAATGGAAATCATAAAATTTATTGCGAAAGTGCAATCTAGTCCTAAAACGTGTCAACTTAGTGCAATCAAGTCTCGTCATTAACATACTATATTATGAACTCATCGCTGCTAAAAAAAAATTACACCTTGAGCAAATTATATATTCTAATATCTAGATTTCAAGGATAGATGGTACAAATAAGTCATATAATATGTCAAATTAGTTAAATCAAGTCTGTTCATTAATTTCGTCCAATTTCACTATTGAAAAACTTACTGCTGTGGAATTTTTCAAATTTTATTTGGGAAAACATGTGCTGCCAATTGGCGTCAAATCAGAGAAAAAAAGCTTGAAGCATTGAAAATCAGTTTAAGAAAAAAAAATTAAAAAAGGGATATAAAATAACAAAACAAAAAGGGATTAAAATGAAGAGGCCAAAAAAGAAATTAAAGCGTGGATCGCCAGCGAGGTGGACCTTGTGCCCCTAGAGTAGGCCTCTCTCTTTCTTTTGTCTGCGACTTCTTTATTATTATTATTATTATTTTGCCTTTTAATCTTATTTTCATTAAAGTTTGGAGAAAAGTCGTGCCGTTTTGGTCCCCATTGAAAATTGATTGCACGATTTCGCTAAGAATTACAGCTTAATTGTAAATATTGAAAGTTTTTGCGCTTGATTATTTTGTCACAATAAATTTTAGGATTTCGATCACACATATCCGTAAATTTTCATTTGGGAAATACCCAACAACCGCTCTCTTTTAAATTAATTTCTGCCCCTCTACTAGTCATTGTATTGGCAGGCCGCATGGAGTAGTTTATGACTAAATAGAACTCATTACCAAATAGGCAAATACCTCAGATTAGATAGTAAAATTATCTCAGCCAAAATTTATATAAAGAATGTTTAAATTAAATCAACTTTTTCATCTGGAGTTAAGAGTACCGGAAATCCTTAAAATAGTGCAAACTGATTAATTTGGTCGGTCAACTTTGTTTTCAGACCAATTAGATATCTTTTTCTATTCTAACCAATCCTTCTGGTCAAAATCGTGATCTAAATCATTGATGCGACCACAAAGTCAACTTTCCAAAGTTATATCAATAAAAAATTACACGGGCAACATCGCAAAAACATCATCCATTACCTAGGCGTCCAATTGATTTTCATCAACGTGTCGACCAACACTATAATAATAGAGAGGGATTAAGATAGAAGAGAAAATATTCTAAAGGCACTATTGAGCTTGGACCGAGGAAAATGATTGAAAGAAATCAAAAGCAATTAGTTGGTTGATTTTTTATTTATTTCAAATCCTGCGGCATCCGTGACATATGGAGGGATTCGGAATATCTGGAACAGTCATCACTTAACAAATCTATTACTTATATATGCATAATATAATATTTATGTCCTAGTACATTTCTTTATCCATTTTTTTCCCATAATGACAGCAATTTAACAATTCCCTATATATATATATATATATATATATATTAAAATGCCTTCTTTTCCAGAATTCAAGCTTACGTGAGCATCGTTTGGAAACCGAAGCAAGAAAAAGCGACAGCAGTAACAGCAGGAGCAGAAGAAGAAGAAGAAGAAGAAGAAGAAAGAAGAAGAAGTTCCATGGCTTCGTTCTCCTCCAGCAATGGCGAGGAAGATCAGGTAACGAGCTCCGTCGCTCTGCAGAGAATGCAAACTCTACCGTGCAGGGAGGCACCGGGGTCCTTTCGTTTGCTTGGGTATTGCATGCGCCGCGAGTCCGGTCGAGGCTTTCGGTCGAGTCGTGCTCATGCTGCGGGAATGGCGACGCGATCGGGGGTTCAAAGGGTGCTGGGTGGTTGTCGATGAAGTTTGTCTTTTTGGCTGGAGTCAGGAATTGGCGAAGCGTGTGATGAAAATTTGCGTTTTTTTTTTTTTTGGCCTTTTTGTGTGCGCGTTACGGCATCGGAAGACTAGTAGCAGTACTTTAAGAAGTTGTAACGGAGATTCGGTTGGCTTTGTTTTTTCGTAGGTCTTGGTGGAGGAGAAGTCGTTCGTGAGGACAGTGATACTGAACAGACCCAAGCAGCTGAATGCTGCTTCGTATCATATGGTAAGTACCTCTCGTCTGGCGTCTGGTTGCTGCGTACTCTGTGCAGCTTGGTCTCCCTTCAGTCTTACTGTTTGGTTAGGAGTGTGGCATGGGTGTTCCTTCGTTACGTCAGTTCCCCTTGTGGCTTTTCGAATTATTCGTGGGCGTTGCTTCCCGTGAAATGGGTTCTTGGAATTTATTTGTTGAGTTTATCCTTATAAGACAGCACCTGAAAGGCTGCACTCTCGAGAAAGCTCTTTCCACAATCCGAAAACTATTCATCAGGGCCTATCATACAGAATAAACTTAATATCTGATAGCAATATCTAGTCTATTGTTTTAAGGTTGGTACAAAGCTCTTGTTTTGCATTTGAAGAATGCCTTGGAGACTGCATGGGGTTTTACTAAGAGCAGTAGTAGTGTTCTGGTTAAATCCTTGGTTTTCTTTTTCCAGGCAAAAATGAATGTGCACTTTTGATGCGAACTTTGGAATCACACATTACGAAAGGTCACAGGAAAGAAAGTTGTTTTATAAGATCAAGAACCAAATCTAGCAACGCCCAAAACACTTCAAGGATGTTGTAAATGCTGCATAAAATAATTGAGTCTCTGTGGCACAATTCAGCCTGAAAGGCCTCTTTTTGTTGTCATTTCAAATAATTTTAGAACATGTAAACCTCAATAGTTCACGTCATTTGTTAAGATGGTTATTATATAATTATTTGTCGCTTTTATTGGCAGATATCTCGGTTATGGGAACTTTTCCTTGTTTATGAGAAGGATCCTTACGTCAAGTTGGTAATCTTAAAGGTACATTGCTTCATTCAAAGCACTTTTTATGACTGTTAAGGGTTATCAAATTTGCATGAGTAGAAACATCAGAATCATCAGTCTTGAGACTGTCTTTTGGGAGATTAATAATTTTTTTTGGCCACTAGAAGGTTAGTAGATTTTATTGGACTTGTTGGTGAGATTTCCCTTGCCGCTGTATCATTTTAGGCTGTGCACTCATATGTTTACATTTACAAAATATATTGAGTTTGTTGTTATGCTTGAGCAGCAAGGTAGATTATGTTTTGTTATCTTCTTTGACTGCATTTAAGACCTATTTGTCATAAACATGGGCACTAGTGGCAGACGAAATGAGAAATAAATAGATTTCTGGAGCATTTTGGAGTTGGATGGCCTCAAATGTCTGGTTCTGAATTGCAGAGGGTGTACTCTAGCTTCCACATTATTGTTGGCCGTTAATGTATTTTGCATTGGTCATTCATTTGGAAAGGTAAGAAACCTAAATATGTCTGTGATTGAAGTAATTCTTGTTAGCTACAAAAAGTTCTCCATATATTTAGGCTCCACAGCCATACTTTTCACAAGTTCCACATCGCATTAAAGAACAGTTGTCAGATTGGTCTTGTTGGCTTTTAAGATTCATTGAGGAGATGATTGTTGGCTCCTTTAGATTGCAAGACCTTATTAGAGCTTGACATTGTTAGATCTCATAACCATTTTTTTTCTGTTACCATGTTCTTCTTTCATACTTAGCCTTCTCAATATGGAAGTCCTACATATTTTCTTAGCTTGGTGGTAACTGTGTTGTTGGTACTTCTTTTTCTGTAGGGCAAGGGGAGAGCTTTTTGTGCTGGTGGTGATGTTGCAGCTGTTGTGCATGATATCAACAATGGTACAGACATTTTTGTTGTTTTATGGTTCATCTCATACTGATTGTAATGTAAAAAAAATGGCCAAACTGTACTTATATCCCATTTATAAGTGGATGCACTTAAGCATACAGTTTCCACTTGTCTCAAGGTGAAGTTTCATATGTCATTAGAGTAAAATCCTGCCAGTCTGTCTTCCATTTATATTTCAAAGAGATCATGTTGTCTATCAGTTTCAGACGAGGCATGATCTCTTTTATATGCAATTCATATGGTGTTCATTTGGACTTGGAAAACGTAAGTTGTTGACAATATTGGTTTGTATAAATTGTTAGGAAATTGGAAGTCAAGTGCAAGCGTCTTTCGGAAGGAGTATGTTGAAAGAGAGAGTTGTATTCACTTAATCTGAATTGCTCTGATACCATGTTGAAAGAGAGTTGTATTCACTTAATCTGAAAAGATTACAAGAATACATACAATATATATATGAGAAACCCGGGGGATGTAGATATCAAACAATCCCAACTTGTTACATAAAAGATTCACTCTATTTTCTCGTAAAGACTTAGTAAAAATATCTACAAGCTGATCCTCCGTTCTTGTATGTTGAAGAGTGATCTCTCCTTTCTGAACTTTTTCTCGTATAAAGTGACAATTAATCTCAATGTGCTTGGTTCGCTCATGGAAGACGGGATTGTTTGCAATATGAATAGCTGATTGATTGTCACAATATAATATCGATGGTTCTGATGTTGACATCCCAATTTTTGACAATAACATCCTCAACCAGAGCAATTCACCAGTCACATGTGCCATTGCTCTATATTCTGCTTCTGCACTTGATCGCGAAACCACATGTTGTTTCTTGCTCTTCCAGGCAACTAAATTACCTCCAAGAAATACACAATAACCCGATGTAGATCTCCTACTAGTAGAACATCCAGCCCAATCTGCATCAGAAAAACCTGTGGTATCCAGATGGCCATAATTCTTGAAAATTAGTCCTTTACCTAGTGCTCCTTTCAAGTATTTGATAATTCGAAGCACAGCATCCCAGTGAATAGTCCGAGGAGAACCCATGAATTGACTTACAACACTAACAGCAAAAGATATATCAGGTCTCGTGACGGTAAGATAATTCAACTTACCAACTACTCTCCGATATTTCATTGGGTCATGTAATAATTCTCCATCTTCTGCATCAAGTTTCACATTGGGTTCCATAGGAGTATCAACTGGTTTTGCTCCAACAAGTCCAACTTCATCAAGAATGTCAAGAACATATTTTCTCTGGGATAAATTTATACCAGTATGTGAGTAAGCAACCTCAATACCTAGGAAATACCGCAGACGTCCCATATCCTTAGTATTAAACTGTGTATGCAGAAATAGTTTGAGTCGTTGAATACTATCTGAATCACTACCAGTAATGATAATATCATCCACATATACCACCAAAAGAATACAACCAGCTGAGGAAACAGAACTGAATACTGAATGGTCTACTTGACAACGCTTTAATCCAAACTTGATAACAACATCGCTAAACTTACCAAACCAAGCACGAGGAGATTGCTTGAGTCCATATAATGCCTTATGTAAATGGCATACCGGATTCTCCCCCTGAGCAACAAATCTAGGTGGTTGCTCCATATACACCTCTTCAGTCAAATCACCATGTAAGAACGCATTCTTGATATCTAATTGATGAAGAAACCATCCAAACCGCGTTGTAGAGAAATAAAGACACGAACAGATGGAATTTTGGCTACAGGAGAAAAAGTGTCAGCATAATCAACACCATATGTTTGAGTATATCCTTTGGCGACCAACCGTGCCTTCAATCGATCTATGGTGCCATCAGGGTGGACCTTAATCGTGAAAACCCAACGACAACCAACAGGTTGCTTTCCCGAGGTAGGGTAGTGAGCTCCCAAGTGCGATTCTCAGTGAGTGCTTTCATTTCATCCTCCATGGCTTGTCTCCAACCAGGATGAGCAAGAGCTTCAGTAACACTTCTAGGCACAGAAATAGAGGATAAGGACGATACAAAAGTAGAGAAGGTAGGGGATAAACGATCATAAGACATAAAGTTGCTAAGAGGATAACGAGTTCGAAGACAATCAGACAAACCAGAATAAAGTGTATAACAATTGACAGGACGTCCAACACAAGAACGTGTACCTTTTCTAGTAGCAATGGGTTGATTAGGATCAGGAACAGGATCAGGATCAGGATCAAAGGATGGCACAGCAACTGATGAGGGATCAGATGAATCAGGTGATGGCCGTACTGTTGTGATGGGAGTTGTTCGTCGTCTATGGTAAGTTTGATCAGCAAACTGAAATCCTGTTGACGATACTGGAGGAAGTGAGATTGGTGGAGGAATGGGTAAGACACACTTGTCATTGTTAGGAGACACCGTAGAGATTGTTTGAGTATTATAGTATGGCTGGTCCTCAAAAAATGTCACATTTGCCGATACAAACACATGGCGACTAGTAGGATTGTAACATTTATAGCCCTTCTGAGTTCGAGAGTACCCAACAAAGACACATTTTGTAGCACGAGGAGCCAACTTATCAAGACCTGGAGTTAGAGCATGGACGAAACAAACACATCCAAAGACACGTAGAGGTAATGCAAAGGGAGGACGATTTGGATGTAAAATGGAAAAAGGTGTCTCCCCCTGAAGAACGGAAGTTGGAAGTCGATTAATTAAGAAGCAAGCTGTAAGAACAGCATGTCCCTAAAAGGTTTTCGGTAGATGCATGTGAAAAAGAAGACAACGAGCAACGTCAAGAAGATGGCGATTTTTACGTTCAGCTACACCATTTTGTTGTGGTGTATATGAGCAGGAAGTCTGATGAATAATCCCATGGGAATAAAAAAAAGGTTGAAAACTAGAGGCAACGGCAAGATACTCCTTGGCATTATCAGATCGTAGAGTTTTCACAGAAGTATTAAATTGATTTAACACTTCAAAATAGAATTGACGAAAGCAATGAAAAATCTCAGTACGATCTTTTATTAAAAATAACCAAGTCATTCGGGAAAAGTCATCCACAAATGTAACAAAGTACCGAAAACCAGATGTATCAAAAACACGACACGGACCCCATACATCTGAATGAACCAACTCAAAGGGACTAGACACACGACTCTGAAAGCGAGAAGGAAATGAGACTCTATGGTGTTTTCCAAACTGACAAGCTTTACACTCAAAAGTACTCACAAACTCAGATGCTGGAAACAATCGTCGAAGAATGTTTGGTGGTGGATGACCAGCACGACAATGCATCCGATATACATAAGTGGATGTATGATTCCTAGCTGCTGCAGCTATCACCTTCTTGTCTAGATAGTATAGGCCATTTGATTCATGTCCCCCACCAATCATCTGTCCAGTCCTCAGATCTTGAAAAACACAATGAGAAGCAGAAAAGGTTACGGAACAATTTAGTTCTTTAGTTAATGAACTAATAGAAATCAAATTGTATGGAGATTTGAGATGAAGGATAGATGACAAAGAAGGGGAGGAACTCAAATGGGCATTTCCAGTAGCAGTAACTTGAGAAACGGAACCATCGGCTAATGTAACATAGTTGGACACCCCAAGAGGTGTGGAATGTAACGAAGACAATAATTTAGAGTTACCAGCTATATGATGAGTAGCTCTAGAGTCTATAACCCAGGAGTCTGACACTGTATAAAGTAAACATGATGAACTACCTTTTGAGCCATGTGCTAGAGTGGCAATGGGAGCTGAAGTTCCTGTCACCTGTTGGGATCGAATCCAAGCCTCATATTCAACACGTGTCAATGTAACTGAATATGTTGTATTCTGCACATTAGTAGGATCTGGTTGAACTGGTGAGGAAGAATCTTCCACTTCAGCAAATGCAGCAACAGTGGGTCGAAGTTCTGGATGAAGCGTGTAGCAGTGAGCTTCTGTATGTCCAGCCCTCCGACAATGGTTACAATAACGAGAGCCGCGGCTACCAATGCTTCTATCACGACCACCACGACTTCCACTCTGAATAAACCCACGTCCATGACCTCGATAACCACGACCACGAGCACCACGTCCACTAGAGCCATGAGAAATCATGGCACTTGTCTCTAAAGTTGTGGTTGAGATCTTGTCAGTAGGTGTCGAGCGCAAGGCTCGAGAGAAAACCTCATCAACTGTAGGAAGGGAGCTTTCGGACGTAATCTGCTATCGAAGGGAGGAATATTCAGGCCCTAGTGCTTTAAGAAATAGTATCACTCGAAGATCCTCTTGGCGTTTGACTAATACATTCGGATCATTGGAAGCGGGAAGATAAGCATCTAGTTGTCGGCAAAGTGTAGTGAAACGAGCATAATATTCAGATAGAGACTGGTCTCCACGCTGAAGATCAAACAAGGCCTCCCATGTGTCACATACTCGTGTCATATTATTTTGGCCGGAATAAAGTAGAGCACATTTATCCTAAATTTCCTTAGCAGAATTACATTGAATGAAGTGAGGGCTAATCTTCGGATCCATACTATTCCATAACAATGTACGGATCATTGCATCTCCGGCAATCCAATCATCTACTTTACTCGTATCCAAGGGCATTGTAGATGTAAGATAATCATTCTGTCTAGTTGCAGTAAGATAAACTTGTACAACTTTAGACCATGATGGATAGTTAGTGCCATCCAACTTGACAGATGTCAATTGGAAATGCGTCAAACCAGTAGATGGTGCAAAAGCCATCAGTATTAACTCCACTAAACTCAAAGTGCTCGGTTATTGAACTCCAATAATGCAATGAACTAGACAGGTTGAACTCAAGAATCGACTAAATCCAATAATAATGACACAATAACCAAGCACTTAACTCCAGTAATCAACCACAAAATAACAAATAGAAACGAGGGTTCAACCGGTCCACCACTGTGTCAATGTACTCTACTGAGAGGCCATAAAACCATACCAACCAGCACTTCAAAGATTATGAAAACCGTCCAACACTTTAAAAATCACTACGCACATACCAACCAGCCCTCCAAGAAGCGATATACTCCAGTGAAAATCCATAAATGTATACTGGACAGTGAGCATGTATTCAAGACCAGACTAACATCAAAGCAATGCGCTACATTCACAATTATAGAGATCAACTCAGACACGATTGGCTTTTGCATGAATTCACAAACCTTGAACAAGAACAATAACTGAGCACGACTGATGATTAGAAAAGATAGGTCCTTGGGATGTCACCAATGAGATTCAACGCTGGTGATGAAGGAAGGAACCTGAATCTGAGTGCTCCAACTTAAGAAGACGAACTGCCTGAAGTCTCCCAACTCCACAGGAAGCCTCGAGAGGGTGACCTGTCGGTTTGTGGTCTAGAACACGCATCCAATCTTCTTGCCGAGGACTCCGGACGAAAGGACCATGTGTCCCTTGCCTTATCAGCGGTGCTCAACACTTGTCTATCCCCCACGCCGTGAAAATAGATAATGCGTGCTAACCCCGACCAAATTTTTTTGTGATGAGAGAGAGGGCCCTCGGTAGTGATTTTGCTGCATGGGCTTCAGCGATTGACGTGTGACGACGAGAACGCTGATGAAGGACGAGGGCTTCTTGCGTTGGGCGACGGATCCGAATATGAATTTGTATCTAGCGACGCAGTCTCTTTTTTTTTTTTTTCGTTCAATATTTCTGGATGAAGGCAGTTGAAGACGATTTGGATGAAACAGGACAAAATAGTGATCAAGAGGATGAGAAGGTCACTGCAGGGTTCATCGGTGCGGGTCAAGATGAAAATAGTGATGGAGACCGAGAGAGACAAAATTGCGCTGGTGTTAAAGATGATTGAGGACACGACAGATCTGGAATTCAAACCTTAAAGAACCGGCATCCTCTCTGATCTGCTGTGTAGAAGAGAAGCGCGCTGCGTCGATGACCTTGCTCTGATACCATGTTGAAAGAAAGAGTTGTATTCACTTAATCTGAATTGCTCTGATACCATGTTGAAAGAGAGAGTTGTATTCACTTAATCTGAAAAGATTACAAGAGTACATACAATATATATATGAGAAACCCTAGTAACCCTCTCAAGATTAAGTATTGACTACTTTGCCCTTATTATTATTTCCTAACAGAGTATACTTTTTGTTGGCTTACATTTCCTTTTTATTTGATTGGAGACCTATTGTTTTGGTTAGGTTGGGAATGTTCTATTGTGGTCATCAATGGTGAGTGGCGGGGCACAAGTTACTTCTCAGCTTGTTTGAATTAAATGATATCTTAAAAACGAATATCTTCTGCGTTAGGTGTTTTGCTGATGTCATTAATCTCGCTTACCATTTCACTTGTTATGGCTGCTCTGCAGCCTAAGTATCTTCCAAAATTGCCGGTGAAATTGTTTTTGATAACCGACAGTTCCCATAGAATAGGACATATGTTCCTTGTTCTAAATTCTGGTTGAGAAAAGATCAAATACTGAATGCAAAAGAAAATACGTAATGAATCCCTTATTGTTGCAACTTGCATTGTTCTAGACTCCTGAAGTGTAGACCCTAATTTTTCACCATGGATGAAAAACTTGGTGTCATTAAAACATAGTGGTATTAGGGAGAATGTACAATGGAGCACAGCCTGCCATTTTCCCTTCTTGGGCTACATCTGGGAATTCCATGAATTGGCTCACCTGTAACAAGTGAGTATATTTGAATAAAGAATGTTCCCTGGCTTTGTATATGGATAATATACATATCTAGGGGGGCAAGATTCCACAAAAGTTAATACAGGACTATCATAAATTTACTGTGCATAAGACTTACATGTTCCTATATATTATTTGAAATAGTGACTTAAGAGGATCTATTCGAGTTGACCTCCCTTATCAATATAATTATTGTTGTTTGCTTAATGGATAAAGCTGGGTAGATGTCTACTGGTAATTCTTAAAACAGGAGTTTGCTTGTGGAATATGTAATGGTTATTTTTTCGGTAACTTTAACTACTTCTTATGCAATTGGTTACATAACCTAGAGTATCTAACCAATACTGCGGATGTGTTAATTTGAGTGCTTCATGCGAGCAAGCAATTGGTGGGTGCTGTTGTGGTTGTTGATTGTCCAGCTTCTTGTTCCCTATACATCGTTCTTATCAAGATTTCCCAGACTTTCTATCCAAAGCATAGTTTGGTTGATCTCGTTGCAGGTTTTTGCTATGCCCGAAACAGCTCTAGGTCTCTTTCCCGACATAGGTTCCTCATATTTTCTGTCAAGGCTCCCGGGACATTTTGGTAATGGCCCACAAAATAGGCAAAGGCACTTTATCTTCATATCTAGTTTTGCGAGTCAATATTCAATTAAGATAAAAGTTTTCGACTTCTAGAAGTATGCACATATACTTGTTGGTTAGAGGTTCGTAGTTAATTCGTGGAGCATTCTACCGTTAGCGCTAGTGAAAGTGCGAGTCTCGAAATATAGGATAAGTTAGAAACTTTGGTGACAGCCAAAGCATTTGAGTTCTTGAATCAACAAATCATAATCTGGTGGGCTTTCATCTTTTATTCCGCAAATATAGCCAATTTGCTATCGTGATGATATGGTATTTGGGAAGCATATTCTTCGAAGATTGGGAAATTTGAGACAAGGAAATTTTCCTCAAATCATATTTCAAGAGGACAAACGTTGCAATCGACGGAGGCGACTAATGATACATAATAATGCTACTTAATGGATTGCAGGGTTGGCATACTTTAGCGACCATCCACGTTTTACACTTTGATACCTTGTGGCTGGAGGCTGATAAGAAGAAAACAATTTATTTCTGGTGTCTTGGGTTAAACCTTGTTTCTATGGAGATTGATAAATTCCCAGCTGGAATATGCACATTGATCTTTTTCTTTTCCTCCCCGTTTAAAGCTGATGGATGAATCACACAATGGTGATTGTATTAAGTTGTTTTGAGCTTCTACTGGCACTCCATTTGTGGCTTTGGGATCTTGACATTACAAAACCTAAATTAAACTGTTGATGCTTCGACTTGAATTGTTAATAGCAGTTAGAAATTGCACAAGAGGACGTATTGAAGAGATTCCCAATGTTGATTTCGATAAATTTGCATCTAAGATTCTATGTCATTCAATTTAGTGTTGGCAAAAAAGAAAAATCTAATATGCACATCTTTAACCCGAAGTCCAGTGTTATAGTTTAAGTTTCAATACATCAACCGGATAATGATGTTTTTTGTCGTTTACCCTGATCTTTTATCCTTTTCTATCAAATAAAAATTCTCTTAGTTTGCAACTAAACCTGAACTTGACATACCATTTTTCCTGTGGACTAGATTTCAGCTCATATATCTTGCAGTACTATCACGCACTACATTTCAGCTAGAATGTTCTTGCTACTTTCTTGGGAAGTTAGACATATTCGAGTTAGATTGTTCATATTTTGTTAAACTTGTTACCCAATGTCTTGTCTTTATATTAAAATCCACCATGCTTCTTTGTTATCGATGCCGGGGAATATCTTGGTCTTACGGTGCTAGACTCGGATGGAGCGAGAGATGCTTGCATGTGGCCTTGCAACTCACTTCGTTCCCTCAGCGGTATCCATCTGCTTTTAATTCAGTTTTGTGATTATTGCTTGATGAATGTAGAAGCTACATGGGGAAAAAGGGATAAGGAAAAAGCATAGAAGAGTAATAAGATCTTTGGCACTAGCGGTTTTTAGAGAATTTTTGCCAAAGGAAAAGGCGAAGGAGTTATCGGGGGACAGGAAAAATGAAGTATAGAACACCAATACAACCTTTACAACTAGCGCTCATTCGAGAAAGCATCTACCTTACCTCGTCCTTCCTTTAGATACTCAAAGCTAGGAAAATGTCGATTGCTTACGGGGTAAAGTTAAAGAAAAGGTGGAACAAAATGAGAAAAAGAGCTTAGATTGCTACATAGGAATGAATGTGACATAACTCCATGGAATCACGTTTCATGGGAAATGGCGAGGTTGGAGATAGAGACAATCATAGCAAGAATCAATTTGATACTATTGCAGATTGTTTGCGAGAGTGCAAAATATATAGCTTATGGCTATTCTCTAGTACAAGCATTTATATTTATAGACTGATGTCCTCACTGAATAGTTCTCATCTATGCTTAAAGAAGGGGACACACATTACTTTTGTTTGTGTGAGGAGATGAAGATTGTCATATTGACAGAAGCAAAAAGGTGGATTAGTTTGTTATATCGTTTCACAACAAGAAAATGATTTCCTTTCAAGTCTTTTCTATTTTGGGTCAAATGTCTTGTTTGGTTTGGGGGTTGGGGTTGGGGGTGGGTTCTCTTCCCCATAGTGAGGTGCCTTTGGAGCCATTATATGTTGGCTGGAAACCATATAGGACCACATTAATACCAATAGCTACAGTGACATCTCGAATATCATTTAATATTGCACGATAAAAATTAGATGTGGAAATTAGATAGTGTAGCTGAGAGAACTGCTTTCTTGGTGGATGCACACAAATGAAAGAATTATAAGTGAATGTAGATTGAAGAAAGCTTCAACGATATACCTGTATGCAGAAGACCAGGGAAATTCAACCCAAAATGGTTTAGACCTGTTGAACGATGGCCTCCTCATGTTTCATGGATAAAATGTGACCGTTTGGAAGTGGGCTGTGTTGGGATATGTGGATAGACTATGCTCGAGTTTAAAGTGTTTGTTGGAAATGTTGATCCATTTTCTAGAATTCTCTAGAATTCCCTAGATGAATTTTCTAGAAGAAAGAAGAAATTTCCAGCATGTAAGAGAAGTCTAGAGAACTCTAGCATTCAAGAGAAGTCTAGAATGTTGTACTAAGGTGGTGACTCATGCCTATAAATAGGCTTGTAGTTTATTCATTTGTGTGTGAGAGGTCCACCTTGTGTGAGAGGTGAACCCTCCACCTTGTGTGTGAGGTGAACCCTCCACCATGAAGGGAGCTAAACATAAAAACCACACATCATGCTCCCTCACCAATACCTCCTTCAACTATTGTAAAATTATTTTCATAAACTAGTTAAACTATCCTTGTCCCGTGTCTATCCCTTGCTATCTCATCCCTTGTCCATCATCTACAAACTATACCATACACTTGCACACATCACTAACCAAAAACTATAACTAATACCAAAACCATGCTTCGGCACACTCACATCCAAAAATTTTCTAACATGGTATCAGAGCCAGGTTTATCGGATGGTTATGGGCGTTTGTCCTCACCATCCTCAACTAAAAAGGCCAGAGCCCGAGCGAGAGCCAACAGAGCCAGAGCCGGAGCCAAAGCCAGAATCAAAAGCCAGAGCCCGAGCGAGAGCCAATAGAGCTAGAGCCGGAGCCAGAGCCAGAATCAAAGGCTAGAGCCCGAGTGAGAGCCAAGAGAGCCGAGCCGGAGCCGTGAGCGAATCAAAGCCGGAGCCAGAGCCAGAGCCTACGAGAGCCAGAGCCAGAGCCCGAGCTAACAACTACAACTAAGAGCATTTTGATGCCCCGAGACATATGGGACATCGTTGAAGAAAAGACATGCACATTCAAAGGCAAGTGCAAGTGTTTCGACAAGAGAATGCAAGGGATCGTGGAATGAAGACGGAATAAAAGACATGGGACAAACTACAATATCCGAAGTATGCCGAAAATGGATCAAGGGGCAGTGTTGGAAATGTTGATCCATTTTCTAGAATTTCCTAGAGTTGCTAAACTTCTAGAATTCCCTAGATGAAGTTTCGGAAGAAAGAAGAAAATGTCCAGCAAGTAAGAGAAGTCTCTAGAAGAACTACAATCTAGAATTTTCTAGAATAAGCATAAGTGGACAACATTCCACATTATTCTAGAATGTTGTATTTAGTCTCTATAAATAGGAAAGAGGGGGAGCGTAGCAAAATAACAAATGTAAGTGAGTGAGAGGTAAACCCTCCACCTTGTGTGAGAGGTAAATCCTCCACCTTGTGTGGGGTAAATCCTCCACCATGAGAGGTCATAGATCTCTACTGTACCTCCATCAAACTATTTTGTTCAACTAATGAAACTATTTTCCCCATATCTCATGTCCTATATCCTTCAATTATCCTATCTTGTCCCTTGTCCATTCTCTACAAACTATACCATACACTTGCACACATTGCTAATCAAAAACTATCATCGATATCTAAAACCATGCTTCCGCACGCACACATCCTAAAATTTTTTTAACAGTGTTGAGGGGAAACCATCGCATTTGAGTTCTAGTAAAGGATGGAATCTTAGAAAGATGTATGAGAAGGAATGCTTATGAAATTTAACCTCAGATAGAAGTGAAAATGCTCAGTCAAATTGTTGTTGCCAATTTGGGAATGCTAAGGCAACACTAAATTCATCAGAGTTACCTGTATTCTTGTGCTGGACACAGACGTTCATCTTTGCTCTCATTTCCTATGGTTATCTGATTTCTTTTTGTATATTTATGACATCGTTCAGGAATTGCTGTCCCTGGAAGCTGCTCTACACTCAGTAGATTCCAGTGATCAAGCCATAATTTCAGCAGTCATTGGTGAATACTCTGAGCTGCCTATGTTGAAAAAGCAAAGTGCATACAATCGGTTAGTTTTAACCTACCATTTCCCCCTATCTTCTTGAGTTTTCCGTATGGTTTTGTCTAGCAGTCCACAAATGTTCTTATCCTAGAAAATACCAAGGAACCTTGAAAATTTTGTTACGTGGAAAGATGATAAATTTGTGTATGGAGAACAAAATAACATGAAAGAAGGAATGGAAGTCAAGTTGAAAAAGTGGATTCTTACCCAACCAAGGATGTGTCAACATTGCATGACTTTATTCCCACTTTTATGTACTGGTAACACGTGTGTGGACTTCCAACTTTAACTCAAGAAGCTTGAGTGGCTAGCAGCACACCCTGCTGACTCACTCTCAATCAACGTCTTATTTATCAGTTTCAATTTCTGTTTTTGACAGGTTAGATGTCATCAATAGGTGCTTCTCAAGAAGAACTGCAGAAGACATTCTATCTGCTCTTGTAAGCTGTTGGTGATTGTGTTCTCCATTTGGAGTCCTCATTGTGCTCCTGCAAAGGGCTCTGCATGTGTGCATGCATGAGCTCTAAGCTCTCTGATGGGGTCATCTCTCCAAGGTGATCTGTGCACATTATTTTGATGCAAGATTTCCTCGATGTCCCTTTTGCAGGAGCAAGAAGCCACAAATGAGGTAGATGATTGGATTCAAGCCTCACTTCAGTCGCTGAAGAAAGCATCGCCAATAAGCCTTAAAATTTCCCTTAGATCGGTAATCTTTTGATGAAATATCAACAGTGCAATTTTTTAAAACAACTAACAATTTATAGATTATGTGAATTGTGAATATGTTCGTATGATTTCCATCTAAGATGCGCCGACCAACTTCTTGTTCTGATGTCAGGTGAAGGAATGACATCAAGATTCTACTGAAAAACCGAAATTTCCTTTTCTTCTCTTTTTACCTCGGATTACCTACTGGAACAGATATCAGGACAACTGTGTGCTTGATTTAAATATAGAGGTGCAGGCATATGCCTTTAACGACACCTCGTGCATGAGTCTCTGACCTGGATAATGGCCACCAGTATCGATTAAAACGTAGGGAAGTCATTCACAAATTCACTTAAAGACCCGTGATAGGATAGATGAACCAAGTAATTGCTAAAATTCATAGTTGGGCTGAGACGTAAGGTCAGTGTGCAGTATTTGCTCACTGACAACTCGAATCAGTGTGCAATAGTAGAATGCGACTCGCTATCCTTTCATAAAGGTCAAAGCACCTTGAGTATGTATAATCACGTCATTATTTTGAAAGAGCATTAATTAAGTTGCCCAACTCCCTTTGTTGATAGTAGAGGTAAGTGGGAATTGAGCTGAGGCAGTTGACCTGTTTGAAGATTGTGAAAATAGTCATACTTCTAAGTGTTGATCCGCCAATTGCAGATAAGAGAAGGTCGACTGCAAGGAGTTGGCCAGTGCCTTGTACGAGAACACAGAATTGATTGCCATGCAATGCGAGGCGAAGTCAGCAAGGACTTTGTTGAGGTTCTGTAATTTGATCGGATGATTATTGTATAGTTTTCGCTTGAATTCAGGCGGTAAATCGACGCTTGCCCATGTGATGCAGGGCTGCAGAGCTGTGATCTTGGATAAGGATAGGAACCTAAAGGTTTGACAAGTATTCTCTTTCCATTTTCAGATGTCCGTTCCTATTAATTTAAGGGTTTTGTTAGTATAATAGTTTTTGGACTACCGTGAGAGTAATAGTTTATTGTAAGCTATAAGTTCTTGAAGGAGTGAGCTCTACAATAATTTATAATTATTTATCATGAGTTCCGATACAAAGATTTTCTCCTTCTCTTATGTAGTGGGAGCCTCCTAGATTGGGCCTTGTCACTGACAAGATGGTGGACATCTACTTCTCCAAGGTGGATGATGAAGACTGGGAAGAGCTGAAGCTGGGTCTGAAGTGGGAGCCTCCTAGACTGGGCCTTGTCACTGACAAGATGGTGGACATCTACTTCTCCAAGGTGGATGATGAAGACTGGGAAGAGCTGAAGCTGGCCCCTAGACCGAACTTGCTTGCATCTGCTTTCGCAAAGCTGTAGCTCTTGGTACCGAAAAATATATTTGGGGTTTAACCCATGGGGTTGGTTAAATAGAAATAAAATGAATCTGAAATTTCATTTGATTGGTTATATACAAACTAAAATTAGGTCTCCATTCTTAAAAGAGAAATGATTTGCACGGATCACTCTCTAGTTGAAGCGACCCATAAGTGCTATTTCAATAAGACATTTCTTAAAAAGTGATGCATGCTATTCTATGAACTTGTCACCAGTAAAATACTCCACTTTGGCATAAGCATTAGCTTCACTTTGGGCAAATTATATCATTCTAACATTGGTTATTAGATTTTGTCCAAATCCTAAAAGTTATTTCCGAAGTATAATCAAGTAAGTTCTAAAGTTTATGATATTGATGCAATCAAATTCTTTCATTAGTTCCCTCCAATTTAGTTAAAAGATAATTTCTAATGCGATTTATTATCTTTTGAAAACACGAGGCAGCGCTTGGCGTTACATTAGAAAAAGCTTGCAACATTAAAGAGAAGTTGAAAAAAAATTGAAGTAAAAATCATAAAAGGATATAAATTTTTTTTTTTTTGAAAAAAAGGGCAAAAGGATTAAAATGGAAAGGCCAAAAATGAAATAAAAGTGTAGATGGGGATTCGGAGGTTGGGTTGAAGGACTTGATTGCATTATCACAAAAATAAAATATTATAGAAACTTGATTGTACAAATTGAACAAAATTTAAGATTCGATTGCAGAAATTTTAAAGTTTTAGGACTTGATTTCATTATCATGATAAGTTTAGAAATTGAAAGATTTGATTCCGGACAACTGATTTTTTTTTTTAATAATTAATTTTAGTCCCTCTATTAGCCAATGCATCACCATAACATGCAGACTCAGTCGCGAGGAGTGAGTACTACATGTCTAAATATTTCCGTGAGATAAAATTCATTACCAAGTACGTGAAATGATAAAATTATCAGAGCCAAATTTATATATGGAAAGTTTAGATTAATGCAACTTTTACATGTGGGGGTAAAAATACAGAAAAAAACCCAAATTCATTGCGAGCCAAACAATTTGATCTGTCAACTTTTATTTTTTTCTTTTTGGACAATTAGGCCTGTCAATTATATACGAAGCGATCCTTCTGTCAAAATTATAATATAAAATTGCTAACGCAAATGTTAAGCTATCTTTCCAAATTCATAGTAATTAAATATAGTAATTAAAGTTACACATGCAGCCTCGCAAAACATCCTATTTTACTTGGGCGGCCAATTATTTACATTGACGTATCGTTAATTCTACATTTGTTAGGACGGAATAAGAGGGAAGAGAAAAAGGTTCTACAAGCAGAACCGTATTTAGATGAGGGAAAGAACAAAGGGAAATGATTTTAAATAAGTTAGGATTGATTATTTCAGTCAATTTTATATTAATTTAAATTCCTTTCATAAGATTCGGAAAATTAGAGAAATTTCGTATTTGTTTCATGGAAAATGAGTGATTTTGGAAAAAAAATTTAAAACTAATTGCTTATATCACTTATAGAATGAATGATCAAAAATATGAATTCTTCTTTCATCAAAATGTTAGGATATAAATTGTTATTGACAATGAAAATATTTCTTATTAACTAATTATTTCAAAGGGTTATAAGTAATGCTTTCTAAAAATTCTACAAGTAATTTATTTTCTAGCAAAACAATCGAAGTCTTGGCCTATTTGTTGTTCTTTCTTGCTTATATCCTTATTTTACATTTATTTATGAATACACAAAGTAATATTTACGTCACAGTACATTTCTTTATTCGTTTTTTTCTTAACAATAATTCCTACAAATCCTCTTTTTTTTTTTTTTTTTTTTTTTGGTAATTATCTAAATAGACTGAATTCCTTCTTTTCCAAGAATCCAGACATACGTGAGCATCCTTCGTTCGACCAACGACTTATCTTTCATTTCTGCGTGTGATCTGGGTACGAGGAAGATCCAGTTTAAGGTTTCGACCGATCGTTTCTGGGCTTCGACTGATTTGAGTTCTTGAGCCGGACGTTGGGTAAAGCCGTGCGCGGGTAGTTTCTCCCTCAGCTTCATCGTGGGAAGAGGAGTTTCTTGATCGAGTCGTGTTTGACTTGCTCTCTCGGGAGGAAGAGAAGGGTAGTCACTCCACGCTCGATCAAGAAGAAGAAGAAGAAGTTCCATGGCTTCGTGTTTGACTTGTCCTTTACGTCAGCTTCATCGTGGGAAGAGGAGCTTCTTGATCGAGTCGTGTTTGACTTGCTCTCTCGGGAGGCAGAGAAGGGTAGTCACTCCACTCTCGATCAAGAAGAAGAAGAAGAAGAAGAAGTTCCATGGCTGAAGAAGAAGAAGTTCCATGGCTTCATTCTCCTCCAGTGATGGCCAGGAAGATCAGGTACTGAGACTCCATTGCTTTACAGAACGGGCAAACTATGCTGAGCAGAGAGTGGTCCTTGGTCCTTCCGGTAATGGGTGAGACGTGAATTGTCCGTGGGTTAAATCTTGGCGAGGCATTCGTGGTTCAAGTGATGATGGGTGTTTGAAAAATCTTATTTTTACCTGGAAGTACTGAGGGATGAAGCATTGGGCTGCTGTTCCGCTGAGTGGAACATTGCGTTCTTTTTTGTTTTCTTTTGTGCTCTAGACAGAACTGAGTTGTACTTCTTTGAGAGCTTGTGATGGAGATTCGATGTTCGTTGCGTTTGTCGGTTTTGGTGGTGGAGAAGGCGTTTGAGAGGACGCTGATAATGAACAGATCCAAGCAGCTGAATGCTGCTACGGACTATATGGTATGTCTCTTATCTGGCCGCTGGATACTCTGTGCAGTTGGGTCTTCCTTCATTCTTACTGTTCGGTTAGGAGTGTTGCGTGCGGTTCTTTTGTTATATTGTTGCCAATTTGCTGTTTCTCTGTCGAGGCTTTTCAATCTATTCATGGGTGTTGCTTTTACGAAATGGCCGTCTAATTTATATGTTGAGTTTTCCTATCATACAGCACCTGAATTTCTGCACTCTCAAGAAAGCGTTTTCCACAATGCTAAAACTTTTTTATCAGTGTTTATCATGCAGGATCAACTAAATATCTGATAGAATTATCTACTCTGTCATTTAAAGGTCACAGGGAACGAAAGTTGTTTTACAAGATCACGAACCAAATCCAGCAACGCCCAGTACATGTCAATGATGCTGTAAATCCTGCTTAAAATACGCGAGTCTCTTTGTAGAATAGTTCAGCCAGAATAGCCTCTTTTTGTCGCATCCACCAAAATATATGTGTAATTGTCAGGCAGTAGTACCGTTGTTTATTGCTTTATGAATAACCTTTTATGCCTTTCTTGATTGTGGTAGTGACTTTGTTGGCAGTTGGGTTCTGTTGTCAATGATATAAGTATGTACACGTGACATTTTTTACTTCTCTTTGCTGTCTCAAACTGCAATAGCTCACATTTTTTATTAAGCTTTGTTAGCTTATGTGGTTATTGTATAACTATTTATTGCTTTTATTTGCAGGTGTCTCGGTTTTTGGAACTTTTCCTAGGATTCTAATGTGAAGTTGGTAATCTTAAAGGTACATTGCTTCCTACAAAGCTTTTTTTAACAAATATATATATATATATATATGTATGACTGTTAATAAGCCTCCAATTTGCACAACTAGAAATATCAGAATCGTTAGCCTTGAGATTGTCTTTTGGGAGATCGATAGACTTTTCTTGCCGGCTGTGAAGATTGGTAGAGTTTATTGGACTTAGTTTGTTTCAAATTCTTTTGTTGGTGTACCATATAGGGCCTGTGCACTCGTATATAAATATTTTAGAAAATGTATATTTAATTTATTAATATGCTTGAGCAGCGAGATGAATTATGTTTTGTTAGCTTCTTTGATTGCATTTAGAGACCTATTTTTTAGGTAACATATCATATACATGGGGACTAGTAATACAATACGGGAAATAATTTTAGAGCTTTTGAGAGTTGGATGGCCTTTCAGATGTCTGGTTTTGAGTTGCGGTGAGTGTACTATGGCTTCGAATTATTGTTGGCTGTTTACAAAGTTTGCATTGGTCAATCATTTGGAAGGGCACACAACCCAAAGATGTCTGTGATTGAAGTAGTTCATATCAGCCACGAAAAAGTGCTCATCTATATAGGCTACAAAGCCATACTTTCCTCGAGTTTGACATCATATTGAAGAACAGTTGTCAGATTGGTCTTGTTGGCATTGATTGAAATTAAGGAGACAATTGTTAGCTCCTTTAGATTGCAATACCTTAATTATAGCTTGACAATTATAGATCTTGTGGCCATTATCTTCTTGGAATTGACTGTTTTGTTTGTGTTTTTGTTTCTGTAGGGGAAAGGGAGAGCGTTTTCTGCCAGTGGTGATGTCGCATCTGCTGTGCGTGATATCAACAGTGGTACAGATTATTTTAGTTGTTACATGGTTCATCCCATACTAACTGTAAAGTCAAAAATAGGGCCAAATTGTACTTATATCTCATTATAAGTAGATGCACTTAGTTTTCCCTTGTTTCACGGTGAAGTTTCATGGTTCATCTCATACTGAATGTAAAGTCAAAAATAGGGAAAATGCATGATTCTTGATAATATTGGTTTCTGTAAATGTGCTAGGAAAATGGAAGTCAGTTGCAATCTTCTTCCAGAAGAATTACACTTTACATTATCTGATAGCAACGTACAGTAAACCTCAGGTGATCTGCTATTATTTTGTGTGTCTTTTTGAGAGTTCATAATAGTGACATCAATGTTAGTGAAGGGGCTGGTTGTTCCATATGTGTAGTCTTACTATACATGCTGGTTTTAATGAAGGTTTCAATCTTGAATGGCATTGTCATGGGAGCAGGGGCTGGTTGTTCCACACATGGTAGTTTTCGCGTGGCAACTGAAATATCGGTATTGCCTCTTTATGTTGGCTTACAATTCTTGTTCTTTCTTTTTCTTTTCTCTTTTTTTGTTACAAAACCTGCTGTTATAGACTGTGGTAGTCAGTGGTGTGTTGTAGCACATGGGTTACTTCTAAGCTTGTCCGATTTAGAGAGAAAAAACGAATTTTTCTTTTTGGCATTAGGCACTTTGCTGATGGCATTAATCTCGCTTACCATTTCACTTATTATGGCTGATCTGCAGCTTAATAATTTACTGAAAATGCTAGTGAAATTGTTTTAATTAATTGACATCACCCATAGAATAGAACATGTTTTCCTTGTTTCAAACTCTGGTTGAAAAAAGATCATGATGATTCATTTTGATATAATATTATTGTGTGCTCAATCATGGGTGGTCCGTAGAGCAAATAAAAGAATTTAAGATTATTATCACTGGAAGTGGAGTTGAACAAGATTTGGTGAATCACGCAGAGTCACAAACCCAAATAAATCAATTATTCCGACTGTATCAACATGTGTTCGTAGCAGGATGATGATAGGAGGTACACAAATAAGGTGACAGCAGACTCAGGTGCCCAAAAGAGTAACTACCAAACATGAAGGACACCTAATTAAGTTGTTATTCTTACATTGTTCTAGACTCTTCAAGCATAGACCCTCATTTTACACCATGAATGAAAAACTTTACAGTGTCATTGAAGGTTAGAGTTCTTGGGGGAGAATGTAAAATGGAACATAGCCTGCCAATTTTCCCCTCTTGGACTACATTTGGGATTTTCATGAATTTGCTTAGTCCCTAAAGAGCACGTACATTTGAATAGTGGAATGTTACCTTGACTTTAATTCATGGATAATAGACATATTTAGGTGGGCAAGATTCCACAGAAGTCAATACAAGACTTTCATAAATTTATTGTGCATACACTTATATGTACCCATATTTTATCTGAAATAGTGACTTGAGCTTAGTTGACCCCACTTAACGAGATTAAAATTCTTGTTTGCTTAATAAATAAGGCAGGGTACATGTCAATCACTTAACGAGATTAAAATGCTCGTTTACTTAATAAATAAGGCATGGTACATGTCAATTGGCAATTTGTAAAGCAGATATTTGCTTGTGGAACATAAAATGATTATATTTTCAGTACCTTTTACCATTTGTTATGCAATTGGTTACATAACCTAGAGTATGTAAGTAGTACTGCAGATATGTGTCGATTTGAGTGGCTAATGTAAGCAAAAAGTTGATGGGTGCCATCTTGTTGTGATTGTCCAGTTTCTTGTTCCCTTAACATCATATCAAGATTTCCAGCAGCTTTTATCAGCAAAGTTTGGTTAACCTCGTTGCAGGTTTTTTCTATGCCTGAAGCAGCTCTGGAGACGTAGGTGCCTCATATTTCCTGTCAAGGCTCCCAGGACATTTTGGTAATGACCAACAATAGAAAAGGGCACTTTATTTTCTAATCGAGTTCTATGAGTCAACATTGATTGAAGATAACAAGTTTCTAACTTCTGGAAGTATGTAGATATAAGGGCACTTATTTTCTCATTGAGTTTTGTGAGTTAGTGTTGATTGAAGATAAAAAGTTTCTAATTTCTGGAAGTATGTAAATATAGTTATTGGGTAGAGGTTCGGTTGTTATTGTGTCAATAGCATTCTACTGGCAGTGCCAGTGGAAGTGCTAGTCCTAAATATGGATGACTCAGAAACTTAAGTGACAACCAAAACAATTGAGTCCTTGAGTCAACATATCATAAGCTGGTGGGCTTCCATCTTGTATTCTGCAAATATAGCAGATTTGCTACTGTGTTGATATGGTATTTCGAGAGCATATTCTTTGGATGATTAGATAACTTGAGGTAAGGAAATTTGCCTCAAATCATAAGTCTATAGGACAAACAGCGCAATCGATGGAGGCGACAAATGCAGGATTATATGGCTATATGGCTAGTTGTTGCTTCTTAATGATATGCAGGGTTGACATACTTTATCAACCATCCACTTTCTACACTTTGATTATAACCTGGACGGTGATGAGAAGGAAATAACGTTATTTTGGTGTTTTAGGTTAATCCCTGGTTCAGTCGCTCCTCTATGGAAGATGGAAAAATTCCCAGCTGGAATATGCACATTAATTCTTTTTCTTTTTCTTCCTGTTAATAGCTGAAAGATGAGTCACACCAGGGTGACTGCTTTCAGTTGTTTTATTCTTCTACTGGCACTTCGTTTGTGGCTTTGGGATCTTGAGTTAAAAATCATAAATTTTATCATTGGTGCCTTGACTTGAATTGCTAATAGCAGTCAGAAACTGCACGCAAGAACTAGTGGAAGAGATTCCCAATGTTGATTTTGATAGATTTGGATCAAAGACTATGTTATTGGATTTAGTGTTTAGAAAAGAGAAGAGTCTGATATGCACATCTTCAACCTGGAGTCGAGGGTTATAGTTTTTAATTTCTCTGTATCAACCCGCATAATGATGTCTTTTCTCAATTACCCTTGTTCTTTTATCCTCTTGTATCAAAATTAGATAATCTCTCGATCTGCAACTAAATCTGATCTTGACATGCAAGAACCATTTTTTCCTGTGGACTAGATTTCAACTTATATATCTTGCAATACTAAAGATAAAAATTATGCACTAGATTTCAGCTCATATAGTCTTCTACTTTCTTGGGGAAGTTGCACATATTTGTGTTAGATTGGATGTGTTCTGTTACACTTGTTAGCACGCTGTCTTGTCTAAATATTGAAATCTATCATGCTTCTTTGTTATCTGTGCCGGGGAATATCTTGGTCTTACTGGTGCTAGATTGGATGGAGCAGAGATGCTTGCATGTGGCCGTGCAACTCACTTTGTTCCCTCGGCGGTAGCCATCTGCTTTTAATTCAGTTTCATGATTCTTGCTTGATGAATGTAGAAGGTACAAGGGGAAAAAGGAATAGACGAAGCACAGAAGACCAATATGATCTTTATTACTAGAGGTAGTTAGAAAAGTTTAGCTAAAGGAAAGGTGAAGAAATTTTATGGAGCAAAGAAAATAGGAAGTATAAAAGACCAGTACAACCTATAAAATTAGCGCTTGTTATGTATATATAAGAGTGTGGTTGGGTTTTTAGTTCGAAAATTATGGCCCTACTTTCCTATCCCATTGTGTTATTATTTGGGAATTATATAATTGTTTCCGCATGTGCATTTAAAATGAATGGGTCGGCGACGCATCCCGAGATATCGCTATTTAATCGACCGGTGAGAGATGGGCGCATACTCGAAGATCGGGCGTGACACAATCGGTGGTGGTGGATGACAGCGGTAGCAGTGGCAGCGGTTGAAGAAGAAGAGAGGGAAGAAGAACAAGAAGAAAGAAGAGAAAATAGAAAAAAAAAATTGATTGGCTTGATTCTGTAATTATTCTGGGGAGCAAAAATCAACTTTTTTTTTTTATTTCTCAATTCTATTCTAAATTTACTTCCAGGAATAAATAAATAGAAATTTGTTCCTAGAAATAAAAATTTTACCGAACAATTTCTGTTTCAATTCTACTTCTAAGAACAAAAGACCAAAAATTGTTACTATTTGGTAAGTTGCCAAATGCAGCCTAAGGAAATTGATCTTATGTGAGTAAGAGCAACAAGCGAGTGATCAAATTTTTAGCAAATGCCCTTGTGGGTTGAAAGAAAATATGACTTTTTTTATATTCAGAAAAAAATGACGGGCTCCTCATATTTTATAGGTGTTTCTTTTGTACGTAAAATTTTCTCTATCTTGAAACAAATCCCCACAGGTAAAAAGACTTTGATTGTCTGTCTTTCAAATTTCAACTTCAACTTTCAAAAATTGATTTGTTGGAGTCCTTCAACCCACAGAACCTAATCTTTCTTCACCCGCCTCCGATCATCAATTTTAGCGCCTCCTTATGAGCAGGTTTCCAAACATTCAAATCTATACTATATCAAGTAAAGCGAAAGTGCAACAGAAACTACGAATAAACTAAAAGTCACTCTAATCATATAGACATTGAGTTACATGTCAGCCCCACATATTGTTGAAATCTAGAGCGAGTACGGAGTCCGATTCAACGAGAACCAGTTTGAATCAGTTTTTTAAGCTTTATTATTAAAGAAAAAGAAATTTGTACTCACAAGGCTTGTGAATCAGGTCTTTTAAGCTTTATTATTAGCGAAAAAGAAATTTGTACTTACAAGATTTGAACCATGGTTTTCAATGTGAATAAATATTTGCATAACCACTTGACCAAACTAATATTCGTGAAAAGAAATAACAATTTTTTTTTTATAATCTAGTTTAAACATTTTACCAAAGTAAAGGAAAGTGGCAATTTCCCAAGTAGAAATGGACAATGCAGGAGCTGGCAGTCCCTGAAACAATCGGTTTGGTTTCCACGGGGATTATTGAATCAGTTTTAGGCTAAAGGTCGAGAACCGATCTACCTAGAAATTGATCACTCCAAATGCATTCTAGTGAATTGTCATATTATTATGAATTTTTTTTACTGATGCATAACGAAGTCAATAAATATAAAGGGAATTGAGGATCGTGAGATCTTGAATTAAATAGATTGTAAAGTTGAGTATGTGTTAGTAGAGGTAGCCGTCACGGGCAATTGCTAGTTTAAGGGTTAGGACTTTTCTTGGTTAGTGACTAATTTGGTAGTGACTAGTGCTCTTCGGGTGCTTTTTACTTTTTACAGGAGGGGTAAATTAGTCTCTGAACTTGGTGGTTATGTTATGTCTTGGGATGCAATTGCAAACTAGACGATGCACATCGATACCCATGTAAAAAGTGCTTACCCTTAAGAGAAATGGGATAATGACTCGATAATGCACAGTAAAGTTGTTGCCCTTTCTTTTTTCCATGTCGAAAAACATTTAACGGCCACATAGTGCACAATACTGTTTTTTTTTTCTCAATCATATGAAATGAATGCAAATTAATGGTCGCCCTATCTAGACATTGGCTCATGCCGCCGGTCTCTGGCGATTGTGACGCGACCATTGTCACTTGCAAACCATGCACGCTAAACACAAACAAACGCGCGCGTGCGACTAATCACAATAGCACACGTCTTGGGATTGTCAATTTTGAAGGTGTGGCAAACCGGGTTTTTACATCCTTTTAACTCTTGTCAGAAAATGTGCAATGAGGCCCACACCAGCCTTTTTTTTCAGCTGATATTGGCGCTCCATACGATCAGTTTTTGCTACATCAGTTGTGCCCTTCAGTAAAGCTTGAGAGAATCACTATCATGATGAAGGACCTGATTGTATAAACAAATCAAGTTGAAGAGTGGACACATTAATCATACAAAATATAATGGAGTTAATTGCGTAAATAAATTAATGGCCCCAATCGCGCATTTCACGTCAGTTTGGGGAAGGAACGCGACCTCGAAGATGAGCTTTTGGGCCCAGAACTGAAATGGCCCTTTCAAATGTCCCCAGACATGGTAAATTTCAACCTCCAAATACCATTGGGTATGCAGTTGCAAGCTATCCATTGGACATGCAGAAGAATCTCTCTTTCTCTCTCTCTAATTGAGTCATATGCTTTGTTGCCCTTCGATCACAATGCCAATGGGTACTTGCCTTTTCACTTGAAATATATTATATTTTTTTCCTAGAAGTTTTTTCCATTTCACATAGGAGCAGTCAAAACATTACAGAGTGAAATTAGTACCTAAGTAAAATGATAAATTAAAGAAAAATTTGCTAACATTATTCTTTTTAACTCTAGATGGGAGATTGTTACAAAAAAAAAACGAAGATTCAATTTTTATCTAATTAAAAGCCTAATTTGCAAGCTCATGAGCAGTGCCATGTTAGGCCTACAAGTCCACTTCATTTTCCATCTCGGATGGCTGTGAAGTAGAAAGTGAGGGTTCAAGATGAAAGGTTGAATACTCCCACGGTAAAGCCCCTTTCGTTGAATGGCATTGTTCAAAACCTTGCAATCACTTTGAAAAATCACTTGATGCTAATGGAATCAACAAATCTACAAGCGAGAAGAAGGGCTGTAGCTCTGCTTCCATTGACGAGTTCTATCTTCCACGTCATATCCATGCTTGGATAACTGAGCTTCTTCCCAATTGCGCAATTATACATATGGGCCATTTGCTATCATTCTTTTCAGCATCTGCATTAAACTTCAACTCTTGATCTAACGGTGGAGTCAGGAGTTTCAGGAGTTTGTCCTTTCCCTAAAAGAACTAGCTTCCTTGCTTAACTCAACTCCACTCCCATCCATAAGCATGTTTGAAAGTTCCATAAAATTTTGCATGACAAGCTTGACCACCTAAAAAAGATTTGGAATTGTCGATCATGTGATGTTGCATTCCTACAATGCCACCTTTGAGTACAAAGAAGAGAAATATTTATGTGACTGTCCTTAATCTATTGTGAGAATATTGTGACATCCCAAATTTTTTATCCTGTTTTCTATTAAATAAATCGGATATTTCATTGACGCGCCTATAGGGTTGTTCTCGAGTTGATCACTCTCGAGATAACTAGATTGTCTAGGGAAACCATTAAGGAATTTTAGGGCAATAGACTTGAGAATTCGACTAGGAATCGGCTTTTCGATTTGTGCTCATCGTTAGAGGCCATTACGATACGAGTTAAAATCGATTTGAGATCAGAAATAGGTTGGTTTGAATGAGATGTGTGGCTAATCGTGGGTGACACCACTAAATTAGAAAATTCTCGTCGGCCGACACTAAACCGATTTTCTTATTGTTTTGGTGCCCTGTGTCCGTATTTGAATCATCGAGATTTTTGGGACAACCGAGAGTCGCCAATGAGTCTAGTGGGTTTATTGTGGCTCGAAAAAAATCGACCACGGGTCATTTGTACTAAAAATTTATGAAAGTTACTTGGTAGCCTAAGTCACGCTAAAAACGTGCCGAATGGAAATTAACCGTGAATTCGAGTCCGATTTCAAAAATTGAAGATTCTGTCATGTCACAATAAATTCTAGGAGTGTCGACTCAGTCTCAGAAGATTTTTTGCAACCGGAGACTTTTTGGGAAAAAGTCGTCCTAGGACTATTTTTGTCCAGAAAAAAGCAAGGACCGTTTTTGATCGTGCAATTGGGAAGCAAGTGGGATCAATTGGTGAGAAAAAAATACCAATTTGATTGTTGAGGTGTCGATTGAATTTATTGAGGCCGATTTATGACGAAACAAGTAGGAACAAGTGTCCAATTGGAGGAAATGACAAGCAAATTCGTATGCCCCATTGCCTAGCCCAAATTGGACCATTTCAAAGGTTGTAGAGTGTGCATGGGTGGCTGATTTGCAGCCAAGGAAGGTGTGCGTGGTGTAGATTGGTCAAGGGAACATTTGAGTGGAAAAAAATGGCTTGTGGCCCCCTTGTCTCACATCTCTCCCTCTCTCCCATCTACCGCCCAAGACTCCTTCCTTCTCCATCGAAGCTGCCGTGTGAAGTCCAAAAATCACAGAGGAGAAGAGCCGAGGTCGCCGGAATAGCAAGCAAGCAGAGGAGCCGCCTCACGCCGCTGTTCGCACTTGCCGCACGCCGTCCTCGCCTCGCATGCATGCCGCCATCGCTGCTCCGCCTAGCCGCGTGTGCCTCCGCCTCCACACGTCCAATCGCCCCCGGCGGGCCGTCCGGCCGCCGTGTGCCGTCGTTGGTGCTTTGTCATGGAGCCCGCTTGCACCCGGTTTGGCCTCCTCATCCCATCTCGGTCCGTTGTCACCTCAGGCGAGTCACCACCTCACCTTTCTCGGCCTCAACCAAGTAGCGGACAGAGAGCTAAAATAGTGGGTCTCATGATCACCTTTGTTCAGCCCGTTTTGGAGGTGTTTCAAGCCTCGGTTGCTAGGCTCGCCTTGAGGAAAGTCAAGCCCCACGACATCCTCTTCATTTTGCACCGAACCGCTCGTTAAACAAGTGAGTTTAACTCACTAATCTTCGCTTAGTAGGTTAATGATGCTTATGGGTTGATTAGATTTAATTAAGCGTGATTAGGTGGATAGATTAGATTAGAGTAATTGAATTTGAGATTTACCGACGCATGTTAGGCAAATGATTAGTGTAATTAGCGAGTAAATATATTCTAGTATTTATTAAACGAACCTCAAAATTTTTCTGGGTCCTTTCGGCTTCCAATTAGGCACTATGGGCCTAAGTTGGATTTTTAGCATTTATTTAATAATTCTCGTAATTAATTAATTAATTAATTATTTTCCAAAAATTAGACCGGGATAGCCGGTGACTGGAATTTTATGCTGATTATCGTGGTGCAATCTATTTATTTTTCGAGCATTAATTTGTGCTGAATTGATTTAATTGTGATTTTATGATTTATTCCTAAATTAATTAATTTTGGTAATTAATTGGACAAAAAATAACCGGGCATCGGTTAACGGCGCCAAAAATATTTTGGTGGAATCCAAAAAATGGTGGGCTTTGTGGAAAGGAAATTATTATATTTTGGCTAAGGCCGACGTTGTATCCACACATAGGTATTTTATCAGGAATGGCAAAATTGTCGAATTGGATGTATGTTTGGAAGGGTCTACTATATCAGCCAACAAGCGATATGTCAGCTTAGTAGAGAGCAGTATACTGGTATACTATATAAGTCTACGGGCTCTGATATGGCAGCTTAGCAGAGAGCGTATCCAGAAAATTCCTATATTGTTGTTGCTCAAATCAAGTGTATCCAGTTTGTGCGATGTAGCATTAGAAAATTCCCTCACTTGACCAGAAATTTGGTTGTTGGAAAGTTGAAGCATCTGAATTGATGGAAGTGTGAACAGAGATGAAGGAATATTTCCCTTCAGTAAATTGAATCGTTGGTCAAGAAAAATAAGATTCGAGAAATATTCCCATTGGGTTGAATCAATCTGACCAGTCAGATTATGTGCGACAAAGTGATTTGTGTCAGACTCTTAGACTTGCTGAGTGATGGAACTAAACTAGTAAAATTGTTGAATGAGAGTCCAACTAAGTAGTTGCGAAAGATTGGTGAAAGAGCTTGGGATAATTCCGTCAAAGTTGCAATTCATCAATTCTACTCTTGACAGATTTCTAAGATTACCAATTGATTCTAGGAGCCTCTCGAAAATATTTGTGAAACTAAGAACCAGTGTCCGAAGAGAACCACTCTTCGGAAATTCGGGCAAAGAACCCTGAAGGAGTTCGTTGAATGATAGGTCAAGGGTCTGAAGTGTTTGTACTTGGAAGATTTTATGAGGGAGAACTGAGATGCAGAATAGTTAAATTGGAGAAGTGGGCAAAGAACTCAGGGACGGTGGTAGACAGATCATTGTCGTCCAATTTAATCATTGCTAGAGAACGAAGATTCATGAGGGAAGAGCAAGATTCAATTGGACCTAATAGATAATAATTCGTCATGCTCAATACTTGAAGCTTCGGTAGTGAAGAAGACAGGGCATTGCACAATTCATTGCCTTTAGCAGACCGATCACTCCGTCAAGGTACAACTCTCTCAGCTCTCTAAGGGTGCGCATGGCAACATTTCTATTCCGGGGAACTATTTCTTTTCAGAAATAGTTTTTTTTTTCTATTTCTACTTGGGAACAATTTCTCAATAAAATAAGGTGTTTTATAATTATATAAAATTTCTATTATTGGAATAGAAAAATAATAGAAATGTGTTTGGTAAAAATTTACAAATTTTTATATTTATTAGGCTTTTTTTCTTACTCACAGACCGCCGCCCACCTCCCATTGCCGCCGCATGATTGCCGCATGATCGCGGCACGACTGCCGCACGACCACGATTGCTGCATGATCGCCGCACGACCATCGCACGACCACTTTGCAATATCGCCGACCATTGCCGCCGACCGCCGTTGCGGGATTGCTGCCCATAGCCCATTGGCCGTGAGAGGGGGCGGTGGCTGGTGAGTGTGGGCGGCGGTCTTGCGGCGGCGGGTCGGTAACGGTGGTCGGTGGTCGTGCGGCAGTAGGTGGCGGTCGTGCGACGGTTGGCGACGGTTGGCTGTGGGCGGACGATGGTGGTCGTCGGCCGATGGGCTGTGGGCGGCGGCCGATGGGCTACGGGCGATGGCAAGCCCCATTTGCCGCGTCGCCGGCGATTGGCCGCCGACGGTGGCCGCCGGCGGCAAGAGGTGGCCAATGGTTGGTAGGCGGCCGGCGGTGGCCACGACAAAGAAGAAGAACAAAAAAAAAAAAAATAGAATTTTTTTCTAGAAATTGTTCGGGAAGAAGAAGCTACTTTTTTTAATTTTTTTTTATTTCTTGTTTTTGTTCCAACGTTTGTCCATGGAGCCTGTTATTATGGAGGTCAAGAACTGTCGGGCAGAAGTAAAATAAGGTGGTGGTGTTTCAATATCGTCTAGGAAATTAGACGAAAGATTGAGATGCATAAGATTTGGAAGCTCCTTATCCATTTTGGTATTTTGGCCTGAATTTGATTGTTAAAGAGGTCTAGATATACCAATATGAGTTGCTTAGCCAGGAAATCAGGTAAAGTCCTCAATTGGCAAGAAGCCAAATTTAACGTTGTAATGTCAAGGAATGAAGACGCTTGTCGTGACCAAATTTTCGAGTGATCCACCTAAAATAGGTTAATGGATTGCTAAGTCTAACTTAGCTCGGGCTCTCCCTAGCCCATACCAATTCACGACTTAGGTTCAAATATCTAGCATGCAAAAGGGAGTCGCCACTAATCAGTTTATAGTAGGTCGATTAGACAGCTAAGTAAAATAATGGGAGAATTATTTTACTTCTACGAATTAAAGATTTTGGGTTCAAGGACTTGATTATGTTAGATTTCTCTAACGCCCTTTCGGTACCTTTCTCTTTTATTTTGAAAAAAAATGTTTGGCAAGCAGCTTGAATTGATTTTACTTCCCTGACATGTGAGGTGATCATGCGGGTGCGCAAACTACCAATTTAACACTCAGGTAAAGCAGTAAATAAATTGCAGGACTTACCTCATAGCAACGAAAGCATCTGCAATGTTAGATTATAATTCACATCAACAGTCCTAGATATGATTTCTAATTAACACACAATTTCCTTTTTTTGTTTTGTTTTCATTTTTTAATGAGAATCATGCTTTATGCAATGCAATGCTACTAATCTAACATGCAATGATATGACATAGCAATATGACCTATAACTAAGTAGAAAATTATCTCTACCTCTAACTAAGTAGAAAATAAAATTAAACATGCAATCTTACTATAAGATGCAATGACGTACAAAGAATGCCCTAACTCTAAGTTTTCTTTTTTCTTTTTCATGAAATTCGAAATGAAAATTGTCTAATAACTAAATGTGCAATCTAAATTAACCAAATGACCTAATTCTAATGACAGGCAACTTCTAATCAAATGGACCTAGCAACAATCATTAAATGACAGGCATTTCATGAATCTAATCCCACATGACACGCGCATGATTTTTGTGTGTTTTCTTTACATGAAAAATTCATAATTAAAATCACTAAAAATAAAAATCTAACTAAAGTGAAATATTATCTATTCTAAATACATGCATTTTTTTTTTTTTTTTTAAAAAATCTAACTAACCTATCATGCAATCAATTATAATCTACATGGGATGCAAATGCAATTTTTTTTTTTTTTTTTTTTTGTATTTTTAGGATAAGTAGAACAATTAAAACACCAAATCATCCATGGTCATCAAAAATGTTATCTACCATTCAAATTGAAATTCAAACTTGATTATTTCGCTAATAAAATCAATAAATTGATCTTAAGCCTTAAAGATCAAGATATCAATTTTATTCCCGCGTGAATACTTAATCCATCTAAAGCCTTATAGATGAGATAAAAATTTGTGTGGTTGCGAATCGGATGCTACATCAGGGATTTTCAATTAGGCATGGAGGCATATTTCAACCAAAAAGATAAAATATCAAAAACTAAAATAAAACAAAACGAATCTACCTAATAAATTAAACCTACCTAATAACATAAAATAAATCTCTACCTAAATTGATTTTTTTTTTTTTTTCAAAAATCCGAACAGTGAAGTGGATCACGATGGAAGCTTGGCACGGCTAGGGATGGTGCAAGGGCAGCAGCTGTGGTGGTTAGCTAAGGGTGGTGAGTCGTCGTCGGTCGGACCGCGGAGCCAAAGCTGATGCCGAGCTTACCGAGCTTGCCAAGTCAGTTTGAACTTCTCTTTAGAGGGTCACGTACTTATTAAGCACGTGCCTAGGGCTAAACTTTGCAGCATCGCATTCAGCTTCGACGCCAAACTCCGTCTATCTCGCGCACGCAAAAGTGCGGCGGGAAATAATGTCAAACCCTAGCCGCAACTCAGCGCGATTACGCAGCTTGATCCCCTTCCATCCCCTTCGAAAGGTCCCGATTCTTAAAAGAATAGAGCACGTGAACCGACCAATGCAACGTGGGACTCGTTAACGAGACAAGGTGGAACAGAGGATGGTGCTTCGTTGGAACCAAGCTTGCTGAATTTTATTGGTCAACGAGACAAGGTGGAACGTGAGTGACTTGCAAAGAAGAAGAGAGAAATCTTTCCATATATATATTGACTCCCATGTAGCCCCCTCCCTCTTCACTGGTGGACTTCAGGAGGATAGAGATTTGCCGCAAAAATCAACCGGGATCTTGACGGCTTGCAGTTGATTGTTAGGAAAGGCCGTTGGGTCGGCGTGGCCGTTTATGGCAAGAGGCTCGGCCGGGCAGCAAGGTCAAGAACAGCAAGTGCTTCGACGTCGGCCAGGAAGGAGGCAACGTCGATATCAGACAAGGTCAAGTGACTACAGTGCAACTGGGAGCAGCTTTGAGTTGCGTTGGTTCCGGTGTCGCTGAAGATTGGCTGCTCAATTAGCAGCAACTTTGATCGAGCTTTCCATAAAAATAACACCAGAAGGTGAATAATAGCAACTGCAAGACATTGAAGGTGCAGCAGGTTGTCGCCTAGAAGCTGGCTGATCTGGTGCGACACCTGGCCAAAGCGTATTCTTGGAAGTTCGGCTCAATGCAAAAGAAACGCGGCCAGAAGTAGTAACCAAATGCGGACGGTGAGTACTGAATTAGCTAGCGATATACAAGTTTCGACACGTGATTCGATATCGATGTCGATTTTAAAAATTTTCAATAAATGAAAGGTCAAAATGTATATATGTGAAAAAATAAAACACAATAAAAAATAATAAATTGAGAAAGAAGAAAAACCTAGTATTCTCTTCTCTTTTGGCTCTCACTTTCGTGATACACAATTCACCCCTTAAGTTTTTTTTCTCCTCTTCCAACATATCTAACATGCGAGTCCAAAATGTGAATTGCTTATTTTTTTCTCTAAGTTTTATGAATTATTGGAATAGAGTTGAATTTGTCAAATTGAAACAATGAATGATATTAATAAATTATGGATTAATGTTTTTAGTGTAAATTCATTCTAGGCTTTTTTAATTATTTATTTATTTGTGAATTTAAATTAAATTAATTTGATTGAAATAATCATAAAAATGATAATTTATTATGTATATATAAAAATATATATTTAATATACAACATGTCCCAACATGTCCAAATTTTTTGTGTTTTGAGAAACAACATATCGCGTAATCAGGTCGTGCCGCGTGTCACGTGTCAATGTCGGTACTACTTAAGTAAGACTTCCTTTAAAAAAAATTGAAAAATATAAAAATTTGCCCCTTAAAGTTATATACATTGCAATTCAAACTCTGGAATGTCTGACTCCAAAATTGTTGAAAGCCGAACTTTTGTCGACCATTCAAGCGTCCATCCTTTTTGCAAAAATAATAAAAAGAACAAATAAATAACGATGAAAATGACACTAGAAAAGATATATAGTAAATAATAATAATAATAATAATAACAATGATAAGAATAACAATAACAATAATAATAACAATAATAACAAAAATAATAACAATAATAATAACAATAACAATAATAATAATAATAATAATAATAATAATAATAATAATAATAATAATAATAAGAACAACAATAACAATAACAATAATAACAGTAATAGTAAGAGTAAGAATAATAGTAATAATAATAATAATAATAATAATAGTAATAATAATAATTATTATTATTATTATTATTATTATAATTATAATGATAATAGTAATAATAGTAATAATAATAATAGTAGTAGTAGTAATAGTAATAGTAATAGTAATAGTAATAGTAATAGTAACAATAATAGTAATAGTAATATTAATAGTAACAATAATAATAGTAATAATAATAGTAATAGTAATAGTAATAGTAATAATAATAGTAACAATAATAATAGTAATAATAATAGTAATAATAGTAGTAGTAATAATAATAGTAAGAATAATAATAGTAATAATAATAGTAATAATAATAGTAATAGTAATACTAATTGTTATAATAGTAATAGTAATAATAGTAATAATAATAGTAATAATAATAGTAATACTAATACTAATAGTAATAATAGTAATAGTAATAATAGTAATAATAATACTAGTAATAATAATAGTGATAGTAGTAATAATAGTAATAATATTAATAATAATAGTAATAATAATAATAATAGTAATAATAGTAATAATAATAATAATACTAGTAATAATAATAGTGATAGTAGTAATAATAGTAATAATAGCAATAATAATAGTAATAATAATAATAATAATAATAATAGTAATAATAATAATAGTAGTAGTAATAATAGTAGTAATAATAATAATAATAGTAGTAATAATAGTAATGATAATAATAATAGTAGTAATAATAGTAATAATAATAGTAATACTAATACTAATACTAATAATAGTAATAGTAATAATAGTAATAATAATACTAGTAATAATAATAGTGATAGTAGTAATAATAGTAATAATAGTAATAATAATAGTAATAGTAATAATAATAGTAATAATAGCAATAGTAATAGTAATAATAATAATAATTAATAGCAGCAATAATAATAATAATAATAATAATAATAATAATAATAATAATAATAGCAATAATAATAATAATAATAATAATAATAGCAATAGCAATAATAATAGTAATAGTAATAATAATAATAATAATAATAATAATAATAATAATAATAATAATAATAATAATAACAAAATTAGGTGGACCTGCGTCCTAGCCCATGTTTCTTTAAGCCAAAATCTCGGCTCATTCCACGCCCAGCCCATTCCTTTTCTTTTGATCTAGCCTATTAGTTCCTTTTTAGGTTCAAATTTGTTGCTGATTCCTCAGCCCATTTCCTTCATTTTTTTTTTTTTTTTTGCTTTCCTCGTAGCCCACCTGAACTTTTTTTTTGTTTTTAAAAAAGCCCAGCCCCGGTACGTCATGTATAGATTGAGCAAACTTGATATAGAAACTCACATACAAATATGCACGCCATATGTTTGATGATTTGTCCGTAAGAAATCCAAAATTCGACCACATGAAAGCAGTATCTAGCAAAGGTCTAGCACGGTATAGTTTCGTGTTCATGTTGTCTATGTTTGAACCGAGTACTTGCTCTGTGTTTATGTTGTATATTATGGCATATTTCTCAATGTTCATTGATGGCCGGAGACAAATCTGGCTATGGATTCAAGACAAAGTCGCATCATGTTAGCTTCCTATTCCCCTCGTAGTGCTGTTTGCATGAATGTTTACCGTATTTCTTGAGAAACCTTAATTGATGTTGATGTTTTGGCTGGGCCGCTCTAGAATGAGTTGTCTTGGTTGTTGCCGGTAATAGATTGGCAGCGGCCGATATGGTGGTCCGGTGTCAGTTAGAGTAAGGGTGCGCATGGCAACATTTCTATTCCGAGGAATTATTTCTTTTTAGAAATAGTTTTCTTCTATTTCTACTACGGGAACAATTTCTGAGTAAAATAAGGTGTTTGGTAATTATACAAAATTTATATTCTGGGAATATAAAAAGAATAGAAATGTGTTTGGTAAAAATTTATAGATTTTTGTATTTATTTGTTTTTTCTTCTTACTCATGGACCGCCGACTGCCGCCTACTACCGCACGACCGCTGCACGACCGTTGCACGAACGCCGCACGACCGCCGCACGACCGTCGCATGACCGCCGACCTTAGCAAATCTGGAGAATTTTATGTTCGACAAAGAAATGGTACTGCAATTAGAGAAATGTTATCTCTAGATTCAAAACATGTTGGGCAGAAGACTAATTACTTTTTTTAGCTTGATTCCACTTTTTTGGCTCATCTCGTGTGAAGAGTTTGTTATTAATGGACAACCAGAAATTTAGACCAAAATTTGCTGTGGATCGTCTGAGTCACTTTGCCAGAGAGTTTAAACAGATAGATATTCCTCGAGTTTCCATGGATGGTATTAACAATGATCAATGCCTTCATCGATAATACAATCTCCACATGAATCCTTGCCAAGTATTGTACCTCTAATAATGCTTTTGGAGCATAAAATAAGAATAAAACATAACATACAACTAAAATGATCAAATGCTATCATCAAGCTTGCCTTCAAAGTGCATCTTTGAGAGTTGTTTCCTTACCTATTGGTATCCCCATAAGGTCAAGTGCAAGCAATATTGTGTTCTCCTTTCCATCACCTTAAGTATGCATGCTCATCACGACAAGGCTTCGGCCAAGAGATTTAGAAATCTATTGCACATCAATTTACAGAAAATGTGGACAAAAGTAATCCTTTTTTTCTTTTTGAAACAATTACTTTGAAACACTGTTTAATACCAAACAGATGGCAATAGCATTGCCAGATCTACAGGCTCGGAATGTTTAAGATAACCTCTCTAGGGTTTTCTCAGAATTATTCAGTATTCTGTCTGGAACTCGTGTTCCCCAGCTAACAGAGCATAATAATCTCTGTTCTTTTGCAACTGTGGTGACATCAGGGGAGCTTTTTAATATCAATGCATATTCTGTCATGTTTTATGAAGTCTTTGGGAATATAGTAATATACGACTCTCGTGCCAATGCATATTCTGTCATGTTTTATGAAGACTTTGGGAATATAATAATACACCACTCTTGCATCATTGTTTTGTAAGCCAAGCAATACTGCTCATTTTGTAAAATGTTTCTTCTGCTGCCCTTTCCTCTGCATACATGTTGATTGGCACCATCTCGACATGGGCATACCCTCATGGGCTCTCATTAATTGGCTAAATTGAATAGTGATATCAAGTATGATACAGTAGCTTGACATGTTGATGTGCCTCTGGCAATAGTCACAAATTGTTTTATTAGGGAGCTTGGCCAACACATAACTGCTAACTAAGAACATATTCATTTTTCATGGCAAAAGAACGCTTCAAGTGCCATAACTTGGCACAAATGGACACTTAAGTGCCATAACTTACAAAAGTGACACTTAAGTGCCACATTCCAAGAAAATGGATCACTTAAGTGCCACTCCGGCCAAAATCCGGCTAAAACGCTGACGTATCAATTTTCCGGCGAAGCGAGTCCAAAACGGCGTTGTTTTTTATGCTGATGTGGTAAAAAATATAAAAAATAATTAAATTTAATTTAAAACTAAATTTATTTAAAAAATAAAAATAAAAGTAAAAATATCTAAAAAAATAAAAATTTTAAAAATTTTAAAAAGATTTAAAAAATAAAAAGAATTAAAGAATTAAAAAAAAAAAATAAGGGCGGCGACTAAGGGCTCGGCCCTCGCCCATCGTCGCCTCCCGCCGCCGCCGGGAAGGGCCGGCGATGGAGGGGGAGGGTCGGTCGGGGTCATCGGGCATTGGCCGGGGGCGGCGACCCCGGCCGACCGGCGGCGCGGGCCCACGAGCCCTCGCCAGATCTAGGTGAGGGCCGCGAGCTCTCGCCCGACCGGACCAAGGGCCGCCGCCCGCACGGGCGACCCTCGGCGGCAGCGGCCCTTGACCCAGCCGAGCGAGGGCCGCCAACCTCGCCCGGATCCGTGGCAAGTGGTAAGGGCTCACGGCCCTCGCCCAGATCCGGCGAGGGTTGGCGGCCCTCGCCCAGCTGGAAAATTTCGAGGACACAATTGAAGACATCGTTATGTATTCATCTTTTATCTAGAGTACTATAAAAAGCAACGAGTTTGAAATTACAAAATTATTTATAGAGAGATATTTAAAGCTCTAAAATGAGTATTTAAATTCGTGGGAAACACACTCATTCTCAATTTGATACGATAACCAAAATTCCAATATCGTTCTGGCGAAATTCCAATACTTAAAATGGAATTGTGTTTACTTTCCTTCCGCCCCCTAATTTGGATTCTTCCCTATTTTTGCTTCGGGCGAAATTATAAAAAAAATAAAATAAAAGGGAAAAGAAATTACATTAGAACTCGTTTAGCGACGTGGGACCCACAAAACATGCAAACCCCGCGTTTTTCTCCTTGGAGGTTCTCCTTCTGGTTCTGGCAAAAAATTTCCAACGACACAAGGTGGCTGATGACGACACCCCCATTTCAGGCGATGTCCACAGAAGGCGGGAAATTTCCGATCGGCCATTGCGCCTCCGCAGCACATGGAAATTATTTCCTTTTCTCCATCCTTCTTCGTTCACAGACGTCGACTCCTTCTCCTCATTGCTTTTCTTCCTTCTCCTCTCTTCAACCAAAAACCCTACGACTCCGACGCCGTCGCCGTCCGCAGACCGTCCAATTTGCTCCGGTCGTCCCATCGGACCCGCCTCCTCCGTCCGCGTCCCCTTTCTGCTCTCAATTTCGAAACTCCAGTCGCCGTCACCCATCTCCGTCGTTATTCAGTCTGCTCGCATCCGCGTTCGTTCGCGTTCTTCTCTGGAACTGGAACTTCCCACCGTGATTCCTCAAGAGGTTCGATCGATCCTTCCCTTCTCGCCTCTCATATCATGTTTCAGCTTTCATTTCGCAGATTCGATTTCGATTTCCCTATTGCTTGTTGAAGAGGGTTGGGGGATTTTATGTTCTCGGTGTTTTTTCTTACATTTGTCCCTCTTCCGGAATAGTTGCTGGTGGATTTTGCCTCTTTCTTGGTTGTTCTGTGCTTGTGCTCGGTTCCGTTTCCATGCCGATGGCCTTTTTCTTATAGCTTGACGGAGCCACTTTAAAATAGAAGTAGAATCAGTTCAGGGTGAAAAGTTAACTGCTGCTCATCCATAAATGAGAGATTAATGCGGTTTTATGAAAAAAATTCAGTATGTTCTTATTAAATCATGGGGGGTTAGCCTTTGATTTACTACGACAGGGAAAAGAAACGGCATATTGAAGGTAGATTACTATGGTGAGTGGGTACTTATGTATATTTTTTTGTGGGTCTGGTAGTAGGATTTTCGGTGCAGAGATGGGAGTATTGACGTTCATGAGATTGGAAAATGGCTTATTCATGATCATATTTGCTAATTCTTCTGTATAAGATTGAATTCTTAAAAAGGGGTCCTGGCATATTGCGCATTTTCCCCTGCTTCTTAAAAAATGGGAGCCAAATCTGTTAAAGTTGGATGCTGAGAAAACTCGAGCTCCAGTTTGGGTTAAATTTTTGAAAGTGCCCCTGCATTTGATGACATTAGAGAGTTTGAGTAATATAGCTACTGCAATTGGATTTCCTGTCTTCCCTGATAAGATAAGGCAACAGAGGAGGGTTCTCGTTTATCTTTTGCAGAAGGTTTTTACTGAAATAAATTTGACTTTGCTGTTTGAGGATGTTCTGTGTCAAGCTATATGAGAAGCTTCAAAATGTTAAAGCAGCTTTGAAGAAACTCAATAGTGAGCAACTTTTTTGTCAAATTAATGAGCAAGTGAAGCAAGTGCAAGAACAGTTGACAGCTTTGCAGGCACAAATTAATTCAGGTGGGCCAGTTTCGGATGAATACGTATAGAAGCATTAATTTAAACTCGGGGCGAGTTTGAAGACTCAAGAATTGTGAAGAAGCCTTTTCAAACAGTTGGGGGATAGAAACACACATACATTCATAGAATGGTTAGAATAAGAAATTCCAAGGGATCCCTTAGATTACTATACTCTGGAGATGGAAGAAAGCTTGGGCATAAGGCCATAGCGACGTGGGACCCACAAAACATGCAAACCCCGCGTTTTTCTCCATGGAGGTTCTCCTTCTGGTTCTGGCAAAAAATTTCCGATGACACAAGGTGGCTGATGACGACACCCCCATTTCAGGCAATGTCCACAAAAGGCGGGAAATTTCCGACCCGCCACCACACCTCTGCGACACATATAAGAGGGGGAAGTCAAGAGAATTAGGGCTTTTTGTGGGATTGGGAAATTGGACGATCTCAAGCTTGGATTATAGCTGAAATCTTATGTATCCCATCGAGTCGGCGGTAATCTATTTCTGTCTTCTCCTCCGCTCGCTCGAGCTCGCCTGGTCGATTCTCCTTTCACACGTCTGCCGCCGCCGTAGGTGCGTTGCCTTAATTTCTTGATGGTTTTATTTATTTATGTTGATGGGCCTTAGAGGGCCCGTCCGCCCATGTTGAGCCTAAAAGCCCGGCCCGCAAGATAAGGGCCCATGGAGGAACGGTTGCGATGTGAAAGGCTACGTTGTTTAGATACAAGGGGTTATGTCTTTTGGAGGAACGTTTTACGTTGAAGAGTTACGTCTGTTGGAAAAGACGTAAGAGAGAAAAAGAAAAAGGGAACGTACCCTTTGGTGTACATACGTTATTTTTTCAGTCTCTCTCTCTCCCTCCAAGTAACGGAAGACGCTACGCTCCCTAAAGATAGAGTTTTTCTCCCCCTAATAGCAACAGTATGCTCCTCGGTAGAACGGGATCAGGATTCTTCCTCAAATCAACGTTGGTGTTTAATTTGTGGATAATAAGGTACGCTCGATTCTGTGGTGTGTCTTTGATCGGTGATACATGTTTGTTCTTGGGCTCGTCTTCCGCATTCGTTTTAGGGGTTCGATTTAGTGTCGAATCTGTTTTAGGGAATCAGTAATTCCCAACATTGGTATCAGAGCCCTAGTTCATGTTTCCCGACCCCTTTTCATGTTTGTGAATTGCTTTCGATTAAATTTTGGTCAAATTTCGAGAAAAGCCGCTGCCGGTCAATTAGGAACGAAAAAAAAAACCCAACACCCGCGTACTATTCGTCCCTGTTCGTGTTTTTCCGTAAATCAAAATTTGTTTCTGATAGGGTAGGGTCGAAGGTCTCGTCGATACGAGAAAAACGAGTGGCAGATCGGCGCCGAGGGCCGCCGGACGCGCAGCCACGCGCAGCCGAAGGAACCGGTGCACGCGCCGGTCGGTCCCTCAGCACGTACGACGCATGCGCGTTAGCCGCCGACGCGTGCACGTGCACGGCACGCTCGCGGACGCCGACGCACGCACGAGCGTGGTACGTGCCGGTTGGTTTGTCCGATCGACCCAACCGGGCGGTCTGGTCCGACCCGGCCCGTCCGGTTCAACCCGACCGCCCGTTGACTTTGACTGTTGACCGAGACCGTTGACCGTTGACTTTAACCGTTGACCACAAAAAAAAAAAAAAAAAAAAGAATGTGTTTCTTTTTCTTATTAAGTCTATGTGGATTATATGTAATCCCTTATTTGTTCTGCATTTGTTGCAGGAACAATGCCTCCCCTTAAGTTGCGCACACCTATTCGCGCAATTACCGATGAACAAAAGGAAAGGCTTTCTAAGTTGATAGCTAAGCTGACTGATCATCGATGGGAGAGTGGCGAGTTAATTGATCATGTTCTTGAAGTCAACGGGAAAATACAAAAGGTCATATGGAATGGTCGTCCCATGCCACAATCTAAGATGGTGCGATTTTTCATGAATACTCTTCTATTAGAATGGCAAGAAGTGTTGAATCGCCTATGGGAAGTCAACAGAGCTGCTTCGTATAGGAGACTTGTAATGGAATTTGTAGATGAGTATTATCGGATTATTACAAAAGAAAGGATCAAGAAACTGAACAAAAGGGGATCTTTCCCAGTTCATATATTGACTTGGGTTTAGATGTTTTGACTAGTCTTTTATTTAGTATGCTTTGTGGACATATTATGTAATGTTCTTTTTTAACTAGTTGTTGTTGATGTATTAACTGATATGTTAGTTGTATTATGTGAAAGCATTATTATTACATCATTATTGAATGTTAAATGTTATCTGCCTCTGTTATTATTAACTATTGTGGGTAGTTCATAGAAATTTTTGTAATTTCAAAGAATTTATTTTGCATAGAATATTATATTAATAATAATTCCAAGTTAGGATTTTGGATGATGATTGGAAACATAGTAACCTTTTGATTCTGAAACCTTACTTGAAATTATTCATTAATATGATGGGTTTGTGCAAAATGGATGCATAAATGATAGGCATTAATAATTCGTGCATATATGTCTGATGTGTTTAGATCAATGGCTTCAGCCACAAAGAGCATAGTCGCTGAGCTGAACAAAGGTGAGAAGCTCAATGGCGATAACTATGAAATATGGCACATGAAAATCCAATATGTGCTAGAAGAGCAAGAGGCACTAGAAGCTCTTAACCTGACCATGGTAGAACCTGAAGAAGGAAACACTGCGCAGCATAACAGAGATAAGGATGCATTTGCTGCATGGAAAAGAAAGAACTCCCTTGCTCACATTACGTTGCTGAGTAGCATGGAAAATGACGTCATGCGAGAGTTCAGGCGTTTTGAGAATACCAAGGATATGTAGGAAGCGTTGGCAGCAAGATTTGGTCATACTTCGGTGACCAAACTGAGACAGCTCACTATTAGGTTTGACTCTTACAAGAAGCCTCATGGTCAGACCATGAAGCAACACCTTAGAAAGATGTCAAACATGATTAATGAGCTTAAAGATGCTCACCATGTCCTGACTGATGAGCAACAAGTGCAAGCAGTGATCCGTTCCTTGCCTCAGAGTTGGGAGCATATGAAGGTGCACCTGACCCATAATGAGAATATCAAAACCTTTGAGGATGTTGTGCGTCATCTTGAGCTGGAAGAGGACCGCCTCTTGGCGGCTAAGCCGGAAACTGAAATTTACCATGCTGGTTCCAGCTCACATGGAGCTTCGAGCTCCAAGCGCAAACGTCCTAACTGGTTCGATAAAAGGAAAGGCAAGGGAGCAGGTTCTTCAGGGAAGAAACCGAAGCTTGACCAACATGAAAGAGGAAAGCGTCCTCGAATGAAGAAGCTGACAAGGGTGAAGTGTTACAATTGTGACAAGAAGGGTCACTATGCTCGCGATTGTCGCAAGCCAAAGAAGGTATACACCCCTTGTATTTTTGAGAACTTTGCTTATGTATCAAGTTATGTATTCTTAACTGAGTCTAATCCTTTGTGGACTATAGATTCAGGAGCGACAGACCACGTAGCGAAGGATAGAGAATCCTTCGTGGAATTCCAACGAGTACCGACTGGAACTAAGTGGATCTATGTAGGAAACAACTCCAAAGCAGAAGTAAAAGGAATTGGCATCTGTCAATTAAACATGCGTGGTGGATGCACTCTGTTCCTACATGATGTGTTGTATGCTCCGGAGATTCGTCGGAATTTAGTGTCTGTTTTGGTGTTGGTTAAACTTGGTTTTAATATGAACTTCCATAATAGTGGTGTTGATTTGTATTTGGATATAAATTACTATGGTTATGGTTATTTTCTAGATGGTTTTATTGTATTAAATGTTGACTATAGTAATGCCAATGTTTGTTATTCCCTTTTCACGTCTCTTAATTCATATGATAATGATGTGAGTATGTGGCATGCTAGACTTGGTCATATTGGCCAACAACGTATGAATAGACTAGCCAAAGAGGGCTTGTTAGGTAATATTGAAAAAGTCGATTTGCCCATATGTGAGCATTGCCTAGTAGGGAAAACGACAAAAAAACCATTTGGAAAAGGTAAAAGAGTTGAATTTCCTTTACAATTAATCCATTTCGATGTCTGTGGTCCGATGAATGTGAGAGGAAGGCATAGGGCTGTTTATTTCATCACATTTATAGATGATTATACTTGATTCGGATATGTCTATTTGATTTCTCATAAATCTGAAGCATTGAGTTGTTTCAAAAGGTTTATGAACTTGGTAGAAAATCAATTAGACAAGAAAATAAAAGTATTGAGATCTGATCGAGGTCGATAATATTTATCTGATGAGTTCAGAAAATTATGTGATGAAAAAGGAATAGAAAGACAGTTGTCTATTCCATATACTCCTCAACAAAATGGTGTTGCGGAAAGAAGGAACAGAACCCTACTGGAAATGGTTAGGTCCATGATGGCGCATGCTACCTTACCTATCACTTTTTGGAGTGATGCATTATTAACTGCTGCCTATATACTTAACCGAGTGCCTTCCAAATCAGTTACTTCCACTCCATATGAGTTATGGACAGGTAGACAACCGGACTTGAGTTTTCTTAAACCATGGGGTTGTGCTGCCTATACTCATGAGCCCTCTCACAAGTTTGGGAAATTGGGTCCCAGAGGAAATAAGAGTATTTTCATAAGATACTCTGAACACTCGAAAGGGTATGTGTTCATAGGTGAGCAGGAAACTGGAAGTATAACTGAATTCGAATCACGGGATGTCACATTCTTAGAGAATGAATTTCCTAAGAAAGACGAAATAGGTGATGATTATTCCCTATTTGAAACCTTGGATCAAGATAATGAACTTAGTGGAGTTCGTCCAAGTGGGAGTAACATGAGAAGTGATGAATTTAATTCAACTCACTCTCAATTACAACCACATGATGAGATGATATCGTTATTATCTAATCCGAGTGGGAGCATGATAGGGAATGATGTACAAAGTGTACAATCTCCCATACGGCGAACAAGTCGCAAAAGTATTCCCCGACGACGGTTTGACATTGAAGGGAAAACTTTTATGGTTGCTCCACAAGATGAGGATGAGCCAAGAAATGTTAATGAGGCTCTAAATTGCCCTAGTAAGGAAAAATGGATGTATGCAATGGAAGATGAGATAGAGTCAATGAAGTCAAACCATGTTTGGGAACTGGTTGACCTTCCAAAAGGACGCAAAGCTATTGGGAACAAATAGGTTCTCAAAATAAAGCGTAAAGCTGATGGCTCGATAGAAAGGCATAAAGCTCGCCTTGTGGCGAAGGGGTATAATCAACAGGAATGAATTAATTATGAAGAAACATTTTCTCCTGTAGTGAGATTTACCTCAATTCGCATTATTCTAGCAATAGTGGCAAGTATGGATCTTGAATTACATCAAATGGATATAAAGACTGCTTTTCTCAATGGAGAATTAGATGAAAAAATATATATGGAACAACCTGCTGGTTTCATAATGAAAGGCCAAGAAGAAAAGGTATGTCGACTTTTGAGATCGATATATGGCCTTAAGCAGTCATCAAGACAATGGTATATACGTTTTCATAATGCCATAATGGCATATGATTTTACAATGATTGATGAGAATCATTGTGTATATATCAAAAGATCTAAAGATCAATTTGTGATCATATCATTATATGTTGATGATATACTAATTGTCGGAAGCAATATGGAGTTAGTTGATACTGTCAAGAGTTAGTTATCTTCCAACTTTGAAATGAAAGATATGGGTGAGGCTGCATACATCCTTGGAGTTAAGATTTCAAGAGATCGTTCGAAGAGATCATTATCTCTTTTGCAAGAAACATACATAAATAAGGTTCTTGAACGATTTCGTATGTAAGATTGTAAACCCATTGATACTCCTATTGCAAAAGGTGAAGGATTGAGCCATAGACTGTGTCCAAGGACTCTACAAGAGAAGGAACAAATGAAACATGTTCCTTATGCTAGTGTTGTTGGGAGCTTGATGTACGCTATGATGTGTACAAGACCTGACATATGTTTTACAGTTGGAATGGTGAGTATATACCAATCCAATCCAGGTCAAGCCCATTGGAAGGCCGTTAAAAGAATACTGAGGTATCTGAAGGGAACTGCTGATTACAAGCTGAATTACCAAGGAAAGAATCTGCGACTTGAAGACTATTCAGATGCTGATTGGGGAGGAGATTTAGATGAAAGAAAAATCTACCTCTGGTTTTGCTTTTTTACTGAATAATGGCACCATATCTTGGAGCAGTAAGAAGCAAACGTGTATAGCCTTGTCCACGATGGAAGCTGAGTTCGTGGCATTATCAATAGCAGTACAAGAAGATGTTTGGCTTAAGAGATTTTTGGATCATTTAGGTGTTATTGGGTATGCTGCAAATCCATTATTAGTTAACTGTGATAGCCAAGCAGATATAGCATACACCAAAGATCCAAAATATCATGGCAAGACCAAACATGTAGGTACCAAGTATAATTTTGTCAAGGATATGGTTGCACGAAAAGATGTGAACTTACAATACATATCTACGCATAGAATGGTAGCAGATCCTATGACAAAGCCAATACCTAGAGATGTGTTTTGTGGTCATATAAAATCTCTAGGATTGCGTAGAGGCTGATGTACTGAATATTGTAATTTCCCTGAAGTGTTCACATTTAATGAATTTGTGTTTTTTTATTATTAATGCCTATGAATTTTTGTTTGACGTTTATGCATCTTAATGCTTAGTGCATTATATAAAGTTGAGGAAGTATGTCGGACAGATAAAAGATTAGCCCACTCACACGGGTAATCACCTCTATTTACTATGTGATAAATAGAAATGAGACAGTTTTTAAGCTTATTATTTATGTGATAATTGAGAGCTCAAGCTTAAAACATATATGTCGCCTTAACTAAGTATTAAGATGATGACATAATATTTACTATGTCCGAAAGTAAAATAACCCACATATTTTACTTTGTCTGTCTCTGATGCCAGATATGAGTTCTGATGATTCTATCAATGAGTAGATATGTGAACTCAAGTTAGACATTAAGTATGTCTGAACTATCATCTGTACGGTATTGAATGTGTAGACATATGCTCTATGGGAAATGAGTTAATACCGTAATACGTATTTCATACTACGTATGCATGAGACGACCAATAAGAGTGTCAAAAGTTTGATCTCAACTTTTATGCCGTGTGAGACTCTTGAGGAAAAGAGTTCCCCAATTTAATGCCCTCATGACTCTTACTTATTCTCAAGATTTCTATTTAGTGTTTGCTATCTTAGGATGTTGCCAATGATCATGAATTGATTCGATCTAATGGGACATTTCTAGAGAAGCAAGCTGAACTAAAATTGAGAGTTTGAAGAAAAGAGGAAGATCGAATTTGGAGAATCACATATTAGTTTTATGTTCACTGGTCGACCAATTATGACTGTCTTTGGGATAAACATAATTGTGAATACAATATATCATTATTTAAAAGGAGATCAAGAGAGATATAAATGTGATCGATCGATCTAGGGTACTGCATACTAAATCTACTCAGAGTGTGATGCTCTTTTATGAGCTGCTATATATTCCTAACAGATGTATAGCAACGAGCTCTCAAAGTATGTTGGTCGCACGGATTATTCACTGGTATGAACGTTGCAGAGAGGTAAAGAGGATCCTCTTCGGTCCACCATGTGCTAGTGGGAGATGATGGTTTTATTTATTTATGTTGATGGGCCTTAGAGGGCCCGTCCGCCCATGTTGGGCCTAAAAGCCCGGCCCGTAAGATAAGGGCCCATGGAAGAATGGTTGCGATGTGAAAGGCTACGTTGTTTAGATACAAGGGGTTATGTCTTTTGGAGGAACGTTTTACGTTGAAGAGTTACGTCTGTTGGAAAGACGTAAGAGAGAAAAAGAAAAAGGGAATGTACCCTTTGGTGTACGTACGTTGTTTTTTCAGTCTCTCTCTCTCTCTCCCTCCAAGTAATGTAAGACGCTACGCTCCCTAAAGATAGAGTCTTTCTCCCCCTAACAGCAACAGTACGCTCCTCGGTAGAACGGGATCAGGATTCTTCCTCAAATCAACGTTGGTGTTTAATCTGTGGATAATAAGGTACGCTCGATTCCGTGGTGTGTCTTTGATCGGTGATACATGTTTGTTCTTGGGCTTGTCTTCCGCATTCGTTTTAGGGGTTCGATTTAGTGTCGAATCTATTTTAGGGAATCAGTAATTCCCAACATTTCTTCTCGCCGTTTCGCCTCTTTTTATATATATATATATATATATATATTTATCTTTTGTCTACCAATTCATCTTCCGCGAGGCGCTGTGGATGAGGGGGACGGGCTTAGCTCTGTTGAAATGGAGTGTTCGGCTTGGTTTTGAGTGGCGGGAGGAGATGTCTCTCCGTGTTTCGGATAAAGTTAGAGACTTTAGGTTTTGGCTTCTTTTTTTTTTTTTTAGTTCCGCTTGAAGGAGTGAGGATGGCTTAGTGGTTTGGGAAGGGACCGCGTGAGGGCTTGGTGCTGGGTGGGGTGGGGAAGTTTTAGGGTCTTCCGTTCTACGTATGATGTGTGTTTTACTCGATGAATTTTGTCGAGACTATGTTCTGCAGAGTTTTTAAAATTCCCAAATGTGTGTTTGAATGAAAAAATTTCCAAGGGACTGCGGTTTGTGTTGAGCATGCTGATTAGCCCTCCTGTGCTTGATCAACATGTTGTTTGGATCAAGAGATACTAATCGACATAGCCAACATTAAAGAAAGAACAAGAGATTATGCAAACGAAAGAAGGAAGAAGACGAAATTGGGACTAGGAGCATGTATACGTTACGTACCCTAAACCTCGTGCACGGACGTGTCATGCACGCGCCTAGCACGACGCTCGCCTGGCTCCGTGTGTCATGCCTTGATCCTCAGAGACGCACCCATCTTTCAGCTTGGTCGATTTTAAATGCGATATCCCAGGACTAAGTATCGCCGACCCTTTCATTTTATATAAGCACATGTGGAAGCAATTATAAATCCCCAGATAATAAAACAATAGGATAGAAAAGTAAGGCCATATTTTTCATACTGAAAATTATATTGTTTTTGCAATCTAGGGTTTGGCAAAGGAAATTGGAAACTGCTCATCCTACCCTGCTATCGCCACATTTTCAATCTGTCCATCGCTTGCTGGTACAGAATTTTTGTGTCTAAACTTAGTCGGTTCAACGATTCATAGAGGTGTATATGTCCATTTCGGTTGTTGAAAACCTTCATTTTGAGCTAGCTCGAGTGCAGTTAAGCACGTCAAGCGTACCTGAGTAGAATAGGATGCACGCAGGTGTGGTTACTCTGGGAGGCTTAGAAGAGCATTATATAATTAGAAATTTTATGAGAAAAAAAGATTGTTATTGATATATTGTAAATGTATAGGGATAATGATACTACAATTGCCATAATTTTCGTCTAGTGCTTATTTGGGTACCATAACTTTTCTTTTTTTCAATCACTTAACTGTCAAATCAGTTAGAAATCATTAACATAAGTGCATATTCTAGCTCTAATACCATTTTAAAACTTTGGATGTGTGCGGAAGCATGGTTTTAGATATGGATGATAGTTTTTGATTAGTGATTTCGTGTGCAAGGGATTGCCTCGCCGGTGGCTGGGCGACCCTCGCCTGGCGACGGCGGGGTGACCTTGCCCTCCACCCGACCGACCGGTTGCCTCAATCCGGCGATCGACCCTCCCTTATGTTGACGTGGACACTCGTCAGCATCGGTTGATTTTTTAATATTATTTTATTTTTTCAAATTTTTTTATTAATTTTTCAATATTTTTTTAACTTTTTCTTAGTTTGAATTGCGGGTTCATGAGAGACATTCAGACGACCACACCCTACCCGCCTTACCGTGACCACGGTAAGTGCTATCCCGTGGCGTGTTGGCCGTTATCATAGGAGCCGTCGTCCTAGTCATTGGCAGCTTGATTTTCTGGTGGATGTTCAAATGTGGTAATCGGTCTCTCGTAGCAGCGCCGGTGGAGGTGTCGATAGAGGCACCAGCCGAGGCACCAGGGGAGGCGCCTGAGGAGGTAGGTGGAGCTCGCGGACATGGCGTTCATTCTAGGAGTGTCGTCCCCGGAGTCTAGTTAGGTTATTAGAGTCTAGTTAGGTTATTGGTGTGACTTTTTCTTTAGTTCCATTTTGAGGAAGAGGTCCATTATACTCATTTCAAGAACTACATGCATGTTTCCTACACTACTGAATGTATTGTGTGGACTAATTAAGTTGAAGATTTCGAGCACAAGCTAATTAACTTGACTTGAAAAGAACTGAGAAAATCTTAACTATTTGAACCAGCCTCAAAAGAAGTTTATACAAAGCTCGAAAATTTGTTTGCATGGCAATTTACGATATCTAATGCACTATATTTTACAAAATTTGTGGGTAATGAATATGAAGAAATGAGGCTTAGCCAAGTGTATTTGCTAAAGTACACTATTGATAATGATGTAGCATTTGAAGGAATAGCAAAGAGAGAGGCCTGACTAACATTCTCAGATCATCTTTCTTTCTGAATATTGTAGTAAGAGCTAGTTGATGAACTGAGCAAAATGCAGTACCAGCAATCAAGATACAAATTGTAACATCATACCATTTGATATGATGTTCACCCATAAATCAAACGTTTTTCGGAAAATTCATCTGAAAGAAAACAAAAGTGTCGAGGAAAGACAAGAGAATTCTGGGAAAAGTTGTATTTCATTGTATATTCTCATTGTACAAGGGGTTGTAAATATAAAACAGAAGTGATATAATAAATGTAAAAAAAGGTTTGTGTAATCGATTGATATCAATTCCTAACTAATTTATGCACAATCGTAATCGAGCACGATTCCAAGCATATCTTCGATATCCCATCCGATGCATATCTTCCAACACTCCCCCTCAAGCTAGTGGTTGGTAGATGTCCAAGACGCCAAGCTTGCTTAATAGATATGCATGTTGTCTTTGACATGGAGGTTTGGTAAAAATGTCGGCAGGTTGCTCTACTATTCCAATCCCTCTTGTTTCGATCATCCCTTACTGAATTTTTTCACGAGTGAAGTGACAGTCCACTTCTATATGCTTTGTTCTCTCATGCACTATGAGATTCGCTGCAAGTTTGAGTGCCGCATCATTGTCACAAAACAATTTTGTCAGACCCTTCAAATTAATCCCAAGATCTCAAAGTAATCCTCGTATCCATATGATCTCACAGGTAGTCTTTGCCATGGCTTGATATTTTGCTTCAGCTGAAGATAAAGATACGGTTGCTTGCTTCTTGGTCTTCCAAGAAAGAAGTGATTCTCCAAGCTTAATGCAAAAACCTGTAATAGATCTTCGGCTCTTAGGACAAGTCGCATAGTCCGCATCACAATATGCCGACATTTCCATGTTGCATTTTCTGGATAGGAGAATCCCTAGCCCTGGACACCCTTTTAAGTACTTCACGACCTTTAAGGCAGCATTCATGTGAGACAACTTTGGACTGTGCATAAATTGACAGAGAGTTTGCACTGCATATGAAATATCAGGTCTGGTCATTGTTAAATATATGAGTTTCCCAATGAGCTTCTGATAACTTGAAGGATCATTGAGAACGGGATCATGATTCTCTTATATTCCTGCATCATAGTCTTTGGTGGTCAATTTTGTGTTTTGCTCAATCGGAATAATTGAGGGTTTGCATCCCAATAAACCTGCTTCAGATATGATTTCCAGCACAAATTTCCGTTGACTAAGAGAAATCCCTTGATAAGACTGAGCAATCTCAATGCCAAGGAAATATTTCGGTGCTCCCAAGTCCTTAATATGGAAAGTGGAATGCAGGTACTTCTTGAATCTTTCTATTGCACTTCTATCATTGCCCATGATAAGAATATCGTCAACATAAATCATCCGGTAGATTGATGACATACCTTGGGTCCATGTGAATAAGGCATAATCATGTCTGGATTGTTTGAATCCTGCAGATGTAAGAGCATCGGCAAATTTGGCGTACCATTGCCTGGAAGCCTGTTTAAGATCATAGAGGGATTTGCGGAGACGACATACTCTATTCTCCCCTGTCTCCGTAAACCCTAAGGGATGTCCATGTATATTTCCTCATCTAAATCTCCATGGAGAAAAGCATTATGCACATCCATTTGATGTAAGGGCCAATCATTAATAGCAGCAACAGATAGAAAAGATCTTACAGTTACATCTTTGGCCACTGGGGAAAAAGTCTCGTGGTAATCAAAACATTCCCGTTGAGTAAATCCTTTAGCCACCAACCGAGCTTTATAACGCTCAACGGAACCATCAGCTCGATATTTGATTTTGTAGACCCATTTGCATCCAATAGGCTTTTTGTTCGGAGTCAATTAGACTAAATCCCAGGTCTGATTTGCAATTAACGCTTGCAATTTTGCTCCTATAGCTTCTTGCCATTTTGGGTCAGCAGCTGCTTCTTCATAGCTGGATGGTTCTTTGTCCTCCGATATTCGACTAACACAACATCGATGTTCCGGCAAAAGTCTATGAAACGAAACATAAGATGATATTGGGTAATGAATACCTGGTGAGTTGAGGGCTGTGCAAACATAATCCTTTGTCCAAGTTGGTGGATGTGTGGAATGACCAGATCATCGAGGATGATCCACTTGTGCTGGAACAGGAGATGAAGATGCTTGAGGATCCACCTGTGTTGGAACTGGAGATGGAGATGCTCTTTCTTCAATCTCAATTTGATCTTCTGTTGGTGAGAAATTCTCGTGCACTGGATCTACAACAATTTCTTGTGTGAAATTCTCACAAGAATTTTGAATCATTACTGGAGGTCTTGTCAGAAGAAATCCACTAGTTGAGTCTTCTGTATATGTGGAGTGATCTGGATGGTGCGAGATGTCCGGTGTTTCCTTTGAAGAATCATGTTCATGAAACGAAAACACGTCCTCATGAAAGATGATGTCTCTGCTAATGAAGAAATCCCCGGTCGTCTGATCCAGGGCACGATATCCTTTTTGCAAATTTGGATAGCCCATGAAGACACAACGCCTAGCCTGGAGGCCCATTTCGTTGCGGGGGGTTAATACTGTTGCATAACACAAGCACCCGAATATCCTCAAATGTTGCAATTCTGGTTTCTTCTTGAAGAGCATCTCAAATGGAGTTTTTCCATTGAGTACCTGAGTGGGCATACGATTGATGAGATAGGCCGTGGTGATGATGCATTCGCCCCAATAATTTTCTGGAATAGATGCTTGAAACCTCAATGCACATGCAACTTCCAGAAGATGGCAATATTTGCGTTCCACTACCCCATTCTGTTATGGAGTGTATATACATGAACTTTCATAGAGGATCCCATTGGATGAAAGAAGGGAATTGCAATCATTGCTAAAGAATTTTTTCCCATTGTCTGTCCTGATTCGCCGAATAGATTTTCCAAATTGATTTTTGGAAAAGGCAATAAAAGTTTTCAAATTGGATAAAACTTGTCCCTTTGACTGCATCAAGAACACCCATGTGGCACGAGAATAATCGTCCACAATTGTTAAGAAATATCGTGACCCATCATGATGTAATATATGGTAAGGACCCCAGACATCAATGTGAATCAAGGAAAAAATATCATTTGCACGGTTTTGGCTAGAGGGAAAAGGAATCTGCTTTGCAAGAGGGCATATTTGACATTTAGAGTAAGGGAATGAAGCACTATGACCTAATCTTGAATGCATAAGAAATTCTTTATCATTGGTAGTTGCGTTACACAATGACATTTTATTTAAAAAAATGGACGACAAATCAAGATTACTTGGAAAATTTGTCTAAAGGAACAGTCCTTCAGAGAGACTACCAATGCCCATCACTCTGCCAGTTGAAAGGGCCTAAAAGAAGCAAGTGTCAGAATCAGACAATACAGGACAGGAATTTTCTTTACAAGCTTTGGACACAGAGACAAGATTGAATCTAAATTCTGGGACATAAAGGACATTTTGGATTGTGATTTGGGGACTAAGCTGAACTTTCCCTGTAATTGTAACATAAGTGATATTCCCATTGGGTAACCGCACGGAAATGGGAAAATCCAATTTCTCGTGCATTTCAGAAAAAAAATGCCTTCTCACAAACTATGTGATCACTTGCCCCAGAATCAATTATCCAACTTTGCCTTGAGATATTATTAACTAGACAGCGAGAAATACCTGAGAAATTGCCTCCCTTGTTAGAGGTGTCCAATTTTTGCAAAGCATGCATCAGTTGTTGATACTGCTCATATGTTATGGATCGATCAATATTGGAACCGCTAACTTGATTAGTAGAAAATTCCTTCATTTTCCCTTTTTCTCCAGGCTTGCCATGTAATTTCCAACAATTCTCTATCGTATGGTGTGGGCGTCTACAAAATTCGCAATATAATTTACCTTTTCCTTTTGAAAAAATTTTTGCGTACGCCAAAAAAATTTCACCGTCGGATCCCTTTCCATTTGTCTCATCTCCACCGTTAGATCCCATTAAGCCGATCGATCCCTTTTGGCCGTTCGATCGTCGCGGATGATCTGGACCATCCATCCCTTCCGTTTTAAGGGCGCCTGTTTCCTCGATCCAGAACCCTAGCGCCTCTTGCATCGCACGTTTTTTGTGCGCTAGGGTTTTTGCTCCTAGGTCTCGCTGTGGATCTTGCCTTTCACCGCAGCTCGCTAGAGCGAAACTTGCTCCTCCCTTCGTCGGCTCCGAGGATGCGAGTCGCTAACTCTCTTCCTGAACGGTGAGTTGAAAAATTCGTCCAAGTGACGGCACGGGTTCCATGGCCAAGATCTGTGAACGAAAATTCAGGTATGATTCGTTCAAAATTAAGAGAAATCGGGTTGCCTTTTCCCTTTCTTTTATGGAACAGTATTGCGCGAGTGTCTCCTCTGGACCCTCGAGCTTTTCTTACGCAGCTTTGAGGTCGTTCCATAAGGATGACAACTTGTTGTAGCCGGTGGTGACGGTCATGTTCCCCTATTTTAGTTCGCTGAGTTCCTGCAAAAGGGAAAATATTTGTGCCCGATCTAATTTGCCATACATTTGTTTGATGTTTTCCCACATGATCTTCGAGTCTTCTGTTGGTGGAAGGCCACCCGCGACCTCCGGACAAATGCAATTGCCGATCTACGTCCTTATGAGCTGGTTGCATTTCCTCTAGAATCGGGCTAGTTGTTCATCGGCAGGAATCGGAACCGGCCCATCGAGAAATCCATCTTTGTCCTTCATCACAAGGGCGCACCGGAAGTCTCGGGACCACCTAGAGTAATTCTTCGGTCTGGTTAACTGCAGGTTGATCAGCCTCAGTTCAGGGCCGTTAGCCGTCGAGACATACAGGGGCTCACCAGGCTCCGGTCGCCCGGTGACGGCAACGACTGGGAACGGCAGGAATCCGGGTGCAAGGTTCGGGTATGGATTTGTCCCTTGACCCGGTTCGCCCGATCCGAATTGATAACCCGCATTTGAAATTCCCGGGTAGGGATTTATTCCTATACTCGGTTCTCCCGACCCACTCTTCTGCTCCAATCCGGGGGTCGGGCTTGCCCAACTCACGGCTGGTGGGCTTCCCTCGGACTGGACGTGGGCTCCCTAGTGGCCCACATAAACAAGCGATGATGAATTTGGGCTTGGCCCAAGATACCATGGGTAAGGTACCCGCTGGAAAGGTTGGCCCGCAATGGGTTGCCCTGCACCAAGGCGAGCCTGTTTGGGTCTCCATTGTATGGGCCGGGCCGGGAGTGGTTGCTATTGGGTTGTTGCAGGTGAGCTTTGGATTTGCGACGGCGGTGAAGTCTTTGCGGTGGACTAGTCGTCAGCCATTGAAAAAAGAAGAAACAGAAGCTCTTATCTTCTTCCTTAAGAATGATTCCTATACCATATGGCAGATCTGTTATGTGGGTCAGATCTCCTTTGGTGGGCAATCAGAAGCAGAAGCGAGGAAAGGTCAGAAGCCGAAGCTCTGATACCATGAAAGAAAACAAAAGTGTTGAGGAAAGACAAGAGAATTCTGGGAAAAGTTGTATTTCATTGTATATTCTCATTGTACAAGGGGCTGTAAATATAATACAAAAGTGATATAATAAAGGCAAAAAAAGGTTTGTGTAATCGATTGATATCATTTCCTAACTAATTTATGCACAATCGTAATCGAGCACGATTCCAAGCATATCTTCGAGATCTCATCCGATGCATATCTTCCAACACCATCGCAATGCAAAGGAAAAAGCCACAGCAAGTAGTTATCAAACACTCGCAGGTTGCAGCCATGTCCCTTACCCAGCAAGCAGTCCCTCAAACTTGGCTATTATGAAGCAGAGCAGATAATCCAGATATGTAATCTGTAATTGACGAGAGATGCCAATCTGCGTACTCAGGAGGCCACAAATATTCTCTGCTAGCAATTCAAAGTGTCCATCATCGTGATCAAATACCATCCACTTCCACGAAAGAGTAACATATATGCAACTATTGTAGATGCTTGTCAACAATCAAAACAAAAAAAGTATTCCTTGTCCACAATCACTATCTTCAGACACAATTTTACTGGTGTTAATCAAGTTTTGAAATGCAGCAACTCCAGATGCCAAATAGAAACTGCACACTGAAGCTTGACCATCCAACATGGTCAATATTAGAAATGAACAAAGAAAAATACAGAGGGAAGTGTTGAAAGTTGATAAGTATTCTTTCAAGAATTGACTGTTCAAACCTCTTCCCCAACTTTTGACAGATTTGAGTAGTTCTTTGTTTTAGAGCCAGCTTTATAGCTTTATGTATAAAGACTTTCACTTGCCCTTGGTTCGCTACTAACTTGGTTGAGCTTTCTTGTGATATAAAGAACAAGTTCTTAAACTTATAAGCTCAATTTGGCATGACTTGCATCCGAATGATGGGCATGGATAGAAGTCGTTTGGCACAAAAGTGAAAGCAATCTAATCAGAGAAGATATATCCTTCAATGCTTTTGCTTCCTGATTATATTATTTTGTTATTTATTTAGCTGAGGGCATCCATTTATTAACATATTCAATCTAATTCATCCCATTTTCTATACATACCGAAGCTGTAGTAACGATCTTAAATCATTTGTATGTTAAGGCTTCATTTTTTTTAATAAAAAAATGACTAATTTAAAAATATATTTTCTAAAAATGATCATTTGTATCGCTTAAAATAATTAGTCAACGAATAATTTTCATTATCGATGACAATTTATATCTAAATTTTTTTCATGGATGCTGAAAAATATTTTTCTTTCATTACCGACGTGTTGATAATGATGCCAAATGACAATAGAAAAGGGGTTAAAAGAGAAAAAAAAAAAAAAGGAAATTCGATTTTTAAATTTTCTTGCCAAAAAATACAAAAAAGGAAATTTATTGATGATTTTGGAATAAACATGTATTGAAGGTATATCATTAATTAATAGATGTGCACACAAAAAGATGTCTATTTTTATCGAGAGTGAAATGAAAACTTTAAACCAACTAAAAATATAAGATATAACCAAAAGATTATATATGATGTAAAGTATAGATGAAGAAAATATTCGCAATCATAAAAAGACACATCAAATATGAAAGAGTGTGCCTTTAATCAGGTCAGATTACGTAAAACATATTGAAAATTACATGCGCAATCACCAAAAGAAACCAACCACATTCTAATTTCTCATAACTTGTAAACAAAATTATGTGTACAATGATGATGTATAAATCGGGAATCACACGGTTTTAAAATATAAGGGGCTAGAAGGTGAAGATTGATCGGTTTAGCACCAATTTTTTTCCTTCAAAAAACATTTGAATAATTATTCGCAATTAAAGGAAAAGAGTCGGCACTGTAGATATCTTTTAAAATTGAAGAAAATGAAAAATCAAAAGGACCTTCTCTTACTCGCTGACGTCACTTCCACGTGGCGCACCTGCGTGGCCACTCCGGAAACTAGAAGCCGAAGCCGACGAGCCGTCGCCGAAAAAGTCCTCAGGCGTCGCCAGAAAAAACCACCGAAAAATGCTCCGGACACTCCGATCCCGGCGGCCGCCCCGCTGCGGCGCCCACGCCTGTGCCCTGATCTCCGCCGTCCTCCTCCTCCTCCTCTCCGTCTCCTCTCCTCCACCACCGCCGCCTCCGCCGCGGACTCCGCCGACAGGCTCGAGCTCGGCGGCGGGGACGACAAGATGGACGAGCTCGACATCGTCGACGAGGAGGCCGACCGGAGCGGGGCGTCGAACTCGCGGTGGGAAGGCGAGGACCAGGACGACGACGACGAGGCGGAGGCCGATCGCTCGGCGCCCGCGGACGGCAATTACTTCTACGATCACGTGACCGGGTCCATACGTCGAGCGTTCAGCAAGCGCTCGATCGACGAGTGGGACGGCGATGGCTCGATCTTGGGCGTGGGATCGGTTCCTGATGATCGCAGTAAGACGGCATTTGGATCCGACGATATTCCGGTGGACGAGGGTTTGAGAAGGAAGGTGACGGAAGTGATGAGCGTGGAGGATGCTCTCCTGTTGAAGGTGAACAAGAGGGTTTCGCCGCTGAGAGAAGGGTGGTGGAGCGATTGGTTTGATAAGAAAAGTGATTTCTTGAGGAAGGATAGAATGTTCAGGTCCAGTCTGGATATTTTGAATCCGTTGAACAGTCCGATGCTGCAGGACCCGGATGGGGTGGGCGTGACTGGGTATACTAGAGGGGATAGACTGGTGCAGAAATGGTGGTTGAATGAGTTAAGGAAAGTGCCGTTTTCGGTCAAGAAGCCATTAGGGATCTCAGAGGATGCTCGCAAATTGCGAGAAAACAATGATGTGGCTAGTAGTAGGAGGGCTGGTAGCACAGAGAGTAAGATGGTGAATTTAGAGGGAGGGTTGAGATTAGGAGGGCAGAGAGACGGACCTTAGATGACAATGTGAGGAATGCATCCGATAGTGTTGTGGAAAATGATGGAAGTGAGGCTAATGGACATGTGGACAGCAATTTGTCCGGCAAAGATAGTCAGGGTGCAACAATTCGTGAGAATAGGCGGAGTTCTGAGATTGAAGGTCATGTATATGCAGATGGAAGGAGATGGGGTTACTACCCTGGTTTGCATCCTGGGCTAACATTTTCAGAATTCATGAATGCGTTTTTTAGAACTGGTAGATGTCACTTAACAGTTTTTATGGTGTGGAACTCACCACCATGGATGTTTGGTGTTCGACATCAAAGGGCACTGGAGAGTCTGCTCTCACAGCATCCAGATGCTTGTGTTGTTGTGTTCTCTGAGACTATCGAGCTTGATTTCTTCAGAGATAGCTTTCTCAAGGATGGGTAATTGCTCATGTTCCCATTGCTTTTCTTCTTATAGATGAACTTTTACTGGATAAGCATAGGTATCTTATAATTTTTAAACAATAAGCACAAAGTCGCTGCTTACTTGGTTCAACTAGTTATTGTTGCTCTTTTTTCATAGTTTGCATTGCACTGGTTGTCATATCTCCCTGGTGATAATATGGACTGAATAAACCCGAGTTTCTACACATCTAGTGGCTCCTTTGAGTAATCTTGTGTGGTTTTGTACAAGCAGATTTGTGTTAAGTCTGTTTTGGAATGATGTCTGGGTTTTTGCAGTTTATCTGGACACACCTCTTATTTTCTACAATTAGTTGACTTTTGTTCTCGTTTAGATATTGTTCAGTTTAACGGAGCATAGGGAATTTCTTTAGTATAGTTGTTCCTCTATGGTGGCTCTTTTTGCCCTTTATCATTGCAGTTCTTGGATTGGGGCATAAGTAAGCTCACAGCTTCACACAACTAATCTGAAGTACCTGATGGTGTCCAACTGATTGCTTGCTTTCAACATCGTAGATACAAAGTTGCTGTTGCCATGCCAAATCTTGAAGAATTGCCGAAAGATATGCTTCGCACTCATATTTGCTTCCGTCTGATTTGAGTGGAGAAAGACAAAGTTTTATCCTACTCATTTGAGTGAGCTCATCCGGCTTGCTGCTCTTTACAAGTAGGTTTTCATCGACTTAAATATTTCTATTCCTCATTGAAATTTTTGCAACTTGTCTCATTTGAATTAGATAATAATTAAGGACTCCCAATGTATTCAGTAGTTCATGTGAGTCCTTTCGATGCTGTGGTTTTGTTTGTATAATGAGCTGTTGCTATATCACAATGCGTACTTGACAAGCGAGATTTCGATGTGCTCTGGTGATTAAAATGTGTCATATATGTGATGCTGCATGCGTTAGTGAAATCTCTACACATGATTGTAGGATTTACTTAGTTTCTCCAAAAGTGAAAATTACTAAAGAGATTTGTATCCAAATATTATTTAAATATGAGAAATATTGAAATTAGAAGTCAAAGAATCTGTAAAAACACTCGTAAGCAGTCAGCTCTAGGGTTTTTCTGTTTTTATCTGCTTATGTTTATAAATTGATGTGCTTTATTGAAGTCCCTGTTGATTATCTGAAAGTAGAACTAGCTTTGCGAAATTATTTCCAAAGATTGATAAAAATTTGGTAAAAATCAGGCTTCAAAGTAATTGTTGAACTTATTAAGATGGTATGCCATGATGAATTAAGACCTTCGGATGTCCTAGTGAGAAGGTGTGACGAATGGATGGAGTTATGGGTTAGAAGGGCAGGGGAGGACGTAGAAAGATGTGGAAGGAGACAATAAGGAAAGATATATTTAAAGCTTACCTAGGATGTAAATGAAGGATTGAGCACAATGGAATAAGATTCATACACTTGAGATTGCTTAGTGGAATAAAGCTTAGTTAGTTGATGTTGTTATATGAATGTGGGAATCTGGTAGTTTGGAATTTCGAGGGGACTATCCTGGACCGAGAGATAACCCTTCTCTCTCTCCCTCCCTACGTGCGGATGCACGTGTCTGCTTTTTGTTGTTTTTGTTTTTGGGCCCCACCCGGGGGCGGCGGAGGTGTGTGCTGCATGAATAGCTAGCATTAGAAAGTTATTTTCCAACAGGTCCCCTGTGATATGATCTTGCATGAGAATGGCATAAGCTTACAATTGGCCATTTAATATTGCCATGGTTTGCATAGTGGTCTTAGTTCAAACTGATCTCTACGGTGGGTTGATAATCTACAGAAGAGTTCTGCCAGAATTTAGAGTCAATAATTTACGCAGTGGTCTCGTTAGTTCTTTTTTAGTGCAGGCAGCAAATTCAACCGATCTCCTGAATCAATATACTCCTTCCTGGTGATTACCTCTTTGCAAATTTTAACTTTTGCTTGTGATATTGCAAATGTTTTCTTCCTAAATAACACTAGGCTGAAATTTTTCTGAATGTTATATAAGTATCTGATTCTATTTCTGGCGTTGGCTTTTCAATATTTTCTGCTTTTGGTATTGGAAGTTCAAAAGCAGTTGATGAGATTTGAGAATGTTAACATGAATGAAATAATTCTATCAGTGATAAGAAAGGGTGTTTCCTCTTTGGTACAGTTCTTTTCCTCAAGAAATTGAATTCAACTGTGATATGGCAGTGCACCCTTAAGAATCACTGTAATAGTTGGCTCTAGGCTACTCTATTAGTGCAGTGAGACATCTACATTAGCAAAATTGGCATCTGTATTTGCATGTGTATCATCTAGGCATGGATTGTGGTTCTTATCTGCCCAATTCTTGCTTACTCCATGTTGGTAAATACTGATACCCAGAGAGTAGTTAAGGATGTATTCAAGGCTGCATTTATGGAAATTCAGTTCTTTCTTGGTTAGTTAATTTATTATGTGTCATGCATGAAGAAGATCAACTTCCTTTGCAGGAGTGAAGCTTCACATTTAAGACAGTCATCAAGAATTTCTTGTGCGTAGAAGTTAGAATTGCTTCAGATTATTAGCCTAGGTATAAGTCTCCATATATTCAAGCACTTACCTCTAAGGTGGGAGTTTTCGTATTGTCTTTTCCATGAGTGCCATGTTTGTCCTTGTTCGCTTGCCAACAACAGAAGGGGTTCTAATAATCTTAGTAATCAGCTTTAAAGAACTCGTTTATTTCTGATTTGCTTGCTTAATGACCATGACGATGGGATTCTAAAGTCTTAATTTGGTACCATTCTTTCCCTTGTTGTATTGGCCTAGCAAGAACAGCTGTCCTTCTTTGTGAATGTTTTATACTATTCTGACTGATGCAAGGGGTTATTCATATTCTTGGTAGACTTTCATATATTGCTTAGAAGAAGAAAAGGCTGTTATGAGTATTATCTTTTTGGATAGTGTGGGAGAGGAATGGGAGATGGAAAGGCCCGTTAAGGGAAAGAAAGCAGTATAGGCATAGTTTCCCATAGGTGCTTAGCACTTTGCGATGCTGGTTTTATTGGTAATTTTGTGAAGATGCAGGATTGAATTTTTAGCATTCTTTCCTCATAAATGTTTCTCTCTGGCATTACATCTTACAGCCTAAAAAAAGAGAGGAAGGATTATGCCATCTTGTAGTTGTTAATGAAATTTAATTCAGTTTATCCATAAAATTCATCTCTCTTTTCATGGTTATAAAATTAATGTATAGGACGTGCTATGTCTTTAATATCTCTTGGTTGATTTGCCAATGCTCAATTTTTTGTTTTGCTCAGATGTGTGATAGTTAATGTTCTGTCACATTTGTAAATTGCCATGGATAATTAATTTCGACATACATACTTATATATCTTTTGTTCTTTTCTCTGCAGATATGGTTGAATATATATTGATTTTGACATCATTGTGTTGAAATCACTCTCTTCTCTAAACAACACTGTTGGTTTGGAGAGTCGGCTTGATCGAGAGTCTCTTAATGGATCTGTAATGGCATTCAGAAGGCATAGGTACTTCTTGTTTCTAGCCATGGAGGAATTATGCATGTGTTGTCAACTGTGATTATAACTTGTAGTTTTGTAGATTCTGCTTGTGTTTCTTTTACTCACCACCGATAGATGCTTTCATCGAATGACTTTTGTAACTGAGGCTCACAAATGTGGCACTGTTTTGATATATCTATGCAAATTGAGGAATAATTTTTTTCTCTTCTTTCATCGTGTCTTTTATGTTGTTTGAATATTCTACTTCTATGGGCAATACCATTACTATTTACAACTATTGTAAGTTCTTTTTCACATGAATTTGAACACTGCCTCCCCACCTCCACAAAAGAATATTTGCGTTAAAAGTGTGCAGGATTGGCTTTCTCATGTCGCTCGAAACTTAAAAACAATGATTACTTTGGATATTTTTCTGGATCCTTAAATAAAATGAAAGAAGAGCTGCAGTGTGTATCTGCTTATTTTGTATAACACATTCCTGATGGCATGCATTGATTCGTTATTTATTTATTTTTTGTTACTCTATTTTTAGTCATTAATTGCTAACCCACTCTTGCAGCCCCTTCATAATGGAGTGCTTGAGGGAGTTCTACTCAGTTTATGATGATACCCAGTTTAGATGGAATGGGGCTCAACTTTTGACGAGAGAAGCAGGAAATTTTTTAAGAAGTGGGAGAAGAGAAGTTGAGCTGTTGGAGTTGAAAGTGCCAAGATATTATGAGATGTCTCTTTTCTTTGTTGGAAATATCTATATTTATGCGGAAGCATGTAGCACCAGGAGGCATGTCGGCCCTACTCGACCCAATTGCATATGTGTGTGTTCCACATAATTTTGGATGCAAGAAAGTCATGGCCTCATGTCGGACTATACGTCTTAACGCATAAGGTCACTTGGATGTATCGATAAAAGCTGTGAACATCTTAATATACAGACTATGCAAGACCATGAGAAAATATCCCAAGCTGATTGTTATAAAATGAAGCAAGTATGCACTTAAAATAATTACATCAACAGCTGTGGTTAAGTGACATGCTATGGTTAAGTAATAGGACACGCAGTATGGTAATTGCTGAAAGCGTTAACTTCATCTCCTTCTCATCAAGCTTTCTTACCTGCTAAAATACGCAAGTTTTCTATTGCCATGTGGAGCCATTACTGTTGAAAGTGGACAGTACCGCTGAATATTTTAGGGCTAGTTGATTAAGAATTGGAACAATTAGAAATCTAAGAACTTTGAATGCCTGTAAGTGTCAACACAGATGGGTCCAGTTACTATGCCACTGTTCGGAAGGATTCTGAGAAACAACCTGCTCTCTTATCTTCTGCACCACTCTGGGAGACAGTAAAAGCCATACTTTTTACTTGTGATGAGGATTATAATCCTTATGGATGTGAAGGCCATCGTGTCCTCCTTGACAGAAATGAGTGAGTGGATAGTTTTCAGCATCAGCTGCAAATTGAAATAGGTCAGCCCAATGGAAGCAAAATGCTTGATCTGTCGTTAGATTATGGATCCCAAACTAGAAAAATTCCTCACAAGACAGTAGAGGAAGTGACAACTAGATATCGCTCATGTTGGGAGATGAGAGTTCGTTTTTAAATTACAGCAGTTTATAATTTGGGGGTTTGTTCAGAGAAACCCGTTGTCTGTGCGTATAGAATCTTCTCAAAACTTAAATTAAAAAATTGAGCACCTCCACAATTTAATTGGTGTGACTCAGCATTAGGCAATTTATAGGCAAGATGGTTGCGGGAATATTCTGAAGTGATGGGATGACTAGATAGTTTCAGTTGTATTGACATGATTGAGAGAAGGTGTGAATATAATGTCTACGCTGCGTGCATGATGAAGTAGGTTTTTTTGGGCTTAATAATAAATTGGGCTTGATGGAGTACGATGAAAGCTGTTGAATCTGAGCAGATGGCTTGCAGGATGCTTGCTTCCAGTGGTCTTCATTTACCCTTTGTTTCATGGGGAAAAATACATGCATTTTCATGAAAATTTGCAGCAAAAGATTATTAAATTATTAATCCTGGCAATTGGAGATGTCAATTTCCAGTGACTTGAACCAGGAAAAATGATTGTGATAGCACCTTGAGTATGCCTCTATCATACTGATTGTATGAGAGAGGCGTGTGATCTTACAAACTTGAACTAGCAAAAGAATGATGCTGATTGCACCCTCTCAGTAAATACACTAATGTAACTTCATGCCTATTAATCAGTTATGACAAGAACACAGGCTTATAGATGTGCATTCATGTTAATTCCGCGCCAGTCTTGTTGAAAAGTGCACATTAGATCTGTTATAAATAACTCTTTTCTGGACTGCTGATGCCATTTGAGCTGTTTCCTAAGATCTTTGTTCTTTTTTCATTTAAGACCATATAGAGCTTAATGTTTTCTGTCAAAAGCTTGTCTGCCCTTAAATTGACCTTTGTGAGCTGCAAACAGGTACTTCGTTGCTCCTTCAACAGAGATCGAATGTGCACAACAAGATTCTCTTTTCAGAAAAATTCTGGATAAATCCTTGACATTTCATTTTTGGAATAGCATTACTTCTTCTCAAGTTCCTGAGCCAGGAAGTCTTGTAACTAGGCTAATTGACCACAGATGTATCCATTGATCTGACGTATTGTGAAATTCACCCAATTTTTCCTCAAGTTGATTGAAGACTTCAACTAGCACCCAAACTGGCTAGAAGCATTCGCTGGTCAAATGCTGAGGAGATTCAGGTTTTTGCTCTGATATGAGGCCCAGGTTTTGGTTAAGAGTAGGGGGGCCTATGGATTTCTTTCCATGAAGAGGAGGGCTTACCACCTATAGGATCGGCTTCGGAAGGAAGCTGACCATATACGGGATTATGTTAGGGTGGCATATATGTTGTACAGTTAATTGTTTTCTTTATCATCTGCGTTAAGAGTTCTCCTTTTCTTTTTATTGTCAGTGCTTGTACTAATGAATTAGTGGGAAAATGGAAACCGTGGTTCCCCCTTTTCCTAATGGCAAAAAATAAAAATGTTCTTCCCCTGAATTAATATTAACTGTTAGTATTCACAGTGACCATGTAGGATTGTGTATGCTACCTTCGTTGCTATGTCAGTATTTATGTCGTCTAGGCATCTGCAGATATCCTGCATTGGCAAGAAATGGGCGACGAGCAAACACATGGGGTTATGCTTCTGTTTAAAGCAAGTGTATATGCTTGTCCCCTCCGTTGATGTTTGTAGCACGTTCAGTAGGACTTCTTTGTTTCTGTTGTTTCGTCCACTACTAACTTACATCAGAAGCACAGGAAAGCCTACATTTTCGGCAGTTGCTCGGGACTTCGCCTTCATTCTCGTTGGAACTATTAAGCATTTGTGGAGTGTGCATTCTTGTGCTCGGGTTCGTTTCTAATGTGATGCTGCAGGTGGCGTATGGTAAAGCTCGTCACTGGCTTAGTAAAAGCTCAGTTAACATTAATATTTACTGCACAAATAGGAAACTAATGGAGTTACAGAAAGCAATGGGAAATGAATGATTACAATGGAACAGTAGATAGAAAACTGCACCAATGAAATTACCTTGAAGGTCTTAATTGGCCGCCTCTCTTGCTCCGTATCTTGTTCTTCAGCATTGGAACTCACAAGAAGGGCAAACCATACAACAGCAAGCAAGGAAATCTTTCTCGACCCCATTGTCTAAATCTTTGTGTGAAATGTTTTGCTAAAGGGGTCTTCATATGTGACAATTCGTATCTTCGAGTAAAGAAAGAATGTTTTGGAACAAAGAGGTAGGTCATCTCCTTTCACTTTTCGTGGAAAGTGATTGGATTATTTTAGTTTTGGCATTACTTAATTTGCAGTTATTCTTATCCGATTTCTTTCCCTTACCACGAAAATCTCATTTTCTATTAGGAGAAAAAAATCACACAGAAAACAATTAGGTGATTCTCATAACCAAATTATTAGACGATCTTTGAAATTTCTTATAGATCAGTTACTCATTTAAGACCAGATATTTAGATATTCAAAAGATGTATGAATTGACCGTGGTGTGTTGATTCTATCGCACTATTTAATCTAAAATCGCTATGTAATTGAGATCAATGGAAAGGCATACATTATTGTCGGGGAAAAAATCGGAAAATAAAAGGGTAAAATGTTTTTTTAATCAATTTCACGTGAGATTCCATTTGTTTGGATAGCTTGTTGTTAATTGATTGAGGAGTGTTTGAACCTAAAAGTGACTAGGTCATCAATACGTGATTAAAGCTACGAGTGTTGTTGGACACTTGACCAATTGGTATCAATGCTAGTGTCTATCGATAATTGTCACTATCATGTTGGTGATATACAATGATGAATGAGTAATGATAATTGATAAGAGTACCGATTGATAAAGATCAATGAGCTATCAAAGTATTGAGACAAAAACAAATCAAGATATTATTGCAAGTTTAAGACCACTCGAGAATGAAGTAACTATGATCATGTTACAGTTGCATATTATAAAAACAACCGCTTGGAAACAAGATTTTGGTGTCATGGGAACAAGATTTTCATAATGGAAGAACATGGCACAAATGCTGGGAACCGCTTGAGAACAGTTATGGCACAAACACTATAAATACAATCGCTTATCCACTAAAAGCTCCCCAACCCTCCACACAAATTAAACAAATTTACTATCTTTCAATATCTTTACTTTCCTGCATCGTACTTTCATCTTTCGTCAATTAAATTCTTAGCATCATTATTGATATTTGCTTTTTATAATAGAACACTTTAGTTAGTGTGATTTATTTCCAAATTCTTTATTTTTTTTTCCTTACAGAAATTAAGATTAGGTGAGAGACTTCCTTTAAAAAAAGTGAAAAATATAAAAATTTGCTCCTTAAAGTCTATTACAATTCAAACTTTGGAATGTTGGACCCCCAAATTGTTGAAAGCAGAATTTTTGTCGACCATTCAGGCGTCCATCCTTTTTTGCAAAAATAATAAAAAGAAAAAATAAATAACCATGAAAATGACAAAAGAAAAATATATATAGTAGTAGTAATAATAATAATAATAATAATAATAATAATAATAATAATAATAATAATAATAATAATAATAATCACAGCAAAATTAGGTGGACCTGCGTCCTAGCCCATGTTTCTTTAAGCCGAATTCTCGGCTCATTCCACGCCCAGCCCATTCCTTTTCTTTTGATCAAGCCTATAGTCCCTTTTTAGGCCCAAATTTGTTGCTGATTCCTCAGCCCATTTCCTTCAATTTTTTTTTTTCTTCGTAGCCCACCTGAACTTAAAAAAAAATAAGAAAATAAAAAAGCCCAGCCCCGGTACGTCATGTATAGATTGAATAAACTTACTTCAGAAACTCACAAACAAAGATGCACACCATATGTTTGATGATTTGTCCGTAAGAAATCCAGAATCCGACTACATGAAAGCAGTATCTAGCAAAGGTCTAGCACGGTATAGCTTCGTGTTCGTGTTGTCTATGGTTGAACCGAGTACTTGCTCTGTGTTCATGTTGTCTATTATGGCATATTTCTTAATGTTCATCGATGGCTGGAGACAAACTCTTGAGCTGAAAGCATCATTCCTTTCTTGGCTATGGATTTAAGACAAAGTCGCATCATGTTAGTTTCCTATTTCCCTCTCCGTGCTGTTTGCATGAATGTTTACCGTATTACTTGAGAAACCTTAGTTGATGTTGATGTTTTGGCTAAAAATTAATGGCCGCTCTAGAATGAGTTGTCTTGGTCATCGCCGGTAATAGACCGGCAGCGGCCGATAGAGTGGTCCAACGTTAATCAGAGTAAATGGCAAGAGGAGGGGTGATGGTTTGGTGGTGGCCGGACCGTTGGCTGAAGCTTGTCGGAAATAAAGGTGGTTCGAGTGAAGTTGCAAGGGAAGGGAATGTGAAGAAGAAGGCTTCGGGACGAAGACCCATGCTGGAGACTGAAAAAAAGAAATTAAAAAAATGTAAAAAATTAGAAAATATTAAAAGAAAATCCGAATATAATGAGGCCGGGTCAAGTTCGAATGGGAGGCTGACTGGATCAAAATGTTCAATAAGATGGACTAGGGTGTTAGGCGATCAATTGACTAGGCTAGGTGTGAGAATTAGGGAAAATTGTCAAAAAAATCTTAAATCTATTACATTTTTATCAATTTAATCTTAAATCTTTTCATTTTGTTAATTCAATTCTAAATTTTTTCACCTCTTAACAATTGAGTCCATCTGATCAATTTTTGTCCAAATTTGCTAACATGGACGCCGGTGGTGCGCTGCGTGGCGCTACCCGACACCGATACGTGAATAAATTTTAATAATATTTTAATATATTTTGAATTTTTTTTTTTTATTTCTTTTTTCTTCTTTCGTTTCTATTTGGTCTTCTTCTATCTTTTTCCGATGGCTAGCCTCCGGCCACTGGCCATGGCAAGGTAGTCTAGCCTTGCCCACCACAGGCAAGGCCTAATTGGGCTAGGGCAAGCTTGGGCGAGGGTGGGGTGCCCTCGCATGGGTAAGGGCTGGCCAGGCGAGACCTGAGAAGGGTCGACCTCGCCCACGCTAGATCTAGCAAAGCTAACCCTCGCCCAAGCTAGGGCGACCTCGCTGAGCGAAGGCAACAATGAGCTCTATACAAACTGAGCCCCCCTTAAAATTAGAGGGAAACGTCTATTTATATCATTTCCAAATCGGTTGATCTTAGCTGTTAGTTCGATCCATGGTCAAAATCTTAATTTAATGGGCAAAATTTTACTTCAAAGGTTCAATTATGATCTAAAGATGTTAGTAATTGATCTAATATGTTTGATTCGCGAAAATTGGAGCCGAAATCGAGAATTACGTTAAAACATCTAATTAGGGGTCAAAATAAATATTTGCTAAATCCAAGGACGAATCTTAAAAATTATGGGAAATTGACGAGGTTGCAAAAGTGAAATTGACATAATGAGAATCTCAAAACTAGTCGCTAGAGGTATAGAACCAGCTAACAAGAGGTCGAACCAGCCTGCCTCTCCAGCAATTGGTCAAACTAGTCAGACCGGTTCGCACCGGTTTGACCTGTTCTTGATCCGTTCTGGCTGATTCACTTGCTTTTGATCCTTGTGGGTTCAAAATTTATGCAATTTAATCCCCTTAAGGACTAACTTGAAAGGAAAATTTATCCAATTTGAGGGGAAATTTCTTGATTGCGATTCAATTAAGCCAATTAAACTTTATAAATGTGATCGAGGGTCTTTTATTGACTTAATTGATCAATCATTACGAAAGACAACAGATCAAAACCATGGCTGTCCTAGCCTCGGTGAGGGCCGACCTCACCAAATCTAGCTTAGGTGAGGCTGACGCTTGCCTAGGCAACGGTGAGCCTTGACGAGGGTTCCCCTTACTTGGTCAAATCTGGCAAGGCCGACCCTCACTTGGGCCGAGGTAGCCTCACTCGGTATCAGCCGAGCAAAGACAATGCCTGATGAGGCTGCCTTGCCATGGCCAGTGATTGGCCATTGCTTATGGCTGAAGGTTGGCCATTGGCAAAAGGTAGAAGAACAAAAAGAAAGAGAGAAAAAAAGGAAGAAATTCAAAAAAATTAAAATATTACTAAAAATTATCCACATCGGCACTAGGGGTGCCACGGTAAATTCCGACCAAAATTGATTTAATGAACTCAATTGGCAATAAATAAAAACGATTTAGAATTCAATTGACAAAATTAAAAGATTTAGGATTGAATTGATAAAAGTGCAATATGTTTAGGACTTTTTAGACTATTTTACCGTGCAAATTAGGTTGAATTTCTTTCGGGCCAAAGTTGAATTCATTCATATTAGATTTTAAGAAGGAAAATTGTCCAAAAAATCCTAAACCTATTACACTTTTCCCAATTCAATCTTAAATCTTTTAATTTCGTCAATTGAATCTATCTCGGCTTATTTTAGCCGGAATTCGCTAATATGAATGTTAATCATCTTACATGACACAAAAGATTGACGAGACAAAATTATTATTTTTTAAATTTGTTTCTATTCTTCTTCTTTTTTTCCCTCTCTCTTCTTCTTCTATCGATCGTCAGCCTCCAGCGAATGGCCAAAGGCTACAATCGGTGAGGGTCCACCTCGCCGAAAATTGGTGAAGGGCTCACAAGCCTTGGGCAAGGCTCACCCTTGTTGAATCTGGCGAGGGGCGAGCCTTGCCCAAAGCTTGTGAGGTCATCCCTTGCCCGATCCTAATGAGGCCCACCTCTCAGTTGTAACCTTTGGCTAGTCATAGAGGCTGGGGAACCAGTAGAGGAAGAAGAGAGTGGGGAAAAAAACTTCAAAAAAAAATTAAAATAATAAATTTGATCCATGCCAATGTCAATAGTGTCATATAAAACTATCAATGTAGCGAATTCGAACTAAAATTGGCTGGATAGACTTAATTGAAAAAGAAAAAGAAAGATATTTATAATTTAATTGACAAAATGAAATGTGAAGACTGAACCCAAGAAAATACAATAAATTTTTAACTTTTTAGACAATTTTCCCTTACTTTAAGGCTAGTCAGATTTTAGACTAACTTGACCCATTAGGCCCAGCTCAGCTTAGTCCAGCCAAGTCCCTTGACCCAATCCATTTTTTTTTAATAATAAATATATAATAATAAAATCATAAAATTCAGAAAATTTTTAAGAAATTTCGAAAATTTCAAAAAAATAATAAAAAGTTCAGAAAATTACGAAAATTCATAAAAAAAATATGATTCAGAAAATAAAAAATTATAAGTTTTACAAAAATTCATAAAGATTTAGAATTTTTTTTTTTTTTTAAAAATCATAAAAATGTGGAAAAATCATAAACCTTTGGAAAATGCTTAGCGAATTAGCTTTTCAGGTAGTCTTCCCTTAAAAATGGGAAAATCCTTCAAGTTGAACTCCTAAACCAGCATGCGAAACTCAAATGAATACATCCTCTTGGAGGCAAGCACTACCAAATATGCTTGCTGTGCAGCTTCTGATAAAATCAATTCAGCCCACCCTTATTCCGGAGCAGGAATATTGCTAATACGTCTTTATTTATGCTACTGCCGCCTCATAATTGTTGCTTTTAATTAGACACACGATACTCTTTGTGTGTAAGACACATCTTAATCACCTACATAACACAACCAACATCGGTATTTTCTCTGCAGCTGTGGCCCTCGCGCGGAAAACTGATTAGCAACTTGTAATTTTCTCGCTATGCTATGCTCTCCATGTAAAATATAGATGACCATCTGTTTCCCAGAAAGCCTAGCTAAAGTAGCGAGGACCTGCGAAAGAGTACGGAAAATATTAAGGAATTCGAATGCTGAGAGAAGCTAAACGAGAGATATAACAAAATAGAAAAAGAAAAAGAAAAACGAAGTGGAGGGGCTTACATGCTGAGCTGAGAGAATCGAATAGAGGAAGTAAAAATAAATTAACAAAGATTTGGAGAATACTTCTTTTGCAGGAGTTAATCCCCATATATTCATTTAATATATTGGATTCAGGGTGCCACGTGTCAGCTGAGTTGGAATAAAAAGTAAAAAAACTATTTTTCTTTTCTTCCTCCTTCCTCTGCCGAACTGGTTGTCTTCCATGGCCGCCAGCGCTTCCTCCTCCATTACAGAGGACCATTCAATCTGGCCAGCATCTCCACCACTTCGGCGTCACTTGCAGTCGACTCAACCTACCCCTTTGTCATCGCTCGCGTTCGGCTCAGTCCTTGCCCGTTCAGATCTGGACTGTGGTCGTGCCTCCAGAGCCGCAAGCATGGCTCATCCACGGCTCGCGAGGCTTGTCCATGACCGTGAGCCTTGGCGGCAAGCTCGAGGTCCAGACGACGGATGTGGCACCGAAAGCATGGCTTCCAGATCTGAACTCATGGTATCGTTGTTTTCGCGTTGTCCTCGTTTTTATATTGTTCGCTTCTGATGATCTTTTTTGTTTGCACGGTTCTCGCCGGTCGTGATCGTGACCAGAGTGCTTCGCTTTTTGTCGCCCAGGACTTCAGAAATGGGGGAGATCACAGGCTTTTCATTCACTGGGGAAGCGACCAGAGTTTACAGCCCCGGAGGATCTCGTAGACCATACGAACATCGAGTCGCTCGCGCCGAGTCTGCAACAGCATGGAGGCAAAGGTGGTGGTGGGGTACATCCAGGAGCCGTTTGAACAGAGGCGGTGCTTCTCACTCCAAACCAGACGGTGAAGACGCGATCGCCGTTCCAGTGCGCTCGAAATGAGAGTTGAAGCAGCAATTGAAAGGGTTGCTTAAAAGAAAAAGAAAAAGAAAAAAAAAAAAAAAAAAAGACGAAGAAATCCAGAAGATGGGGAAACTGAACAGGTTTGCTCCCAGAAGATGGCTATGGAGAACCGGATCTGACGGCGCCTCGCCCAGACCCATGAGGCCATTCCCAGCTCCCTCCGCTCCAACCTCGCCCGCGCCGGCCGGGTCGACCACGCGGAGTCGTGCTGCGGGAGCAGCGTTCCCCGGGAGGGAGGGAGCGGACGGCGTGCAGGGAGAGGGAGTCGGCGGTGCTGCTGCTGCCGCCGTCGCCGTGGAGCCACTTGTGTCTGTCCGCTGGTGCGGGCCCAGCCGCCAGGACTGCCCGGCAAGCGTGCCCGTGAATCTGTCGTCGCGGAAGTACCCTGGCTAGGAAAGGTTAAAAAGAGAATTTAGAGGCAGAAAGGGGAAGAACAAGGGGAGGAAAGAAATTGTCCTCTTGTTTTTTTGTTTTTTTGTTTTTTTCGGATGAAAGGGGATCTTAATGATAGTTGTTCATTTTTTTTTTAATGTAAATACATCGTTAATCTCTCTTCCTTTCTTTCTAAGACATAGTTGTTCGTATTTTTGAACTTGTTGAAATTCTAATCTTTTATTTTGTTTCTTAGACTTAAAAAGAATAGAAAAATATTGTTATTCTTTGCTTTTTTATTATTATTATTCTTTGCTTTATTGCTCTTCTAGTACTTTTGCACCCAAATTCTCTTTTCCTCGAGGTCGATTTATTATATTATGACTTTCTTTTGTTCTATAGAAAGGTAATAATGACACCTTTGACTCATAGCTAGTTCTATATTGAAATGTTGAACCCTTTCTTTTCCAAATTTAGATATATATTAATAGGGCATGTAATAATGCTAAATTCTGATATTCTATGTGGCATGCTGAATGATCTGCTGATGGAATCATGCATTGAAGCATTAATAATCGATGACCTCTAAAAAAAAAAAAAAAGGCATTAATTCATCGGAACCTTTCCAAAAAAGAAAAAAAGAGCCATCAATTTGGATTGTACTTCCTCGCTTGAAGTGAAATGATTTAGATATGGCCAGGCCAACAGACAATTTCTCTCCACCAACTGGCCCCTTTTTCTCTTTTTTTGGCCGAAATTTCTCCCTCTTCAATGTTACAAAAAATTGAAACCTCCTAAATCATTTGGGATAAAGTGCATTTTAACATTTTCATAATCGAGATACCTAAAATTCTCGCACAATACAAATATTAATAAGTACATTGGCAGAAAATTTTTTTATAAAATTTTCAGCATTTTGAATAGGATTTAAAAGCAATTTTTTATCATTTAAAAAAGAAAACTTAACCAAACAAGCCCTTAAAAGATGCTATATATTCGAATTTATTTTTAATATTAGCCATGTAATTGATATACAGAAGACTTTCTCGATCATTAAATTTTCCGATCACATAAATTTTGGGGCATTTTGCAAATTTGAGACACTTTTGGTAGTAGAATATAACTTTAAACATATTATCGTCATCACTAAGAATATGGCAGATGGGCACTTGACAATGTTCCTAGCTTTAACGCTCACATGCCCACCGCCTTTTGCCTCGCAAAATGACATGCATCCCCATGTTCCGTTGTTTGAATTCATGAAGAATTTATAATAAATAAATATATATATGTGTGATTTTTAAATTTTGTCCCCAAGCAATATCTTTAGCAACCTAATTTTTTATTTTACTTGTTGTAAATGCCAACAAAAATGTTATGGATCTTTTGGTGATAAGAAGAGGTAATAAGTTCTTCAATTTGGCGGTTGAAGTGTCCATGCTTAAAGGAGTTGAATTTAAGCCAAATTGATACTGTCATGTGACTTCATTAAGTTCGAGAGATCTGAACAATTCTATCACTATGGGGTCAGCCATATGATCCAAATGCAATAGATTTAAGACTCTTTTTTTTGTGATTTTCTCAATAATTTGCTTAAAAATTATATTGGAGGTATGTCTCCAATTGATATGAATGTAAAATTTTTCAGACGTTTTCTCTTAATATAATTTTTTCTTTACCCAAGAAAGTACAGCACAAATTTATTCAGGATTATTAAAAATATTTAGCTCAATCTCAGGTCTCTCTCTCTCTGACAACACATTCGTTCGATATTAATGTGGAGACAATTAAGTTATGTTTATTTTGTTTGACATATGATTCATAACATGGTTTCACTAACTTATATAAATGTGCCTTTAGGGCAATTGGTTACTGATGCTGTTCACAAGAGGATTTTGTTGAAGTAGCTCCAGTTCAAATGCATCATATCCTAAATAAACGGTAATTGGGCTAAAGAAGTTTTCAAATACAAAATAGAAAACGAGAGAAATAATTATGGTATTGTGCCTTGTAAAAAATACAACCGTTTTTGTACTTGATTTTCCTTTACAAAGAAAGCTATTATTTATTTTATTTTTTAAAAAAGGGTAATATCAACGATACGTAAAACATACCAAGTCAATTGTAGATCCGTTTTATAAATACTTTTACAGCTAGAGAAGTTCCATTACTGGGCAAATTTCCTATAATGGCACATTTATATCTCTACGTCTTTTCTCTGCTTGTTCATACATTGTATATGTATTTATCCTCTTATGAAATCAAATAAAACTGGATATGATGTATGAGTGTGATTGTTTTTGGAAATCTTTCCGATCTATTATAATTCCAATTACTATTATAATTCCAATTACTTTTACTATGCAAAAGGAAGGATTCATAAGTTTTGTGAAAAAAGATTATATAATATGAAAAATAAGAAATGTTGGAAATATGTTAGAAAAGATGAGAAAATAAGATTAATCGTCTGAGACGTGCAAGTACTGTTTTTAAGGATAATTCTACTCCTTGAAATACAAAACTTAGTGCGTAAGGCTCTAGCGTCCTCCTAAGATATAACACTCCACATTGAATAATAGAAGGAATAGAAACAATGTGTCTAACCCAACAAAAAGAAAAGGAACGTCTCCGTATGGCGATGGTGTAGAGGAAGCCAAATCTAAGCGCACACCATCAATTAACAATGCCGTAGTTATTGAAAAGGAATTTCTAGCGTGTGCTTATCACTAACAATGATACCACATCTAGTAATTGGCTGCCAATTATTTTGCTTGACAGATCCATTCTTTTGGAACGAGTATGTGCTTAACCCCTTAGTGCTTTGTTGATCCTCCTTGTTTTCTAGATTTGGCTTTGTTTAATAGTGTTCTGGCCTTTGCTCTATATTGATTGGCTTTACTATGAAAGTCTATATATTTTTCATGTATACTTTTGAGTCATGAACATGATTTTTTTGACCAAAAAACAAAACAAAACAAAACAAAACAAAAACAAAAACAAGAACAAAAGGAAAGATAGTGAATTCAAGATTTATTAAAAGATCATGGTTTGAAGTTTAATTTATTATTCAAAGAAAAGAGAGAGCAGTTAAGAAACTGTTATATATCCATTGTAAAATATTGGAGGGTTTATGGAAAAATAAAGCTATTAATTTTCCACATTAATATCGAACTGTTGTAAATCATGCCATTAAATTGCTGTTATATGATAGTTATCAAATGTTACAAAATTTTTTTATATTAATTTTAGACTAAAACCATAACAAATTGATGGAAATAAAAACTCGTTACAAAATTAATAAAATTAATAGTTTTCAATATTTCAAAACTCATAAAAATATACAACAAGTTTGATACACAATGATCTAATATTTTCAGTTGTACATATTTGAGCAATGATAGTAGAAAACATTTCTCTTCCACATTGATTTTATGGATGTCTAAATAAGAATGTATAGAGTAACTTATCTACTCCTTTTAACGCGATATGATTGGTTAGAAGCCGTGAGCACATTGCAAATCATACTGTCGATTTTTCATATATGGATAGACATGGCATTTTCATCTCTGAACTTTTTAAATTAGTTTCTCTGACCATCTTTTGCACTTTGCAAGGAGAAGTCTATTCCTTTGTAGTGGATGGGTTCTACTTCAATCTTCATTTTCCAAATCATGACAGCTTCATTTTTAGCTTTGAAAATCAGTATTACACGGAAGCCTTAGCTCATTCACCATCCTATTACCAATTGTGAGAAAATTCTCATTTCCCCTTCTGAGGCATATGCTTTTATCCTAGAAAGCCTTGAACATATCTGTCAAGACAAAATTTCCTTGAGCATGTTGCCCTTCAAAATAAATTTGATTTACAAAATCTTGGTCATGTGACTCCGCCCCAAGTCCACTTCGACCAATGATATATCTCACTATGATGCTTGCATCGTTTGGGCTATCTTAAAAGGGAAGATTTTTTCGTTAGCTCATATGATCATCTCGCATATGACTCATGTTGCTCAAGTCCTAAAACTTGTTAAAAATGAGTGCAATTGAGTCATTCTATTAACTTTGTTCAACTTGACCAAAGAAAAATGCTTACGTCTTTTTGATATTCTCTCTCTCCTACATTCTATGATGTAGCTAAAGTTGAGAAAGTCTCTATGTTGGTTTGAAGATGATAAAGACAATCAAAGGCTACTAATGTGTGTATTGGTTGAGTAAGTATCAGGTGATATATGCACAGGCTGAAATGCAAATATTGTCATAAATAGCACCAGATGAACTTATATGAGGAGTGCTCTACCACTGTTTAGAGTACTCTACCAATATATGAGGTGAACAAGATATTAAGCAATTAAATATGTCTATGAGTTGGAAGGATCTTTAGATAAGGTGAATAGTTATATGGACCAGGTGATGATGAACAAGCCTAGAACGAGGATGTTTGGTAAAACTTGGAAGGACCATGAACATCTTCGTAGAGTCAAGATTGCCTATATGCTTGGAAAGACCTAAAGATTAGCGATGGCAATGTCTGTGTCGATGCTGAATATATCATGTCATTCGTCATGTTTGAATAGCGACCATGTGAGGATGTTCATTGATGAAAAAGATTATAGTTGTTGTAGGGTAAAAATGCACAACGGACGATCACGAGGTCTCCCGAGGAACAAGAACAAGTATCTGTCAGAAATGTCAAAGCAATAGCATTAGAACATTAGCTGTAGACCTATTTTTGATTGGCCTGCAAATGTCTAGGAAAAGTATTTTATGGGCTGTCCTAATAGTGTGATCTATTATGTAATGAGATTAGCACTTGCCATTTGTAACTTGTTGAACAGATTATTTATGCAATCTAGCCAGACTTGTGGCTATTAATTTGGAGAGTGGATGTCAAACTACGATATATATTTGCTTGTGAATCTTCTATTTCTTTACTATTTGCATTACATGCTCAATATCATCACTATCTATTAAACAATAGCTCGCACATTTGATTTCTATAATCTGTTTCTACTCATGTTTGAAGTTGAACCTAGTATCTTCCGTAAATGTTTTTCATAGTTTTTTTTCAACCTATTCACTCTTCTCTAGGTTGTATTCTTAGTCCCAATAGCTAAAATATAAAGCATAAGACTAAAGTTGTTTTATTCAAATCGTCGACATGTAGAGAGGGAAAATAATAAATAAATAAATAAATAAAACATGTTGGCATTTTCCATTATTTAAATTAGACATACTTAATTGAAAGATTTCTAATTGGCTCTTTTTGTAAATTTAGGATTTAATTATACTTTCATGACAAATTTTAAGACTTTCAATGCACTTATTTCTTTCTTTTTTAGGATTTCTTTCTAGCTCCCTTCATATAATCAAGAGAAAGTATTAAATATCACCCATCCCAAAGCCTGAAGTTTAGGAATTATGAGCTTAACTTGTTGGAAAATGTTAAGGATTGTTTGACCTGCATAGATTGTCTACATGATTGTTACTTGCTAGAAACATTCTTCTAATTTGTACCATGTAAAACTAATGAATTACAATGGGAAATTACCATATCAGTCATAAACATTGCAATTTTAAATCCTAAACATTTTAATAATTTTACAAAATGTAATTTTTCCAGGTGATTTTTGTCGGAAATCACTGACGTAGTAGTCTAATTATTATTGTCGTCCTATGTGATAGGATCAGTGAGTTAGGTGGATAAAATGACATTGTTTTTGTCTTTTCTTATTTTTCTTTTCATTTATTTTCTTTCATTCTTTTCCGCGCTAAGATCTCCTCTTATTGTTTGTCATCTTTAACCTCTTGATCACTCGTCCAAAACTTCTCTAGCGCTCGTCCATTAGAACCCACTATTGCTAGAACACAAAATGGATTTACCTAAACTTTGGCAAAAGTTTAGGGCTTACTTTGCCAAAGCACATACAAGCAAGGGTGGTTCTTGGCAAACCAAGGGCTCTTTCCGTTGACTGCCACCACCTCTACCACTATTGAGAGGAAAGTAGAGAGCCATTATCACATCAACAGCCGCGGCCATGAGGCGAGTTTTTGTAACACTCCAAAATTAAGTCACTTGATGAATTATCTGCTTTGACCCATCCCCATTGCATATTGAGCCTCATAATTATGTCAATTAATATATAGGTGGAAACTTTTTAGTAGGTCACCCATTCTAATAACACTCTTACCTGAGCATGCTTAATATTAGAGTTCTAGTGCAAGGAGCGTTACCTTTATGCCAAGACACTTCTTACAATTTAATTCCAATTTCAAATACACATCTCAGATTTGCTCTCCCCTTGTTCTTATTTAGTATGTAATTAGGTTCGTTTATGCCACCTTCACCGCCCTATAAACCTATTAGGAGCCCCTCCTTATACAGGCACTTTAGGTTGGCAAACACTCTCATTCTTATCCCCCAAGTTGTTATAGATTCCATGACCCTAGCCTCAAGGCATAAACATCTTTCATAGAGACACCCACGCCGAGCCCTGCCACGTTGTAGATTTGCAATAAGTCTGGGAAAATATCGCATTGTCTAATGAATATCGGGTTGATGTAAATATCAGGTTGCTATAACTTTGCCCAGAACGTGTAATTTTGTCTCCGGGATATTCTATCAAACAAGTAGACTGCATCAACTAACTTGAATTAAAATCACACAAAGTCAACTCTGCTCTCTACCGTATGATTCGACAAGCGATACCCAGAGAATCTTGAGCAAAAGGCACAAAAAATTCACTTTCTCAGAAGACAGACATGGGGAGGTGCAGTTTTCTTATTCGATCAATCTACTGGGAAGGGAGCAGGGCATCGGCGAGCGAGCGGGAGGAAGCTGAAGACGCTGTCAGAGGCATGAATGCGCCCGTGGAAGGCAAGGAAGGATTGTCGACGAAGGGCCAGCGTACAAGCTAGGTCCGGTGGCTAATGAGAGACGGCCATTTGAGGGCATGTGCAAGATCACAATGTCGAACAAAATCAAGGTGTTCTTTCGTACTGCAAACACTTATGAGTTGCTCAAGATCTGCGCTTTCCCGTGTGTATATTTTTGTCTTCACCTAGAGGCCACGACCGCAAAGATCTGCGCTTTCCCGGTGAGGAACGCATGACCCACGGCGGTGGTCGCTAGGCGCCACTGCCGTCACCACCGCAATCTTCCCCATTCGCATGTTCTCCGTGCGTGTTGGTGTTTGTTCTGGTTTTTTCTTTTTGTTATATATATATATATATATTCCTATGTTGTAGTCCATGTCATCATGCTAGCCACAAAAACAAAAATCCATATCACCGATATTAGCCCACGTATAATGACGTGGCAGTCTATGTGTTTAATAGGAGGAAAAAAAAAATATCAGAAAAAATAATAAGAAACCAAACGCCCTCTTTGTCCAACTTAAATTGTCGGCCGTGCCATGGAGAACTGTTAGTAATAATTGAACCGCCACGTAAGTTAGAGGAATTATGTTTGAAAACGTCTATTACAAGTTAGAGAACCTACAACCCATATGGGGTCTATTAAGAAATTTCAATGATGAAAATTACCATGAATTTTTCAAATTATCGGGAAAATAAAATTGAGCTTTGCAATCTATTCTAGAGCATTGCGAAATATTGGCCTAAAAATATCACTTATACTCCTCTCTCTCTCTCTCTTTTGCTTTTTTTTTTTTTTTTTTTGGATTGGAATCTTAATTTTCCGTTTAAACATATCTAGAAATCTGCATATGTTTCAGTCCCTTCTTATGTTCCTGCAATATAATTCATTGATTCGACTCGCCCATTTTATTTCCTTCTCTATGGATTTTCCAGTTGTTTCATCTTTTTCTTTTTTCTTTTTTGGTGAATGTTATTGGGCTATATCTGATCATCATGATGCAAATTGGTTCTTCTTAAGTTTTTATTTATTTATTTTTTTGCCCTAATTTGTGCACGTTTCTATGCCAAACAGATTTGTATTATGTTGTTTATGAGACTGAAGCATGCTGGGATCTCACTGGTTTAAGGGGGAATTAGAGGAGGTGATTGGGCTTGGATGGGCTGGCTCTTTCAGACTAGATTCTGGGTGGGCTTGGCCGTCAAGGCATGCCTAGGCTTTTGGCTTAGCCTAAGTCACGTGTGAGCAACGTATAGGTTGCTCCCAATTCGAGCCCCCTTGATGATCAGGTCTACCTCCCACATTATGAATTTGTTCTTGCTTATGCGCATGCGTGTACAAAGTTAGATGTCAATTGTTTTCAACTCGAAATGTTCTTGAGCAAGACATCTTACAGGGTTCGATGAGGGTAATATGCCACCATAGAAATCAAAATTCGATCTCCATACATAATTTGATGTCACTCATATGAGTATTGTATTTGATCACTCATATGACATAAAATTCCCATATCTTTTTCTTTTTGTTCTAATGTAATGAGCCTATCCTCTCTTCCCTATTCATATTCCTCCAAAAAGATATCAAAATGGATCACTAATCCAAGACCAAAATAATATTTGGAGGACTCTTTGGAGGACAATTAGGAAATTATGGATCCAATTCGGATATTAGAATAGAAAGATTACCATATATAACACAAAATTTCTCTGCCGATTCCTTCTAGTCGAGCCTCTCGGTCTGTCATTATACCTCGAGAAGTAGAAAGAATTACAATCCCCATCCCGCCTAAAATTCTAGGAATTCATTGATAGTTCAAATAGATTCGTACGCCAGGCCTACTGATACGTTTTAAATTTAAAATAATTCGTCTGTAGGTGGCCACATCGAACAATATGCAGATCTTTACAAACAACAGGATAAACATCCACAGCAATTTCAAGTGATGAATCCGTCACCCTAAAGAACTATATGCAGCTTTCACAAAGAGCCTCCGCGCTAGCCAAAGGAAGCACCTTTCTTTCATAAGAACAGAAGGGCACAAGATCTACCTTTGAGATCGGGAATCTAGACAGAAGACAACCCGATAACAAAGAGCCATGGTCGGGCATTGGGAGATCTACAAAAGCAAGAAAAAAACACACACACACAAAACAAGAAGTAGGGCATGCAATACCTCCTAACCGGACCCGACGATGATGTTGTTGATGGGGATGAAGATGAGCTTCACGAAGAACCCAACAAAACCCATGACCACGAATCCAATGGCGGTGCGAAAGGCGACCTTGGTGAACTCTGCAGGGGAAAGACGGAACCGAAACCGATCGATCAAGAAAGTCCGGGAGACGACAGGGCAAGAATGCATTTTGTATGCGCGAACGAGAAGGGGTCACCTTTGCGGTCGGGCTTGTGGCAACGCTTGACGAGGCGGAGGCTGTCCTTGGCGAAGTCCTGGAGAGGGTCGACGACCGAATCCACGGCGTCCATTCTTCCGATCCCGGCGAGCTCGAGAGAGAGAGAGAGAGAGAGAGAGAGAGAGAGAGAGAGGGAGATGCAGGGGAGACGCGTTTGACGGGCTTCAAGTTGGACTGTCGAATGATGCCGCCTCGGTCTGGTCAAATGGTCAGTGCTTTTACCCGGTCTCCACCCCATACGGGTCGGGTGGATATTTTTCGGGTACGGTGCGAGACCCGACCCATGATGGATCCAAGTCCAGGCAAGAGCTCATGGTCCACATTAAGAGCAAGGGGTGAGCATGGTCCGGGCCACCCCCTAACCCTAGGATCAACCCGTACAGTGTCGGTCCTCAATTTTTAGGACCGAGGACCAACCTTATTGAGCCTGGGACCAAGGACCGAACCGACCCAATGGGTTCGGTCCGGTTCGAGATCAACCGGACTTGATCGATAATTTTTTCGTCTTGTTTTTATACTCCCTAAAAAAGCAAACCTACAAATTCTAATTACACATCCATCGACAATGCGGCATTGTGCAACTAAACTAGAAATACCAATACATATTCAGCAAATTTAAGATGATACAATAAGTTGGTCCTCACGGGGAAGAACATACTCGAAGCGTCGCCGTGAAGACCTTTGAGGTAAACTTCACACATTTTTGGATGCCGTCTATTTGTGACTGTGAGCCTGAGGAGTCAACAACTTTAATATCATTTTACTTAGGTTTTTTTTTTAATAGACATTTTACTTAGGTTTGAATATATAAAAGAATTATATATAATATAATATAATATACGGGGTTGGTCCGGGTTGGACCGACCCAAAATTCTTAGGGACCGAGGACCAACCCGCACATTGTCGGTCTGGAATTTTAGGACCAAAGACCGACCCAGTCCCCTTGGGAACCGGACCAAGACCGGCGAGTTGGACCGGTCAAGGGGTTGGTCCAGATCAACCCTAGACCGCTGCTCACCCTATTAAGAGCCCATAAGTGCTCTCCTAAGCTACCGTTGGCCTTTAGTTGAATTGGGTGATGCCCTAAATCAAGCATCCAATGGGTAATGGCACAATGTGACTTATGGGTAAAACACCACCATCACTTCTAGTCCAAAGCTTGGCCCACGTAAAAACGGGCTGATTGTTGTCTCCTTAGTTTTGGAACCTCACAAATCTGGTCGATAGAGTCGATATTATTTTGCGATAATCAATATTCCACATAAAACAATAGAGATGTTAAGACGTGATTCACAAGCAATGCCCACTTCTAAATGACCACCGTCCAATCTTTCTTAATACTCTTTTTATGAGTTTGATGTTTGATTTATGCGAAACGGGTCAAGTTGTTACAAAATCTTGCAAAGATAGGACAACCTTTGGCGAAATGTGGAAGCAAAAGAGCATAAAAATAAAACTATTCTATGTACCATTTCAGTCTAAAAAGTCGTGTACATATGTCAAGGATCATATTATGTTTACTATTGGCGTGACAATATACTAATGCAATTATGCATTCATTATTGTATGAGTGATATGTGTATTTAGAATTAATTTTGTAAAGACCTCTTACATATGTCAACACTGCGATGGGCGAACGCATGCCTCCATTTCTTACAGTGGCAATGGACCCCATAAACATCCATATATCAATATAAGAAAATCTCTACACATTCATCTTTGGGCGAATTTAAGTATTTACATGTTTTCGTTTGCGAAAATAGGATCAAGATTTGTGTTTCAGAAATTACTAATAAATTCTACATACAAGTGTCAACATCTTTAGCACCCCCATGATGTAATGTACCCAAAGTCATGTCATCTTCCGAAACCTATATTCTTGTTTTTTCTTAAGTAAAACATGAGCAATATTTCTATACACCTGTCAATTACCAAATTTGCATAAGAGAGTTATCTCTAACAAAGAGTTTGTCATTGGGGGATACAGAGTAGCCTTGGACCAAATGAACTTCATTTTAATTTTTACTTCTTCAATCAAAACTCCAAATTAAGTAAACTAAAAGTTCTTCAAATGTCATGAAAACGAAAACACGACAAGGATTGAAAAAGTAGCTTCAGTGCGAGAGGTTCGATTCGTGCACTTTAAACCTACCGAGTATTCTGCATACCCTACTGCATGAGGTTAAAATGTCATTAATCAAACACATGCAGGGACCACAGCTACGACAGATCATTATCTTACCAACCAAAACTACAGCACCAACAATCAGAACCCAGTTTTTGATACCTGGGCAGTGACTCCAAACAAGAGTTAGCTCGTAGGCATAAGTGCAGGTTTTTAGTGAATCTGTTCCTAGTCAAGGCTGGTAACAACCGAAGCTTAAGTAAAGAAATGCGGAACAGTAAGGCATGTCATAGCATCAATATTGTCACTACACTGAGTCAGTCATCCACATATTTCGTCAACAGAGTCGCACGCTTAAATCCACTAGTCATGAGCATCAGCACACAGTTCAACAAGTAATCCTAAAAAATATCAGCAAAGCTCATCCACCTTCCAGCGAGCTGCGGAGCATATTAACATCTTCCAGTAGGTTTCGTCAACTGCACCACGAACATGAAAGAAGTCAATTACTTCTCAGCTTTGATTAAATCAAGAGAAAGTACATGTTACAGCATATAGTCAAAGATACGCTTGGAAAAAGTAGTTGGTTGCAAAGAACATAGATGTGCCTTAACAGAGAAAGAACCCAGCCTAAAACTTCAAAAGGTCTCATAGTGCACAATGACAAAACATTATCCTTCCTGCAGTTAATATTACTCTATGGCAAACTCTTGTTCTGGATGTACGGGTTGGGGCCAAACAAGGATAGGAGTGTAGGAAATTACGAAGCAGAATCAGGCAATCAGCTCATGCTTTTTCTTTTTAAAAGGTTCTCTATAGGTGAGTCATCCGCTGGATTATTACCCTGAAGAGTCCTCGCCAAGACGAAAAAATACGACAAATATTTCGGACTTCCCACCACAGATCCAAATCACTTAAATTACTCTCACTACAACAATTTTGCGAGTAGCTTTGAGTGGCACTCAGGAGAATATGTTATGCTTCATACTTCCTAGCTAAAAACAAATGTTCTCTGAAAGGAGATATAAGCTTCAGTTAATCCTATAAATTCAACAGGTGAGCAGCCTTTCCATCGGCTGAATGCAGAAAGACCACTACATAAAACAAGAATTACAAGCGAGCACAGAATGAAAATCACCATACAATTATTTCTGAAATTAGGGATAAGACTGGGCCGGTCTGTCTCACAAGAAACCAGGCTGACCCAAACTGAGTTTTTGGACCCGAATAGGCACACACCTAAGCAGAACTTGAAAAACTGGAGATATAGATTAACACAATATTATGCATACCAGAGCAAAGTGAAAACCCATACAGGTCAGTCCAGTTCGTCTCATTTCTTATCGACCTTGGGCCGAACCTATCTGAAGCCAATATACGTGCGTCAAACCCAGATGATCTTTGATTTGATCAGATTCCACCTAAATTTTGTTCAATCAGTTTGATTTTTAGGTTCTCTCCTTAGCTTGTGAGAATTCTCCTTGTTGAGGCAAAGGAATCGACAGGGAGTGGCACGGACTCAACAGAGTTTGTCATCCTATGTTCTTCTACCAGTCGTGAGCTGTAGCTTTTCTTTTCCTTTCCTTTTCTTTTTGGGGTATTTTGGGGTTGTCATTTCCATTTTATTCTCCATACGAGCAAAAAGAAAATTGTAGACCTACTTTCACATGTTGTGACAACCGATGACGCACATCATACAGCCAAATGTGCACTAGGTGCATTAAACTACAACAGGACCGGCTAAAACATGTACTGAGAATTCGAAAAAACATCCCACATGGGCATATAGCGTGCGCATTAGTGGAGAAAACCTGAGCTACTCATCCCGAAGCCGCTGCCGCCGGTGGTGTCGCCTCCGCTGCCGGTGATGCCTCCGCCGCCACCGCAGCTGCCGGTGGTGCCGCTGCCGCCACCGGTGTCACCGCCGCCACCGGTGGTGCCTCCACTGCCGCTGGTGGTGCCTCCGCCGCCTCCGGTGGTGCCGCCGCCGCCGCCGCAGGTGGTGCCTCCGCTGCCGCTGGTGGTGCCTCTGCCGCCACCGCCGCCGGTGCCTCCGCCGCCGTCGGTGGTGCCTCTGCCCGCCGCCGGTGGTGCCAGAAGCCTACACCAACAATACTATAGGGCGGCGATGAGGGCAGCTGCGACTGAAAAGGTCACTGCCACAGTGGTCAACACCATAATGGTATGGTTAATCTTCCCCTCCCCATACTGCGGGTACTCAAGCGAATTTTGAATGGACATCTGCAGGAGAGGAGCGTAGTGAGAGAGCTTATTGAATGAAATCAAAGTGCAGTTGATATTATGCTCACATCGAAGTTGCTATGTTTAGAGTAGTACTTTTCAACCATATCAATGTGCATCATTTCTTTTGAAAATGAAACAGGCTTTGAATATATATTTGTGTTTGTTCCATGTGGTTGGTCAATTAGAATTCTGATAAATCTGAAATTTCATTTAAATAGTTATATGCAAAGTAAATACCATCTTAAGTCTCGGAAAATTGATTGATTTGCAACAAATAGCTCTCTAGTTGGAGTGACTCCTGTACGTATTATTTTAATTAAACATATCTTAAAGTGTGATGCATATCATACATTGAAATTGGCACTGTTAATATATTACACCTTCGCATTATTGACATCTAAATTCTATCCTTTTATTTAGAAATTAATCTCATAGAAAATTAGGAATTAGTCTAAAAAGAAAGAAAAGAAGTAAAAAGTAAAGTAAATAATTTTCATTAGGAATTGCTCGCGGTGGCTCGTCCATGGCTAGACATGGAGCCATGAGCACACGAAGCATGAACAACACTAGTAAGGAAAGCATGGGCAAGGCAGGATTTCCCCTTGGAACCTACACATTCCGTGGGAGGGGATTTTCACGGGACGGAGCAAAAATAATAAATCTCTCTAATTTTTTATTCTCCAAGCAGACATCATCAGCAGACCGTGAAAAAAAAAAGTGCAGATCTGGGTTCATCTTCTCTCTGCTGTTCAAGTCGATTGTTGCAGCAATACGAGGTGGAGGCGTTACCTCGAACGGAGGCGGACCGAGGGTCGATTCCAGAAGAAATGTGCACGAATTCAAGCGGGACCGATCGGTGGGTGAGCAATCTTCAAACCGCAGGGGGAGAGTATCAATGCCGCCTCTTCTTTCTTCCTGTAGCAAAGCACGGCAGAAGATGATCGCGAGCGAGAAGGCCGGCGAAGCTAAAAAGTTTCACTGATTCCTATCTCACCCTCAAACTAAACCAGATCAAATTTTCAAATCGGTTTGGTCTCTGATTTGACTGCGACCATTCCTATTTTTTCCTCAGAAGCAAGGTTTGACCACTACACAGACCACATTTTTAGGATGCATTTTAATGCTTTTATCCATTTTAGCAAATGGGTCATGTGCTGGAGCTAGGAAAACTCCACCAGTGCAAATGGTGATATCTGCTTTTGATTTTTCCTTTTCTAGCTTAAGAAATTTGATCTGTCTTACTCCTTTACAGATTTTCCCCTCATGCCATATCGTAATTCAATCGACAACATAGCAAGAGATGGTCAAATAGAGTCTTAAGTCCATATGAGTAAATGAACTTGTCATTTTTTTTTTTTTGGGCGGGGGGGGGGCGCAACAGGAAGCAACTTTATAGTAATTTTTCAAACCAGTCTGAAAATAATTTGTAGCCAATCCTCTGTTTCTCTAACTAACCACTGCCTGTTCATCGCTACTCATTCCCTCTCATCTCTCAGCCGATTCTCTCTCGTTTTCTTCCCCCTCTTCATCGGTACAAGTAAAAGGAAAAGAAATGCAGAAGCTTGGGTGCTTAGGTTCCTCCTTAGAGTCTTTTGTCTTCTTCCCTTCTTGCCCGAGGAGCGTCCTCCATTCCCAGAGAGGAAGAAAAAGTCTTCTCCTGCTTTTCCCACAATCTTCAAGCCTCTTGCTGTTTTCATGGCTCCTGGGTTTCCTGTAGCATCTAGAACCCAAGCTCAAACGAAGAAAAACATCCCTTTGCCAGACGTTTCCCCAAGGCGGAGCATGATAGAAGGAAACGCAGTTCAGGAGCGGAGATTGGTGGCAGCAGAGCGCAACAAAGAGCCTCCTCTCTTTCGGGTGGTTTGGGAGCCAGAGAAGTGGCCGGTGATGACGGCCATGAGGTCATCATCATTACCGACAATGAAGATGGCAGCGACAAAGCTATTTCAGTGAGTGGAAGCGTTGAGGAGGAAGAAGAGCCCTGCGATTACGGACTTCAGACAGTGCGCAGGTTTGAGCCTAGCCGGGTTTCTCGTAAAGGTAATGATATAGTTGACATTGATGACGATGCTGGTGGTGACTCTGATAAAGAGGAGAGCGAAGACTTTCTGTCTGATGATGACTTGATAGGCTGTGGTGACGGGAGAGGTTTTGGCGAACAGGGAGAGGGAAATGGCGGAAGTTTAGGATCCGAGCATGACGATTATGTGCAGAATGTGTCCCGGAAGAACACCCCATAAGTGACCGAAGATTCTGAGGTTGATCTTAGCTCAGATTATTTGTCCTCTTCGACCGAGAGCTCATCTGATGCTGATGACAGCAAAGATGACGATTTTGTTGCGCACATGTCGGAAAGCTTGAGCATAGAAGAGTATGTGTCAGGGAGCGAGCGTGATGAAAATCTTGACAAAGGCGAGGATAGAGGCGAATCGAGCAGTTTACACAGTGCAACGAAGAATAATAAGAAGCTTGCTATTGACTGCTTAGCTTATCTGATGATCGACGATTTGGGAAGGAAAGAGAATGTTTCGTGGGTCAATGAAATGGTTGCTGGATGATTTGGAGGAGGAAAAAGAGGAAGAAGCGATTGATATTGATCCATTAAATGGAGAAATCGACTGTCCTTCCAATGTCGACAGTGGAAATAGTGGGCAGAAGGAGGAAGGAGGAAACTCTAGCGCGTCGGAGTGCAGAGGATCGAGGGAAATGGAAGAAACAGGACGCGCGGGTGAAGATGATGTTGAACGGATGCAGAAGAAAGGCAAAGCAGCGATTGAATTCGATGGAATGAATGCTGAAACAGATGTCTCTCTCGTCAATGAGAAGGGAAAGATGGGGCAGATGGAAGAAACAGGAAACTTGAGAGCGCCCGAGGAGGAACGACTGAATCGGAGCCAGGGGAAGTCGACTTCCTGGAGCAAGGTCTCTGGAGTTGACAGAAGAATGGAAGAGAAAAGATATGGAAAGCATGTACAGTCGGACTCCAATCCTGTCGTTCGAGCAACGACTTCATCGAAAGTAAGAGGTCGAAAGGAAAGGGATTTGGGCATGTCCTACAGCAGCCGCCGACCACAAAAGAAGAGGAAGCATGAGGGTTGCAGCAGCAAGAAAGCGTCTGCGAATGAAGTTGCCAAGAATGATCGTGGGGCCAATTGGGAGAGAGCTAGGAAACCATGGTTGAATAAGTTCTTCAAACTAGCGGATTTTCCTATGGGGTGAGGACGATCTTCTTCAAGAAGATAGAGAAAAGGAAAATGCTGAGAGGAGAAACAGTCCGCCGGTGACAGTACCGCGGAGGAAGAGAGAAAAGGAAAGCAGAGAGTGCGAAATCTTGACTAAGACGAGCGAAGAGGGTGTCGGGGCGCATCAAGCGGAAGCAAGAAAAGATAGCAGGAGCACCCGGGATTACGGAATCCGCTAAGAGAGATCCGGCAAATCAAAAGAGTTCAAATATTTGGAACGTATTGCTAAGAAATTTAGGAGCAGTTAGGGTATACCGCTCCATAGGAAGTTGTACAGGAGATGGCAAGCAGGCATTTTATCTTTGGGCCTGTCTGAAGTTGTATCAGGGAACTGAGTCATAGTAGATATATGCAGGATAACATATGGGCATTGTGTTCGAAGAAGCCTTAACACCAACGGTCTGTTATAAAGTCAATTCGATGGCATAAAATTACTCGGGTGAAAGCACCAAAATGATATGCTTAGTGATAAAGGGTATTCTATTATTCACGAGATCATAATTTTGATTCACCTTAGTGAGCAAACTTTTAAATGGTTCATGTTGAAGGGGTGGCGGGAGGACAACGGGGCGTCGCCACCGCCGCGGGGAGGAGGTCGGGACGGGCCGGTGGAGGAGCTTCACAGCGTGCCGGAGCATGGCGGCGGAAGTTCGGAGTTCGCTCGGCTCTCGTAGTGTCGGAGAAGCTCGGCGGAAGAAGGAGAAAGGGGCGATTTGAGAGACTGCAAGGTCACTGTGATTTTCTTTTGGGTTTACAACATAGAAATGGTCCTCGTACTCTTCTGAACATTCGATTACGCCCTAAATTGTTTCATTTTTGTTCAATTTCATCCTCAGACTCTCTTTTTTTCTTTTTTTTTTTTTTTTTAAAATATTTGCGATTTGATCCTTTCTGTCGATCTGATGTGGCCATCCGGTCTGACTTGTGTTGTGATGATGCCACCAACGTGTCGTCTCATTTCTCAATAGTCGATTGGGTTTATGCCGCCACGTCAGCAATTGCCGTAAGAAAGTAAGGTGGAAAGGTCGGATTGCACTTGCTGTATGAGAATGATGACAAAATCGAATAGATAAAGAAATGAATAAAAAAGGGCCGTCTTGCAGTACACTAGTCTTCAAGGATTATTGAGGTAATAAAAGGGCAACGGCAATGATGACAATAGATGTCGGTCGATCTATAGCGACGGTTGTGCCGATACGTTGCGCTTTTGAGGAAGTATTGAGTCGGCATCTTTTGATCTGCCCGGGCTGGCAATTGCTCTCCGAGTTGTTGTCAACATGGTGAACGTTCTGTAGTTAAGATAGCAGACAGTGGGCCAAATGACGGCGGTGGCGGCGGCTGCAGCGGCCAAAATGTTCCATGGCGGAGGATTTCTTTTTATCACATTGCACACAGATAACATCAACTATGCTACGAATGTTAGGGGTTAATTTCTGGTACACAATCTCAAGATGCAAGATGCCCTTGTTTCAACTATGGAAAGCCAAAAGAATTTTACTTGAGGATTATTCTATGGAAGAAGTTCAAGATTAAACAGTACAAAAATGTCACGGACATCTCACCTTCAAGTTGGATCAAGATGCCAATCACGCTAATGTATCAAGAACCTAGCTGAGTCGAGTGCACTATGCACATCCACTCCAATCTGTGCTTCAGCTTCTGGGTGAACTCGGCATGCCACTTCTTGACCAGGTTTGCATCAATTCAATCGAGCGGTACCGCCTCGGTGAAAATATCTGCATATGAGTTCGCATAAACGAATGCAAAGCCACTGCTCTAACAAAGTATTTCGTCACTCCGTTTCCCTCGTGAACCGTCAGAACTCTCAGGTTTTCAGTTCTGCAATAGTCACCGCATGTCCAGGAAGAACACCGAGTTGTTTGCCGGTACTATGATCATGTCCACCTGAAAAAATGGGGAAAGAAAAATTATTAGATCAGCTAATGAAATATAAGAGCCTTCACGCATGCGGCGGCAGCCAAAGCTTTCAAAGCAGTGTTTCTGTGACTGTGTTTCAAAATTGCAGTAACAGCTTGCGGCAAGACGTTATGAAGTGTACAGCATTGACATCAGTCGAATTTTTCATCCTAGAACCCCGAAATAGGAGCCATCATACCCTTCTTCGACGATAACTCCTACTTGTATTGCCACTCCAAGCTTCGCATCTTTATTTTCCTCGGTATGATGTCGTGGGCTTCAAAGCAGATTAGATTACCTTGACTTCTCAAAGAAGTGGACAGCAGAGAAAATGAACTGTATATCATTGCAGACCATGATTACTAGCAGGTTTAAAGGAGTCGCTACGATACAAACAACGGGCAAAAGGATATCGATATACACAGAAAGCACGTTCTTCCAAAGGATCCTGGCTGACCAATATAAATATATGACCAACAGTCGAGTTTGTCGCAACCACAAGAGAAACCTCCGAAGTAGCAAGAACTCGGAAAAATAAAACTGCTAATGGCTTGTCCTGGGACTAGAAGTTTGGGCATCGTTCCACATGAGATGAACGGATAGTATGAAGAGGAGATACAATCACGTTCCTTTCATAGCTCTTGGTGGATCGAGTTGCGTGGTAAACTGCTAGGGTGAAAATACAGTGGAAGCAAATTTCGGCTTCTAGACAAGGCAACATCCATCCATAAGCTACCTACCGCAATATAACCTGTTACAAACATTTGAACGTGTGACTTGCAAACCATCACCAAATTGTAATTCTTAGGGTTCGTTCGTTTCGCGGAAAATGACTTCCAGGAAAATGTTTTCCGGATTTTCCGGTGTTCGTTTCACGGAAAATGAACTAGTCAACAAAAATGTTTTCCATCATTGGAAAAAACAACCTTTAAAGTGAGGAAAACGTTTTCCACTTTTGAAAAGTGGAAAACGTTTTCCATGACTTCTTCCCTCTTACTTTTTTTTTATTAATACATTTTCATTTTATTTTTATGCTTTCTTTTTTTTTTTTTAAATCGAGTTTTTAATTTCTTTTCTTTTCTTTCTTTCCTATTCATCTTTTTCTTTGGCCCGACCGGCCACGGCGGTGTCCGGCCGACCGGCCGCGGCCGCGACCTCGCCGCTCGCCCGATCCGGCAAGCGGGCGGGGCTCGGGCCTTGCCGAGCTCGCCGCGAGCTTTGCCGGGCTCGGCGAGCCGCGAGCTCGAGCAAGATCGGCCGAGCCTCAAGCTCGCCGGATCTAGCCACCGAGTCTTGGTCGGCTGCCGGCGGCCCGGCCATCGTCAGCAGGAAGGAGGCGGCGACGGTAGAAGGAGGAGGAAGAAGGAGGAGGAAAGAGGCGGCGGCGGAGGAAGGAGGAGGAAGAAGGAGGAGGAAGGAGGAAGGAGGAAGGAGGAAGGAAAAGAAAATAATAATAATAATAATAATAATAATAATAATAATAATAATAATAATAAAATTCGATTTTTAAAAATATAAATAATTAAAAATTCATTTTTTTAAAAAATATAAAAAAATAAAATTAATTTTTTTGGTCAATTAAAAATATTAAAATTCAATTTTTGATAATTTTTCCCAAATAATTAAATGAGCTAACGAACAGTGGAAAATATTTTCCACTCAAATTTTAGGTTTTAGCCGAACACCTAGGAAAATAGAGTCATTTTCTTGGAAAATGACTTCCAGGAAAAAATGTTTCCGAAACATGATATTTTTCGCGAAGCGAACGGACCCTTAGTTAAAAACCAACATATATCATATATATGCAACAAGTACATGCCGTGCATCCCTTTAGAAAAAAAAAACTTAATTGGAGCTATTTTCCTCACCCCACAACTAACTGGCTCTTAACTTCTGTTCAAAAACTAATCTCTCACTCGCCTTTTCCATCACTTATATAAACACGTTCCAAGTTGCAGCTTTCTGAACATCTATTGCTTAGACAAGCATGCTCAGATCAGCAACACCAGCAGTTGATGGAAGCCTAATTAAAACTTCTGATAAGTGTTACTTTCATTTCTCATTAGAAGAAGGGTGAGTATGGGCAAGGTAAAGTTGCGGGGACCCAACTTAACAATGTCGAATCATATGACCTTCACTCACTTCATGCGCAGACGATGATTTCTAAGGGGATCTTTCATTTGGGCCAAAGAAGGAAACTCACTAGCATTTTCCCAAAAGCCAACTCGGGGTAGGATGCACTAATTCTACAAATTTTTTACGATTCTATGCTGATCAATTCATAAAAGTTTAGGTAAGAGTAAGAGAGTTGTAACAGTGTCCCCTTCTATTTAAAGGTCTGTAGTTGCTGGATCTCTCTCTGTATTATTGCTAGTCTCAAAAGAAAAGACTGAAAGAGCTTTCCATGGGAAAGATGCTTCTCTTTGTGCTATCGTTTGAAATTTAAAAACTTTAGGCTCCGTTCGTTTTGCGGAAAATAATTTCCGAGAAAATGTTTTCCGGATTTTCCGGCGTTCGTTTCACGGAAAATGAATTCCTTGGGGAAAATGTTTTCCATGAAAGGAAAAAAGTCTTCTAAATTAGGGGAAAATGTTTTCCACTTTTGAAAAGTGGAAAACATTTTCCTCACTTGATCTCTCTTATCTCACACCTCTACAAATCCTCACTTCCTCCTCCCCTTTCTTCTTCTTCTTTTCTTTTTTTATTCGAATTATTTTTTAATTTTCTTTTTCTTTTTTAATTCGAATTATTTTTAATTTCCTTTTTCTTTTCTATTTCTTTTCTTTTTTTCTTCTTTTTTTCTTTGTTTCCCATTTTCTTCTTTCTTGGCTAGTCGTCGGCCATTGTTAGGCGAACCTCGAGCTCGTCGATCTCAAGCTCACGCTCTGCACTCTTGATTATCCTTTTTTTAATTTACTCTACCCTACAGTTGTACGTTGCTCAAGCAAATGGCTCTACATACTTTGCTTCTTTTTTCTTTTGTTTATTAGAACACAAAAGACACAGGGGGAGAACATGTCACTCAATTGGAAGATTCTCATTAGGGTTGTACATGCTTTGCTTCTTTTCTCTTTTGCTTCTTTTAAAAATCCATTCGAACATTTTTTTTTAGAGTAGATAAGCATTTGAAAACAATGAGGGAACAAAGATATGAAGCAAGTTTGCCCGGATTTAGACAAGTTCATATTTGATGGATTTATAGGTCAGTAAGTGATGCATGCCTAAGTGGTGAAGTCTTAGAAAATATTTTCCTTACAGAACACTGGAAAAGTTTTCTGAAACATTTTCAGGTTTAAGCCGAACACCAGAAAATATTGTCATTTTCCTGAAAAATGACTTATGGGAAAATATTTTCCAGAAATGGCCAATTTTCCGCGAAACGAACAGACCCTTAGTATACCCGGAAATTTTTTTCTGGGTGAAAAGTAATTCTATTGATATATCCAGAAATGGGCTATTCTCTGAGCTTGTTTTCTGCTTGTATCTATGTCTGCGTTCCCTAGCACCTTTGTAGAGAAGTTCCCTTTCAATTTGCTCTTGGTGAACAACCGAGAGAATAAGGACCGGCATGTGGAGACAGCAGAAACTCAAACATAAAAGGGAAAACCAGAACTACAGTAAAAGCGTCCCTTGTAGTCGAGTCTCCATCCAAACGATAGAATTTCAATTTGGAAGTGGAACTCCAAGATTCCAGTCTTTAGCTGAAAAAAGTACGTGCACTTCACCAATCGTCTCGAAATGAGGTCATGTTTACTTTTCTAGCCAAAAAGAAAAAAAAAATAAAGGTTTATGTTTAATCTATACGTGGTTAGACTATATGGATTAAGAAAAGCCGTTGCTTGAGTGATTCGAGTAGTGTATTATCTCATGGCTTGTACAAATGAAGGGAGAGAGCTTGAAAGATATGAAAAGACGACTGTCGAGATGATGAAAGCGGAAAAAAAAAAAGAAAAGAAAAACCGGAAATGGAGAAAAATCTAAAGACCAAAAAAAAAAAAAAAAATTATTTGCAGAGGAGAGAGCGAGAAATGTTCACATGCCAAATCTTTACCGGCGTCATTGAACAAAAACTGAAGAGATTGAACAGTGAGTAAAAATTAAACCTTTTATAGGAGATAAAAAGAACTCGGACTGGAATTTTGACCAGGCCTAAAATTGATGCCTTTTAAGGGAAATGGACCCGCATAATAGAAAGCTCACTTCTATTTTGTATGGATGAAATTGTTATTTTAAAATAGATGGAGCTTATATTTGTGAGATTAAAAAAAAAAAATCGTTGTCTTTGAATTTTTTAATTGCGGTCCAAAGACTATTTTGATTAGTTCCAAAGAATTTTTAATTATAATTGATATGATCAGAAAATTAAATATAGTGTTATGTGGGGACTCCAATGAGCAACATGTTACCATGAATAAATATTGTGGACGATAAAGTACAACTCATTGATTATTTTGATTACTCTAACATAAAACTGAAATTTGAAATTTGATTTGTAAATAGAATATATTCTATAAAGCAAGCAAAGTAGAAGCAGCTTTGCCAGAGCAAGCACGATATACTCTACAATCAATTATTTTCATGAAAAAAGAAATATCAGCATAGATATATAACAAGAAAAATTTGAAAAAGACATGCTTTTAGATGAAAGATGACAAATCTTGACACTATTGTGATCAAAATTATTGTCATAAGGGAAACATAATGTATGTTTTCGAACTATATATCACTTAAAGTGTTTTAAAAGAGTTTTGTTGGATATGTCAAATATTAGCTATAATTCTTATTTAGGTAATATCAATTTACTTGCATTTCATATTAAAAAATTAATTTCTAAAAGTAATATCTGTACACATATCTATGAAGAAAACAAGAGAGTGTACCGTTAAAAAAATATTATTGACCTTATTTGTCTTGTTTAATTTTATTCAAAAAAAATTATTTAGTAGGAAGCTCTCTTCTTATTGCACAAAAGATTAGTTTATTTTTTACAATCAAGCCTGTTTAATGGAAATTTAATAATTTAGAAAATATTTTCCTAATGACGACCACTCGTATCGCTTATAAAAATAAATGAACAAAAAATATTTTTATTATCCACAAAAATATTTCAACATAAATTGTTATCGATAATGAAAATGTTTTATATAGACTAATTATTTGAAGCAACACAAGTAATTATTTTTCAGAAAATATTTTCCAAATCATTCATTTTTAGAGAAATAAAGTTTTGTGTGCAAGATAGAAAAAAGAGCTTTGCATTCAATATTTTACTAGCATGATTATTCTAATTTGAGGAATGCTATTACATCATCATGCGCTTCAATAATATAATATTTTACCTTACAAATAAAAACAACTTAAATATTTCATCACTCTATAATATAAATAGAATAAAATTGTACCATGTACGTACAACGTAGATTTTGTATTAATTTTCTTAGAATTTTGACATTGCTCAAATGAAGATTGTACAACGTGATTATCTATTAAATAACTATAAAGACGGATTTATATCTTTGCAACTTTTGCTATCATGAAACTAATGTGTTTCAAAGTTAATTAATATAATTGTGTCCTCTGGTTAAGGATAATATTTAATAGCGAAACAGTATATCCATTCATATAAGAGTCATATATTTTCTTTAAAAGTCAGTCGTTAAATTTGCAAAACATAATTTTCACGTGCATAATGAGTTTAACTATTGTTGGAGATTACTCCGATCAATGGTAAATGCAGCTATGATATCAACAAATTATAATTTTTAGCAACGACTAGCGGATTATTTACGTAATTTAAAATTTAATCCCACACATATAATAAGTACTTTTGATATCGTGAAATTGCTATTGATGTTCCCATCCATCACAATGATCGACAATCTAATGGTGTAGATTTAAATTTTCTCAAATAGTTAAGTAATCAAGAGGGGATGTGCATGGTCATGGTTCTAGAGAAAATCAATTCTAACAAAACTTGCCCTGGATAATATTTCTTTGTATGGGAATGTGCTAAATGCAAATTATTCGAGTCTATCCACAACAATAATGAACATGCTAAGTATTTATTTATTTATAGAGCCCTTCATCTTTGGTGCTCCTCAGCCTTAGCCAATGAAATTTCTTCTTCTTTCTAATTAGTCCTTCTTGTGCTTCAAAGCAAGATTGTAGTGATGCCTATGAAACACAACATCAAGCATCACGTCTCACTCGCATCTTCGAAAAACTCTTTTGACATACATCCAATAATCATGTCTCACATACTCCGACCTTGTATGTAAATAAGTTTCGGATCAATGATTTACCAAAAAGAATGCTTCATGCCCGGTAATCTCTCTCTCTCTCAATTCATGATTCTAACATCCCGGATCCCTCTTTCTGAATGACAGCTTGAGGCACTGAGATAGTAAGGGTAGGGCAGAGAATTCTAGCAGAAGCAATGTCTCTGGTATTAGGAAGCACTGCTTTGTTGTTTGTCGATGCAGTAGAGTCCAATATGATCACAAGTAGTCACAATACCCGCCGTCCTCAGTGGCCGATTGCATGTGAAGCCAAGAACGAGGGAGAAGTCATGAGGCCTAACTTAGGTCCCCATGCTATTGTCTGCATGGGAGACCTTGCCTCATGGTGGCAAGCTACCGTTCTCCCTCCTCATTAAATCACAGAGGAAGAGAAGATGGGAACGAGTTAAATGGTTGATAGATTCGGCGTTTTATGTATCTTATGTAAAATTGTACGAGAGCCGGGCATTTTGAATGTTGTGTGTGTGAGAGAGCTTTCCTCGATATTATGCTAGGTTTGGCTTTCCATGTATCTTATGTTAAATTGCACAAGAGCCGGTCATTTTGAATATTATGTGTGGGTGTGTGAGAGAGAGAGAGAGAGAGAGATTTCCTCGATATTATGCAATTAGTTGATCTTAAAAAAGATAAAGCAATGGCAATTCCATTTAGAGGGCCTTCAATGATATGCAACTCTATTTTCAACTCTAATGAAGTAATTCACAAAAATTCATGACACCATGATGCTATTACATAAATGTTTTCAACCAAAGAACAACCAAATTCAAACGATGGTAAATTTTCTCTAAATTCAACGATCAATCAAAGTTTTGCAATGATCAGCGTAATCATAATGTACAATATACTTCAGTTGCTTAAATGTGGACTTTTGAATGTTTAGTATCGAGTTTGAAAATTGGATAAAGTTTAGAGGCTATTCGTGTATGTTTTCATTTTGATTTCAAACTTTTGGCTCTACCGTAGTTATTTCGGTCCTCCAAATTTGAGCCTCTTATTAGAAAATACAAGCAGATGCTTGCCATCCTTGTAGTTTCAGCAGCCACGGTTAGAGCCTCAGAGAGAAAATGCGTCTCAATATTTATTATAAATCAGTGTTGATATTCATTATAAATTTGAAGACAAAAATTTCCGAGTTCTCTTTACCAAAAAAAAAAAAAAATTCCGAGTTCTTATTTTTCTATCCTTAAAATTTTGTGGGATTAACATATTAAACACTCAATTGTGAAATCATCAAAAGGGGTAAATACAATTCATGCGCCAACATGGAGTTACTCTTAGTGCATATGATTCTAGTAGATAGAAGAAAATATATAAGAAGTAGAACAGAGATGACATAAATTATTATTTTTACTCAAAGTTGGTGCAATTGTCAAAAATCTCGGAATTAGGTGGTGCTTGTTTGGTTTAACATGAATGTCTGCATGGTTAGACTCGTAACACCGAGTTATTATATTGGTGCGAGATCAATGAGTTTGACTGGCATGTCTAATTTAATAAGTTGCTACTCATGTATATAATCGAAAAGTAATGTTACTTTAACAACAATTATCCCTTTATGACTTTTAGCAGCGTGTAGCACCCCGTAGGTGAAGCATGTGCTTTTAAGCATGATTTGGCATGTCGAATATCGCCAAATTCCTTCAGTGATAGTGATTTCTCTTCAGATTGGTAGTCAAATTTCCTTATAATCTTAAGTAATAATCTATGAAATAATGTGCAACCCTGTTTTAGGATTGATCAATTCTGACCAGACCTGCCATATATGATATCTGCTAGTATGGAAATGTGAATCAAGTGTAGATATGCAAGTGCATCCACAGTAATAATGAGTATGGCCAACACATTGCCTATATATGCAATCTTTCATCTTTTTATGCACCAAGCTTCTTTTTTAGCTATTATATTTACAATCTCATCAGCAAATTTGGAAAACCCAAAACAAGAACAAAGAGCTTATAATTTCTGCTGAAAAATTCAATCAACACAAAAATAATGTCAGCCACTCAGCATAAGATAGAAAAGCCCTTGCAAACTTCGCCATTGTGAAGGCAGCACCATTGTGAAGGCAGCATCCATCCATAAACTGACCAACCACAATACACCCTGTTGCAAACATTTGAACGTGTGACTCGCAAACCATTGCTGAATTGTAAGTCTTAATTAAAAACCAACAAAGATTATATATATGCTCAACAATTACATGCATCCCTTTAGAAAAAAGAAAATCTAAATTGGAGCTATTTTCCTCACCCCACGACTAGCTGACTCTTAAATTCTGTTCAAAAACTAACCTCTCACTCGCCTTTTCCATCACTTATATAAGCACCTTCCAAGTTGCCATTTTCTGAACATCTCTTACACAAGCATGCTCGTATCAGCAACACCAGCAGATGATGGAATCCAAATGAAAATTCTGATAAGAGGAATCCAAATTAAGAAAAGCCGTTGCTCGAGTAACTCAAGAAGTATTATCCCGTGGCTTGTACAAATAAAGGGTGAGAGCTTGAAAGATATGAAAAGACGAATGTAGGGATGATGAAAAGGGAAAAAAGAAAAGAAAAATTGGAAAATGGAGCAAAATCTAAAGACCACAAAGAATGACACGCTGGGGGAGAGAGAGATGTACACATGTTGAAGAGTCATTGGACAAAAAATTGACGGGATTGGTTTTTAATAGCAATTGAAAATTAATGCTTTTTCAGGAGATAAAAAGAACTCGCCAGAATTTAGACCCATCCTAAAATTGATGCCTTTTAAGGAAATTCAACCCGTAAATATTGATAGCTCTCTTCTATTTTGTATAAGTGAAATGTTTATAATTAGATGGAGCTTATATTTTGCAAGGTGGACCAAAAAAAAAAAATTGCATTCAATTTTTTTTAATGCAGTCCAAAGACTATTTCAATTAGTTCCAAAGCATTGTTAATTATAATTAAAATGATCAGAAAATCAAATATAGTGTTATATGGGGACTCAAAGGAGCAACATGTTACCATGAAAAAAATCGTGGGCAATAAATTACAACTCATTGATTATTTTGATTACTCTAACATAAAATTGAATCGAGATTTAATTTGCAAATAGAATATATTGAATGGAGCAAGCAAAGTATAAGAAGTTTTGCCAGAGCAAGCACGATATACTCTACAAACAATTATTATCATGAATTAGCATAGTCATATAACAAGAAAATTTCGAAAAAGACATGCTTTTACATGAAAGATGACATATCTTGACACTATTGAGATAAAAAACTATTGTCATAAGGGTTTTAAAAAGTTTTCTTTGATATGTCAAATATTAGCTATAATTCTTATTAAGGTAATATCAATGTACTTGCATTTCATATTAAAAAATTAAGTTCTAAAACTAATATGTTTTTATGAATGTGTACACATTTCTATGAAGAAAACAAGAGAGTGTACTATTAAAAAATATTTCTTATTTTTCTTGTTTAATTTTATTAAAAAAGAAGTTTATTTTTGCCTATATATGCATCGACAAACTCAAATATAGATTCTAGTAGGAAGCTCTCTTCTTATTGTACAGAAGATTACTTTATTTTTCACAATTAGGTCACTATTGTTTCCTAGAAAATGAATTATTTAGAAAACATTTTTTTAAGGGTTAATACCCTGAAAACCCCAAACCGGTACACGTATGACAAACTTATCCCAAACTATTTTTTTGACCAAGGAAAATCTCAAACTATTACACGTGACAAATTCACCCCGATCGACCATAAAAAACCCTAAACTAGTATATTTATGACAAATTTTATCTCAAACTAATTTATTTGACCGCTAAAAGTCCCAAGCCGGTACATTTATAACAAATATGCCCCATGTTAAATTGGATTAATATTCCAAAAAAAAATCACAAAAATTGTAAATTGTGACAAACGAAGAGTAAAATCCCAAATTGGTATACCGTTACCTATCACGTGTCATTTAATTTAATAATTTGATAGTAAAATTTAACAGAAACTAATAAAGGGTAAATTTGTCAAAATTGTACCAGTTTATGATTTTTTAGGGTATTAACCCTTTTTTAATGAAGACCACTCATATTGCTAACAAAAATTAATAAATGAAAAATATTTTTATTGTCCATGAAAATGTTTAGAGATAACTTGTTGTCGATAATAAAAACATTTTCTATTAACTAATTATTTGAATTGATACAAGTGATTGTTTTTAGGAAAATATTTTTCAAATAATTCATTTTTGGTGAAACAAACAAAGCCTAAAATTGAAGTTATCTTCACAAAAAAAAAAAAAAAAAAAAAAAGAGCATTACATTCAATATTTCACTAGCATCATAAACCTAATTTGAGGAATACCATTACATCATCATGTGCTTCAATAATATAATTTTTTTCCGTATAAATAAAAAGAACTCATAAATATTTCATCAATCTATAATATAAATAGAATAAAACTTTACCATGCACGTACGTCGTAGATTTTGTATTGATATTCTTGAAGTTTTGACATTGCTCATGCTTACCTATTAATTAACTGTAGAGACGGATGTATGTCTTTGCATCTTTTGCTATTACAAACTAATGTGTTTCAAAGTTAATTAATATAACGGTCTCTTCTCATTAAGGATAAAATTTAATAGTGAAACGGTATTTCCATTCATATAAGAGACGCATATTTTCTTTAAAAGTTAGTCGTTAGATATGTAGAATGAAATTTTCACATGCATAATGAGTTTAATTGCTATTGAACATATTTCCGATCAATGGTAAATGCAGCTACGATATCAACGAACTATAATTTTTAGCAATAAATAGCAGATTATCTACTTAATTTAAGATTTTATCACACACATATACCAGGTACTTTCAATATTGTGAAATTGACATTGATGTACCCATCCATCTTAACAATCTATTAGTCTAGATTTAAGTTTTCTCAATTAGTTAAGTAATCAGGAGGGGATGTACATGGTCACAATTCTATTAAAAACCAATTCTAACATTACCTGCCATAGATAATATTTCTTTGTATGGGAATGTGTAAAATTAAAATCGTTCAAGTCTATCCACGTCAATAATGAACATGAGTATTTACCTATTTATAGAGCCCTTCATCTTTGGTGCTCCTCAGCCTTAACCTACGAAATTTCTTCTTCTTTCTAATTAGCCCTTCTTGTGTTTCAAAGCAAGATAGTAGTGATGCCTACGAAACACAACATCAAGCATCATACCTTTTTCACATCTTTGAAAAACTCTTTTGACATGCATCGAATGATCATGTCTCACATACTTTAACCTTGCATGTAAATAAGTTTCGGATCAATGATTTATCAAAAAGAATGCTTCATCCCCGGTAAGATCTCTCTCTTCTCTTCTCTCTCTCCAATGATGATCGTAATAACCTGGATCCCTTTTTCTGAGTGACAGCGTGAGGCACCGAGATAGCGAGGGGGAGGGTAGAGAATTCTTGCAAAAGCAATGTCTCTGTCATTAGGAAGCGCTGCTTTGCTGTTGGTCGATGCAGGAGAGTCCAATTTGATCACAAGCAGTCGCAATACCCACCATCCTCAGCGGCCGATCGCATGTGAAGCCGAGAACGAGGGAGATGTCATGAGGCCTAACCTACGTTGCCATGCTATTGTCTGCATGGGAGACCTTGTCTCATGGCAACAAGCTGCCGTTCTCCCTCCTCATTAAATCACAAAGAAAGAGAAGATGGGAACAAGTTAAATGGTCAATAGGTTCCGTGTTCCATGTATCTTACGTAAAATTGTATGAGGACAGGTCATTTTGAATATTTTGTGTGTGTGAGAGAGCTTTCTTCGATATTATGCAAATAGTTGACCGTAGAAAAGATAAGCAATGGTGATTCCAGTTAGAGTGCCTTCAATGATATGCAACTCTAATTTCCACTCTAATGAAGTAATTCACAAAAATTCATGACACGACAATGTTGTTACATAAATTATTTCAATCAAAGGACACCCAAATTCAAACGATGGTGAATTTTCTCTTTATTCGATGACTAATCAAATTTTTTCCATGATTGATGTAATCATAATGTACAATATACTTCGGTTGCTTGATTGTGGACTTTTAAACGTTTAATATCGAATTTAAACATTGGTTAAATGTCTAAGGCTATTCGTGTATGTTTTCATTTTGATTTAAACTTTTGGTTCAACAGTAGTTATTTTGGTCTGCCAAATTCAATCATATAAGAAAATACAATCAGATGCTTGCCATCTTTGTAGTTTCAACAGCCACGGTTAGAGCTTCAGGGAGAAAATGCATCTCAATATTTATTATAAATTAGTGTTGCCATTCCTTATAAATTTGAAGACAAAAATTTTCAGCGAGTTCTTATTTTTTCTGATCTCAAAATTTTGTAGGATTAACATATCAAATACTCGTTTGCAGAATCATCAAAAGGGGGTAATACAATTCATGCACCGATATGGAGTTTACTTGGTACATACGACTCTAGTCGATAGAAGATAATATATAAAGAAGTAGAACAGAGACAACATAAACTATTATTCTTGTGCGAAGTTCATGCGATTCGCCAATCATCTCAAAATTAGGTTGTGCTTATTTGGATTAACATGAATGTCTACATGGTTAGACTTGCAACCCCAAGTTAAAATATTGATGTGAGATCAATGACTTTGGTCAGTGTAAAGAAACGCATCTAATTTAATAAGTTGGTCCTCATGTATATAATTGATAAGAAATGTTGAATTTAACAAAGACCCTTCATGACTTTTAGCTCATTTAATAAAAGTCTTGAATTTTGGATTACTAATTGGTGGGATACCAGGCAATCCAAAACTTTTTTGATTGATATTTAAGAAAAGAGTATTCTAGAAAAATTCATAGAATTGGAAGAACTCTTACTCTTGGACGAAATGATAAAAAAAAAAATACCCAGAAACACTATAGCACCCCCTAGGCAAAGCATGTGCTTTCAATCATGATTTCAGTACATCTAATAAATCATGTCGAATATCGTCGAATTCCCACATCAGTAGTGATTTCTCGGAATCTTTAGGTTGATAGTCAAATTTCCTTAGAATCTCGAATATTTGATTATAAATTAATGTGCAACCATGTTTTAGATATTTGCTAGTATGGAAATGTGTATTAAATGTACATATGCAAGTGCATCCACAGTAATAATGAGTATGGCCAGCACATTGCCTACTTATACACTACCATCTTTTATGCACCATGCTTCTTTTTTAGCTATTGTTTTTACATTCTCATCAGCAAATTTGGAGAACCCAAAATAAGAACAAAGAGCAAAAAGAAAATAGTTTATGATTTTTGCTGTAAAATTCAATCAACACAAAAATAATGCCAGTCACTCACCATGAGATGGGAAAGCCTTTACAAACTTCACCATAGTGAAAGAGTGATCCAATGTTTCATGCAAAAAAATGTGGTGAAAACTACAGAGAGAAACTCATCCATTCATAGAGTGGTCTAATACATGCGAAATCAATAGGAAGACAGCAGTGGATGGAAAAGAAGAAGAAACTTCATCGCTTTGATTATCTCTCCTCTGTTCATCGCTACACATTCCCTCTTATCTTTCTCGGCCGATTCTATCTGGTTTGCCCTCTCTCTCTCTCTCTCTCTCTCTCTCTCTCTCTCTCTCTCTCTCTCGGTACAAGAAGAAGGAAAAAGATATGCAGAGAAGCTTAGGTGCTTAGTTACTCTTTAGAGTCTTTGTCTTCTTCCCCTCTGGCTTGAGGAGCGTCCTCCACTCCCAGAGAGAGAAAAAGAAAAGTCTTCTCTCTTTTTCCAACCCTCTTCTGTTATGAAATACGTGAATGAATGAAATACATGAATGAATATTCATTATATTCATCTTATCTAATGTGCTTATTATGGTACATTTGTGTCATACGTTCTAAGTACATCTCCCTATACAATGAACGTTCATCTCCCATATCCAGTACATGTATTATTCGATACATTGATATTAACGATAAGTACATTCTTGTTCTCCTATAAATAGGAGCTTAGTTTTGATGTACAATAGAACAACAATCACAATAGAGACACACAGTGAAATACAGTGATACACTGAAAATAAAACTCTCTCCTCTGGCTTTCTCTACTATCTCTAGTGTTCACTTGCTTTCTCTTCTCAATCTCTTCTCTATTATATATTCGCAACGCAATATTTTATAACACGTTATCAGCACGAAGATCTACCGACTGAGTAAGTAATTTTTGCAAGGTGGGTATTCTTTTTATTAATTAACTTATACTTCATCTTCTTCTATCAATTCTTCATTTTTATTTTTCTTGGCCCGAAGCCAAATTTCAAATCTAAAAATATCATTCTACTCCGGAAGTGGCAGTGGATATTTAGAAATCATTCTAATTAATTTAAGGATTTATTTTTACAAGGATTATGACAAATATTGAAAAGCCCAAATTTCACATCCTGGAAGTGAATGGAAAGAATTATCTATCATGGTGCCTTGACATGGAAATGCATTTCCTAGGGCAAGGTCTCGCTAATGCAATTACAGAGGATGGAACCTCAAATGAAAAGGATAAAGCAAATGCGCAGATTTTTATTCGCCGTCATTTGCATGAGAGCCTGCAGACTCAATATTTATCCATTCGAGACCCTCAAATCCTGTGGAGGAGGGTGAAGGATAGGTATGATCATACCAAGACTGTTATCCTCCCTCAAGCACAATATGACTGGTAAAATCTCAGACTACAAGATTTTAAATCAGTGTCTGATTATAATTTCGCTTTATTTGATATTGTTTCTCGGCTTGAGTTATGCGGTATCAGACTCAGCGATGCAGAATTGTTAGAGAAAACTTTCTCCACCTTCCATGCTTCGAATATTGTATTGCAACAAGATATCTGGCAGCGTCGGTTGCCACATACTCGAATTAATTTCTGTGCTTCTTACTGCCAAGCAAACTAATGAATTACTGCTAAAAAATCATGATCTTAGACCTGCTGGCTCAAAAGTATTTTGAGAAGCACATGCTAACTTTGAGAAAAATACTGGCCATTTTAAGGGCTATAAGCGCAGGCAAGAATATAATCCTAAAAGGGATGGCAGGAAATTTAACCGCCCTAGGAAATCTAACTTTGGTCCGAATCATGGCAAAGAAAAGAAGCTAAAGAAGGTGATTAATGAAAGTATTTGTCATCGCTGTGGCATGACGGGGCACACGGTCACGTACTTGTCGTACGCCAAAGCACTTTGTTGACCTATACCAGGCATCTTTAAAAAATATGGGCAAGCGTGGTGAATCTCATGCCATTGAGATCAATCCTACTACCATAACCACTATTGAGGCTAACAATATCTCCGCTGGTGGGACTCCTCTTGCTCCTGAAATAGCAAATGCATCATTGGATGTCTCTAATTTCTTTGAGAACCTTTGATTACTTTGATGAGGCATCATATTGAAGGATGATAATTTGAACTTCAGATTCTATGATTTAATAATTTCTTTTTTTTAGTTGTTTCGCTTTAAATGTATTACTTTTTATTGTTCTTTAATATGGTTATGAAATGCTTATGAACCTTATATAATATTTATTTTGAAATTCTTTCGACTCTATAACTAATATGCAACTTTTATGATACTTGACACCTGAAGTTGTCAATATAAATGCAAATGGAAAATATCGAGAAAAAGGAAGATGTTTGTTTGCTTGATAGTGCAACAATACATACTATATTTCGTAGTAGACACTTTTTCTCGAATATGACATTGCGGGAGGCACAAATCCATACAATATCAGGTCATGTTCTGATTATTGATGGTTTTGGGAATGCCACAATTATTTTGCTAAATGGCACCATCCTGCATATTGAGAATGCGTTTCTAAGCATTAGATCCAAAAGGAATCTGCTCAGTTTCAAAGATGTACGCCGTAATGGGTACCATATTGAGACTATTTATGAGCAAGATAAAGAATATATTGGCATTTCCTCTTATAAGATGGGCCTGAAGACCATCTATGAGAAGTTAGAAGCTTATTTTATGGGTTTGTATTGTGTCATGAATAAAACTGTTGAAACCTACGCCACCACATCCTAGAGATTGGTAAACCCTGATCAGTTTGAACTGTGGCATGATCGCCTTGGTCACCCTGGCACTTCAATGATGCGTAGGATAATTCAAAGTACAAAAAGGCACCCTTTAAAGGATATAAAGGTATTGTTGTCCAAAGATTATAATTGTGAGGCTTGTTCACAAGGAAAGCTCATTATCAAACCTTTTATAACAAAATTCATGGATTGTACAAATGAAGGGAGAGAGCTTGAAAGATATGAATAGACGAGTGTCGAGATGATGAAAGCGGAAAAAAAAAAGAAAAGAAAAAATCGGAAATGGAGAAAAATCTAAAGACCAAAAAAAATTACTTGCAGAGGAGAGAGCAAGAAATGTTCACATGCCAAATCTTTACCGGCGTCATTGAAAAAAATTGAAGAGATTGAATAGTGAGTAAAAATTAATGCTTTTATAGGAGATAAAAAGAAGTCGGACCGGAATTTGAACTAGGCCTAAAATTGATGCCTTTTAAGGGAATTGGACCTATAAAATAGGAAGTTCTCTCATATTTTGTATGAATATAATCGTTATTTAAAAATAGAAATCTTGAATAATAGAAATTCCATGAAAAATTACAGTCCACTAGAGGGGGCTTTTCTATGATCCATGATGAAATATTAGAACACACTAAAAACATGAGAGTTTACAATCAACGACCGAAATTGACCATTTCTTTTATTCGACAGTTATCAATGACAATTACAGCAAGGCTAGAATTTTCAGCAACAATTACATCGTGGGGCGTATGATCATAACAATGGCCTTTTGCGACCATTTACATGGTAAGAACGGGAAAGTTTGAACATTATTAAATTTGATCATATACGTGTTGACGTTTTGCGGCCATTTACATGGTAAGAACGGCGAACTTTGAGCTTTGCCAATTTTAATCATTATTCATTTGACCTATAGAGCAAGGATAGAATATAAACAGCAGTTACGTTGAATTGGTTTTATGGAATATATTAAATATTTACCAATGATTAAAGGACCGCATTAAATAAATTAAAATTCTAGGGACAACAATACACACATTAAAGTTTAAAGACCACATTCCATAAATTAAAAGTTCTCGAATCATTTGTACTATGACCTGATTTTTATTGCATGAAAATGAACTTTGGGGCTTATCTTGTTAGACTAGATTAAATTTAAAAACCATATATTCAAATAACTTGGGACTTCGATTTATATCTAACTTTACTATGAATAAAACATAATTTAATCAAAAACATTTACTACAGAAAAATTTATAAATTGCACTGATAGAAAGCAGTGATTTGCAGTTGCGATGATAGTCACGACTCGTCGAGACGATATCGTAGTGGAATTTGGAATTTTACATGAACTCTTTGGTTCAAGGAAGAATTGTGTTTTGACGTCAGCTTATGGAACGATCGTCATGCACTTGTATTTATATATTTTTTTCAAAAAATAGACCCATTTAATATTTAATAGCTAATTGAAAATTATTTAAGAGCTCGTACTCATCAGGACACGTCTCTTGTCTTCATGTTTAAATCAAAACAAATCAACTGTTTTGATAAAATGTTGGTCAATTCTGAAATCTAGACGTGTAACGGGGAAATTTCAAGGATGGCCCACCTTGAAGTTACACTAGTTCTATTTTGCCCCTCAATTTTTTATTTTTATTTTTGTCCGTGATTGATTATCCCATAAAATTATATTTCCTCTCTCATATGGATTCATGGCTTTGTAGTCATTGCACAATTGATTGTAATTTGGCAGCGTGACCTTCATATGAAATATGTCTTTCATCAATTTCTGCACGCTAACTATCAAATTATATCTATAAATTGGTAATTCATTGGAATGCAGCTTTTGAAAAAACAAAAAATATTGAATCCAGTGTTTGATGAGTGTCGATTACTCTTAGAACTATGTCATTTGCATATCACAGATCAAATCATTAGGTATTTGGCATGGGTAATTAAGCAGGATGATTACTCAATCAGTGCTAAACCGATTATTGAAAGCAAAATGAAATTAGTTCAAAATGGACAATCATTTTAGTGTATGTATGAAGAAAAGGTGGATGGAGCAGGATGCTTTGATTTGTAGTGTACAGACTTTGTGCAAGTTGATCATTTCATTACTCTCAGACAAGTTCTCTCAAAATCTTCTGTTTACGAGGGGCCACAAGTCAAGATTCATCTTGCTATCCATTGGGTGACTAACTCTTTTCTCTCAGGCCTCTGTAATAAAAGTTGCAGCAGCAACGGACACGAGTTGGGGAAAAAGATGATCAGTTGCTCTTTCAAGCATTCCAAATCGTTTTTGACAAGAACATGTTATTTTACAAACATGTTTGTGAAAATAAGAAATAGGTACCGAAGAATGTCTTACCTACCCCTTTCTCGAACATGCTAGTTAACTTAGTTGGAACACCGTTTATTTACAACTTGCTTTATTTTTGAATCTTGTCAAGTTGTCTTATTAAGAACACTATATTTTCTTCAGAAATAAGTGTGTAGTGACACACATATAGACTCAACATAAGAATGAATAGCAAATGCAGACTCCAAATTAAATTCATTTTGAGTCCGCCATCACCTTCAAAAAGTGTGAAACTCGGTGTAAGTTCTTTGTTCTTTTCCCTTCCGATACTAGAGATGATCCTTTGTGCTTCCAAATCACGTTGTTCGTAACCAGCCCAAAGCCAATCACATTGTGTGTGGATTGGTTTACCTGCCCGCAACCTAAGTATCGTGCATTGAGAGTATCATGCTTTGAGAGCACATAAAAAGCTATCTAGCGATTATTTAACAATGGACTTCATAACATGATCTAAACACAAAGGATTAGTGGTTGACATTCTAAAAGGTTAACGTGGGCCATTGGCCGGGTAAATTGTTCCCTAGATTGTGGTCCGGTGCCAATACGGTGCAGTACGGAGGAGTGTCCTACATGGTTACTGGCATGCCCTCCCCGCCGATGGAAGCGGACCCTTTGTGGACAGGTTGTATTCGCATGCTTGCTATATCAGGCAAATTCATTTCAAGAGTGGCTCGAAAGATTGGTACGTGCCCGAGTCTCGGCAAGCAACGGCTTGCACGAGTTCGACAGATTGCTACGGCGCTGCCCTCGATGACACGGATGAATTCATGGGCTGTACGCCTTGTTGTTCGGGGGACCCGGTGGAACAAATTGTGGAGCTTAAACACAAACAAGTTGAAATCGATCCACGGAGTGTTTCGGTCAATTATTGATTTGCAACCTGATAAGGATGTTTGAGATACGGATTGAAAGTGTAAACCGTGCCCTACTGGACTGCTTAGCCTTTTAATTTGGAACTGATGTCCATTGCTCGAAGGCAATTCAATATCACGATTCTTTCTCTTCTCCTAATACCCTGTGGATTTTCTCTCAAGTTACTCTTCTTCTTTTTTCCCCCCTAGAAATATCTCTTTTTCCAGGCAAAGAAACAAGTTTTAAGTCATAATATCAAAATCAAATTCTTATAATAGATATATTATGCGCATTGTCGCGACCCTTGTGGCAATATGAGTTTAGAGGTAACGCTAAGTTGGGGACCGATGGTCCTCAATTGGTGTGGGTTCTCCTATTAGAATCATCATCTTAATTGAATAACCTATGAAAATTCCATCCGTTCGAGGTAACGCCTCCAACCTCGCTGTGTTATGGTCTCTTTCGTTCATCCGCTGAGCTCTGTGTGATGTTCCCGCTCGTTACTTTACCCGGTTTCGCGGCGAAGGAGCATTGGACTGTTCAGGTATCAAAAAGCGAGGTTCCCCATCACAAAGAAACAAATTGCACAACTGTAGAAGAGAAACGATCGAGTAGAGCCCACAGATAGATAGAGAGAGAGAGAGAGAGAGAGAGAGAGAGAGAGAGAGAATGGAAGGGAATGTGTTTGAAGTGGAGCAATGGAGGAAGATTTGATAAAGGATAGGTGCAATAAGCTGCGAAAAGCCCCGCCCGAAACGCCGTTGATGTGACAGAGAGGCTGCTAAACCCACAAAGCTATTCTTTTGACCAATTTTTTATTTTTCCCTAACAATTTCTACCAGAGGGCTATTTTAACATGATAGCACTATCTTTGGGTTCCTTAGCACTTACCACAGTAAGTTTTAGTACTTTCAAAAAATCATGAATTGTGTAAAAGATGAGAGAAAGAAATGACGTTTCATATGTCCTCTGTTAGCCTTTTCTATTTTGCTTTTTTAATGAGGATTTCTTGCCTTAGAAGATAGCGATCCTAAACCTTCGTTTTGTAATGCACAATCCATTTGCTGTCATCCACAGACATTTCCATTTTATGAGCTCTTGAGAAACTACTATGTTTTCATACCTCATGTTTAACTGGTTAATGTTGCGGATTTTTTCTTTCCATTGTCAAGTGCTATGTTCAACGTGCTCTGCATTGACATGTCTGCTGAGATGCCTATTTTTTCAAGCTCTGTTTGTTTTAGCCTATAATCGACTATTTTATATTCTGTGTCCCATATCTTTTTTCTCTCCTGCAGATGTTGTCAAGGCTCTTAAGTGGTATTCAAAATGCCGTTTGTCCCCCGCAGTATGGGGTGGAAAGAAATTACCACAAGAATAGGGTGTTGGCCATCACGGCAATGGCCTTTTCATTCGCTACTGTCCTCATCGTTCTCGCCCTCGCCCTCTTCTACTGCTGGTGTAGGCGCAGGCAGCGCGGTGGAGTTCCATTGGTGGCGGCACTACCAGTGGCAGTGACCGTGGCGCCACATGGGGCACGTGCTGGTTGACGAGGTATCACTGTTCGTGTATAAACGGCATGACAACAATACATGGCACAACCACCCCTGTCCATCGCCCAAAACACACTTCTCTTGTCACTGTGATTAAGCTCATTTACCCATTATTACAAACAGACCCATCATAAGTTACTTAGCTCCAAACACGATATAATTCAAAAACCCATCTCAAAGCAAATATTTCTAAATAAAATGACAGAATTTAGATGTCAACAATGCGAAAGTGTAATATACTGATAGTGCCAATTTCAATGTATGATATGCATCACACTTTAAGATATGTTTAATTAAAATAATACATACGGGAGTCACTCCAACTAGGGAGCTATCTGTTGCAAATCAATCAATTTTCCGAGGAATTAAGATAGTATTTACCTTGCATATAACTATTTAAATGAAATTTCAGATTTATCAGAATTCTAATTGACCAACCACATGAAACAAACACAAATATATATTCAAAGCCTGTTTCATCTTCAAAAGAAATGGTGAAAATTCCCCCCCAGCTTTGTCTAGTTCAACACTGGATGAGCAACCCGCAAAAGGGTCAGTGGCCCTCCACGAACACATTCATCTCGAACGGTGGTCAAGCCAGCTGAAAATGTCATGCCATGCATCTTAGATGATTACCGTTACCAAGACGAAGCGACACTTTTATCGGCCAATAGATGGGTAAGAAAGAAATTCGACAGGATTCATTGATAAGCTATTACGAACTCGTGCAGAAGCATGTCGCTGCGAAGCATGCAGTCTGCAGAATCTCTTCTAAGAAGCAAGGTGGAATTTTTTTAGTCAGAAACCATATGTACAGGAGGAACCTTTCCCTCAATGAGATTACTATGATTCTGCTTCGAGAAATGTATAAAACGATGATTCGCTCCCAAAATATTAAAAAGAACAAAAAAAGAGAAAAGACTGGAATGCTTGCCATGATTTTAGTTCCTAAGCAAGCTAATTCCACCAAGATCATACACGAGGTGATTGTGTCTAAAGTTCGCTGGAGCGACGGCCTTTCCATAACCCACAAGTACTTATATTGACAGCTATTCGGCATCATCCAGCTCGGTCCTTGTCACACCACCTAATCCATGCTAGCAAAAATATCCGCAATATTGAGAGTTACAGCTTTGCAATAGCAGATGTAGGCAAGTTCAATCTGGGGAGCAGCAACTGACACTATCATAAATTTTAAACGAGAAGTCGCCATTGGCCTATTGTGATCGGCTTTGAGAATATAACTTACTTGCAAATAGAGAATCCAGGGTTATGGACTTGTTATGTTAATTAATCAAATAGTGCATTTTTGGTATGTAATCTTGTTCAATTACCAACTGACATATTCGAGCATCTTTTTTTGCTAATCAAGAGTCTTAAGGTTCCATTCCTAACCAAGTTAAGGGGAACGATAATCAATGTATTGAAAGTGTGCAATCAAATGATAATCGAAAGGGAAATGTGCAATAGCGACCTAAGAAAGATCAAAACCCTATTATTGAACCCTTATAGCTTTTTCAATTTTTGAGTTCACGTTTTGACCAAAGATTTTCACATTTCTTTTAAGAACATGTATAAGATAACTAATCCATTCGAACTAATTTAAAATTGATTTTAAACTAGAATTGACACTAAGATCTAGAAAAACTACTCAAAATCTAATTACAAAACAGTTTCCTAATTTTTTTTTTTTTAAATTCAGAATTTTTTAATTTTTAAAATATTTTTAAAATTAATTTTTAATCCAAAAAATAGGGACTCAGGCTGGGCCTTTGAGCCCAGTCCGATGATGGGCAGAACTAGGACTGGGCTCAACGGGAATCGAGCCCAATTAGGCCACAGCAGGACCAAGTTCAGGCCCACTTCAGCTAGAACTACCAAACCCAAGTCTAGATATAAACCACAGCTAAGTCCCAGCCCACCCTCATTAAGAAGAGAGCCCAACATTTCTAAACCCACTTTAACGTAGCGGCACTAGACCATTACACCCATATTAAACCCACAACAACAAAAAAAAAAAAAATTCAAGCCCAAATCTTATTAGACGAATCGAGTCAAGAATCGGTCGCCCGCAGCACAACGACACACCGAAAATGACGAAACAAGGACACATGGAAAATAGCTACCAAAGGCATTTAGCAAATGCTAAACACCCTAGCAGTCAAGATAAAATTCGAGTTTGATGCTCGCTCGGACGAGAATAAATTCGAGATATAAGAGGATATAAGTCGGATAAAATTATCCCATAAAGGAAGTTGGATAAAGATGGATAAGAAAATTAATATTTATAATATGAAAATTATCATTCTCAAACAACAAAATTATTAAATTAACTAAATGGAAATTATATTTCAATATAAATAATATATAAATTCTAATATAAGAAATTCAAGATAACAAAAATAAAAATTTATTTTTTAATTTAATCTTATTTTTTTATATTTTCAACTTTAAATCTAACTTATAATATGAATTCAATATATTTATATTTACATATCACATATTTTAGGTGTTTTTATATTTTAGGTAAATTAGTATAGTTTATTATTTAATAAAATTTATTATCGAATGATGGAAGGGGAAAAATATAAAAAGAAATAATTAAAAAAGAAGAAAAATAAAATAAAATAAGCAAATAAAAATAAATTAGGCAATAACGTTGCGAGAGATTTTTACCATATTTATGTATAAATTTTTTAGGTTCATTTATATTTTAGATATAATGTAAATATATCTAACTTTATTATAGCGATTCACCAAATGATAGATAGAATAAAATAAAATCCCTAAATTTTATATCATATTCTATTTAGTTCTATCTTTGCTAGAAATCTGGATAATTAAAGGTAATCCCAGAATGGACGAAGAACCAAGGACTATCATGCAAATCTTAGTTAGGCATTTATGCAAGCAGTTGGAGTGGGCGAGGCAACATGGGCCGAAGCTCACTCCATGCCGATAGCCTTGACACATGGCGTGTAAAACTACTAGAACACAATGCAAGGGCAACATGGGCCGAAGCTCGCACGAGCCGAACGGCCATGTGCATCAGCCCAGCATCGCCTAAGAATGGGGACTCACTAGGGGTGAGCGCGGTTCCGGGTAGAACCGGGAACCGAGAACCGAACCGGAGGTTCCGGTTTGATTCCGGTTCTTAAAGGACCGGTTCGGTTCCCGGTTCCTTTTTCCGGAACCGGCGATTCCGGTTCGGTTCCGGTTCCAAGCGAAACCGGAACCGGAACGGGAACCGGTTGGGAACCGAAACCGGAACCGGTTGCGGAACCGGAACCGGTTTGGAACCGGTTTTGGAACCGATTCAAGCTCCAAAGGAGCCCCCTCCCCCACTCGGGCGATGGTCAATATATGCGCCCAACAATCCCGTCTTCAATAGCCACGGGAAGCTTTACATAATGACCTTGAATGTGCTTTTCGGGCACTCTCTTGCAAATAATCAACTACAATTTTACAAGTAGTTTCAATGGGTAGGGTTAGGGTTTGCTTCTTTGCCCAGATTTAGCCCTAATTTATTGATACGGGGAAAATCATCCATAAAGCCCTAAAATTATTATATTTTAACCAATTCACTCTTAAATATTTTAATTATATCAATTGAGTTATAAATCTTTTTTTTATATTTTACTAATTGAATCCATAATTAATTTTAATTGGATATCACTAGCGTGGACACCAATAATACCACGTAGGACGGCTTACAATTGACATGGATAATTTTTTTATATATTTTTGTAAGAAGTATGATTTATTTTTTTACTTTTTATTCTACCAAGTCGACGAGGGTTGACCACCCTCACCAACCATAGACAAGGGCCTCGCATGTGACATTCGGGTTTTCACTTGATGGAATCGTGAGCCTTAAGCGACTAGCAATCATCGCCACGCTACCAAGCTCGTCACTGGATCATGCTATTCGCGCCACCACCACCATGTCATCTAGTCGCTATGCCTCACCACACCATTGCAAGGACTTGTCACCTTAGCTCGTCCCCGTCACCAACCGCGACACCTTAGCCAAACATTCAGCTCCACCGAGCCATCATCACATCAAAGCCACCGTTGACACCGCCGCCGACGCCGCTCGCACGAACCTTCGCCGCTTGATGCCCTTCGCCGTGTGCTCTACCTCGCCCGTCACCGACGCTACTATAGAGTGTGAGTGTACGTTATAGTTTAAATATGAAAATGAAAAAAAAAATTTTAAAAAATTAAAAAATTAAAAAAATTGAAAAAAAATTGAAAAAAATTGAAAAAAAAAAAAAAAAGGGAAAAAAAAAAAAAAAGAAAAACTAAAATAAAAAAGAACCTGTTGGAACTGGAACCGACCCGGAACTTGTGACGGGGTAGGTTCCCAGGTTCTGGTTTCGACGGGTAGGTTCCAGGTTCCAAAATTGAGGAACTGTGCGAGGTAGGTTCCGGGTTCCAGGACGGAACCGAACCAGGAACCCGGAACCGCTCACCCCTAGGACTCACGGTAAAGAGAACAACAAGGGCCGTTGCGGTAATGGCCCTTGGGGTGTAAATAGTTTGTCTCAATTCGGTTTTGGAAAATCGAACCGAGCCAAATCGATAAGGAAATTTATTGGACCAAACCGAATCGATTCGAACCGAAACCGAATCGAATAAAAATCCCAGTTCGGCCTGATTTGATTTTTCGGTTTTTACTTTTGTATTTGTTTTTTTCCCTACATACACCCCTTTCTATAAATCCTTTTATTTAAAAAAAATAGATTTTTAAATTATTTTTTATAACTTTTTTTCCATTTCTTTCTTTCTTTTTTCTTTTTCTTTTTTCTTTCTTTCTTCTTATTTTTCTTCATTGGCCGGTTGCCGGCCACGGTGGCGACCGGCCAATGAAGGAGAAGAAGAAAAAGAAATAAAAGAAATAAAAACAATGGTTTTTTTATAAAAAAAAAGGAGAATTTTATATTTCATCGGTTTGGTTCGGTTAATCGGGCGATAAAAACCGAACCGGTTAAAAAGTTTCAATTTTTAATGAGAACCGAACCAAATAAGAACTAAACTGAAAAAAATCGAATTTTTCAATTCGGTTCGGTTTTTGACACCTCTAGTAGCCCTACCCAGCTTAGTGGTGACAAATGGAGGGCGAGCTCCACAAATCGGACGATTTCTAGTCTCCTCGCACTCCTTCAAGCTAGAAGGAGTCAAGACCTACTGTGGCTTCAGCGAGGGAAGAGGGGCACGACAGCGTGTCGTCAGCCAAGGTTTGGGTGCGGTGGCCGACGGAGTCTTTCCCTCACACTCTACCATTGCCTATGTAGCATGGACACGGACATGTGACACGCGACACGACACAACACGACACACCGACACATCATTTCTTAAAAATAAATAATTCCGACACGTTTCGACACGTTATATATTAACTATATTTTTATATAAAAATACATAAATAAATAATAATAAAAATAGCCTAGAATTAATTTACACGAAAAACATTAATTTAACATTTGTTAATATAATTCATTATTTTAATTTGTTACAATAATACATAAAACTTAGAGGAAAAAAACATTATTTAAAGAAAAATGCTAAAACAATATTTTTAAATTTATTTATTTATCATATATATAATTTTTTTATTACTTCTTTCATAGTAAAAGACTTTTGAAAAAACTAAAACAATTCTAAAAAAAAAAAATTTGACCAAAAAAAAAAAATTGACCACGTACGTGTATATTTATAGCATTTTTTATTACTTCTTTTTTGTATATTTATATTTTGACCCCTCAAGTATTAGAAAATTTTAAAATTGACCCCGTACGTGTCGGAATTGCGTGTCGGAATTCTGGACTCGCGTGTCGGATTTTTCGACACTCGTTGACTGCGTGTCGGAGCGTGTCGGGACGTGTCGGAGTGTTGGGACACACGGAGACCTGGCGCTCCGGAAAGTGTCGGTCTTCACATGACCATTGCTCTGGGTCCTTTTCACAGGTCGCTCATTCTCAAATCTCTCTTCAATCTCTTTTCTCTCTCTCCGCCCCCTCGATCGCGCTCACTCTCTCGCTTTTAAGGATAGCTGGGAGGTGTGCATGGCTCTTGCCACCGCCAGCCTGCTGTGGCTAGTTGATCCCCGACCCCTCAGATTGCGCCGCCAGCTTCTCTGCTCCTCTGGCTCATACTTCGTTTGCAGAGGTGTCGGAGCGACGCTGGAAGAAATGAGGTAGGAAAGGGGGCCGGGACGGGGATAAGGGAAAATGGGCCAACCCAGCCGGAAAAGTAAGTGCGTAGGCTTAAAAAAAAAAAAAAAAAGGCCCAGGGCAGCCCGTCATCGCTTTGTTTTTTGTTTTGTTTTTTGTTTCTTTAAATGATTTTTATATTAATTAAATAATAATTTTCTTTTATAAATATTTTTAAATAAATTATATTGCAATTAATGCAAATGCTCCTAACACCCATATGATATGTAATTTAATGAAAATTATTTTTCTTAAAGGTTAAAAATTAATCTTTAATTTTCTATGTAATTAAATTCCAAAATAATAGGTAAAATTTAAGTATCAACTTGGGTCGTGAGCATTGACATTGGTAGCAGTTGAGAAACTATACCCTTGGAAAGATTGGCTTATTGAGGACAGTGCAAACCAATTCCAGTTGGAGATGTGTAAATAGTGGTCATCTGGCCTATTTGGTAACCATCCCAACAGTCTTAGGATTTTGATTTTTGTTCTCGAATCGGTTTGGGACGAGAATCGCGTTTGGTAAAATTTTTGTTCAGGGAACAAATTTGTTCCTAGAATCGGTTTGGGACGAGAATCAAGAATAAAAAAAAGTTGATTCTTGTTAGGGAACAAAATTGAGAATCAAAACTCTTCTTCTCCTCTTTTCTTCTTCTTCATCGACCGCCATCCTGCGACCGCCGCCCGCCGCCGCCGCCGCCCGTTGCCGTTCGCCGCCGCCGTCGCCGCCATCGCTTGCCGTCGTCCGTTGCTGCCGCCGGTCACCGGTGAGGTCGCCTAGCCCCGCCGGTGGCCGGGCGGGCCTCACCCGGCCTCGGCGGGGGCCGGGCGAGCCTCGCCTAGTGCGGCGAGGCCGAGCCGACGAGGGCTGGCCTCACCGAGGGCGGCGACCAACCTAAAGAAGAATTAGAATAGGAGAAAAAAGAAAAAAAAAAAGAAAAAAAGGAAAAAAAGGAAAAAAAGAAAAGAAAAAAAAGGAAAAAAAGAAAAGAAAAAGGAAAAAATATAAAAATGATTTAAAAATTAAAATAAATTGATTTGGAATAGAATCAATGAACACGGTACCAAACGCAATTCTATTCCAAAATCAGAAATTTTGTACAGTTACCAAACGCATTCTTTTACTTAGAATCAGTTTCCGGAAACAGAATAAAAAATAATCATTTCTTATCAAAATTTGTTCCCGGGAACAGAATCGTTACCAAACGCGCCCTTATAGACCCTTCACTTGTTTTTGAGTCATCTCCTAGATTGGTGATGGTGTTAAGGGTTTTGCATATCAGATTCCCCATTGTGCAAACTATTATGTGGTAATGCTACAAATGTTGTTTGTTGACGATTTTTGGACTCGTGTAATAAATTACTCCTTTCTAAACCTGATATCATAGAGCGAGGCAACCTCACATAGAAACAATTCATACTGAAAAATAATTTGGGTTTAATCTGAATGACGTATTCTGAAGTGACTATTTGCATGGCTTTGTGAGAGTCCAATTATCTTTTATCTGAAATAGTTAGGTAATGATTGATGGATGAAAGAGATAAAAACTTTGGAATGTAATTATCAAAATGAATGCCTTTAATAGTGTCATGCTCTAAAGCTTGTTTCAGTAACATCAAGAGCATATTTGTCACTATAATAAAATGGTATGGCGAAAGTGGATCACCTTGTTAGAGGCCTCTCGAAGATTGGAAGTAGGGAAGTGATTCTCCATTAAACTTTATAATAAAGGAAACAGCAGCGACATGTCGCATCACCCAATTCATCAATTTGGCATGAAAACTCATCTTTAACATACAAGCTCCCACTCAATTATGTCGTATGCATTTTTCATGTCCAATTTAAGTATAGCTTAAAAGTTCTGCTTCCTATTTCTGATTTTGTATTGGTGTAGCACCTCTTGGACTATATTGGACTATAAGAATATTGTCATGGAGAAGTCGGCCACCAACAAAGGCACTTTGTTTTGGTAAAATTAGAACTCCAAGCCATTGCTTTAGTCTATTTGTTAAGATTTTTTAAATGATTTTATATGAGAAGTTACATAAACTATTGAGGCGATATTGCTCCAAGCTCTCAGGATGTGGGATTTTAGGAATGAGCGTGATTTGAGTTCTATTAATTTATGGGCTGAGCTTTCCTATTTCGAAAAATTGCCTTATTTGGCTGATGATTGTTGGTTCTAAGACCTCCCAATTAGTATGATAGAACATCCCATTTGACCCGTCAAACCAGGAGCTTTAGTGGCTCCCAATTGGTGGGTGGCTGCATATATTTCTTGGATTGTCACCTCAGCCAAGAGGGCCTTATTCATATCCTTCCCCACTGAGGCGGGGCATTTATCAGTGATTGGCTCAAAATTTTGAGGCCTTGCTAAAATATGCAACTCTTGAAAATGATTTATGGTCAGAATTTTGAGTTATTCCTCATCCCATACCCATTCATCAGTTGGACTCTTAAGTGATCCCTCCGAAGTTTTTATCACCGCTTGAGAGATCAATTCACCATACTAAAACTTTCGTCACACTGATTCATCATTCGAAAGATTTACCACTCTTTGTTCCATCACCTCCTTCCCACCCCCATCTATAAATTGGCCTTCATGATCCTTCGTTGACTTGACGAGTTGGTCTATAGAGCAGCCCATTCTTTAAAAACAATAATTTAAGGAGAAAAATTCCTGAAAACATATCATGAGTCAGGTCAATCATGAGTCAGGTCCAAATAGGGTCAATTATGGATCGGCGAAATTGTATTACATAAAAATAGATAAATTTGAGTCAAACTTTTTTCGACTTGATCAAAAGCCCAACTCATCCACTCGTTTGATGGGCTAAAGGAAAAGCCACCAACCCTCCTTATTGTTCTTTTATTGGCTTAATGTTTCATTGTAGGAACCATCTGTGTCGTACTCAATTTGATTTAATTAACTTTAACAGAGCGTAGTGTACGCCCTGGCCTACTGCGGGGGTTGAAATTCAGTAAAAGCATCTTCAGTGAAATATAGGCATAATGATAGGTGAATAGCCCTAGAGCACTCCAATATTTTTGATTTGGCTGAGCATAGTGTCTTGGGGTTTTGGGTCATTTCTAAGCAATTCAAACACTATTCAGGAATATGTCTTTCGATACTAGATTTTTAATGCAACGAATGAATCCTTTACGGTGTGAATTGTAGACACCATCATTCATGGGAAATATTTAGACCGAGGTGCATGTGCTGCCTTACCATGAATGTGGTAAGTGCGGCATTATGGTGGTAGTTGCCATCATAGTAGCTACCATTGCACTCATTTGGGGCTTCATCTTTCTATGTTGATAGAGATGTTGCTGTCAGTCAGCATATCCACATGATGGCAGTCAAGTAAGACGTGAAACTGAAGAAACATGTCGATAAACACAATTAGCAATTACAGTCAGCATATCCACACGCCATAGAGGTAATTCTACCCCACAGGCAAGTCTAGAGCATTTCAAATCTCGTTATTTGAAGAATCCTCCACATGTGCTTATTAAAACGAGTGTAATACAGGAAAGGAGGTACGTGTCGCCTTGATATTACTTGATACGACATCAAGTGTTCTGTCTCGCTCGTTTCCATGTGTTGCAATATCTGAGTAATTAATTGCAGTCAATAAGTACAACCAAAGAGGGAAGATTAAAGCACTTCAATGGAACAACGGAAACAGTGAACAACAAAGAACAAGAAAGCACCCCACAGAGTTTCGTAGCCAGCTTTGCAGGCTCGTCTTTGGTTCTTGAATGAGCTTCTGCAGGAATTTTGCCACTTCCAACTCAACATCGAGCGACGACGACGATGACAATCGACCTGATCACACTATGCAAACCCCAAAATGAAGCTTCACAAACCAGGAAGACATCAAAGCACGTCAAATTCAGGCCATTTGCACTCAAAATGCGTCTTCTACCATAAATTCCACAGCACAGGTACATGGTTACCGTATTTTTGTGTCGCAGTGAGGTTACTGAGTTTGTTTTATGGCATCTATCCAAAAGAGATACTGCAAGTTCCAAATCAGAAACTCGATGTGGGAAGAACTTGATCACAGCCTTGTAACCACACACAGTGACAAGGGAACATATGATTATGCATGTGGGCTTGATTATATCGATCAAATGCTACTAATTCGATTGTTCTGGAGCGAATAATGAACATCAGGGGTGAGACAATGCTCTCCAAATAAGGTTCTATAAGCTGATCCTGTTCTCGATGCTTGTCCATCTGCATGCAACAGAATAAACTTTACCATAATTCAGAACATATCCTTCCAACAAGGCATTCGTAAGGAGATTATGCTGTGAAAAATGCAAAAGCTTGGTAATTGAACACTAAAACCAGAGCACAAAAGATCCAGCATATAAGAAAAACCAGAGAAGTCAAAAGCTTGAGCAGTCACGCATGTTACAGGCAGAAGGCTTCTATTTCAACGTAGAGGTTTTGTTAAATTATGTCTCGAGTTTGAATTCGGATAACGATTTATTAAACCGAATTTTATTGATAAAGATTTCCCAAATAGAAGAAATTCGTTGGATTCGCGAAGGATTACAAAAGGGGAAATAAAGATAGAATAAAAGTGTTCAAATCCCACGGCATGGGCTTTCTTGTTTTAGCCGATGAAGATAAAATAAAAGGGAGGAAAGTTCATTGCTTCAAAGCCCGCGGAATCCGAATTGAAGAAGAAGAATGAAGCCGTGAAGCCCCTGCACGTGATTCCTTCTGCACGCGTAAGAAAAGGTGGGGCCCAAAGTCAAGCTTTGACTTTTAGGGCGCACACACGTATAAAAGGAAAACAAAACCCTACGTGTGAAGTAGCCGTTCAACGTCCACCGAAGCCCTACGTACAATCCGCGAGAAGCATCACGCCGCCGAGAGAGAGGAGCTGCACGAGAAAGCTTGGGATCTTTTCTTTTGGCGTACGAATTGAACGCGGTAATTTGTGTCGTGAGTTTATACCCAAGCAAGTTGTTATTTATAAACACTTTGGGTTTGGGGTTAAATCTAGGTGTGGGAAACACTAGAGTGATTGAGCGATTGTAAACTCTGATTCTCCGATTTTAGTGGATTATTTGCTACTGGCTCTCCCTGTGGATGTAGGTACCGATACTCGGACCGAACCACGTAAATTTCTGGTATTCTTATTTTTCTCGTTTATTTCTCTGGGGTGATTTCGCATCGACGTAAATTGCAAGATCTTGGTAATTCCGCATATTATATCCCAACAATTGGTATCGAGCCGGGTTGGATTTCTTGATTGTGATTTGGAGCTTTTGCTTGTCTCGATTATTATCTGGAAATTCTGTTACCGCAATTATGTCTCGAGAGGAAATCTGAAATTGAGAAGTTTAACGGGAGCAACAACTTTGTGTTATGGAGCATCAAGATGCGAGCTTTATTGACAACACAAGGTTTGGCCAAGGCACTAGATGGTGAAGATGAGTTGCCGAATATAATGAAAGCCTCAGAGAGGGTAGAGCTGATGGAAAAAGCAAAGAGTATAATCCTGTTAAATTTGACGGATGAGGTCTTACTAGAGGTTGCTGAGGAGAAGGATGCCGCAACATTATGGGCAAAACTTCAAGCACTCTATGTGAAGAAAGGTTTGAACAATCGCTTATACATGTTGAAGAAGATGTTTCAATTTAGATATACTGAAGGTACGTCTATCAGAACCCACCTAGATAAATTTAATAAACTCATGTTAGATCTAAAGAACATCGGTAAGTTACTTGATGATGAAGAGTAGGGGATGATGTTGTTAGCCTCTTTACCAAAGTCATGGGAGCACTTTACTGATTCACTGTTGTAGGGGCGTACTATTATTACCTCAGAAGAGGTAAAGTCCGCCTTATTCTCTAAGGAATGGCAGAGAAAGTTGCGAGATGACAGTCCTGCGCAAGGAGCAGCGCAAGCACTGACGGTTCGGGGTCGAGAACAACATCGAGAGCCTAGTAGTAGTAGAGGTAAAAGTAGATCAAAATCACGCAATAGAAAGTCCAAGGGACGCGTGAAGTGCTTTGAGTGTCACGAGGAGAGGCACATCAGGAGAGACTGTCCTAAGCGAAGGAACAAAGTTGATAGGCAGAATGCCACAAGCAGTGTGGCAAACGTTGCTGAGGGGAGCAATAGTGATGCTGAAGCTGTCTTATGTGTGATCGCTACTTCGTCAGGAGACGAATGGGTGCTAGATTCGGGGTGTTCTTATCACATGACGCCTCATAAGAACTGGTTTACTACTTACCAGGCTGCAGATGGTGGTAGGGTTCTTTTGGGGAATAATGTAGTCTATAAGGCTGTGGGGATAGGGACAATTCGGATCTGGATGCATGATGGGGTGGTTCGCACATTGACAGATGTAAGGCATGTACCAAAGCTCAAGAAGAACCTTATTTCTCTGGGGACACTCGATGACATTGGGTGCAGGTACACCGCTGAAGGTGGAGTACTGAAGATCTCTCGAGGTGCCATGATAGTGATGAAGGGGAAGAAAGTGAATACTTTCTATCATCTACTGGGAGAGACTGTGACCGGAACCACTGCAATTTCATCAGGTGAGTCAGATTCTGACTTGACTCAATTATGGCATATGCGTTTAGGGCACATGAGTGAGGCAGGTATGACGATGCTGAGTGAAAGAGGGTTGTTGAAGGTTCAGAAGACAGGAAAGCTGGACTTATGTGAGCACTGCACCTATGGGAAGCAGCACCGAGTTAAGTTTACTACAGCTATTCATTTGATCAAGCGACCTGTTGAATATATTCATTCAGACGTCTGGGGCACGTCTTCGGTTCCTTCGAAAGGAGGTGCCCGTTATATGCTGACTTTTATCGACGACTATTCGAGAAAGGTATGGGTTTACTTTCTGAAGCACAAATATGATGTGTTTGATTGGTTCAAGAAATTTAAGGCATTGATTGAGAAGCAGTCAGATAAACAAATCAAGTGCCTGAGAACCGATAATGGCATGGAGTTCTGTGGTAAAGATTTTACCGAGTTATGCGAGAAAGAAGGTATTGTGAGACATCGCATAGTACCTGGGACACCACAGCAGAATGGCGTTGCAGAACGGAAGAACAGAACTTTGCTTGAGCGAGCTCGATGCATGCTTTCGCATGCAGGACTTGGCAAGGAATTTTGGGACGAAGTAGTGAACATGTCATGTTACCTGGTGAATAGATCTCCATCATCTGCTATCGAGTGGAAGACTCCTGAGGAAGTATGGTCAGGGAAACCTGTTGATTATTCCGGATTACTTATATTCGGATGTCCTGCGTATGCTCATGCTAGTGATGGTAAGCTTGAGCCGAGGTCGAAGAAGTGCATATTTCTAGGTTATGCACATGGGGTGAAAGGCTATCGGCTGTGGTGCACCAATCCCAGATCACTCGGTTTTCTAATCAGCAGAGATGTGATCTTCGACGAGACTGCAATGCTTCAACAGAGGAGTTCTGAGACACAACAAGCAGAGAAGACAAATCATGGTGTCATGAGTGAGGTGGAGCTTCAGGTGGAGACTCCGGAGACCTCGAAGGTAACTGAAGTTGAGACTACAAATGAAGCCGCAGTTCCTGAAGTTGGTGATAGTGAACAACCAGCAAAGCCGCAGCATACTATAGCCACAGATAGACAGAGAAGGCAAATTAAATCATCGGTACGTTATGGTTATACAGATATTGCTTATGCATTGACTGTAGGTGATGAGGTAGAGACATATGAGCCTTCGTCTTACTCTGAGGCGATGGCTAGTTCAGAGTCATCGCAGTGGCTAGGGGCTATGAGTGAAGAGATGGAATCTCTCCATCGAAATCAGACATGGGAGCTGGTCAAAGTACGTAAGAGCCAAAAGATTGTCAGAAGTAAATGGGTCTTCAAACGGAAAGAGGGCATTCCCGGTGTCGAAGCAGCGAGGTATAAGGCAAGACTTGTGGCGAAGGGGTATACACAGCGTGAGGGCATTGACTACAATGAGGTGTTCTCTCCTGTGGTAAGACATACTTCTATTTGTGTTTTACTTGCCTTAGTTGCTTCGCAGGATCTCGAGTTAGAGCAGCTAGATGTGAAAACTGCGTTTCTTCACGGTGAGTTCGAGGAGCAGATTTACATGAGGCAACCAGAGGGATTTGCTATTCCGAGTAAGGAAGATCATGTTTGCTTGTTGAAGAAATCTTTGTATGGGCTGAAACAATCTCCTAGACAATGGTATAAACGTTTTGATGCTTTCATGGCTAGTCAAGACTATTCAAAAAGTCAGATGGACAGCTGCGTTTACTATAGGAGATTGGAGGATGGTTCTTTGATTTATCTGCTTTTATATGTTGATGACATGTTGATAGCAGCTAAGAATATGTCTGATATTGATGTGCTGAAGAGGCAGTTAAATGCTGAATTTGAGTGAAAGATTTAGGTGCTACAAAGAAAATATTGGGTATGGAGATTTTGCGTGACAGGATTGCAGGAGTTTTACGTCTTTCTCAAAAGAAATATATTGAGAAGATTGTGGCGCGTTTTAATATGCAGTCAGCAAAATTTGTAAGTACACCTTTAGCGAAGCATTTTAAACTTTCAGATAAATTATCACCGCAGACTGAGGAGGAGAAGGAGCATATGTCCCGTGTTCCTTATTCTAGTGCCGTGGGTAGTATTATGTATGCTATGGTGTGTACTAGGCCTGATATTTCACAAGCTGTGAGCGTGGTTAGTCGCTATATGAAGCGTCTTGGTAAAGCTCATTGGGAAGCTGTGAAGTGGATCCTCAGATATTTGAAGGGGACAACAGACGTGGGTATAGTATACCGGAGGGACAGCAATGGCAGTGAGACCACTGGTTTTGTGGATTCGGATCATGTCGGTGACTTGGATGATTGCAGATCTTTAGTAGGGTACGTGTTTACGCTAGCAAGTGGTGCAGTTAGTTGGAAAGCGTCCTTACAGGATCACATTGCCTTGTCTTCGACTGAGGCAGAGTACATGGCACTAACCTTTGTAGCGAAGGAAGCGATATGGTTACAGAGTTTGCTCTCGGACTTTGGGTTAGAGCAGAAAAGTGTGGATATACACTGTGATAACCAAGGTGCGATATATTTGGCGTATAATCCAGTTTATCACGAGCGAACAAAACATATCAACATCAGGTACCACTTCATCCGAGATGTCTTAGTTAAGGGTATTGTTATTGTTAAAAAGATTGCTACAGCAGATAACCTGGCAGACATGATGACCAAGTCTGTTCCTTTGGTGAAACTCAAGCTTTGCTTGAGCTCTATTGGCGTCTGTGGAGAGTGAGCGCCCGTCGGGGCGTTGGGAGGGCAGCATGGATGATGAGCACTGTAACTTGGCTTCAAACATCGAGCCAATGTGAAGAATTGTTAAATTATGTCTCGAGTTTGAATTCGGATAACGATTTGTTAAATCGAATTTTGTTGATAAAGATTTCCCAAATAGAAGAAATTCACTGGACTCGCGAAGGATTACAAAAGGGGAAATAAAGATAGAATAAAAGTGTTCAAATCCCACGGCATGGGCTTTCTTGTTTTAGCCGATGAAGATAAAATAAAAGGGAGGAAAGTTCATTGCTTCGAAGCCCGCAGAATCCGAATTGAAGAAGAAGAATGAAGCCGTGAAGCCCCTGCACGTGATTCCTTCTGCACGCGTAAGAAAAGGTGGGGCCCAAAAGTCAAGCTTTGACTTTTAGGGCGCACACATGTATAAAAGGAAAACAAAACCCTACGTGTGAAGTAGCCGTTCAACGTCCACTGAAGCCCTACGTACAATCCACGAGAAGCCGCACGCCGCCGAGAGAGGAGCCGCACGAGAAAGCTGGGGATCTTTTCTTTTGGCGTACGACTTGAACGCGGTAATTTGTGTCGTGAGTTTATACCGCGAGTTGTTATTTATAAACACTTTGGGTTTGGGGTTAAATCTAGGTGTGGGAAACACTAGAGTGATTGAACGATTGTAAACTCGATTCTCCGATTTTAGTGGATTATTTGCCGCTGGCTCTCCCCATGGATGTAGGTACCGATACTCGGACCGAACCACGTAAATTTCTGGTATTTTTATTTTTCTCGTTTATTTCTCTGGGATGATTTCGCATTGACGTAAATCGCAAGATCCTGGTAATTCCGTATATTATATCCCAACAGGTTCTGATATGTTCATACATGTGCACGCGTACCTTCCCTATTTATTTTCTGTTTCCTCCACTAAGAGACCAGCCTGAAAGAGCTACTTACTAAACTATGATGATCTAATATTTCGACAGTTCAACTTATGTGCACCGTCAGAAGATTAAAACATGAGTAGGTGAAAAAGGGTCTTCCGGATAATTTGAGGGTATGAAAAAAAAATCCCCATTAAATGCTCGAAAGGAATGTCGACGGCATCGACCTTCTATTCGACTAGCTTTGCTCCCGACTTGATCAGAAGTCCCAACTCCCACGACCGCCAAACCGCGGTAAAGAAGGGGAAAATTTTTCTTAAAGTGATCACTCCATTTTTAATGTATTGACACCCATTCAGACTCCCAAGAATGAAGATTCAAACCACGGCAAAATCCTCCCTCGCTCAATCTTGTTTTTCAGATCAGTCTCGTCCTCTTCTTTTGCTCCTCGATTAGCCAAAATTCTGAGCCACGAGAACAAGCGAGGACGCCCTCCAAAACTGAAGCGCGAAACAAGAACCGCATCTTCGCCACGCAGAAAAACACTCCACGCCGACGCGTTGTAGCCAAAACTAGCATGAACAGAAAGAGATGTCCTAGCAGAAGTTGCATGCTCGGGGGACTGTGAACTGACGAAGACGAGCGAAGGCGGAAAAATAATTCAGGGAAAAAGAAATTTGAAAATTGTGCCGAAGAGGAAAATTAATTTTGTTTTTTAAAAAAAAAGGAAATTTCCGCTGCCGGGACTTAAATTTGGGACAATCTCAGGCAAGAGCCGGGTATCCTAACCAGTTAGACTCCAATGGACTTCGAACCTAGTCTTAAACTTATGGGAAAATGATACAAATGGTTTTTGAATTTTTTACTCAATATGCAACTTGGTCCCTAGACTTTTAATTTGTTCAATATAGTTTATGAACTTTAATCCAATATATAATGTGATCTATGGACTTTTAATTTAATCAATGTAATCCCTAGACTATATAAAAATATTTAATATTGTTCCCGATCTTAAATTAATAGAATGACTATATTGAATAGTTTTATATAGTTAGAGATTATATTGAACATGTACCAAAAATTCATAAATCATATTTAACAAATTAAAAATTTAGGATTACATCACAGAGTTAAATTTTATGGTTTGTGCTATTATCCCTAAACAAGTAATAAAATTTTCTGACTTTGAGGCCCACAGTGTTGTTCTATATCACGATATCAGCATATTCTTTTGTCAGAGGCACTTGTTGACTCCTTCAGACCTTCTATCTTATTTTCGAGTTTTGATCGTACGAGAATAGAACGTAAAATATTCAAATTCTCTTCTTCTTTTTAATGGTCAGAAAAATATCGAAATTCTTAGGTGTCAAACTATGGGAAGAAGTAAAGAAACATATATAAATTGCGACAGAAACCCGAAGAAGAGATTAAATCTTCCATATAAATGCAAGTTAAAGAATAGAACATCCATTGGATCCATTAATTCAAATTAAGAAATGCACTCTATAGTTGAATATTTCTCCAAATCCCGGATTTGGTTCTCTTAAAATCCCAACAGAAGTCGGAGACTTAGGCAGCATTTGGGAACGACGTTGCAATGGGCCTCTAAAGGCCCTTGGCCGGAGCTCCATTTTTCCAAATGCTTCCAATGCCTCTAGCTCAAGGCTCCCCCCTTCATGGCTTCACCAACTCTGGCTTTTCGGCTTTTCTTGGCATGCAACAGACCAGAATTTAGTGAATTTTTGAATTTCCAATCTTATCCTCGCTCACTAATTATAATTTCACAATTATCCCTTTCAAAACACGCAAAAACCCCTTAGGTCCATTACCCCTCTCGTCCCTCGCCTCTCTCTCGGGTCGCGTGCTGGCCCCTACGAAATGGAGCTCGCCTGGTCGCCCGATCGATGGTCATGCCAAAAAAGTAATATGCAAATCAACTAATGAGTGTTGACATAAACAAAAAATCCTCTAAATGTTATGCAATTTTAATGAATTTTTTTTAGGGATTAAGAAATAATTTTCTACGCAATTAAACCCCAAAAGAGCAGGCATTATTTAGGTGTCAACATATAAAAGACAACAATTCATTATGAATTTAATTAGGTCACGAAGGAAAGAACTTACATGATAACTTGGAGATTTAATAGACAAAGGATGATATCTCCGTGGAGGTGTCTGCTCAAGCAATTTGGCTCTTATTCGATCTTCCTTTGCCGTTCTGAGAATAACAATCGTTTCATCAGGATAGCGATTCAAAACATGTGATCTCTCGAGTTGCTTAGCTTATGGTCTCTGTCTGTGCTTTTTTGCATTGAGCAAAAAGCTAGGTTTTTTCTGTCCACAATTTTGTTCGTGCAACAATTAGGGATTAAACCAAAACTATTGAAATACTTGCAGAATTTCATGAAAAATTGCACAATGAGTAAGCAAGACGGTGTCTCTACCGTCAAATAGAGGAGGAGCGTTCTCAAACCCATTGTCTGAATCTTTGTGTGACATGATTTGCTAAATGGCTATTTATATGTTACAATTCGTATTGTTGAACGGAGAAAGAATACTCTGGAATAAAGCGGTAGGTCATCTCTTCCCATTTTCATGGAAAGTGATTGGATTATTTTAGTTATGGCATTACTTAATTTGCAGTTATTCTTATCAAATTTCTTTCCATTAATGCAAAAATCTCATTTTCTATAAGGCAAATAAAATCACACAATTTTGCGCATCGAACATTCTAGCGACTACTATAAAAACAATCAGGTAATTTTCATTATTGAATTATTAAATGATCTTTAAAATTCCTTATAGATCAATTCCCAATAATCGGATAATCATAATGAGTATTTGAAGTTCAATATTAAAAGTTATTTTAATGCTAATATTAGATTTGGCATCTGAATTATCCTTAACGTGTTGATTCTATCGTGCTATTTAGTCTAAAATCGCTATGCAATGGAGCCTTATAAAAAGGCATACATTATTGTCCGCGCAAAAAGTCAGAAAATAAAAGGACAAAATATTTTTTTTATCACTGTGACATGGGATTCCACCTTCCTGGAATGCTCACAATTAATTGAATGAGGGGTGTTTACACCAAAAAGTGACCGGGTCATCGACACCTGGTTTAAGCAACGAGCATTGTTGGACACGTGACCAATCGGTATCAATGCTAGTGCGTACTGATGTTGACGCCTAAATTTCGATTAAGGTTTTTAAATTAGGTCTTAGTTTCTATATTTATGTTCTTTTTCCTTTTTCAGATAATAAATAATAAATAATAAAAACAACAAAAAAATAGTAAAAACAAAAGAAAACAAAAAGAGGCAGCCCATTGGGGCCGGGCCTTCGTGCCCAGACCCCCTCTATTCCTCTTCCTTGCGGGGGCCCTCCAGGCCAGGGCCTACCTTTTCATCCCCAGCCCGGCCCCGTCTCTCTTCTTCTTCTTCCTTCTTCCCTCTTCTTCCCCTCCGCCTCTCGCAACTCACGCGCGAAGGACAACCTACGGTGAGGAGGGTAGGCCGACGTCGGCCGGAGGAGACAGATCTCAAGCGCCATTAATGGCTGCCTTCAATGCCGAGCACGCCTTGTTCGAGAAGCTTGGATGGGACACCGGTTCAGCCGAGGGGGATCGGTCAGCAAGCCAAAAGCCGGCGGTCGAGGTTCTCCATCGACCGGACCCCTCTCGCCTATAAATAGGTGGCCGCAAGCTCCGTCGAAGAGGAGGGCGAACTCGGAGACTTTCCCTTGAGAGACTTCGGGGAGATTCAAAGAGCGAGCGCAAGAGAGAAATCCGGTCGCGAACTCGAACGACCTCCCTCCGAGAGACTTTAGGGAGGCCGACGACAAGCGAACCCGAGAGAGAGGGTCGAGCCGGGTAAGGAGTCGGGGTCGAGGTCCGGATCTCGAAGATCCAGAGGCGAGAAGGCTAGATCGGGAGTCGAGCGCCCTCCGCCGCAGCACTAGGCCATTGTCGTCGCCATCCGCTCCCCCTCGCACCATCGCCATTCGATCATTGCTGCTCGCCATCCACCCCGGCTCCACCACGGCCCGACGCCGTCGCGCCCGTCACCGCCACCATTCGCCATCTCCTCACAGACAGGTAACAATAGTCGTCGCCGCCTCCGGTCGCGTCGTCGCCGTCGCATTTCCCCCTTCAAACCGTGCTGCCACCGACCACACCAGCATGGACCCGTTGTCGCTTGTCCTCGCCGTCCTCATAAGCGGTTTGTCGTTGTCGTCTCCGCCATCGTCGCTGTCAAGCCCATTGTCGCCGCCGTCTGCTGAGTGACGCCTCGGTCCCCCTGATCAGCGCCGCGAGGGAGCAAGAGGGAGAGGAGGCCGGGAACCGGGTCGATTCGTGGGTCTGTCCGACCCGGTTTCCTTGTTTCCGGGTAGGGTTTCTCGGGTCGGGCTTGAAGGCGGGTCGGGCATGGGTTTGAACCGGGTAGGGTTTCCGCCTGGGTTGGTTTTGTTCGCGTGGGCCGAGTAGTTTTTGGGCTGAAATTATTGTGGGCCAAATCCGGTTTGGGTTGTTTTAAAAAGAAAAAATTCGGGTCGGGCCCGCGTTGCGGGCCCGTCCGAGTCTCGGCTCGCGGCCCGAGTCGAACCCAACCCGAGATCCGACCAGTCGCATTTTAATATTATAATTATATTATAATATTTTAATTAAAAAATCAAAAAAATAATTTATTTTCAAAAATAAAAAAACCAAAAATATCCCATATTTTCCTAAAAAAGCCAAAAATGTCAGAAAAAGCCAAAAAAATTATTTATATTTTCAGAAAAAAGACAAAAAAAAAATCAAAAAATGCTTTTTATGTCCAAAAAATGAGAAAATGTCCAAAAATGTTTTTCCTTCACAAAATACATGGAAAAATCCCTCGAAAATCCAAAAAGCCTTAGGGTTTAAACAAGATTAGGTACCGAAAGGGCTTTAGTGATTAACTAGTGTAATCAAGTCCCTGATCCTAATTTCTCTAGTTGCGCAAGAGCGAGTATTTCTCCCGATACTTCGCTTGGGTTTCTAATCGACTCACTCAAAACGATTAGTGGCGACTCCTTTTTAAAATTAACTTACAGGTTAAAAACTTGGACCATTAAGTCGTGAATTGGTGGACTTGGGAGAGTCCAAGCTACGCCTAACGAGACATAGCCGAACCATTAGCCTCCGCAGCGCCGCCCGAAACGGGCGCCGAAAAAAAAGAGGTCGCGACGACTTGGCGACTCCATTGGGGACTTGAAGACTTAGGCCTTTTTTTTTTTTTTTATCTTGTTTAAATGCTTTGCTAGTTTCATTTTCTTTTTGTGCAGGTTAGTAGCTTTTATTTTATTATGTTAAAATAAACCATTTGTGATTATAAACTGTTGTGCATGCTTTCTTGTTTTAACACTACACATGGCACACACAACCCGGCCGTCGGACCTGGGCCGCCATAGGATATTTAAGATGGTGTTAAGAAAGATATGACCTCGAACACGAGACTGCGATGTAGAGGTTGCCTTTCTTTTCCCGAATTTCTTTAGCCGAGGTTAAGAGGGTACGCGCTAACGCGAGCTGCGACGGGCGGATACCCTTTTAATTTCAACAAGCCTTTTCAGTTAGAAATCGAGCCGTACGTCCCATGCGCATGTCTCTGTTCTTGCCATTTTCTTTAAAAGCAAAGTAATTTCTTTACTTTTACTCAGTTTTTTTTTTTTTTATTGGCCCTTGGCAATTTAGGTAGGTTTTTCGAGTCCTAGTTTATATGCGATGGGAGAAGATGATATCCGTTTATTCCCACCGCCAAAGCGAGCTCTTCGGATGGTGGGGTCGGTTGGACCGGTATGCCTAAGAGCGTGTGAAAGCCAAAGTCGGTCATCTTCTATCGTTGATTCGAATCCCTATTCATCCCGAAGTATACAGGCCATGGCACATTTTTGGTGCCTGAAGACGACTACTTTTATGTTTGGAGGGTTCGAGCTAGCCCCAACTCTGGAAGAATACAATATCATCACTGGAATGCCTCTCGAGAAAAAGCTTGTTAGGCCATCAACAGGCATTATCTCGTTGCGTGGGTTAGCACGACTTTTAAGAACTGAAGTCCATGTTATGAGGCAAATTATTGAAAACAATCATAATACTTGCCTACTAGCATTTTTGACTGCCTGTTTTGAAAATCAACCCATGACCCAAAAAAGCGAGATTTTTCTCCTGGCCTTTTTCAGGTTCATCATTTTCCCTCATCAAAGAAACGTCATAAGTCCAAAGATGGCATGGATAGTTGATCAGATCTCAAGGGGGCAAAATTATGTCAACATGATTTTAACCGAAACATTCTTGTCCCTCAATCGTTTTAAAGAAAACACGAAAAAAAAAAAAATCATGTGGGTCTCCTCGGAAATTTTAGAAGTTTGGTTCCTTTCTCACCTAAGCAAATTTCAATGCTTCATGCGATCATCTGAAACAAATGATTTCGAAAATCCATTACAAAAATTTATGGTTCTAAGACCATACATTCCCAACCAAAGCTGTTTAAATTGGATAAATTTTCTAAGAGACCCGGCTCTTGAGGCATTCCAATGGTGTGCTAGTTGGTTCCATGAAAAGAGAGCTCGCTTTGCTTACAAACGCTGCTATCCAATTCCATTGCTCGGCCTCACTTGCGCCATTTCCTATTTCCCATATCGGGTGGCACGACAGTATGGAGCCCTTCAGTAGATCCCACCACCTTTCAAGAGGAATGCCCCTCCACTCCTTTTCAACACAAGCCGTGACTATGCGGTCGAAATTTCCATCATTGAGGAAACATGGAACAAGTGCCATCGCAAAAGGATCGTGATACCTGAAGGGCTTGAGAGACAGGAAAAGGCCCATCACGCCTCTGAGTCCTACATCAACAACCATCGCGTCTCGACGAAACTGAGGCCATCAATCCCTCACCCAATCAGCGAGATCAGCCAACATGAGCAGGCAAAGCTTATGCAAAGGGATTTGAGAATAGACTGGATACATGTCTCAGAGCCAGTCCAAGAAAGCAAGCATCTGCGCAAGAACAAGGCTCCCCGTCGCATATAGAATAGTAGTCATGTGCCCCCTAGTATTAATTTCGTGAAAAGTTTTGTCCCATTGTTTTGGGACTTTTGTTTAATACCTAGTATTTCATTCTGTCATTTTGATTTCAAGTTTTAGATGTCAGAAGTATGCGGTCTATGAAATCCTCTTTTGATAAATAAAAAGCAGTTAGACCATTGCCATTGGTCAATCTTTGTTTACTTTCATGCTCATTCAGGGTTTTTGCGACTAGGTAATCACAGAACGTCAACGATCGCCGATCTAGACTTGCTCAAAAGCAAGAGCAAGAATGGCCAAAGAGAATGTATCAAGCCGTGTTGCGGTCATGGAAAGCGAAATGAAGCAAGTCTTCAACGTGCTTCAACAGCTCTCAAAACAGATAGATTCCATCCAAGGCAAACTGGCTCCTGCCCCGGCCTCAATCGAAGTGTTACTACCATAATCATCCATCCGAGGTGATCAAGGAAGAGATACCGATGATAACATGCCTGAATTGGAGGATGATTCGCACCAAACCGCAATTAAGAAGGCTAAGCCAGACAGTTTGCCTAAAACTGAGCATGACAAACGTCTCGAAAAGCTTGAGGAGAGATTGAAACAACTGCAAGACCTCTAGGATCCTACTCTAACGGCCCTCTCCGTTTATTCCAAAGTCACAATGCTAGAAAAATTCAAAATGCCCAAATTTGAAAAGTATGACGGCACGACTTGCCCAATGACTCATTTGCAAATGTACTTAGTTCGGATGGCCCAACACGCCAATAATGCACCCTTGATGATCCAGTTGTTCCAATCAAGTCTAGTAGGCCCTGCCCTGAGGTGGTACATCACGAAGAACATAAACCTCCTCGAAACATGGAGCGAAGTGAGTGAGGCATTTCTCAAGCAATATGAGTTCATAATGGATATTACCTCTTCTCGCGAGGATCTTGAGCGTACCGAGAAGAAGAAGTATGAATCATTCCAAGAGTATGCCACTAGACGGAGAAATCTAGTCGCCCAAATTAGTCCCGAACCAACTAATTTCGAGTTGAGAGAAATATTTATCAAAACCCTCCCCTACGAGTATTGCAATCGAATGGTAACCACGATCGCCGAATCGTTTAATCAACTCATTCCAGTAGAGGAGCAAATCAAGATAGGGTTGAGGGATGGTTGGTTCACTGAACCTACACCCACAGGCAGGCTTGGCATGAAGAAAGACAAAGAACCCCCGGTAAATGTCAATGCGACCTATAATCATCCTCCAACAATTCAGACAAGTGCAGGACAACAACAGACCACCAGACGTCAGCCGTCCCAGCGTTATAGCAACAGGAGACAATTTACTCCACTTCCCGGATCTCCATCACAGGTTTTGGCAATCCTCCGGAATAAGAACCTCCTCTCAACTGAGCCAAAGCGACCAAATGCAGAAAACTTCTCCAGCTATAACCTGTCCAAAAAATGCGACTATCACATGGGAGAAGTGGGGCACTCGACTGATGAGTGCTTCGCCCTCAAGAGTTGAATCCAGAACTTGTTAGACACTAAAACTTTCTCATTCCAGAGCAATCTGCTCCCTAATCACACCGACAAAGTAAATACGGTATTCAGTTCTGAAGTCGGTCAGATAAAAAATGTCAAAGCATATACCACTTGACATTTATCAAAGGTGGGTAGAGGCCGCGTATTATTCAGGCGATGAAGTACCACCCCTAGCAAAAAGAAAGAAGGGCCAGATGACATGACCACCGTGTTTGGAGACCTTTTCATGGGCACCATCAACGAAGGATCATAAGGGGAAATGGGTGCAGGCCCGCTCTAGTAGAACCTTTTTTAAGTTCCTTGCATATTCCCCTACGTGGGAACCTGTACATTTTTCTTAAGTCTAGCTTGTTTTGTTTTCAACGTGAGTTCCACTTGAGGAACTAACTTTTGAAATCACTCTTTCAGAATGTAAATCCACCTATTACTAAATAAAGTTGAAGACATTTTTGAGGGCATGAGGAGACACACCAAACTAGCCCGGTGATGCTATCCAACCATGAAAAGAAAATATCATCCAAGGAGAATACTGAGGGCTGGGCTTCCTCATGCTTTCTTCCCCCTAAAGATATATACTTTTGAAAACAAAAAACATTTCGTTATCAAAAGTTTTTGTCAAAACAAGATGTTAAATTTGTCTTTCTAACTCATTCACTTCGAATATCATCCCCTTTGACTTAGCATGACAGGGGGCATTTGAAGTCGGCACATAATGTGAACTCGCCAAGTTCAAAGACACTCTTTCAAGAAAGCAAGGGTAAACAAAAAATGATCATCCGGTTTCAAAGAGGATAAGTCTTATTCCTTGAGCATAATTTTGAAAATGACGTCCCCTCTCTTCTATGTACACATAGGCATACGGTTAAACTCAAAGCATGCGTACCATGGTAGCTCGAGGCAGGATAACCTCCCCCATGCTGCTTTCGACCTTCCCGTTTTTGCAAGCCGTCCTCAGGAGCTCTATGCACTCCACCTAGCTCCTGTTCAACTCCCTCTTAAATCGGAGGAATATCTTTTCGCATGACGTGCCCGAACAACTAGACGTTGTGGTTTCATTGAAGGGATTTCCAGCTTCGACGAGCCAAGAAGCACAAGGAAGAAATTTCTTCTCTTCCTCTGAATTGATTACTGTCAACAGGGAGAAAATCCAAACAATCAAGGCGATCTATAGCCCCCCCACTCCCGACAACGACTTTAGAATCCGGAAGCTTCACTCCGTGTTCCAAACGCATATTCTTCCAAGAAATAATCGCCATCAGAAGACTGGAGATTTTGATTATCCATCTCAGGTTCCATGGAAGCTTGAAGTACATGACTTTGCCCAATGCTGCTATAGTCAAAGACAGAAGGAGAAATTCCACAGAAGGAAGGCGTTGAAGATGAATCAACGACCAACAATCATGCATACATGGCCACAAATGAGAAAGGCCAAGAAACATTGAACTGTGTCAAGAAATAGAGGCCGTCATCGACATTCAAATATCCCTAGGAGCCAGCACATACAAACTCTGGGGAATTGTAATTTGGTATCGTTTCCAACACTCACTCTCTAAACTCACTTTTGACATATTTTCTCCTATTGACAAGAAGCATAGGATTCAAGAAACAAGCGTAATGGTTAATTTGGGCAAATCAAGTGACCCATATCGATTTACCTAACTTGGTATGAAAGGACGTGTCGTCCAGGAGCCGGTTTGGTTAAATAAAAAAAGAAGCGCCCTACGGACACCATCGGCGCCTCTAGCCGAGTGGTACCCGGGAAGAAGCAAAAGGGTCCAAAGTCGAGGGTTCGAATCCCCAACGTGGCAGTTAGCCGCTTGGTAAAAAAAATAAAAATAAAAGAAAAATAAAAAAATTTGCTTCTCTTGCACCTGCAAATGAGGAAAGTGCAGGTGACCTAACGGAGTGAAAATTACAGGACTTCATACTTCAGATATATCCAATCATTTGCAAACCAATGAAGGGTAATGTTGTATCGTTCCTAGTTGTTCGACTCCTAAAAGAGTTCGTGACTAACATGTTCCCTCTTGTCTGTTGTAGGATCACCTGACCGTCAAAGATGCGGAAAACAAATCAATGAGAGGCATGTCAGACTCTGATAAGCTCTCCCAACCAAACAAAATGGCGTCTCAAGTATCGCCAAATCAAATGACAGAGATCCTTCAGACCTCAATTCACTTTTAATTTTGGCCCTGCTGATTAATCCATTTACACCTTCTCTTCTACAGGGACAAAAGCATAAGGGCCCGTTGAATCAATAAATTAGATTCCCAACCCTAATTGATCATTCTTGTGTCATCTCCCTATTCAATAGGGACGATCCATTGACACCCCTTTGTGAATAACTCTTTTAATGTTCAAAATTCAACACATTTGTAAATACAATTCCACCAAGTAAAACACCCCTAAAGTTGTCAATAGGGTTTCTTGAGTAAAAACCATTCATTTGTTTTGAGAGTACAAACTCTCTCATACTTAAAAATGTTGCATGCCTTCTCCAAATGGATTTTTGCATGATGATTTTGTTTGTCTAAATCACTGATTCCATTGAGGGTTATTAGAATAGACAGCTAAGTGAAGAATAGAAGATTGATTGAGCATGCTGGATGAGGCACGTCAGAATGATGATAGGCAAGCCATATCCTACACACAGTCCCCCTTCTACACACTTGTGAGATGAGTGCAGAAGATTCCATGATTGCAGGGTAAAGAGTTCTCTCGCGAATGGTACGATAACCAAAATAGTGAGAGGCATTCCATCGCTCACTCCTTTGAGCCCCATACACTGGTGAAATTTCTGTCCTACCCCCGTCAAAGAACCACCCCACACTGGGGCAAGTCGGAGGCAAATCAGCATCACGAGGTGAGAAAAGGGATAGAAATTTTCTTGCTCGCACTTGCATCAATCTTCGGGTGTCTTTATTGCATATGAACACTCGCGTTAATTTAAGTGCCCTAGAATGACGAAGAGCAATTCTTTCTTTACGCACTTGTATTCATTGTACAACCCAATTGAGTCTACAATTTCACCCTCACATGGAGGCAAAACAGAAGTTACTGCCATTCGAGTAGCATGATTAGGAGCGTTGGCAAAAGATGAAGACTCAACAGTCTAACAACGGCGTTTGCTTGAACTTGCCTAGATTAGTTCCTCAAGCAACAAAGAACAAAAAAACTAGGGGCATAAAAAAGCAGTGTACCTGGTAAAAGCAAGGTCAATGCCCATGAACGAAAAATTGGAATAAAAACTAGGGGCATGAAAAGCGGTGTGCTGGTAAAAGCAAGGCCAATGCCCCCAACTAAAGAATACAAGTCAATTGTATTCTCAAGAAAAGTTGCTGTTGTGGTTCAATTGATAGAGCCTCCATCTGACAGTGAGAAGAAAGACCGGCAACAAATGCCAAGGCAATCACCAGCTCTCATCCTTTTGTACATGAGTCAAGCCTACATTGCGTCCCATTGTAAAAGTCTCTTCAGACTAGGGCACTTCAATTAACGTAGGATTTCATATGTCTATAAACATCGCTCAAAGAAGTACGAGCAAGATTATTCTATCTCTTTTCGCAGGATTCTTGACTTGCAAACTCGGAGATGATCGTGCGGCATCTTTTTCACAGAGCCGTGACCTTGATGGCCCCCTTTGATAAGCCATTGATCAGGCCTACATTACGGTCTCGAAGAAGACCTCTCACACTGGTAAAATCGTACCACTTGCGAGAATACTCGGACCCCTGCTGACATGATGACAGTGAGATGTGTGGTCCTTATAAATCCTGCATCAATGGTCAGGATAGCCTTTTCCATGAGAGTGAGTGGAAAGTCCTTTCAGATTGAAAGTCCCTCATCTAGCATGCTCAAGACATCTACATTTGGAATGAAGGTTGTCTTTCAAAATTTTCCCCTAGTGGAATTCAGATGATGCAAAACTGACAAAATTGTCATGCACAAATCACATTTAAATTCATGAATTTACAGCATATATAACCATGTGTGCATACTGTGAAAATAGCAAACTTCTTGAAATCAGAGATATTGCCAGGTAAGCATATCCCTATCCCTATTTGTCTTAAAGTACCTACCATTGTCCAGGTACTCTCTCATTGACACTCGACCTATTCGAGTCGTCCCTTGAGTTTGGGTGCTTACAACTGTCCAAGTATCCCATTGTCTTTGAGTACCCACCATTTGCCAGGTACTCCCTCTTATCGACACTCGACCCGTTAGAGTCGTCTCCAGAGTATTGATATTTGTGACTGTCCAAGTATCCCATTGTCTTTGAGTACCCACCATTTGCTAGGTACTCCCTCTTATCGACACTCATTCGAGTCGTCTCCAGAGTATTGATATTTGTGACTATCTAAGTATCCCCTTGTCTTTGAGTACCGGCCACCATTCGGATACTCCCTTTTCTTGACACTCGACTTGTTCGAGTTGTCTTCATAACTAAGATGCCTGCAACTGACCAAGTATCCCACTACCTTTTAGTGCCTTTCATTGTCTAGGTACTCCCTTTCCAAGTTGTTCTCAAAATTGTATCATTGAATACTAGCAGCCATTCAAGTATTCCACCACATCGTGCTCCTGCGATTACCCAGGTATGCTTTCTTACACTTGGACCAGCTAAGTGTTCCCTAATTGTATCAATAAATATTCGTATTCATCCAAATATTCCACTACTTTGTACACCTGTGTGCCTGCGGCCATCCAGGTAAGTCTCGTGCCACATTCGAGTTTATGTTTCCAGGAGCTGAGAGACCTTCACGAATATGTGGGGCATGTCCTCGATATTCCAACTGCCAGGAGGTGAGAGACCTTCATGAATAGCCAAGGCGCGTCCTCGATATTCCAACTACCAGGAGGCGAGAGACCTTCAAGAATATCTCAGGTACGTCCTCAATATTCCATCTACCAGGAGACCTTCGAAAACGACCAGGTATTCTCCAAGAATTTGTACTTTTCATCATCCAAGTACCCCTTGGATACTTGCAAACGTCCAGGTTTCCTCCAAGAATTTGTACTTGTGATCATCCAAGTACTTTTTCAATACCTGTGAACGTCCAGACATCCTTCAAAGTTCGTACTTGTGATCATCCAAGTACTCTTTCAACACCTGCAAGCAATCAGGTATTTTCCAGCATCTAGTACTTGTGATCATCCAGGTATCCTTTCAACGCCTGCGAATGTCCAGGTACCCTCCAGAATTCGTACTTGTGCTCATCCAAATACCCCTTTGATGCCTGCGAACAACCAGGTATCCTCTAGGTTAGTACTTGTGAATATCTAGGTACTCTTTCAATGCCTTTGAATGTCCAGGTATCTTCCAAAACAGATGCCTTGAGAAAGGTCGGCGCATCTCCCGAGAAAGGTCAGGTACCAACTGGTGTCCATGCCAAAGATCAGGCACCCCACAAACCGATACCCTGAGAAAGGTCGGCGCATCTCCCGAGAAAGGTCGGGTACCAACCGGTGTCCTTGACAGAGGTCAGGCACCCCACAAACCGATGCCCTGAGAAAGGTCGGCGCATCTCCCGAGAAAGGTCGGGTACCAACCGGTGTCCTTGATAGAGATCAGGCGCCCAACAAACAGATGCTCTGAGAAAGGTCGGCGCATCCCCCCAAGAAAGGTCGGGTAAACAACTTATTACTTTAACAGGCGACCGAAGAATGGTTCGGGTCCTGGGAAGGCAATTCCCCGTCAAGGCGACCGAAGAAAGGTTCGGGTCCTAGACAAACCACTTATTGCTCTAACAGGCGACCGAAGAATGGTTCGGATCCTTGGAAGGCAATTCCCGTCAAGGCGATCGAAGAAAGGTTCGGGTCCTCGACAAAAAACTTATTACTTTAACAGGCGACCGAAGAATGGTTCGGGTCCTGGCAAGGCAAGTCCCCATCAAGGCGACCGAAAAAAGGTTCGGGTCCTAGACAAACCACTTATTGCTCTAACAGGCGACCGAAGAATGGTTCGAGTCTTGGGAAGGCAATTCCCCGTCAAGGCGACCGAAGAAAGGTTTGGGTCCTCGACAAACCACTTATTGCTCTAATCGGCAACCGAAGAATGGTTCGGGTCCTGGGAAGGCAATTCCCCGTCAAGGCGACCGAAGAAAGGTTCGCGTCCGAGACAAATAACTTATTGCTCTAACGGGCGATCGAAGAATGGTTCGGGTCTGGGAAGGCAATTCCTGTCAAGGCGACCGAAGAAAGGTTCGGGTTCGAGACAAACCACTTATTGCTCTAACAGGCGACCGAAGAATGGTTCGGGTCCGAGACAAACAACTTATTGCTCTAACAGGCGACCAAAGAATGGTTCGGGTCCTGGAAAAGCAATTTCCCGTCACGGCGACCGAAGAAAGGTTTGGGTCCGAGACAAACAACTTATTGCTCTAACAGGCGACCGAAGAATGGTTCGGGTCCTTGGAAGGCAATTCCCCGTCAAGGCGACCGAAGAAAGGTTCGGGTCCTCGACAAACCACGATAGCTCTAACAGGCGACCAAAGAATGGTTCGGGTCCGAGAAGGCAATTCCCGTTAAGGCGACCGAAGAAAGGTTCGGGTCCTACACAAACCACTTATTGCTCTAACGGGCGACCGAAGAAAGGTTCGGGTCCTCGACAAACAACTTATTGCTTTAATAGGCAACCGAAGAATGGTTCGGGTCCTGGGAAGGCAATTCCCCGTCAAGGCGACCGAAGAAAGGTTCGGGTCCTAGACAAACCACTTATTGCTCTATCAGGCGACCGAAGAATGGTTCGGGTCCTGGGAAGGCAATTCCCCGTCAAGGTGACTCAAGAAAGGTTCGGGTCCTCGACAAACCACTTATTGCTCTAACAGGCAACCGAAGAATGGTTCGGGTCCTAGTAAGGCAATTCCCCGTCAAGGGGACCGAAGAAAGGTTCGGGTCCGAGACAAACAACTTATTGCTCTAACAGGCGACCGAAGAATGATTCGGGTCTGGAAAAGCAATTTCTCGTCACGGCGACCGAAGAAAGGCTCGGTTTCAAGACAAACAACTTATTGCTCTAACGGGCGACCGAAGAATGGCTCGGATCCTAGAAAAGCAATTTCCCGTCACGGCGACCGAAGAAAGGTTCGGGTCCGAGAAAAACAACTTATTGCTCTAACAGGCGACCGAAGAATGGTTCGGGTCCTGGGAAGGCAATTCCCCGTCAAGGCAACCGAAGAAAGGTTCAGGTCCTCGACAAACCACTGATTGCTCTAACAGGCGACCGAAGAATGGTTCGGGTCCTGAGAAGGTAATTCCCCGTCAAGGCGACCGAAGAAAGGTTTGGGTCCTCGACAAACCACTAATTGCTCTAACGGGCGACCAAAGAATGGTTCGGGTCTGGAGAAGCAACCTCCTCATGTCACCGGGTAAGATGACGCCTTGATACTTGCCAAACTTGGGGTTCACACCCTATCTCACTCACTCCGGTAAGTAACTACGGGTATCTTCTTATCTGTCTTAGTACGTGTAATGTTATATTGCTCATTTTCTGTATTGGACAAGAAGTCCCAAATAAAATATAATCCGCTGCACATGCATGGATAAAATTTAGGCATCAGTTTATCTTTGAATGCAACCTCTGCGAGCTCACCTTCAAAGAGGGGCGGTTTGTTGATGCCTAAATTTCGATTAAGGTTTTTAAATTAGGTCTTAGTTTCTATATTTATGTTTTTTTTTCCTTTTTCAGATAATAAATAATAAATAAAAAAAAAAAAAAAAAATAGTAAAAACAAAAGAAAACAAAAAGAGGCAGCCCATTGGAGTGGGCCTTCGTGTCCAGCCCCCCCTCTATTCCTCTTCCTCGCGCGGGCCCTCCGGGCCCGGGGCTGCCTTTTCATCCCCTAGCCCGGCCCCTGTCTCTCTTCTTCTTCTTCCTTCTTCCCTCTTCTTCCCCTTCGCCTCTCGCAACTCACGCACGCGAAGGACAACCTACAACCGAGGAGGGTAGGCCGACGTCAGCCGAAGGAGACAGATCTCAAGCGCCATTAATGGCTGCCTTCAATGCCGAGCATGCGTCGTTCGAGAAGCTCGGATGGGACACCGGTTCAGCTGAGGGGGATCGGTCAGCAAGCCAAAAGCCGGCGGTCGAGGTTCTCCGTCGACCGGACCCCTCTCGCCTATAAATAGGTGGCCGCAAGCTCCGTCGAAGAGGAGGGCGAACTCGGAGACTTTCCCTTGAGAGACTTCGGGGAGATTCAAAGAGCGAGCGCAAGAGAGAAATCCGGTCGCAAACTCGAACGACCTCCCTCCGAGAGACTTCGGGGGAGGCCGACGACAAGCGAACCCGAGAGAGAGGGTCGAGCGGGTAAGGAGCCGGGGTCGAGGTCCACATCGAAGATCCGAGGCGAGAAGGCTAGATCGGGAGTCGAGCGCCCTCCGCCGCGGCGTTAAGCCATTGTCGTCGCCATCCGCTACCCCCGCACCATCGCCATTCGATCATTGTTGCTTGCCATCCGCCCTAGCTCCACCGCAGCCCCGACGCCGTCGCCATTTGCCTTGTCACCGCCACCATTCGCCATCTCGTCACGAGACGAGGTAACAATAGTTGTCGCCGCCTCCGGTCGCGTCGTCGCAGCTTGCATTTCCCGCCCTTCGAACCGTGCCGCCACCGACCACACCAGCACTGGACCCGTTGTCGCTCGTCCTCGCCGTCCTCATAAGCGGTTTGTCGTCGTTGTCTCCCCCATCGTCGCCGTCAAGCCCATCGTCGTCGCCGTCGTCGCCGTTTGCTCGATGATGCCTCGGTCCCCCTCGTCGGCGCCGCGAGGGAGCAAGAGGGAGAGAAGGCCGGGAACCGGGTCAATTCGTGGGTCCGTCCGACCCGGTTTCCTTGTTTCGGGTAGGGTTTCTCCGGGTCGGGCTTGAAGGCGGGTCGGGCGTGGGTTTGAACCGGGTAGGGTTTCCGCTGGGTTGGTTTTGTTCGCGTGGGCCGAGTAGTTTTGGGCTGAAATTATTGTGGGCCAAATCGGGTTCGGGTTGTTTTAAAAAGAAAAAAATTCTGGTCGGGCCCACAACGGGCTCGCGGCCGGTCGGACCCAACCCTGGGATCCAACCCGGGTCGCATTTTAATATTATAATTATATTATAATATTTTAATTAAAAAATCAAAAAAATAATTTATTTTCAAAAAAAAAAAAAAAAACCAAAAATATCCCATATTTTCCTTAAAAAGCTAAAAATGTCAGAAAAAGCCAAAAAAATGATTTATATTTTCAGAAAAAAGACCAAAAAAATCAAAAAATGCTTTTTATGTCCAAAAAATGAGAAAATGTCCAAAAAATGTTTTTCCTTCACAAAATACATGGAAAAATCCCTCGAAAATCCAAAAAGCCTTAGGGTTTAAACAAGATTAAGTACCGAAAGGGCATTAGTGATTAACTAGTGTAATCAAGTCCCCGATCTTAATTTCTCTGGTTGTGCGGGAGCGAGTATTTCTCCCGATACTTCGCTTGGGTTTCTAATCGACCCACTCAAAACGATTACTGGCGACTCCTTTTAAAAATTAACTTACGGGTTAAAAACTTGGACCATTAAGTCGTGAATTGGTGGACTTGGGAGAGTCCAGGCTACGCCTAACGAGGCATAGCCGAACCATTAGCCTCTGCGGGCGCCCGCCCGAAACGGGCGCCGAAAAAAAAAGAGGTCGCGACAGGCGATAATTATGGCCAATCCATTGTCAATATACAATGACGAATAGGTAATGATAATAGATAAGAGTACCGGAAGATCTATAAGCTGTCAAAGTATCGACAGAAGACACGTCAAAATAGGATTGCGAGTTTGAAGGCACTAGAGAATGAAGTGACTGCGATCGTGGGACAGTCAAATGCATTTTAGAAACAAGATGATGATGTCATGGGAACATGGGCACAAGATTTTTGGAATGGAAGAACATGGGCACAATCGCTGGAACCCCCCAAGAAAAGTTATGGCACGGTCACTATAATTACAATCTCCTATCCTGAAAGCTCCCTTCCCCTTCACACAAATTAAACAAATTTATTATCTTTCAGTATCTTTACTTTCTCACATTGTACTTTTATCTTTCATACTCGTGTCGAAGATTAAATTCTAAAGTAATAGCTTTGCATTTTCAAGTTTTGTCATCGATTAAATTTTAGAAAAGTTGGTTTACTTTATGGCTTGCTTGTAATAACTGTATCTTCTAGACCTTGTAGTTGATTAAATTTCGGCACAATTTGCATTTGTATAGTTCTGTTTGAATTGAAGTTGTTGGTTCCTATTGGCAACCAAATTTTGGCTAATTATTTAGGAGTTCATTGCATATGCCATTTCATTGCCATATTGTTGCCATGTCAACACCCATGCCATGTCATTTAGTGATTGCATGTGTTAATTAAAATTGTATGTAGTGTAGAATAGTTTTATTTTGTTAGAATTTGGTACATAGGCATAATTTAGAGTTAAACTTGCGTTACATGCATTGGGTATAGTGTAATTTTCATTTAAAGAAAATTCTATTAAACATGTAGAGAGAGAGGCAATTATATATTCATGCAAGACACAAGAAATGACACATTCTCTTTTTCCCTGCAGAAAGGCTCCGAATGTGACTGAGTTTGATCTAATGAGTCACAAGAAACATGTACATCTGTGTGTTTCTTCTTAGTTCAAATTTCCTTGTAGCCGCTCTTTGTTATATTGCGTTCACTATTTTCAGTTCACTCATTGTTTTTTCCTGTGTGACTGTAGCAACGCCTCAAAATATGTGCCAGAATTGACATGAATGTAACATTCCTGCGACAACCAAGGACATCGGCAAGGTAACACTCCCCGTAAGTCTTGGTCTGGTGTTCTTTGATTGGTTTCTGTAATCTTAGTAGTCTGCTAGTTTGTTCAATATAGGGTTATGAAGTGTTTATCAAAAGTTGTTTGTGGTGCTGGAAAAGAACTTTTAGCTGGTAGTTAGTACTCAAGCATCTGCAGATGCACGTCAGTATCTATGTATTCGGCCTTTCTCGGCCACAGAAACAATGCGGCACATGATCCACACGGTCCAGATGGTCGAGGATCATCATGCCCGCGGTCATGCCCATGGACTGTATGGATCGTGTCCTACATCGCGTCCGTGACCGAAGTGAGTGGATCGATACCTTGTGCACATAAATGAAATGTTAGTTATAAATGAGTGTTGATACTTGATTTTTAATCGACATGTAATAAAAAGTAAAAACTTAAAATTAAGATTTTTGATCGCAACGGAGCCTTTTTCAAGTCAAAAGTGTAATTTTTCATTTCATTCTCTTTGGCCTATCATTTAGAGGTAATTTACTCTTCATTTTTTTAACAAAAACCCAAAAAGTCAAAATGTTAACTTTTTGGCCTATATGCCATGCATATTATTAAGAATAATACACAAACCTGGATATGCTATGCAAACCAAAATCCTCTATATGCTTATTTTGGAAATTGCAATTTTAATGAAAATCAATCACAAAATCCTATAGGCCAAAAATCCTCTATATGCAATTTTTTCTCCCTAAACAAAAAAATAAAAAAAAATAAATCTATATGCTTAATTTGATATGCTATGCAAACCAAATATTTCCATTAAAATTGTGATTAATTTGGAAATTGCGTAGCAGATATAGCATTTTTTTAACGAAAACCCAACTGGGAGGCCACCACCGGCAAGGCCAAGCATTGGGCAACCTTCCCTCACCCCGTTGCACGAAATTACGAGTATGCCCCTGGTGGTAATTTTGTGAAATTTCAAAAATGCACCAATTAGCTTTTAATCCCAAAATTAATCATGACCATCCATTAATAGTTCATCTTAACCATTCAAATTAACATATGCATATTATTAACCAATCATAAGCAAGCTTGACTAAGTAAGTTAGTTAGACTAGGAAGATTAAAACCTAGCCCTTGGATCAATTCAAGGATTAGGATGTGATCTTGCAAGGGGATATGAAGCCTATTTTCCCTAGAAAATTGGGGGCGCTCTTTGAATTTCAGATCCCTTCTCTCTCTCTCTCTTTGCCGCGTCTAACCACAGCTCGTGAAGCCCCACCGGCGACACGCCTGCACCCCGAGCTCTGCCACCGTCCTGCGAGCCCCGTCGTCACCATCCGTCATCCAGAGCTGCACCATAGCTTCTCGTGATCATTGATCTTCAAATTGGGCTCGAGCGATCTTGCGACTGATTCCGGCAACCATCCGATGGTCCTCAGCCATTCGGCCACCCCTTCAACGTCCATTGGCGAGTCTTTGACGTTCTAGTCACCGGAATTCAACCTAACAGCCACCGGAATCCCTCCATTTCGGTGATCTTCTTCTGGCGATCCTATTCGTTCATCCAATGCTAATCCTGGTTCAGCAACTAATCGGAGTCTATTCTGGCCATGCTGGAGCAACTCCGGCAATCCTTAGCCACCACAAATCCTTCTCGACATGTTTTAAGTCTCAGCGAAGTTTGATTCTAGCTCGGTAGAGCTTATTTCGAGAAAAACACAAGGTATATAGTACATTCTCGAACTTGAGCTCAATGAAGCAAGACTGCCTCACTCAATCAGGGCTAAAGCTCGAACCTAGGATGATTTCTCATGCTTAAATCCAAAGGTTTAGATGCTATAGGGGCTGCTGTGATGAGTTTGTGGTGATTGATGATGATTTGGTGATTTGATTAAGCTTGATTGCTAGTTCTACAAAAATCGTGTGCCGATTTGACCGACCTGATAAACATCTTCGATCGAGCTAGATAATATTGCTTTTAGGCTTCGAGTCCTTCATGAGATTCATAGATGACTTCACGAGCTTTTCAACGATATATTGTATGCGTGATTTCAACATCGTTTGCCATGTCAAAACCTATTCGAAAGTCAATGACAGAATGTGGAATCTGACATCTTCTACTGTTTCTGTTGAGGCTGATCGACCTATAATGTTCGTTATTTTTGTATGATTTTTTGCACTTCGATTTTAGATAGAATGTCTTCATAAAGTTTGATCCTAATCATGTAAAATTTTCATAAGATTTGCAAACCATTTAGTCGGATTAAAATCGTATCATTCATGCATAAATCTGTAAACTCTGTTTCAGATTTGTCCTATCTGCTAGATGTCTTAGTTTGAGCTGAAGAACGACCTTAATTGAGCTTGTCACCTTCTAAGGATTCATAGGAGGCATCTTAAGCTTTCTTTTGATGTCTAGTTTGTGTGATTTGAAGATCGTTTGCTAGGTTTACATTTTTTTCCAAACCAAGCTTTAATCCGGAAATGATTGCCATTTTTGTATGTATTTTAAGTGCTGATTTTGGATCGAGTCCTTCATGAAAGTTGTCCATAACATTCATGCCTACAACATATAAAAATTTGAAAACTGCTGAACATAAATTGATAGGGTCGATTGGCTATCAAACATTCATCATGACTGTTGCCCTGTTCTGTTCTTAAGTGTTGACACCTAAATTTTGGCGACCTGTTTAGTCATTTATTACATTAAAAAATTAGGGATTAATTTTTAAATCCTAACAAAAATATTAGAATTAAGTTGCATAGCATATAGTTTTAGGAGTTTTTATTATTATTGCATTTGCATTGGGCTGATGACGAATAGGTTCGAACTAGTGGTTCTGAGCTTTAAATTGACAGGCTGAGCTAAGCCCATGAAAAGAGGGAATTAGCCCAAGCCCGTTATTTTCTGATGACCGAAAATTAACTTATGAGGAATGACGATTTAATATGATGGTGGATTTTTCAGATATTCGTGCAATCTATTCATATATTCTCAATAAGGACAGGCGCGGGAAGGAGATATTGCAAGCTCATCTTTGCAAAATTCGGAATCGGAAAAATTCTATTACGATCAAGAACTTTTGGAATTATTCAGTCAATTTTTGGGTTGTTGGATGATCGAATAATCAAGGATTTTTTTTTGCTGATCTTATGAATGTAAACGTGCGGCGGCCGATTCTATTGTTTGTAGGAAAGAAAAGAAATAAAGGAAAGAAAAGGATGCGGATGGGTCACAATTTTCGCATGGTCAAAGGTGGAAGGAAATTGAAAAAAGAAATCGTGTCTTGACCATGCAATATATGATTTTGTTTCTTTCCTTGGTGGACTCCATTACTTTGCGTATAAAAGGGATGCTCTCCCGGGGCGACAATACATTCAAAACACGGCACATTGAGGAGAAGTGGGTCGTTTTCTTCCCTAGAGGACCGCGACTGAACTCCTCCATCTCCACAGCCCGACGTTGTGTTCTTGCTGCGAGCTTCACACCGACGCTGCTGAGTCTTGCTGCCGGTCCATTACTTGCGCGGCTGCCACAAGCCCAAATCGCTGCCCCTCGTGATCCACCGCCCTGGCTGGGGATGACCGAGATTGCTGCCCCACCGCGCTGCCGTCCTGATTGTCATCCCGAGCCTTGTCCGTGACGAGTTATTGCTTGATGATCCTTGCCGAGCTTCCATCCACGCCAGCCTCGAGTAAGACGCTGCTGCTTTCAGTCCGTGTCGCTCCTTCCAGTGCCAACGTGGGCGACGTTGCTGCTGTCACTTATCTAGGGAGTCCTTACTACTTGTGCTGATCCGAGAAGACCCGTATTGCGACGACTGAGTTGCCCGTGACCTTGCACCAGAAAAATTGTAGCTGCTCCATCCTCCCGTTGACGGCGTTGCTAGTCTCGCGTTACACCGAAAGCCTCTTGGCGCTCTTCGCATTAAATTTTTTGTGCCTCTGCAGGTTAAGAGGAGAACTTCAAACGGTGGTCAAAGAAGCTCTAGTGGAGGTTATATTAAAATATAGTAAGGCAATCCGAAGAGGGGACGTCTGGCCAACAAGAAAGTCCACTTGAAGACTTTCGGTGCAGCCCTCACTGAGCCAAGAGCCCTTTCCACCGTCGAGTGCCGCGAGCGATTCCCAAAAAGTTATCGTGAGCCAGCCACCGTGAAGCAAAGTTGATCGTGAATCCCACGATCTGATACCCGTCCAAACTAGGAAACAATAATCAAGGTAGGTAAAATTCTCATCTAAATTAATTCTCGAATATTTCGTTTGCTCATTTGGGGTATTGCATTCTTGATTAAACCCCCGAATGATGTTATCTTGTCCTATGTTTCCCGAATAGCCTTTTAAATTGGGAAATCTTCCTAATTTCGCAACGTACATATGATTGACGGTCCGATTTCAAGCTCGAAATAAGACCCACAATCGTACGGAAAAATAGCCAATCTGATCTCATGCGCGAGATACGATTCATCAATTTATTTCCCAAAATTAAGTGGACATGGATGATATCTTGCTTGATTTGGTTTTGGTGCCGTGTTGTTCTTGATGCCTTTATTTGATTGCTCCCGTAAAAGAAAAAACCCAAAAAATATATATTTGAGTTAGACTAGGTTCATGTTAGAATATTACTTGTTTTAGGGATATTTTGCATGTTTGGAATAGGAAATTTATTTATTTTGAATTCCTTAAATAAAAATCCAAAAAAGAGATGCATTCATTTAGGATGTTAGTTTTTTTTTTTAAATTTAAATTGCACGTTTAATTATTTGGCAATTTTAATTTAGAATTTTATTAAAAAAAACACAAAAATCATCATGCATATGTCATGTAGAATTAGGGCATTCTTTGCACGTCATTGCATATTATGATAAGATTGCGCGTTTTTTTTATAGGTTTAGATTAATTTTTTAGATAGATTACATCTTAGGTTAGAGATTGCTAAATTAAGATAATATCTTAGTTTAATTTAGGATTTGGCCTAACCCAATTCTTAATATAAGTTGGATAGAATCTTAATCTAGCTAGGTAATTTTGGCATTTTTCTAATTTCGAAATTTCATGGAAAATACCAAAAATTGTCTTAGAATAAATCAATTTCATTCTTTAGGATTGACTGCATTCTATTTATGTCATGTAGTTTAAGCCATATTACCATGTCATATTATTTCATGCTAGATTAGTAGCATACATTGCATATTGCATGACTCTCATTAAATAAGTGAAAACAAAAAAGAAATTGCATGTTAATTAGAAATCATATCTGGGATTGGTGATGTGAATTCTGATCTAACAATGTAGATGCTTTCGTTGCTTTGAGGTAAGTCTTGCAATTTATTCATCGATTTATCTAGATGTTAAATTGATGGTTTGCACACTTGCATGGTCACCTCATATGTTAGGGAAATAGATTTAAAATCAATTTAAGCTGCTTGCAAAAAACATTTTTTGGAAAATAAAAGAATGGTATTGAAAGGGTAATAGAGAAATCTAGTGTAACCAAGTCCCCGTACCCATAGTCTCTGGTTCGTAGGAGTAAAGTAAATCTCCCGTTACTTTACTTGGGTTTCTAATCGACCCACCAAAAATAGATTAGTGGCGACTCCTAGATACAATCTATATGCATGTTAAGAATTTGAACTTAAATCGCGAATTGGTATGGGCTTGGGAGAGCTCGAGTTAAGTCAAGGCTTAACAATCCATTAGCCTAAATTTTAGGTGGTTCACCCCGAAAATTTTGGTCGCGACAACTTGGTGACTCCGCTGGGGACTTGTGTTAAAACTCTTAGTGGACTTAGGCCATTTTTCTCTTCTTTTGAAAAAAATTTGTTTGGCAGCGAGAATCCCAGGCATGTCCCTAACATTTAAGGTGTTAAATGTTCTTGCAGATGGGTGGTATAAGGGGAGTAGTGATTGATAACCCTTGTCTTGTAGGTTGGAGTTGGGGATGAATGTTTTGAGTTCAAACTATTGAAGTGTTGCTTGATATAAATTGCCGTGCATGCCTTACATTTCCACTATACTTTTGCACACACAACCCGCCATCGGACCTAGGCCGCATAGGATTATCTAGGATAGTATTGAGATGGATACCACTTTGATCGCATGCCCACGGTACGAGTCGCCCTTCTCAATCTCGAAGTTTCTTTTCTAGTGTCAAGAGTACCCACCTTGATCCGCATGCCTGCGACCCAAGTCGGCTCTTTGACCAGGCCGGAGTCATGAGGACCCGACTTAGTCCGTATGCCCGCGGCTAGTCTGATCATCCTTGTGGCTTCATTTGTGGATGCTTGATTACTCTTCTTAGATTCCTTAAATATATTGACATGAATCATTGTGATTACTTGATTTTCTTTCCTTGTGCTATTTGCTTATAATTCTATGCTCTTGTTTAGCGTTAGACTAGAACTAGAATAGATCCCAAAAGGCAATACTTGGAGGCGGTGACCTTGAAGATACAAAAATGGTGAATGGTCAATGTCCAATCTGATCATGTCTTTTGTAAGATCCATTTATTCCCCGACACATGTCTCGGTTTCCATATTGTATTGTATAAACGCCCAACAAGTTACGAGTTTCTTTTATTTGCTCATAGAACTATTTGTTTAGTTTCTTTCTTTATCTTTAAAACTGTCTTGGTGTCTATTTCTTGCACTGTCTTTTCAATTAATTCATTGTTTCCTTTCTTATTCTAGTTAGATTAGAATAGAATGGAACAAACCGATCATGTATGATCACTCCTTTGTTTTGGGTGCACAAAAAAGTAAAAAGAAATGAATAAATATGTTAGGTAACAAAGCACACTTGTTAGGTACCAAAAGGGCATTAATAGAAATGTTAACGTAAGCCAAACACTGAGACCTTTGATCTCTGATTGTATAGAAATCGATGGACTACTCCCAACTCTTGATTGGACATTCTAGTCGGCCCCCAAAAATGAGGCTAGTGGCAACTCCTAGAATCCAAATTTTAGGTTGTTTAAAACAACTTTTAAATGAATCATGTTGTCACGTGAGATGCGAGCTTGGAAAAGTTCAAGACCATGATAGAGCGGACTTATGTGGTTGATTCCAAAAGATGAAGTGATGACGTCTTTTGGAGTAGTGTACCATGAGGGAGTTCTCATCGCCAATACCTATAATTCCTATAGTTACACCACATTCTAAAAATGGGGCACCAGGGTCGGGTCACGACAAGGAGATGTTAATTACTTGTGTAGAGCAGGCCAATTAGCAAATACAATGGCATTATTTTTAAACTTTCATCTATCAATGAAAATATGTTATGAATCATCGTCAGTCAACTTCTAAACATGATTCTCCTAGCATACATCAACCTAAACACAAGTGACATCAAAATGGACATCATCACGTGGAGTAAGGTTCGACTAAATGACATACAGGCGACTTTGATTAACTACTTCAATTGACTAATATTCTAAGAAAATTAATCAAAACATGCAAGTATTGCAATTAACTTCAAACATCAACAATCAAAGTCTTGACCACATAAGAAATTTAAGATAAAATTTCCTAAACATGAAATCTAAGATGTGTGAAAAATGCACGTGATAAGCTTAGGTCGAGGTTGGGACACGGAGTGCGAAAACTTGGCACGGAGGAACACTTAAGTGCCAAAACTTCGGAAAGGTACACTTAAGTGCTAGTTTCGAAGTAAAGTGGAACACTTAAGTGCTAGTTTCGAAGTAAAGTGGAACACTTAAGTGCCACTCCGGTCAAAATCCAGCCAAATTGCTGACGTGGCAATTTTTCGGCGAGTTGGGTGCAAAACGGTGTCGTTTTGCTTGCGATGTGGCGAGAAAATGCAAAAACGACGTCGTTTTGTGTACGATATGTAAATAATTAATATAAAAATTAACTAAATTAAATTTAAACTTAATTTTATTTAAAATATTCTTAAAAATAAAAAAATTAAAATTAAAAAACCTAAAAATAAAAAACTCATAATAAAAAACCAAAAAAATAAAAAACTTAAAATTAAAAAACCTAAAAATAAAAAACTCATAATAAAAAACCAAAAAAAATAAAAAACTTAAAATTAAAAAACCTAAAAAACTTAAAAACTTGGAATTAAAAAAACCTAAAAAATAAAAAACTTATAATTAAAAAAATTAAAAATTAAAAAACTTAAAATTAAAAAACCTAAAAAATAAAAAATCATAATTAAAAAACCAAAAAATAAAAAACTTAAAATTAAAAAACCTAAAAAATAAAAAAAAAAAAAAACCTAACAAATAGAAAACTTATAATTAAAAAACCTAAAAAATAAAAAAAAAAACTTAGAATTAAAAAAACTAAAACATAAAAAACTTATAATTAAACAACCTAAAAAATTAAAATCTTAAAATTAAAAAACCTTAAAATTAAAAACTTAAAATTAAAAAACCTAAAAATAAACAACTTAAAATTAAAAAGCCTAAAAATAAACAACTTAAAATTAAAAAACCTAAAAAATAAAAAATTATGATTAAAAAAACCTAAAAAAAAAAAAAAAGGGTGGGGAGCCGAAGGGGGCGGCTGAGGGCTGAGCCCTCCCCCGCCGCTGCTAGGAAGGGCCGGTGACGGAGCGAGGAGGGTCGGCCGGGGTCGCCGGCCCTCGGCCGATCGGCGGCGAGGGCCGCCAACCGGCTACCCACCCCTTTCTTTTTAATTTTAGGTATTTAAATTATGTTTTTATTTTTAGGTTTTTTAATTATAAGTTTTGAATTTTATGTTTTTAATTATAAGTTTAGTTATAAATTTTTTTTTTATTTTTAGGTTTTTAGATTTTTTAATTTTAAGTTTTTTATTTGTTTGGTTTTTTAATTATGAGTTTTTTTATTTTTTAGGTTTTTTAATTTTAAGTTTTTATTTTTTGGTTTTTTAATTTTGAGTTTTTTATTTTTTTGGTTTTTAATTATGAGTTTTTTTGGTTTTTTAATTATAAGTTTTTAATTTTTTAGTTTTTTTAATTTTAATTTTTTAATTTTTTTATTTTTTTGGATTTTTAATTTTAAGTTTTTCATTTTTAGGTTTTTTTATTTTTGAGTTTTTTATTTTTTTGGTTTTTTAATCATGAGTTTATTTTTTTTTTGGTTTTTTAATTTTAAGTTTTTTCTTTTTAGGTTTTTTAATTATGAGTTTTTTTTATTTTTTAGGTTTTCTAATTATAAGTTTTTCATTTTTTAGGTTTTTTAATTTTAAGTTTTTTTATTTTTTGTTGGTTTTTTTAATTTTAAGTTTTTTTTATTTTTTTGGTTTTTTAATTATTAGTTTTTATTTTTCGATTTTTTAATTAATTTTTATTTTGTAAACGACGTCGTTTCGGGTGAGTTTTAGCCAAATCACCTCTCCGGCGAGCCACGTAGGCAAGAAAAATAATAAAATATTGCCACGTTGGATTTCCGGCAAGGTTCGCTGGATGTTGCACTTAAGTGTCCCACTTTTTAAAGAAAGTGACACTTAAATGTACTTTTTTAAAGTTTTGGCACTTAAATGTCCTCTCGTGCCAAGTTTTGGCACTTTGGCTGTATCTTTCTTAAGAAGCTTAGGTCAAGCATGACTCGAGCATGACGCAGGCACGACCTTGCTCAGCTTGGAAAATCCTATATAGATTTTATCAAATCATATGCTTGGGCAAGAACTTTCATGAGAAAGCTCTGACTGTATCATCTTTGGCTTGGCCTGAGCACGACCTTGCTCATCTTGGAAAAAGACTATCAACCTATCCAACAACAGAGCGATGCAGTTAAGCGGAGATGTCCAAAAAGGCCGTTTGATCCTTTTACTCCTTAAAACCTCAATCGAGAGCTTATTGAAAATCTTCAAACTTGCGAGACTGTCTTAAAACTCCTCTCTCTGAGCTTCTCTCTCATTCTCTCATTTTGCGTAGCGATGTTCATTAGATGTAGTTCCTTTATTTTCTCATGCTTTGGTTTAGTTTATGATGAATTCAAATGTTTGTAAATTGGTTGTTTATTCTTGTCCTTGGTTAGTTGAGAAAAAAGTAGCCCTTACTAGAGCTTTGTCTCTCACATGCACCAGATGGATTATGTCTCGATGATTTGGCATGAAAATGCTCGAAAATTACATGTAAAATGCATGTGCAATTTTCCACTTATTTTTTTTAAGCCTAGAATTTTATGTTTATTTGAAGTGTACAGAAATGGCGATCACCCTTTTCCCCCTTAAAAGCTCAACCGAGAGAGAGCTTCTCTCTTCAAGCCCTAGAACCATCTCTCTCATTCTCTCACAGTCGAACCCATACGATTGGCTTCAGTGACTGCGAATTCTTGGACAATTGCTTTGAGTCTTGGTACGCCTCTTTTCAAATTTGAAGTGAATGGTCTGGCTTTTCGCTCTAAAGGTGGCCTGGTTGTGCAATTTCCATGTATTCCACAGTATTGTGGCAGTCTCGTTTAAGTGTTCTAGATTCCTAAGCTTGAGATGTCATTCCACACACCAAGGACCATATCAAGCAAGAGATTCCCACCACCTGCCTGACCAAAAAGGGACATAAGGAAAAAAAAAAAAAGTAGAAGAATAACAAAAGGCATAAAGGGAATCATTGAAAGGAAGAGGAGCATCTAGACAGCTAAGTAAAGCAATCATCATGCAATTTTTATCAACCACTTTTATTGACTAAGATTCTAAGAAAATTAATCAAAACATGCAAGAACTAGTCTAGATTAACATGCAACTATTGAAATCAACTTCAAATATCAACGATCAAAGTCTTGGCCACATAAGAAATTTAAAATAAAATTTTGTAAACATGAAAATGTAAGATGCACAAAATATGCACATGATATGCACGGGATGCAAGGGCATGATCAATTACATAGGTACTGATGGTTCGAGCAAAAAAATGTTGTAGTGATTAAATTTTGAGTTTCCTCTTAAAAACTTTTGGCAGGCTGAAAAGGGACAACGCCCTTCATGGGGCTGGCAAAATTCAATTTCGGGAAGAGACCTAATACTGCTGGGGAATGGATAAAAGAATATTGCTACCATCTATGTCAAAATACTCCAAATAAAGCCATTTTAGAACTTTAAGTCCCGACAAATTGCATAGATACCACCACCTAGTAAACACATTAACACACAAGGGCATAACCGCATCAGTAATCTCACACAAATTTGATATTGTAAAGTAATATGCTCACAATGTTCCAACAAAGGACATTTGCTACCTAATCAATATAATTTTAAGACATAATCTATCCTGGTGAGTATAAGTAAACCACTAAAACTAATTTAACTAGAATCTAAAGAAGACAACAATGGGGGGTCGGAGTACAGCTCCGTTTTCACCATCTCATCTGCTGGCGCCTTAGCCAGCTCCACAACTTGCTCCACAACCGGCACCTCCACTGGCACCTCAGCCAGATCCACTAGTTGATGGCGGACTTTCCATGTCCACCAGCAGTAGACGATCCCCATAATGCCAATCAGTGCCATAACAAGGGAAACCAACAGTATCAGTGCAATATGGTTCCCCTCATACACAGCATATGGCGGGATATGCACTTCTACTTGCACGTCTTGTAATATCTTCCTCATCTGGACAAAATACAATATTTGCAAACCGAATATTTAAATTTAGCCATAAACACTTATGGATATAAACTCTTCTACCACATCTGAACTAGCCAATGTTCGAAGGGCAGTCAAGATAAAGCAAAGGAAGAGATTTTTGCACGAAGTTGGTAGCACTTTATATAATATGGGCTCGAGCTGGGATGTCGCTTCCGAATTCAAGCTGGCAAGTGGATTACGACGATGGCCAACGGTGAAGGTCTCGGTGGGATTGATGGTGGCGGGCTCACAAACGGCCAACAAACCTATGAAAATAGAAGTTTCATGGAATCGGCTTGGTTTGAGTGTGACTGAGCACAGCAACTGGTGTCAGCAAGCTCGACTACAGCTTGGCGAATAGATTATGCTTCAATGATCTGGGATGAAATTGCCTGAAATTACACGTAAATTTATATTTTTACATTTAAAGGTTTTTTAATGCCCGAAAATCCTACATAGATTTTATCATATCATGCTTGGGGAAGATTTTAATGTAGGTCAGTACTCTGAAGATTAAAAAGAGATGCATCTTACGAACCTAGAGCGCTCGACCACATACGTCCATCACGACTCCACTAGGGCGGTTGATGGACGGCGAAGTGACGAGAGCGGTGGCGGCTCCGCAGTTGGTACTTTGAAATCTATAAAACAGAGATGGTACATACCTGGAGCTAACTGATGGAGGATATAGTGGCGAGGCCGGCAACACTATTGTCGTCATCTACCTCAAAGTTGGAAGCTCCTCGCCCCTTCTGGAAACAACTTGTTCGGGAGAGTTCATATGTGGCACCCCTTCGACGGCCCCCGATCCGTTAGGTCGCCACAGTTCGCTTACTTCTCTCTTATTTGACCTGAAGGTTTATCCATCCTGGGGTTTATAATTTTAAACGGTCCCTGCGCAGTATATGAAAGTATAGCGGAAGCGACGTCACATCTCCTATTCCGAAAGCTGAAATGATGCACACTTACTAGATAATTTTATAAGATAAGCCGGACACTTTTATTTACATAAGTCTGATAGTAACATCGGTCGATACATCAAAAAGAAACTGCCTTGGACTTTCTAAACATGGCTTTACAACATAGGATAACCTGACCCCCCTCTGGCTTTCCTCTTCCCAATCAGCCCCAAAACAAAAGTCTATCAGACGGTGCCGGCAGTCCAAAAAGTTTCACCTGATACCCGTCACACACACATGATCACACCCAGCCCGATCCATCGGCTGGTGGCGGCGGCAACATCCCTAACATGACCCCATCGCGTCGGACGTGCACCGACAGAAACTCCTGGACTAGGGGACCATCAGGTAACCCGACATCATACAAGACTAAAACTCGTACTCGGATGAAGACCAATCCTCGAATCTCGACATGAGTATGCTCTGAACACATGCACTCCACATCAACTGGGATACCGTAAAAAGTGCCGCGAGTGACAGGTAACAGAGGCATCTTTTAATCTGAAATGTTAGTCCCCAAACGGGGTGAGTACAACCACTCAGCAGTAAAAGATTCATCAAACTATGTAATGCAGTACCATCAATATCTAGATTCATGCAAGATAGACCAAGAACAAGTAATCGAAGAATAAGTATGCATCAAAATCATGAAACTCTTTAATGTAATGGCAAGTACAATTTCGAAACCATCAAGATGCATCATGTCCAGTTACACAAGTCCCGATCATAGGGCCAAATTGTAATGACATGTCCCATTCCATGCCATACAACTTAGTTCTATAACCAGACCACACACACACTTAGTAGAATCATCATTTATCATTCAAAAGGTTTCATCCCCCAGAGGACCAATGTTTGCATCCCTCCGAGCATTCGCATCCACCCTGGCATGGCCAAAGCCTCCGGCATTCAGCCACTTAGGGCCACCGGGCATCTGGAGCATACCACGCCTCCAGGCATCTCGTACCCCACCTTGCATCACGAGGAACAACCTCCGAGACTCACCATGAAAATGGTTATCCCAGCCCTCCGGATTTACGTACCGACTAGCATACAACCGGGCATCCCGAAGCTCCTGAGGAAAAAAAAAACCTCCGGCATTCAGCCACTTGGGCCACTGGGCATCCACAAGGCATCGACTCATTCGATCCTTTGGGCATCCCGACTCCCGGGGCATCGTCGACCCGAGGGTTCAACGGTAACAATTTACATTTTAATTTACAAAAACACTTTCAAATGCTAAAAACAAGATGTCTCATGGACCCTCTATCTAATCTCAATATTGCACAAATGTCCACAGCCAGTACCATCATATCACATTACCATTCAAAACACATTCACCTTTGGACACTTTGTGAAAAATTTCGAGAACAGAATAGCTCGATTTTTGTAATACACAGTTCTAGTTAAAATTTCGAAATAAATACTAAATGGACTCAGAAAATTATGAAATTTTAACATGTTATCAAGGAGACCTAAAGGAAAAAGTTTCATGAAGAACACCAAGTAAAATTCCTTACTTATCAAGAGTAAAAATTTCGGTATTCCTTGCTAATGTTCTGTAAAATTTCCAGATTTAGCATTTTAATAGAAAAATCATTTCATCGATCAAAACTTGTCCATTTATCCTAAATTTTTGATATGTTATACATAAAAATATTCTCTCCAACTTTCATTAAGGATTCAAAGTCAAATTTTGGCTAGAAAATTACAGAAAAATCAAGAAGTCACCGAAGGTCATACTGTCCTTTACAAAAACAGTCTACTAACCTAAAGAGAGTTTTTCCTACTTCTTGAATTTCGACATCCAACGTCCACAATCAAGTGTATACAAGTGTATTACACTACAACACAGCCTCATCACTTCCAAAAATCCACCATAGTTAGATCCTTAAGTTCTTGTTTCAATTCAAAATTCGAAATCCACTATACATGCCCCATTTTTACTTAGTTTTCTTGATCTAGCTTCATATTACAAGTCAAAAACCAACATGCAGCTCTCAATTCCACCTTCTCACATCTACCAACTCTTCACTAGATAATAACAGCAAGCAAAACATAGATTGAAGAACTTCTACTTGCCTCAAGTCTTCCTATTTGTTTGCTAGCCAAAAATAGGGGTTCGGGAGGGTCTCGGCTTGGCTCAAACGGCGACGGGGATTGGCGGCGTCGACGGGGGCAACTCGGACACGGCACGGGCGGAGGGTGGCCTTCCTTCTCTGCCCTCACACGCACGGACCGCTCACTGCTCACCCTCTCTCTCGAACTCTCACTCGAACTCTCTCTCTCTCTACCTCACACTTGCTCACCCGCTCACTCTCTTGGCCTCACTCTCCCTTACCGAAAGCTTTTGCTTTCATTTGATTAACTAATTTACTAATTTTTGCATGCAGCTGACAAGTGTTCTCATGGAAAGGACAAGTGGAAGGTGGTTGAGGTGAGTATGGACAAGTGGTGAGCGACTTCTTCCCCTTCCCCCCTCTTTTCTTTGGGTTGACCGCCTCTAGGGCCCTCATGGGCTGCTTGGGCCCAAAACTTTGAGGCCAAAAGATCCAAACTAAAAAAGCCCATAAATTTTAAAATATAAGCCCATTGTTTTGTACCATTATAAAGCACTTTATCTTTCCAAAAATCAAATTATATTCCATAACCCAAATGCTTCATGTACAAATGCATAACCAAAGTTCTTGCATGGAAGAAAAAGAATTCGATCAAGCGACAAGATTTTCTTTTCCTTACTTGTTGAATCGCACAAAGAAGAGACGTACATGATCTTCAAGCAAAATCGAATTCCATCCCTTCGGTTCAAAAAAAAAAAATATTATTCACTTATAGTCCAAAGTTTTTTTTTTTGGTACACGGTTGATCGGTCCATTGCTAAATATGTCATGTCAATCCAATAAACAAATACGAATTAATGCCCGCAAATAATATATATGCCACAGTTCGACGATACTTCCATCGATTGATCATGACCGTCTCCTATCCGAGGATCGTCCAAATTTTTGGATGCCACATCATAGCCGCCAAAGCTGCGTTGGAGGAGGCTCGAACGCGAGGGGGGGCGCAGAACGAAACATTTAGGGCTTTGAAGATGGAGGCAGTGGACGAAATTGGCCATCGCCATTTTTGCACATCTCCTTTGCTCAACTCCATTGCTGGCCGCTCTGTTTTCAAATACCCACTCTATTTCTTGGCTTCAAATCTGTTTCAAACTTTGATCAACGACTTCTATTGACAAAGATTCTAAGAAAATTAATCAAAACATGCAAGAACCAATCTACATTAACATGCAACTATTGAAATCAACTTCAAACATCAACGATCAAAGTCTTGGCCACATAAGGAATTTAAAATAAAATTTCCTACACATGAAAATCTAAGATGCACGAAAAATGCACGTGCTAGGCACGTGATATGCACGGGAGGTGGATTTTTAATATTATTTTATTTTTCAAAATTTTTAATTAATTTTTCAATCTTTTCTAACCCTTTTTTTTTTGGTTTGAATTGCAGGTTGATGGAAGACATTCATATGACCACATGCTACCTGCCTTACCGTGACCACGGTAAGCGCCATGATGTGGTAGTAGTGGCCGCAATCATAAGAGCCGTCGTCCTGGTCATTGGCAGCTTAATTTTCTGGTGAATGTGGAGATGTGATAGTCGGTCTCAAGTAGCAGTGCCGATGGAGGCGCCAATAGAGGCACCAACCGATGCACCGGTGGAGGCGCTGAGGAGGTAGGTGGAGCTCGCGGACATGGCGTTCAATCTTGGAGCGTCGTCTCGGAGTCTAGTTAGGTTATTGGTGCGACTTTTTCTTTAGTTCCATTTTGAGGAAGAAGTCCATTATACTCATCTCAAGAACTACATGCATGTTTCCAACTCTACTGAATATATTCTGTGGGTTAATTAAGTTGAAGATTTCGAGCACAAGCTAATTAACTTGACTTGAAAAGAACTGAGAAAATCTTAACTATTTGAACTAGCCTCAAAAGGAGTTTATACAAAGCTCGAAAATCTATTTGCATGGCAATTCACATATCTAATGCACTATATTTTAAATTAAGTTGAAGATGGAAGGAGAACGAGACATTTATGGCTTTGAAGATGGAGGCAGTGGAGGAAATTAGCCATCGCCATTTTTGCACATCTCATTTGCTCAACTCCATCGCTGGCCACTTTGTTTTCAGATACCCACTCTATTTCTTGGCTTCAACTCTGTTTCAAACTTTGATCAACTACTTCTATTAACTAAGATTCTAAGAAAATTAATCAAAACAAGCAAGAACAAATCTAGATTAACATGCAACTATTGAAATCAACTTCAAAAATCAATGATCAAAGTCTTGGCCACATAAGGAATTTAAAATAAAATTGCCTAAACATGAAAATCTAAGATGCACGATAAATGCACGTGCTAGGCACGTGATATGCATGGGAGGTGAATTTTTTAATATTATTTTATTTTTTCAAATTTTTTAATTAATTTTTCAATCTTTTCTAACCCTTTTCTTGGTTTGAATTGCAAGTTCATGGAAGACATTCATATGACCACATCCTACCTGCCTTACCATGACCACGATAAGCGCCATGATGTGGTAGTAGTGGCCGCGATCATAGGAGCCGTCGTCCTAGTCATTGGCGGATTAATTTTCTGGTGGATGTGGAGATGTGGAAGTTGGTCTCACGTAGCATCGCCGATGGAGGCGCCAACAGAGGCACCAACCGATGCACCAGTGGAGGCGCCTGAGGAGGTAGGTGGAGCTCGCGGACATGGCGTTCAATCTTGGAGCGTCGTCCCGGAGTCTAGTTAGGTTATTGGTGCGACTTTTTCTTTAGTTCCATTTTGAGGAAGATGTCCATTATACTCATCTCAAGAACTACATGCATGTTTCCAACTCTACTGAATGTATTCTGTGGGTTAATTAAGTTGAAGATTTCGAGCACAAGCTAATTAACTTGACTTGAAAGGAGTTGAGAAAATCTTGACTATTTGAGTTAGCCTCAAAAGGAGTTTATACAAAGCTCGAAAATCTGTTTGCATGGCGATTCACATATCTAATTCACTATATTTTAAATTAAGTTGAAGATGGAGGGAGAACGAGACATTTATGGCTTTGAAGATGGAGGCAGTGGAGGAAATTGGCCAACGCCATTTTTGCACATCTCGTTTGCTCAACTCCATCGCTAGCCACTCTGTTTTCAGATGCTCACTCTATTTCTTGGCTTCAACTCTATTTCAAACTTTGATCAACTACATCTATTAAGTAAGATTCTAAGAAAATTAATCAAAACATGCAAGAACCAATCTAGATTAACATGCAACTATTGAAATCAACTACAAATATCAACGATCAAGGTCTTGGCCACATAAAGAATTTAAAATAAAATTGCCTAAACATGAAAGTCTAAGATGCACGATAAATGCACGTGCTAGGAACGTGATATGCACGGTAGGTGGATTTTTTAATATTATTTAATTTTTTCAAATTTTTTAATTAATTTTTCAATCTTTTCTAACCCTTTTTCTTGGTTTGAATTGCAGGTTCATGGAAGACATTCATATGAACACATGCTACCCGCCTTACCATGACCACGGTAAGCGCCATGATGTGGTAGTAGTGGCCGCGATCATAGGAGCTGTCGTCCTAGTCATTAGCAGCTTAATTTTCTGGTGGATGTGGAGATGTGGTAGTCGGTCTCTCGTAGCAGCGCCAGTGGAGGCGCCAACAGAGGCTCCAGCCGAGGCACCGATGGAGGCGCCTGAGGAGCTAGGTGGAGCTCTCGGACATGGCGTTCAATCAAGGAGCGTCGTCTCGAAGTCTAGTTGGGTTCTTGCTGGGACTTTTCCTTTAGTTCCATTTTGAGGAAGAGGTCCATTATACTCATCTCAAGAACTACATGCATGTTTCCAACTCTACTGAATGTATTCTGTGGGTTAATTAAGTTGAATATTTCGAGCACAAGCTAATTAACTTGACTTGAAAAGAATTGAGAAAATCTTAACTATTTGAGCTAGCCTCAAAAGGAGTTTGTACAAAGCTTGAAATTCTATTTACATGGCAATTCACATATCTAATGCACTATATTTTAAATTAAGTTGAAGATGGAGGGGGAACGAGACATTTAGGGCTTTGAAGATGGACGAGTGGAGGAAATTGGCCATCTTGCACATCTCCTTTGCTCAACTCCATCGCTGGCCACTCTGTTTTCAGATAACAACTCTATTTCTTGGCTTCAACCCTGTTCCAAACTTTGATCAACTACTTCTATTAACTAAGATTCTAAGAAAATTAATCAAAACATGCAAGAACCAATCTACATTAACATGCAACTATTGAAATCAACTTCAAACATCAACGATCAAAGTCTTGGCCACATAAGGAATTTAAAATAAAATTTCCTAAGCATGAAAATCTAAGATGCACGATAAATGCATGTGCTAGGCACGTGATATGTACGGGAGGTGAATTTTTAATATTCTTTTATTTTTTCAAATTTTTTAATTAATTTTTCAATCTTTTCTAACCCTTTTCTTGGTTTGAATTGCAGGTTCATGGAAGACAATCATATGACCACATGCTACCTGCCTGACCGTGAACACAATAAGCGCCATGATGTGGTAGTGGTGGCCGCGATCATAGGAGCCGTCATCCTAGTCATTGGCAGCTTAATTTTCTGGTGGATGTGGAGATGCGGTAGTTGGTCTCTCGTAGCAGCGCCAGTGGAGGCGCCAACAGAGGCTCCAGCCGAGGCACCGGTGGAGGCGCCGAGGAGGTAGGTGGAGCTCGCGGACATGACATTCAATCTTGGAGCGTCGTCGCGAGTCTAGTTGGGTTATTGGTGGGACTTTTTCTTTAGTTCCATTTTGAGGAAGAGGTCCATTGTACTCATCTCAAGAACTACATGCATGTTTCCAACTCTACTTGAATGTATTACGTGGGTTAATTAAGTTGAAGATTTCGAGCACAAGCTAATTAACTTGACTTGAAAAGAACTGAGAAAATCTTAACTATTTGAGCTAGCCTCAAAAGGAGTTTATACAAAGCTTGAAAATTTGTTTGCATGGCAATTCACGATATCTAATGCACTATATTTTAAATTAAGTTGAAGATGGTAGGAGAACGAGATAGTGGAGGAAATTGGCCATCGCCTCTTTTACACATATCCTTTGCTCAACTCCATCGCTGGCCACTCTGTTTTCAGATACCCACTCTATTTCTTGGCGTCAACTTTGTTTCAAACTTTGATCAACTACTTCTATTCACTAAGATTCTAAAAAAATTAATCAAAACATGCAAGAACCAATCTAGATTAACATGCAACTATTGAAATCAACGATAAAAGTCTTGGCCACATAAGGAATTTAAAAAAAAATTACCTAAACATGAAAATCTAAGATGCACGATAAATGCACGTGATATGCACAGTAAGTGAATTTTTTAACATTATTTTCTTTTTATCAAATTTTTTAATTAATTTTTCAATCTTTTCTAACCCTTTTCTTGGTTTGAATTGCAAGTTCATGGAAGACATTCATATGACCACATGCTACCCGCCCTATTGTGACCATGGTAAGCGCCATGATGTGGTAGTAATGGCCGCGATCATAGGAGCCGTCGTCCTAGCCATCGGCAGCTTAATTTTCTGGTGGATGTGGAGATGTAGTAATCGGTCTCTCGTAGCAGCGCCGGTGGAGGTGCCAACAGAGACTCCAGCCAAGGCACTGGTGGAGGCGCCTGAGGAGGTAGGTGGAGCTCGCGAACATGGCGTTCAATCTAGGAGCGTCGTCCCGGAGTCTAGTTGGGGTATTGGTGGGACTTTTCCTTTGGTTCCATTTTGAGGAAGAGGTCCATTATACTTATCTCAAGAGCTACATGCATGTTTCCAACTCTACTGAATGTATTCTGTGGGTTAATTAAGTTGAAGATTTCGAGCACAAGCTAATTAACTTGACTTGAAAAGAGCTGAGAAAATCTTAACTATTTGAGCTAGCCTCAAAAGGAGTTTATACAAAGCTTGAAATTCTGTTTGCATGGCAATTCACAAATCTAATGCACTATATTTTAAATTAAGTTAAAGATGGAGGGGGAACGAGACATTTAGGGCTTTGAAGATAAACGCAGTGGAGGAAATTGGCCATCTTGCACATCTCCTATGCTTAACTCCATCGCTGGCCACTCTGTTTTCAGATAACAACTCTATTTCTTGGCTTCAACTCTGTTTCAAACTTTGATCAACCACTTCTATTAACTAAGATTCTAAGAAAATTAATCAAACCATGCAAGAACCAATCTACATTAACTTGCAACTATTGAAATCAACTTCAAACATCAATGATCAAAGTCTTGGCCACATAAGGAATTTAAAATAAAATTGCCTAAGCATGAAAATCTAAGATGCATGATAAATGTACGTGCTAGGCACGTGATATGCACGGGAGGTGAATTTTTTAATATTATTTTACTTTTTCAAATTTTTTAATTAATTTTTCAATCTTTTCTAACCCTTTTCTTGGTTTGAATTGCAGGTTCATGGAAGACAATCATAGGACCACATGCTACCCGCCTTCCCATGACCACGGTAAGCGCCATGATGTGGTAGTAGTGGCCGCGATCATAGGAGCCGTCGTCCTAGTCATTGGCAGCTTAATTTTCTGGTGGATGTAGAGATGCGGTAGTCGGTCTCTTGTAGCAGCGCCAGTGGAGGCGCCAACACAGGCTCTAGCCAAGGCACCGGTGGAGGCACCTGAGGGGGTGGGTGGAGCTCGCGGCCATGGCGTTCAATCTTGGAGCGTCGTCCCGAAGTCTAGTTGGGTTATTGGTGGGACTTTTCTTTAGTTCCATTTTGAGGAAGAGGTCCATTGTACTCATCTCAAGAACTACATGTATGTTTCCAACTCTACTGAATGTATTCTGTGGGTTAATTAAGTTGAAGATTTCGAGCACAAGCTAATTAACTTGACTTGAAAAGAACTGAGAAAATCTTAACTATTTGAGCTAGCCTCAAAAGGAGTTTATACAAAGCTTGAAATTCTGTTCGCATGGCAATTCACATATCTAATGCACTATATTTTAAATTAAGTTGAAGATGGAGGGAGAACGAGACATTTAGGTCTTTGAAGATGGAGGCAGTGGAGGAAATTGGCCATCGCCATTTTTGCCCATCTCCTTTGCTCAACTCCATCGCTGGCCACTCGGTTTTCAGATACCCACTCTATTTCTTGGCGACAACTCTATTTCAAACTTTGATCAAATACTTCTATTCACTAAGATTCTAAGAAAATTAATCAAAACATGCAAGAACCAATCTAGATTAACTTGCAACTATTGAAATCAACGATCAAAGTCTTGGCCACATAAGGAATTTAAAATAAAATTGCCTAAACGTGAAAATCTAAGATGCACGATAAATGCACGTGCTAGGCACGCGATATGCACGGTAGGTGAATTTTTTAATATTATTTTATTTTTTCAAATTTTTTAATGAATTTTTCAATCTTTTCTAACCCTTTTCTTGGTTTGAATTGCAGGTTCATGGAAGACATTCATATGACCACATGCTACCCGCCTTACCGTGAGCGCCATGATGTGGTAGTAGTGGCTGCAATCATAGGAGCCGTCATCCTAGTCATTGGTGGATTAATTTTCTAGTGGATGTGGAGATGTGGTAAGCGGTCTATCGTAGCAGCGCCGGTGGAGGCGCCAACAGAGGCACCAGCCGAGGCACTGGTGGAGGCGCTTGAGGAGGTAGGTGGAGCTCGCGGACATGGCATTCAATCTTGGAGCGTCGTCCCGGAGTCTAGTTAGGTTATTGGTGTGACTTTTCTTTAGTTCCATTTTGAGGAAGATGTCCATTATACTCATCTCAAGAACTACATGCATGTTTCCAACTCTATTGAATGTATTATGTGGGTTAATTAAGTTGAAGATTCCGAGCACAAGCTAATTAACTTGACTTGAAAAGAATTGAGAAAATCTTAACTATTTGAGCTAGCCTCAAAAAGAGTCTATACAGAGCTTGAAATCTGTTTGCATGGCAATTCACATAACTAATGCACTATATTTTAAATTAAGTTGAAGATGGAGGGAGAACGAGACATTTATGGCTTTGAAGATGGAGGCATTGGAGGAAATTGGCCATTGCCATTTTTGCACATCTCCTTTGCTCAACTCCATCGCTGGCCACTCTGTTTTTAGATACCTACTCTATTTCTTGGCGTCAACTCTGTTTCAAACTTTGATCAACTACTTCTATTCACTAGGATTCTAAGAAAATTAATTAAAACATGCAAGAACCAATCTAGATTAACATGCAACTATTGAAATCAACGATCAAAGTCTTGGCCACATAAGGAATTTAAAATAAAATTGCCTGAACATGAAAATCTAAGATGCACGATAAATGCACGTACTAGGCACGTGATATGCACCGGAGGTGAATTTTTTAATATTATTTTATTTTTTTCGAATTTTTAATTAATTTTTCAATCTTTTCTAACCCTTTTCTTGGTTTGAATTGCAGGTTCATGGAAGACATTCATATGACCACATGCTACCCACCTTACCGTGACCACGGTAAGCGCCATGATGTGGTAGTAGTGGCCGCGATCATAGGAGCCGTCGTCCTAGTCATTGGCAGCTTAATTTTCTAGTGGATGTGGAGATGTGGTAATTGGTCTCTCGTAGCAGCGCTGGTGGAGGTGCCAACAGAGGCACTAGCCGAGGCACTGGTGGAGGCGCCTGAGGGGGTAGGTGGAGCTCGCGGACATGGCATTCAATCTTGGTGTGTCGTCCCGGAGTCTAATTAAGTTATTAGTGTGACTTTTTCTTTAGTTCCATTTTGCGGAAGATGTCACCTCAAGAACTACATGCATGTTTCCAACTCTACTGAATGTATTCTGTGGGTTAATTAAGTTGAAGATTTCGATCACAAGCTAATTAACTTGATTTGAAAAGAACTGAGAAAATCTTAACTATTTGAGCTAGCCTCAAAAGGAGTTTATACAAAGCTCGAAAATCTGTTTGCATGGCAATTCACATATCTAATGCACTATATTTTAAATTAAGTTGAAAATGGAGGGAGAACGAGACATTTAGGGCTTTGAAGATGGAGGCGGTGTAGGAAATTGGCCATCGCCATTTTTGCACATCTCGTTTGCTCAACTCCATCGCTGGCCACTCTGTTTTCAGATACCCACTCTATTTCTTGGCTTCAACTCTGTTTCAAACTTTGATCAACTACTTCTATTAACTAAGATTCTAAATAATTAATCAAAACATGCAAGAACCAATCTAGATTAACATGCAACTTTTGAAATCAACTTCAAACATCAACGATCAAAGTCTTGGTGACATAAGGAATTTAAAATAAAATTTCCTAAACATGAAAATCTAAGTTGCACGTGCTAGGCACGTCATATGTGGGGGAGGTGGATTTTTTAATATTATTTTATTTTTTCAAATTTTTTAATTAATTTTTCAATCTTTTCTAACCCTTTTCTTGGTTTGAATTGCAGGTTCATGGAAGATATTCATATGACCACATGCTACCCGCCTTACAGTGACCACGGTAAGCGCCATGATGTGGTAGTAGTGGCCGTGATCATAGGAGCCGTCGTCCTAGTAATTGGTAGCTTAATTTTCTAGTGGATGTGGAGATGTGGTAATCGGTCTCTCGTAGCAGCGCCGGTGGAGGCGCCAACAGAGGCACTAGCCGAGGCACCGGTGGAGGCGCCCGAGGAGGTAGATGGAGCTCGCAGACATGGCGTTCAATCTTGGAGCGTCGTCCCGGAGTCTAGTTAGGTTATTGGTGTGACTTTTCTTTAGTTCCATTTTGAGGAAGAGGTCCATTATACTCATCTCAAGAACTACATGCATGTTTCCAACTCTACTGAATATATTCTGTGGGTTAATGATGTTGAAGATTTTGAGCACAAGCTAATTAACTTAACTTGAAAAGAACTGAGAAAATCTTAACTATTTGAGCTACCCTCAAAAGGAGTTTATACAAATCTCGAAAATCTGTTTGCATGGCAATTCACATATCTAATTTTAAATTAAGTTGAAGATGGAGGGAGAACAAGACATTTATGGCTTTGAAGATGGAGGCAGTGGAGGAAATTGGCCATCGCCATTTTTGCGCATCTCCTTTGGTCAACTCCATCGCTGGCCACTCTATTTTCAGATAACCACTCTATTTCTTGGCTTCAACTTTGTTTCAAACTTTGATCAACTACTTCTATTGACTAAGATTCTAAGAAAATTAATCAAAACATGCAAGAACCAATCTAGATTAACATGCAACTATTGAAATCAACTTCAAACATCAACGATCAAAGTCTTGGCCATATAAGGAATTTAAAATAAAATTTCCTAAACATGAAAATCTAAGAAGCACGAAAAATGCACGTGCTAGGCACGTGATATGCACGGGAGGTTGATTTTTTAATATTATTTTATTTTTTCAAATTTTTTAATTAGTTTTTCAATCTTTTCTAACCCTTTTCTTGGTTTGAATTGCAGGTTCATGGAAGACATTCATATGACCACATGCTACCCGCCTTACCGTGACCACGGAAAGCGCCATGATGTGGTAGTTGTTGCCGCGATCATAGGAGCCGTCGTCCTAGTCATTGGCAGCTTAATTTTCTGGTGGATGTGGAGATGTGGTAGTCGGTCTCAGGTAGCAGGGCTGCTGGAGGCGCCAACAGAGGCACCAACCGATGCACCGGTGGAGGCGCCTGAGGAGGTAGGTGGAGCTCGCGGACATGGCGTTCAATCTTGGAGCGTTGTCCCGGAGTCTAGTTAGGTTATTGGTGCGATTTTTTCTTTAGTTCCATTTTGAGGAAGATGTCCATTATACTCATCTCAAGAACTACATGCATGTTTCCAACTCTACAGAATATATTCTGTGGGTTAATTAAGTTGAAGATTTCGAGCACAAGCTAATTAACTTGACTTGAAAAGAACTGAGAAAATCTTAACTATTCGAGCTAGCCTCAAAAGGAGTTTATACAAAGCTCGAAAATTTGTTTGCATGGCAATTCACATATCTAATGCACTATATTTTAAATTAAGTTCAAGATTGAGGGAGAACGAGACATTTATGGCTTTGAAGATGGAGGTAGTGGATAATTGGCCATTGCCATTTTTGCACATCTCCTTTGCTCAAGTCCATCGCTGGCTACTCTGGTTTCAGATACCCACTCTATTTCTTGGCGTCAACTCTATTTCAAACTTTGGTCAACTACTTCTATTCACTAAGATTCTAAGAAAATTAATCAAAACATGCAAGAACCAATCTAGATTAACATGCAACTATTGAAATCAACGATCAATGTCTTGGCCACATAAGGAATTTAAAATAAAATTGCCTAAACATGAAAGTCTAAGATGCACGATAAATGCATGTGTTAGGCACGTGATATGCACGGTAGGTGAATTTTTTAATATTATTTTATTTTTTTCAAATTTTTTAATTAATTTTTCAATCTTTTCTAACCCTTTTCTTGGTTTGAATTGCAGGTTCATGGAAGACATTCATATGACCACATGCTACCTGCCTTACCATGACCACGGTAAGCGCCATGATGTGGTAGTAGTGGCCGAGATCATAGGAGCCGTCATCCTAGTCATTGGCAGCTTAATTTTTTGGTGGATGTGGAGATGCGGTAGTCAGTCTCTCGTAGCAGCGCTCGTCAAGGCTCGAACAGAGGCACCAACCGAGGCACTAGTGGAGGCTCCTGAGGAGGTAGGTGGAGCTCGTGGGCATGGAGTTCAATCTTGGAGCGTCGTCCCGGAGTTTGGTTAGGTTATTGGTGTGACTTTTTCTTTAGTTCCATTTTGAGGAAGAGGTCCATTATACTCATCTCAAGAACTACATGCATGTTTCCAACTCTACTAAATGTATTCTGTAGGTTAATTAAGTTGAAGATTTCGAGCACAATTTAATTAACTTGACTTGAAAAGAACCGAGAAAAGCTTAACTATTTGAGCTAGCCTCAAAAGGAGTTTATACAAAGCTCGAAAATTTGTTTGCATGGCAATTCACGATATCTAATGCACTATATTTTAAATTAAGTTGACTTGTTTAAAGAAAAATGAATGATTTGGAAAATATTTTTCTAAAAATATTGGATTATATATTTCGAAATAATTATCAAACAAAAATTATTTTTGTTAATGAAAATAACTTGTGCCTAAATTTTATCATTGACGATGAAAACATTGTTCGTTCATATGTTTTTTAAGTGATACAAATAACCATGTCCATGAAAATATTTTTCAAACCATGTTTTTTTTTTTTGGTGAAACAAATGGACCCTAACACTAATCAAATAACCTTTTAGACTTCCAGTTCATGCTGTTGCCACAAAAAAAAAAAAAAGACTTCCAGTTCATGCATCAATCATTTGACTCATTAAACCGTCGGATCAAAAAGTTGGATAATACAAATATATATTATAGTTATTGAATAAGCCTATGATAAACATGACTTTTCAGCGAACGGAATAATCAACCCTTGCACTTCCAAGCGGCCAAGATGTTGATCCACGTTGCGTCATCCCTAAAATTTCTTCTTACAAAGTTAAAGGCCTGGTGAAATTGTTGACTGATCACTGAATGACCAGTTGAATAAGGTCAACACCAATTTTGACTGTATCTTGACCAAACTGGGTGATTGAGAAAAATTGGACCCGATCGTCATCCAGATGCTAGTCCAATCAACTAAACTGACCAGTCCAATTCTATCAAATTTTAGGGTTAGTGTAATCATACCTTTTAGGTCTCCCAGATTTTCTCACACATTCACGTATTATTCATGATAAAAGATGCAATCACAAATCGTTCAACGTCCAAGTTTCTAGAGCCGATTTCTCCACTTCATTTGTGGAATTCAAGTTACTCTTGCATGTAACATTGTTGTAATTGAGGTAGGGCATATTGTTCTTCGAGAAGAAGAAAGCACGTAACTTTTTCTTCCCGAAGAGCAACATGCCCTACCTCTTTTTCAACATTAGACAAAAAGTTTTTAATGCAAATAAAAGACATTTGTCTCTCATATCCACCCACCTGCTACTTTGAGCCATGATAATGGCTTGGTTTAAGGACAGTAGTGTTTACATATACCAATTGTTGGGTTTTTTGCGTCGACCCATTATGGGCGGACTCAACCTATCTTCCAACTTTTCTAACTCCCACATAATAGGATCAACTTAACGTCTGCTAGAGATAAGAATAGTGAAAGTATCATAATCTTACATGGATTTTTTACTTAATTTTTCAATTGGACATGGATTTTGTTAATATTTTGTTAATATTTATTTCCCTTTTTTATTCCATTGCCAGCAAGGGTCACCAATGACCCTAGTTAGCTACAAAGGCCTTGCTCGGAGTGGGCGAAGGCCACCTTGCCTCGATTGATGTGACCACGAAGGCTCTAAGCAAGGCCATCCTCAGCTGTAGGTGAGGTAGCCGTTGCCTAGTCTAGCGAGGGCCTTCGTGCCCTTGCTTGTGGTTGTGAAGGCCTTCACCAGTGGCCAATGGGGCAGCAAAGGCCCTTGCTTGATCACCCGCTTATCGAGGCCCAAACGGCCTTGCCCAAGAACTTTGTGGCCACATTGGCCGAGGGCAAGCCCTTTGCAGCCAGCAAAAATCATCAGTGGCCCTCATGTGGCACTGCCCAAAAAAAAAAAGAGGAAAAGAAAAATAATAAATACAAAATACAAAAAAATAAATAAATAATAAAAATTTAAAAAATTGTCTATGACAACGTCGGTAGCGCCGTAATGTGACGCAAAATGATCGATGTTCACGTCAGATTTTCCGACAAGACAAATTGCCGATGACACTTAAATGGTCGATTTGTTAAATTTGTAATACTTAAGTGGGCAAAAAAGAAGTTATAACATTCAAATAAATGCCATAGGATAGTTATGACATCTTGCTATTGTTGTCCCACCTCCACTATTACTCATAAGCCCCACAAAAGCATAACGCGATTTTTTACAATCAATATCGTTGTGGATCAATTCATGTTGGCATCTTGGCCGTGCAATTAGTGGTGTGCATGCGCATTGAACTAGTCGAGGACACAAAGAAGCTATAATAAATAATCAAGGACACAAAGAAGCTATAATAAATAATCTCATTGTACCCTATACTGAATTTGTCACATCAATTCAAGCATCTTTAATTCCTTATAGAAAGCTCCAAATTCACAATCGGGTAGACATGAATGTCCAGTGAGGAAATACATTTATTGTTGGAAATAGATATTGGTCTCCATTTCCCACTGTAATCTCTCCATCTCAATTTAGCCGCTTTCTTAACATGCCCGGAAGGCTACATCATTCTTGACCGAAGGAAACATTCTACGGTGTCGCCGAATGGATCACGATTTTAAAGTACAGCTGAAAATCCTGTGTGCAAGTAAGGGATGACCATCGCTTTTATCAAACCACCTCCTTTTTCGCACCCCTGATGCGTTGCTTTAAGGAGAGCGACGCTTTCACACACGACTTGCTCTCTCCAGAAATAACTTCAAAGAACATGGATCGGGTTTTTGAGTGGATCAATTCTGGGCGTACCAATTGGCCTGGATTTAAAGACGCTGCACAAAGCAAAAAGTAGCACAACGATGATTAAGGGGGTGATCCTTGTGAGCTACTTCCACCAGCAAGATACACTAAACGAGGGGACATGGAACCACACGATAGATTTCCTAGAATGCAGCGTCCCATTACAGGATCATAGCATAATTAGGACTTCAGAGGCTATTTCCACATCTTTGAGAGGGGTGAGCATCAATCCGGGGTCAACCTTGGACCGACCCTGGATCAGCCCAACCCTGCCAGTCCTGGTCCAATTCCCAGGGAGACTGGGTCGGTTCTTAGTCCTAGGATTCCTGAACCAATACTGTGCGATTGGTCCTCAGTCTTGGGAGTTCAGGGTTAGTCCAACCCGGACTAACCCTAACTATATATAGACACACACACCCACACACACACACACACACTATATCTAATATATTATTTCTAATTTTTTTTATATAGAGAAAATCTTAAAATAAACAACGCTAACAATATTAAACAGCTATTTAATAAGGAGTTCAAGTAATTTTACATTATTATTTAATAACTTAGATTTTTAATATCTTTTACGGCGTCAATAGTCATAATTTACGAAGAAGGAAAATGTTTTTGTGAGAAGTCCTTACGGCGTCCAAAAGGGCATAAACAGCTCCTTACAGTATTCATTCTCTTATGTCTTATTTGTCCTCTTAATCTTCGATTTGCCAAAATCGAAAGAAACAACTTCTCCGCTCGTCACTCGACACTCGCCTCGCTCGCTTTGGGTTACTCATGCTGCTCACCGCTCGATGCTCACTTGGCTTCTTACTCTTTGCTCAATGCTTGATGCTCACTCTGTTCAATGCTCACCCCACTCGACCCTCACTACTTGCCTTTCTTAGCGACCTCGCTCGTCATCGAACCCATTAGGTAGGTCCGGTTATCAGTTACCCTTTCAAGAAGTACAAAAAAATGAAAGAAGAAATTATTGGTTGATCTCGGGTTGATCCCGGAATCAAACGGAACCCGTTGGGTCAGTCTGGTCCTCAATCGCTCTTTTAAGGAGTACAAAAATGAAATAAAAAATTATTGATTAGTCTTGGGTTGACCCCGGAACCAGACCGAACCCATTGGGTCAGTCCAATCCTCAGTCCCGAGCTCAATAGGGTCAATCCTCGGCCCCAAAAATTGAGGACCAGTACTGTGCGGGTTGGTCCTAGGGTTAGGGGGTGGACCGGCCTAACTCGGACCATGCTCACCCTTAAATTCTTTGGGGCGGTCAAAAAATTACCAATCCTCACTTTGTATGACATAATTTTTTCTGTTTGTGCATAATGTCAAAATTGCATCACTTTAGTAGATAGTAAGCTTATTGCTATTAGCATTTGTTTAATTCAAGAGCATCCTCACACCACTGGCACATTTGCATGAATTTCAACTGTTCGATAAATATTAGGCACCGGAAGCACTAATTGACGAGTACATGTACCAGTTAAATACAGAGACTACTGAGAGAACTGATAAATAAAATTCACCTTCCACCCTCAAAAAGCCTCATAATGAAGCAAGAGAAAACATCTCCCTGACTTGAAACTTCATTAATGGGACAAGGGACTCAATGAGATGATGGGTGGAAGAAAACTTGCCATCGGTCTGGTTTACTCTTCATCACATTTCAATTGCAAAGGTGGACTAATCTCAGAGACAATGTAGAGTTCAACTAGGATAAGAAGAAGTAGTTCCATCCGTCACGAGATACTTAACCAACAACTCTATCATCCCTACATTTGCAGAAAACCCCTTTCGACCGTTTCACCGACAAGTTGCGATGCTCTCGTATTTTTGTTACTCCTTAAAAGCCCATGGATTATTGTGTTATAAGTGACACCATTGGGAAAGCATCCATTTCCTTCCATCTCTTTTAGCAGCTGATATGCTTTCTTTATGCGTCCTCCTTTGCACAATCCACGCATAACAATACTGAAGGTTAGAACGTTGGCATGACTCTGCTTTGCACCATATGACTCGGCAGTCTTTGAGCCTCTTTCAAATGGCCGGCGTAGCAAACTCCTTGAATGACCGAGGTATGAGTAGAGACGTCCAGCTCGATTCCTGCCTTGATCATCTTCTCCAACAAAACTGTAGCATCTTTCCATTGGCCTAGGTTTCATAAGCAATGAACCAAGGAGTTACAGATGAATATGGCAGGTCGGATGCCTTCGCTCGTCATCTTTTTCAACAGTACGAGAGCATCTTCCATCTGGCCTACATCGCACAGACTGTGGAGCAAGTAACAAAATTTGGCTCGATGCCTTTCTTGCTCATAATGCTGTGGAGTTTCAATGCCTCTATGATGAATCCCTTCTTGCGAAGACTATCTATTACCATGCGGTATGCGAAGGAATTGATGCTGCATAACCCCTTGGCAATTATTGCATACATGGTCTCATTAGGTTCGGGCCCAATTCGTCCCATATCATCGAGGAACCTCAACGCCCGATCAGTATTGCCTGTTGAATCTTGCGAAAACATGGTATAAATACAACTCACGAAATATGACTTTTACTATTACAATATTTTCTCACACCACATACAATACTCGGACAATTCTACACAATTTCTCCCACACTCACGTGCATACATAGCACACTCTACTCAACACACTCTCAAGACCCCTACACACACACACCACACTCTCTTGGTTGGACGCTCAAATGAGGAGCAAGTTGCTCCTATTTATAGGATGGAAAGTCGGTGACTTTCCTAACTTTCTATACTATTCTAAAAGTATTGTTATTATTTTATTATAGCCTCACAACTAGATTTCTTTGGAAAAGTCTAGAAGTGGTGCAGCTTTTCTTGATGGATTTTGCTAGAACATTCTGGAGAAGGGAGTGATCTAGAGAAATCCACAGAGAGAGAGAGAGAGAGGCGGTGCTTTTTCTCGACATTGCCCTGAATAAAGAGACCATCACTTGGGGTGCTCAATGTCGCCACATCGATGGGAAACCCAAGCTTCAAGATTCTGCCCAGGATAGACAAACCCAAATCGACCCGCTTTAACCGACAGAAGCAATTCAACGAAATATTCAGCCAAAAATGATTATCTTCAACTCCTAACGAATGCAGCTGCTCAATCAAGCGGATGGCAATCGGGTACTGCTTCATCCTCGCTACAGCACCCGACAGCAGACTGAAATCCCTGGGGGAAGACGGCAAAGGGTCCGTCTTCATCGTTGTACCGAAGCTCGAAAGCACACAACCAGCTCTGCAAATTTCCCTCACGTGACTCGAGACCTAGTCCGGGTCGTCTGAATTAGGAGGGGCGTGGATCGAACAAACCCTCCGACAACAGCGAGACGAGAGATGAAGGATGGAATGGGATGATGGCTAGCTGGAGATCGCAGTCGGGCGCACGAAGAAGGAGGAAGATGGAAGAAGCAGGGCGGAGACTCGTCGGCTTCATCGCTCGGGGGTCTCTCTCTCTCTCTCTCACGAAGCACGCCGGTCTCTCCCGAGGCAACGGTAATAGCTCAAAAATTACGAGGGAGATCATGAAATTCAATTTAATTGGGAAATGGATAATGATTCCGACGGTCCGCGAATTTTCGATTAATACCACATAATTTTGTACTTGCACTTTCATAGGTTTAACTCCGCATTAATTAGTGTTAGTCAGATTATTAAAATGGACATCAATTAAATCACTGACATTAGACTGGAAAAAACAATATGCTTTTATTTTAAGCAGGCATTCTGAATATTGCGTGATTAATTAGATGAGCGTTGCGTTAAAAAAAAAAATTCCTCCCCGCACAACGGAAATCCTCCAATTTTTTTTTCGGGGGGAGGGTATATATATATATATATATTGTTATCTTGAAACAAATTATTCCTGTTAAAGTGAGCTCAAATTCGAATGATTCTATTATTGGGATTGCCCACCAAAATAATTCAATCCATTTAGATTTTTTTGTTTCTAATTTCTTAATAATTGATGGCCTCGTGATTCATTTTTTTGCCTCCAAACCTTTTACTATGACCAATTGATCCTCTATCTTAAGAAAAATAAAAAATAAAACCTATGAATTTTGCCCATCACTCGGAAATTCACTCGATGCATCATATAATTAACGAGCAAATTAACAAAAAGAAAAGTCCTAAATCTATATTGTACTTATGTCAATTCTACATTTTTACCAACTTAGTACTCTAGCTGATTTTGACTGGAAATCACCTACATAGGCGGTCTTCTTTTGTGATTCTTAAATTATTTATTTTCTTTTATTTTCTTTTATTTTTGTTTCCTTCTTCTTCTTCTTCTTCTTCTTCTTCTTCTTCTTTTATTTCACGTTTTGCCAATTGAACTAGATGAGGGTGACGCCAACGACCATGTGGACCTTGGCCATAGTGAAATTAAAAAAAAAAAAAAAAAGGAAAAGAGAAGAAAAGAAAAAAATAAAATAAAATAACTGAATAATTCAAAAAATTGAAAATTGAAAATAAGAAATCACGAGATATTTAGGAGATGCCAAATTATTTTAGATTTCTATTTTGCCCATTGTTTATTAATACTTGAATATATCCATCACGTGGCATCATGAGCTTTCATGCAATTTTCTTGTTGTAGATTAACGGTTGAAAAAGAGAAACATTCGGAGCTTAGACTGAGACAATTTTTCCCCTTTTTGAAGGATTATATAGTGTGAAACAATTTTTCAAAATAATAAGCAGGATCGAAAATATTGAATACTAATCGAAAGAAACAATTAGTGAGATATCAAAGGAAAAAAAAAAAAGAATGAAAAAGGAAAAGCTTACCTACCACCGTTTAAAACATGATGTTTGCGAAAAATATTTAGTGCTTCCGGATCACGAATTTTCCAACCGTCCAAGTCAATCACACTTTTCCACGACCAGGATGTCATGCTCCAAGAAAACCTAAATAATTCTCTAGCGGCTTTCTCATGATTAACTTTGCAACAGGGTCGAAAGACGCAAGATTGACGGTTGATATACAGAGATGACACCATCAACTAGCACTACTAGCCGACTAAGCTGTTCACTCAGCTTGAATCCGATGCCACGAGACGTACCCAACCGAAATCAAACCCGCCCCACCCATGAGAAGTGGATACTTTCCCGAGAAATCTTTCCGGCACGGCGTGCTACTTCCAATTAATTCAATTCAGGAGTGGCTCAGAAGGTTGGTTGGCAGACGAAGAGGGCCTGAGCATCGAGTGAGGAGGATTCAACGGAGCACAGCAAGCAAATTGTGGAGTTTAATTTTGAAATATTTTCATAATGTTTGCACGTGCTTAGTCGGGTGATGAAAGAGCCGTAAGCATCTTGATATATCAGAAAAATTTATGTTTGTATTTACTCCTCGTTTCATATAGTAAATAGCAATGGTGACTATTATTTGCTGTACCCTTTTGTACTGTTGACATCTCCATGAAACAATTTTTCTACATAGATCAATGTAAATTGGATGAGTTGGAAACATTCCTTTTTTATAAAAGCATTCTCATATCTGATGAGTTGGAAACATTCCTTCCTATAATTAGCATTGTATATACATGGGGAAAAGTGCCAAAAAAGTCCTAAACCTTTTGTCTTTGTGCCAATTTAGTCCTAAACCTTTTTTTGGTGCCGATTCAGTCCTAAACCTTTTTAAGTTGTGCCAATTCAGTCCTTTCCGGCCAATTTGGCCGGATTTTGCTGACTGGACGCCGGCCGGCTGATGTGGCATGATCGGTGCTGACGTGGAAACTTTTAATAATATTTTTTTATTTTTATTTTTTTAATATTTTTTATTTTTTTTTTATTTTTTATTTTTATTTTTTTGTCTTTTTCCTCCGGCCGGTTGCTGAGGTCCGGCGACCGGCCAGAGGCGACCGCCGGCGAGGGCGAGGCCGACCTCGCCGGATCCGGCGAGGGCGAGCCTCGCCCATGGCCGCGAGGGCGGGCGAGGCCTCGCCGGATCCGGCCATGGGCGTGGCTCGCCTCGCCGGATCTGGCGAGGTCGAGCCTCGCCGGCCCTCGCCCGACCTCGCCAGATCAGGCCATGGGCGAGGGCCGGCGAGGCTCGACCTCCAGATCCGGCGAGGGCAAGCCTCGCCCATGGCCGCCTCGCCGGATCGGGCCATGGGCGAGGCTCGCCCTCGCCCGCCCTCGCCCATGGCCCGATCCGGCGGGTCGGGCGAGGGCGGCGAGGCTCGACCTCGCCGGATCCGGCGAGGCGAGCCACGCCCATGGCCGGATCCGGCGAGGCGGCCATGGGCGAGGCTCGCCCTCGCCGGATCTGGGCGAGGTTCGCCCTCGCCGGATCCGGCGAGGTCGAGCCTCGCCGGTCCTCGCCCTCGCCGGCGGTCGCCTCCGGCGTCGGCCATTTGGACCTCGGCGACCGGCCGGAGGAAAAAGACAAAAATATAAAAAAATATAAAAATAAAAATATTTAAAAATATATAAAAATATAAAAATATATATATATTATTAAAAGTTGTCCACGTCGCGCCGATCATGCCACGTCAACCGGCCGGCGTCCGTCAGCAAAATTCGGCCAAAATTGGCCGGAAAGGACTGAATTGGCACAACTTAAAAAGGTTTAGGGACTCGAATCGGCACCAAAAAGGTTTAGACTAAATTGGCACAAAGGCAAAAGGTTTAGGACTTTTTTGGCACTTTTCCCTATATACATGTGTTGTGCATGGGGTAATGCTTGTGAATTTCTTTACCGTGTCATTCATCCTTGGAGTAATTTGGTGACATGTGGAGCATCTAAACATGTCCATTTTAATAAGTCTGTGATGGTTGTGGGTTTACAGTATCCGGGATGCTGCCGCTAACAATGTGAAGTGCCTTGCAGAAGAATTTGGACCAGAATGGGCAATGGAACATATAGTTCCACAGGTATCTGCAGCTGTTTCTTTTAAACTATCAAAAAAGTGGATAATGAGATATACATGAGACTCACGACACATTCTGAAATCGAATTTTCCTTCCTGCCTGCATGGTAATTATTACCACGGGAGATTATGTACTGGTATTATTTTAGGTTGCTCTTTGCTGCAATTTCCTTTTATGCGGATAAGGATAAATTTAAACAGTTTGTCATTCGTGGACAGGTTTTGGACATGATAAACAACCCGCACTATCTATATCGGATGACCTTTCTTCATGTGATATCTCTGCTTGCCCCTGTTATGGGATCCGATATCACTTGTTCAAAACTTTTGCCGGTGGTTATTAGTTCCTCAAAAGTTAGGTAAACCACGGCTGATTTCTTACTTCCTTACAGAGCTTATGCCTCTCCACTGTTTATATGATTGTTTGAGTTGCTTGGGAAAATGGGCTGAGAGTACTCTTATGTGGCAGGGTACCCAATATCAGATTCGATGCGGCAAAGGTGTTGCAGTCTATTATTCCTCTAGTCGATCATTCTGTAAGTAGGATCTGCGTTTACCTCAGTGAAGCATATTTGTTGTGTAAAGCTTTAAATTTCTTCACGTTTAGTATCATCTAATCGTAGGATAAAGTTCAACAAAAAAAAAAAAAAAAAAAAGGAAACCATAGAATGAAGAATTCTGATGGTTTTGAGATTAAATTGCCCACAAATAGTGGGTAGGTTGATGGGGTTGTTTCCTTGCATTTAACTTGTGCTGCAGATTAATGGGCATTGTTTATTTTAGGTTTTGTTGACATAGGCGTTCTTGAAAAATAAACTGCAGGTTGTAGAGAAGATTATTCGTCCGTGTTTGGTTGAGCTGAACGAGGACCCAGATGTTGATGTTAGGTTCTTCGGCAGTCAAGCACTTCAGTCGAGTGACCAGGTCATGGTGATCAGCTAAGAATAGGTAGCTGTAGATTTTCTCCGTTTTGTTATTCTCTTGGCGTGGCTCTTGTTTATTTCCTAATTTTGTTCGCCCTCAATTGGAAGCTCATACTGAGCAATTTGATGATGTATATATGTTTTTTCTTTTCATATCTCGATTTTGAAGTTGAAACTTGGCTGATAGGTATTATAGCTGACTCGATTCAGACATGAGATAATTGATAGCCGTTTATAGTCTTACATCTTGTAAAATATATTTAGTTGTCGACATTTGTTGGGTTAGGTTAATTGACATTTCAAAATATATATTTATATGTATACATATACACCCCCGTATGTATGTATGTATGAGATTATGCATGTAATTTGTTGGAATACGCGACAAATAAAATACACGATTACACAAAAAGAGTAGTTATTGATTGACAAAACCAAAAAAGAGGACAGGATACGTGCACTTAGGCTAAAAAATATAATCCGGCTTGGGAAGCTTACGTGATGCTTTATTTTCTTTTATCTTTTATTTCGCTAGGTCACGGGTCACTTCGTGTTCAAGAAGCCATTGAGGCCTGGCCTGCTTTAACTTAGTGAACTTTTGAGCGCAACTAACAATCAGTTTGGGCCCATTAAGAACCCGCCTTTATGAAGCCGTTGCAGTGTCCAGGAGGTATGAGCCCACACAAGTTCGGCCTCGAAGTTGACCACTGCAAGCCCATATGGCCCTACGAGGCACGATTCTTAATCAGATTTTGGTCCTTTTTGGGCCCATCCTGATGAAGACATGGTCCTAGAGGCCCAAGGGCCCTCCCGTGAGCCCACATTAGTTACCTAGGAGCTCGTGGGCCTGCATTATTGCCAGGAGGCCATTGCGAATTTCTAAGGGCCTCCCAGGCCCAATTCTACTCGTTTTGGGCATTTTAGGGCCCATTCCGACATTCTGACCAACAGATGGGCCTCTAGCCCACCCATGAGCCCACAACAGTCACTTTAGAGAGTTTTTGGGTCAAGAGGACCATGGGCCTCATAGGCCTAATTTACTCGGCTTTTGGCCTTTTAGAGCCCGTTCTGACCAGCACATGGTCAGAGAGTCACATGGCTTCAAAGCTGTTGCAAAGCCCAGCCAGTCCCAAAAAATGATTCATGAATGATCTCATGGGCGGGGCCCAAGGGCCCTGTCCAGCCATTGGACAGAACCTAAATCTCCATGATATGGACTCCGGATTGGGCCTTAAAATGCTTCAGGCCCACAATTCACAAGTGGGCATTTCCAAAGCAAGTTAGCCAGGCCACCCTATCTAGGCCCACCAATTGGACATCGGCTTACGGAACCAGTTTCGTGACTACCTGGATTAGTCAGGCCCTTCTGAGGCCCAACTTCTCCATCTCCCTCGTTATTTTATCTTGGGTCGGGCCTCTACGTGCTGTCTTACTGGGCCGCACCAGCCCATTCTGCATAAGAATTATGTATTTTGCTTCAGAGCTCACGGAATTCGACTCACACATTGTTTCGAAGGAAAAATAAAAAACGATAGTAGCAGCATATGTTTATAATACAAAGGCTTGAGATCCCACCTATACCATCACTGTATATTGATTTACAAGCTAACAATTTTTTCTTATTTTCACTCACCTTCTCTAATATAGGATTATGCAAATATATAACCCGGTCGTGCCGCAAATGTGGGGAGGGACAGAAGCCTCACAAAATCATATACAGGAGAATACAGTCTTAATGAGAATCTAATCCTCATATAAACGGGTGCTTCTGAGATCTTTCTGGTTTGACACAGTCAGATCGAATCCACCCAACCCTCTGGTTCACATTGTCATAGACCACCAGCTTGCCGCGTAATGATATATCTGTAGACACCAAAAGTCCATGGATGTTAAGATGACCACAAAATGAGCTTTTTTATTCGTAGTTGTTCGTTAAAGATGCGCATGCTGTATTCCGAAAAGAAAAAGGGCGATACCTCCGAGTATGCTTGTGGATCCATCAAGCACCCTGCTTCCATCAAGAATGCCCAAGCACACATTTCCTTTATTCTGCCAAGGAAGGAGCCGAGACATTGCAAAGACAATTAAGCTCTATGTACACAGAAAAGAAAGAGAATTTATATAGAAATTGCCCCTTACACTGAGGATCAAATAGCCTTCAGGAGGGATATGAAATTTCGTGGACAGTATCCACCATTTGCTCCCAAATTGAAGGGTCAAAGTCTTGAAGATGTGCTTCACATCACCGACCGATCTGGAGATTTTTAGACACCGATGCAGTATATTAGCTTACAGACTCTGAGCTTACAAAGACATCACATTTATTGAAGAAGTTTCCGAAGATGCAAGAGAGAAACAAGCGAAAACCAAGAGAAAAGCTCGTTCTCTCAACACAATGGACCTGAGGACCTCAACAAAGTCGATAGGCTGTGAGAACCAAGAGAAGATCTCTATGTAGTGTCTCATCCGTTACCCGTGTGCTCCGATCTGACCACCTACTTCAAACAAAGCTTACACTCCCATTTACTTCAACAGGACTGAGTCAATAGCTATTATTCTTGCAATCCGTTATAGACTCTGAGTTACCTATGAATATTTATTTGGATAAACAGCTTCTATAGTTGAAGATGTGTAAATCTCTCCATTAACCATTTTCTTTTACTTACACTAGTAGTTTGTGTTGTCCTGGTTACTTCACACGCCACTCATTCATAGTTTGAAAGACTTGGAATTTGAAACATGAGAGAGTTCATAGCAAGAAGTAATTTGACCTTAGCTCGTCCATTAAGGCTTTATGAAATGGGGTATTAAACATTGGCTTTGAACTGATTTTCTTTTCTTGAGTAAATTCCTAAATACAGCCATAAGATGATAAGATCGTGCGCATGATAAAATTTCTACTTTTCTATTTCTGTTTCTCATTCCTTGGAACGGGTTTGGAACAATCCGATTGGTAAAAAATATGATTTTTCTATTTCTAGAACAGATTTCTATTCCGAAATATATTTGAAGAAGAAATCAAAAGCTAAAATTTTTAATTTCTCAATTTCTATTTCAGAAATTGAGAAATCAATATCTATTTCAGAAATTGAGAAATCAATATCTAGCTAGAAATTAATTTCCGTTTCGGGAATTTTTTCATGCGCACCCCGATTTTGTTCCAAATCAATTTCCTTTAATTTTTAAATAACTTTTTACTTTTTTTTTCCTTTTCTTTTTTTTTCTTTCTTTTTCTCCTATTCTTCTTCTTCTTCTTCAAGTGGCGGGTCGAACGACGGGCAACCGACTAGACGAGCGCCGGCGACCTCACCGGAGCGTCGCCGGGTGAGGCCTGCCTAGCCATCGGCTGGGCTGGGCGAGGCCCGCCTGGCCATTGGAGAGGCTTGCCCAGCCCCGCTGAGGCTCGGCCTCGTTGGTGGCCCGGTAGGGCTGGGCGAGCCTCACTGGGGCTAGGCGGGCCTCACCTCTTGCAAGCCTCAGGCGAGCTCGCCGGACCGATTGTCGGCGACCGGCGGACGGTGGCGGTGGCGGACGGCAACAGAGGAGGGGAGAGAACATATGGGAGAGAGGAAGAAGAGTTCCACTTTTTTTTTTTTTTTTTTTGTTTCCAGAATAAGAATCAAGTTTTTTTAAATTTTTATTCTACTCCAAATCTGTTCTCGGGAATAAAAATTTTACCAAACGTGATTCTGTTCCCAAACTTCTCCCGGGAGCAAAAAATCATAATCAAGCACTGTTTGGATGGTTACCAAACAGGCCTTTAGTGAGATATCAAAAGAAAAAAAGAGTGAAAAAGGAAAAGCTTACCTACCACCATTTAAAACATGATGTTTGCAAAAATATTCAGTGTTTCCAGACCACGAATTTTCGTCCAAGTCAATCACACTTGTGCACGACCAGGATGTCATGCTCCAAGAACACCTAAATAATTCTCTAGCGGTTTTCTCATGATTAACTTTGCAACAGGGTCGAAAGATGCAAGATTGACGGTTGATATACAGAGATGACACCATCAACTTGCAGTACTAGCCGACTAAACTGTTCACTCAGCTTGAATCCGATGCCACGAGACGTACCCAACCGAAATCAAACCCGCCCCACCCATGAGAAGTGGATACTTTCCCGAGAAATCTTTCCGGCACGGCGTGCTACTTCCGATTAATTCAATTCAGGAGTGGCTTAGAAGGTTGGTTGGCAGACGAAGAGGGGCTGAGCATCGAGTGAGGAGGATTCAACGGAGCACAGCAAGCAAATTGTGGAGTTTAATTTTGAAATATTTTGATAATGTTTGCACGTGCTTAGTCGGGTGATGAAAGAGCCATAAGCATCTTGATATATCAAAAAAATTTATGTTTGTATGTACTCCTCGTTTCATATAGTAAATAGCAATGGTGACTACCATTTGCTGTACCCTTTTGTACTGTTTTTTTTTTGGTAAAAAAAAAATTTTTTTTTTTGGTAAAACCTTTTGTACTGTTGATATCTCCATGAAACAATTTTCTACATAGATCAATGTAAATTGGATGAGTTGGAATTAAACATTCCTTTTTTATAAAAGCATTCTCATATCTTCCCGTTGTCAGAGAGGAGGTTGAAGAAGACCATATAAAACTTGCGATACGGGGAGAAAGACTTTTAAGTATAGTTCACCAATTAGATGAAGATAAGAACTTGGTAAGTTTACGAAGTACCATGAAGATCAATGAATCTCCAGATGTCGTCCAAAGTAAAATGCCCGAGCCTCCTGGTTCGGTACAGATTTAATAACTTCTCGGAAACTCTGATGCTGGCGTCTTCTTTGCCTAATTCCAAGGGGATCCTAAAAGCTTCTCGCAGAGCGGCCAGTTGAAACTCGATAAGCCTCAACACATCTTTCCTACGTCTCACATCGACGCGCGTGGAGGAAATGCTCTCGTAAAGGATGCAGCGGACATCTTGCACGATGAAATCCTATCATGGAAGGGCATGTGATGTCTTCGAGCAAAAATAAATGCTGACAACAGCCATAAACCCTTGAAGAAAAAAGAATATATGCCGTACGAGGACAAATAGCAAAGCATGTGAGAAGCCTTAGCTCGTGACATCTTGTTCTCAACGGGCCAATGTCAAGTTGTGGCAGGCTAGACCTCCGGGAGACTCTTCAATCAGTTTAAACAGACCATTCACCATTTCGGTGATCTTCTTCTGGCGATCCTATTCGTTCGTCAAAACATGCAAGAACTAGTCTAGATTAACATGCAACTATTGAAATCAACTTCAAACATCAATGATCAAAGTCTTGGCCACATAAGGAATTTAAAATAAAATTTCCTAAACATGAAAGTCTAAGATGCACAAAAAATGCACGTGCATATGCACAGGAGGTGAGGACATGATCAATTACATGAGTACTAATAATTCAAACAAAAATATGTTGTACTGGTTAAATTTTGAGTTTTCTCTTAGAAACTTTTAGAAGGCTGAGAAGGGAGAACACCCTTCTTGGGGCTGGCAAAATTCAATTTCGGGAAGAGACCCACTATTGCTGGGCAGTTGGGAATGGATATAAGGATTGCTACCATCTGGTGTCAAAATACTCCTAATAAAGCCATTTCAGAATTGAAGTCCCAACAAATTGCATAGACACCAACCTAGTAAACACATTAACACACAAGGGCATAACCACATCAGTAATCTCACACAAATTTGATATTGTAAAGTAATATGCTCAAAATGTTCCAACAAAGGACATTTGCTACCTAATGAATATAATTTTAAGACATAATCTATCCTAGTGAGTATAAGTAAACCACTAAAACTAATTTAACTAGAATCTAAAGAAGACAACAATAGGGGTCGGAGAACGACTCCGTTTTCACCATCTCATCTGCTAGCGCTTCAGCCAGCTCCACAGCTTGCTCCACAACTGGCACCACCACTGGCACCTCAGCCGGATCCACTAGTTGATGGCAGACTTCCCATGTCCACCAGCAGTAGACGATCCCCACAATGCCAATCAGGGCCGTAACAAGGGAAACCAACAGTATCAGTGCAATATGGGTCCCGTCATACACAGCATATGGCGGGACATGCACTTTTACTTGCACGTCTCGTAATATCTTCCTCATCTGACAAAACACAATATTTGCAAATCGAATATTTAAATTTAGCCATAAACACTTATGGATATAAACTCTTCTATCACATCTGAACTAGCCAATGTACGAAGGGTAGCCAAGATAAAGCAAAGGAAGAGATTTTTGCACGAAGTTGGTAGCACTTTATATAATATGGGCTTGAGCTGGGATGTCGCTTCCGAATTCAAGCCGGCAAGTGGATCACGACAACGGCGAACGGTGGAGGTCTCGGTGGGATTGATGGTGGCGGGTTCACACAAGGCCAACGAACCTACAAAAATAGAAGTTTCGTAGTTTGGTTCAAGTGCGAGTGAGGACAGCAACTGATGTTAGCAAGCTCGACTCCAGCCGCAAAAGCCCGTTGGACAGGGCTCGACTGGGAGAGAACGAGAGAGAGACTAGGGCTTCGAAGATGGAGGCAGCGGAGGAAAATGACCATCGTCATTTTTGCACATCTCCTTTGCTCAACTCCACCACTAGCCACTCTATTTTTAGATACCCACTCTATTTCTTGGCTTCAACTCCGTTTCAAACTTTGATCAACTACTTCTATTGACTAAGATTCTAAGAAAATTAATCAAAACATGCAAGAACCAATCTAGATTAACATGCAACTATTAAAATCAACTTCAAACATCAACAATCAAAGTCTTGACCACATAAGGAATTTAAAATAAAATTTCCTAAACATGAAAATCTAAGATGCACAAAAAATGCACGTGCTAGGCACGTGATATGCACGGGAAGTTAGGACATGATCAATTACACAGTACCAATAATTTGAACGAAAAAATGTTGTACTAGTTAAATTTTGAGTCTCTCCCCCGGTCAGGGCTCGGTGACCCCGGTCGACCCTCCTCCCACCTTCTTGGCGATGGTGGGGCGGCGGCAATTGAGGGAACCCTCAGCCGCCGCCTGCTATTCATCTTCCTCCTCCCTTCCCTTATATGTATATATGTATATGTATATATATATATATATATATATATATATATATATATATATACACGTGGTTTTGAATTTAATTTAATTAATTTTTATATTAAAATTCAAATTGCGCAAAAACAACGTCGTTTATTAGAAACTAAAGTTGCAATGAGAATGCTTCTGCCGAAGCATATCGAGCTGGAAATTTGGAAGTAAGACGCTCGGTCAAGGTGCGTTTGCCCAGTAACGATTGTTCCGGGAACAAATTCTAATAAGAAATAATTATTTTTTATTCTATTCCTAGGGCGATTCGAGTAAAAGAACGCGTTTGGTAATTGCACAAAATTTCTGATTACGGAATAGAATTGCGTTTGGTACCGTGTTCATTGATTCTGTTCCAAATCAATTTATTTTAATTTTTAAATAATTTTTATAATTTTTTGTTTTTTTTTTTTTTTTTTTTCTTCTTCTCCTATTCTTCTTCTTTTTTTTTTTTTTTTTTTTTTCCTTTTTTATTCTTTTTTATTCTTTTTTTCTTCTTCTCCTATTCTTTTTTTTTTTTAGGCCGGACGAGAGCCTCCGGCCCGAGCTCGCCGGACCGGTTGTCGGCGACCGGCGGACGGCGACGGGTGGCGGCGGACGGCGGTCGCGGAATGGCGGTCGATGAAGAAGAAGAAAAGAAAAGAAGAAGAGTTTTGATTTTCGAACAAGAATCAACTTTTTTTATTCTTGATTCTCTTCCCAATCTGTTCCCCGAAACAAATTTGGTCCCGAGAACAAAAATTTTACCAAACGCGATTCTCGTCCCAAACTTATTCTAGGAACAAAAATCAGAATCAGGCACTATTTGGATGGTTACCAAACAGTGCCTCACTCTTGCGTGAAACTCTTCTTTTATGGTCTTATCATCTCAAAAAGCCTCTTCTCAGTGTTCATTAATGAAAATGGAGGTTGCTGCTGGTAGAATTGTCCTTTCACTTGGCTAATGAACAAAATATCAGAAATAACTGGCTGGGCAAATAATCGAACCGCAGTTGATCTCACATGGTGTTTTAACGCATGATTTGAGAAGGGACGGAACCTAATTCGAGCCAATTGGGGAACCGGAGGGTACGTACCTAGAGAACAACGGAGTGGCGAGGCCTTGTTGGACAGCGTTGACCGGGAGAACGAGAGAGAACAAAATTAGGGCATGGACGATGGACGCAGCGGAGGAGGAAATGGGCGATCACCATTTTTGCACACTCGACTCCATGGCTGAGCACTATATTTTCGGACAGCCACTTTGTTTCTGGGCTTCCGGTCTGTTTTAAACATGCCGGAAGCCGATGTATAACCGTTCCACTATAGGACTTTTTTTTTTTTTGGTTTAGTTTGGAACCCCTTGTAAATAAATGAATATTGCGTAATTAATTAAATGACCGTTGCGTAAAAAAATTCTTTTTCACCCCGCCAGACACAACAGAAAATCCTCCATTTTTTTTGGGGGGGATATTTATTTATTATTTATTTTTGTTGGCTTGAAACAGATTAATCCTACCAAAGTGAGATCAAATTAGAATAATTCTATTTTTGGGATTGCTCACCAAAGTAATTCAATCCACTTTGATTTTTTTGTTTCTAATTTCTTGATAATCAATGGTCTCATAATTCATTTTTGCCTCTAAACCATTTACTAAGATCAATTGATCCTCTATCTCAAGGAAAGAAAAAACAAAACATATGAATTTCGCCCAACGCGCAAAAGTTCATTTGATGCATTAGATAATTAACGAAAAAATTAACAAAAAGAATATATCCATCACGTGGCATCATGAGCTTCCATGCAATTTTCTTGTCATAGATTTAAGGATTGAAAAAAGACATGTGTGAACCTAAGACTGAGACAATTTCCCTATTTTTTTTTAAGGGGAAAGACCATCAAAATCCCCAAACTTTTACTCAAAGTGACAAATTTACCCCAAACTTTTTTCTTTTTTTTTTGTGATATGAAAAACCCCAAACTTTATTAATCGTGACACATTTACCCCACCAATGGCATTTTCGTCTTATTTTTTCTGCTTTTTCTTTTTTTCTTTTTTTTTTCCTTCTTCTTCTCTCTTCCCTGAGCATATAAACTCTGACAGAAGAATCAACTCCGAGTGACTTTCATCTATTAATTCATACTTTAATTTAAACTTTTGCTGTTCATGCACTTTCATCTTCTTAAAAAATTAGTTCTTGAAATCTTGCTTCTCCTTCTTCCCTAAGTTTTTCTTTCTTTCTCTCTTTCTCTCCCCTCCTCTTATCTCCACTCGCTCTCTTTGTCTCTTCCTTTTCCCTCCCCCTTGGCTCGCCCGTTGCTAGTCGTTTGCGCGCCTGCCGCATGCCATTTGCACGCTCACCGCCCGCGGTTTGCACGCTTTAGTTCAGGGATTTTAATGTCACAAAAAAAAGTTTAGACTGCTAAAACTAAGCTAACTAGAATCTGAATAAGACGACAACATGGGGTTGGACTGTAGGTCTGTCGTCACCATCTCATTTGCTGGCGCCTCAACCAGCTCCACAGCAGCGTGCTCCATAACCGACAACTCCACCACTGCCTCATCTGGATCCACTGGCAGCTGGAAGAGTCTCCCTATCCACCAGTAGTAGAGGAACCCCAGAGCGCCAATCAGGGCTGCACCCACGAAAGCCGACAATATCAGTGCCGTGTAGTTCCCGCCATGCGCAGCATATGGCGGGACATGCACTTCAACTTGCACGTCTTGCAATATCTTCCTCATCTGGATAGAAGACAATATCTGCAAACCGAACATTTAAATTTAGGCTTATGGATATAAATTAGTAACATTGGTAAATTAGTTTAAGGTACGGAAAGAGACGGATTTGAAACCTCGGTAAACAAAAGCCTCCAACATGAAACTTGTGATTGGTAGTAAAACACCGATTTTCTTCTATTTGAAGCCTAGTGAGCACTTTCAGACGACTGACTGAATCAAATAGGAAGGCGTGAACAGTCCTTACTTTCTTACTTGAATCACTAACTACAGCTACTCCGTTCAGTTCCTTCCTTCCTTCACTCATGAAACCTAATTCGCTCACTTTCAAACGACTGACTGAATCAAATAGGAAGGCGTGAACAGTCCTTACTTTCTGACTTGAATCACTAACTACAGCTACTCCGTTCAATTCCTTCCTTCACTCATGAGACCTAATTCGCTCACTTTCAGACGACCGCGGCGAATCAAATAGGAAGGCGTGAACAATCCTTACTTTCGACTTGAATCACTAACTATAGCTACTCCGTTCAGTTCCTTCCTTCCTTCATTCATGAGACCTAATTCGCTCACTTTCAGACAACTGACTGAATCAAATAGGAAGGCATGAACAGTCCTTACTTTCTGACTTGAATCACTAACTACAGCTACTCCGTTCAGTTCCTTCCTTCCTTCACTCATGAGACCTATCAGCCACACCGAATTCAAATCAAGGTTCCATTCGGCGCAAAGAACTCGGCAATCGAACCCATCGCGCGATTCGCCCCCGCCGGCGCCCGACACAGAGAGAGAGAGGAGAGTACTGACCTGAGCTTGAGTGGTCTCGATGCGTCGCCGGGCGAGGGGGAGGAACCGCTGCAGGAGGTCGTCGACGATCCGCTTCCTGCCTTCGTCTTTTCTCCGCCGATTCTTTTCGGAGGGAGGAAATGGGCGATCGCGAGAGTGTGCAAAAATGGCGATCACTCTCGCCATTTTTGCACACTGGGCACTCTGTTTTTGCACAGCTTCTCTGTTTATAGGTTCCACTATGTTTTGAAGTGCCGGAAGCAGGATGTATCAACGTTCATTTGACTTTTTTTTTTTGGGTCTAGTTTGGAACCCCTTGTAAATGAATTAATATTGCGTAATTCATTTACAGTAAAAGGATAAAAAGAAGAACAAAAATAATTGAAAAAAATAAAATATTGGAAAAAAAGAATCACGAGAGATTTATGAGATGCCAAATTATTTTAGATTTCTAATTTTTCCATTGTTCAGTAATACATGCAATTTTCTTGTCGTAGATTTAAGGACTGAAAAAAGACATGTGCGAACCTAAGACCAAGACAATTTCCTTTTTTTTTTTTAAAGGGAAAAGACTATAAAAAATTCCAAACTTTGCTCAAAGTGATAAATTTACCCCAAATTTTTTTTTTGGTGACATGAAAAACCTCATACTTTATTAACCTTGACACATTTACCCCACCAAGGGCATTTTCGTCTTATTATTTATATTATTTATATTTTTTTTTTTTTTTTATTTTCTTCTTCTCTCTTTCCTCTGTCGGTCATGCCGAACTCGGGCGAGGGCAGCCCTTGGCTGGGTCGGCTGAGGGCCCCCTCCCCAAATATGGCAAGGGCACCCCTTGCTTGACGCCGACGAAGGCACCCCTCGCCGGCATCGGGCGGCGACCCTCGGCTAGGTCGAGCAAGGGCTTGGCGAAGGCACCCCTCGCCAAATGGGGGAGGAGGCCCTCGCCCGACCCAACTGAGGGCCACCCTTGCCCGATGCCGGCTTCCCTCCGCCATGGCTGACGAAAGGAAGAGAGAAGAAAAAAAAAGTAAAAAATTTTAAAAAGTAAAAGAAGAAAATGTCCTTTCGTTATTTATTTATTATTTGTTTTGTTGGCTTGAAACAGATTAATCCTACCAAAGTGAGCTCAAATTCGAATAATTCTATTTTTGGGATTGCTCACCAGAATAATTCAATCCACTTCGATTTTTTGGTTTCTAATTTCTTAATAATCAATGGTCTCATAATTCATTTTTTGCCTCTAAACCGTTTACTAAGACCAATTGATCCTCTATATCAAGGAAAAAGAAAAAGAAAAAAAACAAAACAAAACATATGAATTTCGCCCAACGCGCAAAAGTTCATTTGATGCATTAGATAATTAACGAAAAAATTAACAAAAAGAAAAGTCCTAAACCTACATTGTATTTACATCAATTCTGTTATTATCCTCAATTTAATCAATCCATCTAATTTTAGCTAGAATTTACCAATGTGAACGGTCTTCTTTTGCAATTTTTAAATTATCTTTTTCCTTTCATTTTTCTTTTTCTTCATTTTTTTGTATTTCACATTTTGCCAATTTAGTCAAATATGGGCAAGGCTGACAATGATGCTGAGCCTCGCCAAAGCTCGACGGCCATAGTAAAACGATAAAAAGAAGAAAAAAAAGAATTGAAAAAAATAAAATATTGGAAAAAAAGAATCACGAGAGATTTATGAGATGCTGAATTATTTTAGATTTCTAATTTTTCCATTGTTCAGTAATACAAGAATATATCCATCACGTGGCATCATGAGCTTCCATGCAATTTTCTTATCGTAGATTTAAGGATTTAAAAAAGACATGTGCGAACCTAAGACCGAGACAATTTTTCTCTTTTTTCACGGGAAAAGACCACCAAAAACTCCAAACTTTGTCTAAAGTGACAAATTTACCCCATAAAGGGCATTTTCGTCTTATTTTTTTCTATTTTTTTCTTCTTCTCTCTTCCCTCCGTCGGTTATGCCGAACTCAGGCAAGGGCGGCCCTTCTTCGGTGTTAGGCGAGGGTCGCCCTCGCCTGGGCTGGCTAGGGTCGCCCTCGCCAACATCGGGCGAGGGCGGCCCCTTGGCCGGGTCGGCGAGGGCCTCCCCTCCCAGGACATGGTAAGGGCACCCCTCGGCGGACGTCGGCGAGGGCACCTCTCGCCAGGTCCTTGCGACGTCGGGCGAGGGCGCCCTCAGCCCGGGTCAAGTGAGGGCTGGCGAGGGCACCCCTTGCCAAATTTGGGGAGGGAGGCCCTCGCCCGACCCAACCGAGGGCCACCTTGCACGACGCCTTGACTTCTCTTCGCCATGGCCGACAAAGGGAAGAGAGAAGAAGAAAAAAAAAATAAAAGTAAAACACGAAAATGCCCTTTAGATCATGGTAAATATATCACACGGATATAAGTTCAGGATTTTTATGTTACAAAAAAAAGTTTGGGGTAAATGTGTCACGGTTAGTAAAGTTCGAGGTTTTTCATGTCATAAAAAAAAAGTTTGGGGTAAATTTGTCACTTTGGGCAAAATTTGAGGTTTTTGGTGGTCTTTTCCCCATTTTAAAATGTTTATATATTGTGAAACAATTTTTCAAAATAAACAGCCTTTGGATTGAAAATATTGAATACTAATCCAAAGAAACAACTAATGAGAAATCGAAAGAAAAAAAAAAGTGAACAAGGACAAGCTTACCTACCACCATTTAAAACTTGATGTTTGCAAAAAATCTTTAGTGCTTCCAAACCACGAATATTCCAACTGTCCAAGTCAATCACACTTGTGCACGACCAGGATGTCATGCTCCAAGAACACCTAAATAATTCTCTAGCGGCATCTGATGATTAACTTTGCAACGGGATCGAAAGACACAGGATTTTGGTTGATATATAGAGATGACACCATCAACTTGCGCTACTAGCCAACTAAGCTGTTCGCTTAGCTCGAATCCGGTGCCACGGGACGTACCCAACCGAAAGCAAACCCGCCCCACCCATGAGAAGTGGATACCTTCCCAAGAAATCGTTCTGGCACGGCGTGCTACTTCCGATGAATTCAATTCAGGAGTGGCTAGGAAGCCTGGTTGGCAGACGAAGAGGGGCTGAGCATCAAGTCAGGAGGATTCAAGGAGCACGGCAGGCAAATTGTGGAGTTTGATCTTGAAATATTTCCATGATGTTTGCACGTGCTTCGTCGGGTGCTGAAAGAGCCTAGACATGAACATCTCGTTTTCATACTCTTCGTTTTCATGTAATGAATAGCGATGGTGATTATTATTTGCTATTCCCTCTCCTACCATCGATATCTCCATGAAACAAATTTTCTAAATACATCAACGTAAATTGGATTAGTTAGAAACATTCCTTTTCTTAAAAGCATTCTCATATCTTCCTGTTATCAGAGAAGAGGTTGAAGAACAGACCATATAAAACTTGCAATGCGGGGAGAAAGACTTTTAAGTATAGCTCACCAACTAGATGAAAATAAGAACTTGGTAAGATTATGAAGTACCATGAACATCAATGTCTTTTGGGATGTCGTCCAAAGTAAAATGTCCAAGCCTCCCAGTTCGGTACAAATTTAATAATTTCTCGGAAACTCTGATGCAGGCGTCTTCTTTGCCTAATTCCAAGGGGATCCTAAAAGCTTCTCGCAGAGCGGCCAGTTGAAACTCGATAAGCCTCAACGCATCTTTCCTACGTCTCATGTCGACATGCGTGGAGGAAATGCTCTCATAAAGGACACGGCGGACATCATGCACGATGAAATCCTGTCATGGAAGGACAGGTGATGTCTTAGAGCGATAATTCATGCTGACAACAACCATAAACCCTCAAAGGGAAAAGAATACATGTCATACAGGGACAAATAACAAAGCATGTGAAGCCTTTGCCCGTGACATCATGTTCTCAACATGCTAACATCGAGTTTTGGCAGGGTAGCCCTCTCGGCAACTCTTCAATGAGGTTAAACTTATCTGAGCCATCGTGTTTTGGCGCATGCGAAAGCTTTGATAGACTTGCCAATAAACTCTCCATGATTGTGCAAGAAAGATAGGCCTCCAATTTTGTCATTACAATCTTTCTAGTTTCCACCTCTCCGAGAAATCAAAACTTAGAGACCCGAATGAAAGGAACGAAAATGAGCACTTGACACTTTAAATGCAAGCTCTTCCTTGGGAACAAGCTCTACAATTCCTATTAGGTTAATTTCCAGTTGCTTCCACAGAAGCGGAAAACTAAGGCTAGAGACAAGAAAATGATGAGATCCTTCTTGATTCCAATTACAAAGGAGATATGTTGTCCTATACTCAGAAAATCAACAAACAACACTTTCTATTACCGTCTGCTTAAGATTTTTAGTAGTACTGGCAGAGAAACAGAGCAGTGGTTGCCTGACTACTGATATGTCATAATACTCTCATGATCTCACCAGTATTGAAACACTTCAGACTAAAAGGAATGCACTAAATCCACCTCAATGAACACTTTCCTTCTGATAATCGCCTAATCTACCATGCTCCCATTCTAGTTTCCACGTCTGTGTTGCATTTTCTACTCATCTGAAATTTTTCCTAGTTATTCCCGATTCAAAAGAAAGTAACTAGCAACAATACGAGTTAGTTCACATTCACCATTCTAGCACTATCTCATCAAAGTAGGAATGAAGTCGTTTGAACGTGTTAACATTATGTTAGGTGCAAATGGAAAGAGGTACACAGTTTTCAGCTACCATTTTATATCCATCTAAGCAAATAGTTCAGAATCACTGACAAAACCCAAAATGATGGAAACCATCCATATGAATAATTAAACTGACCAGCACATGCAATCCTTCTGTGACAATACCTGGGTATGATCTGAGGGATACTGCCGTTTCTTTGTTGTTTCAGTTTCACAGCTACCTGAATATTCTTCTCTGAAATCCACACTCAATCTGCCAGATCCAGCGGTCGACAGCTTAGCCCATTGTTCATATTCTTTACCTGAATCAAGTATTGATAGGAAGAACTGCGCGAGTTGTTTTTCTCCAGCCAAGGAATCCCTAATTGTACCTGAAGTTGCAATGTGAAAATATGGGCTCAGATCATCTAAATTGAAAGTTCAACAATTTCAGCTCACCTAATGCAAGATCACATGGGTGAACTACTTAGATTAGTCGACAAAAGTTGTTAATTATAATAATAATAATAATAATAATCATAATCATAATCATAATCATAATCATAAACCATTGTTAGAGCTAATTAATACAATATACCCTTAAGAAAAAGAGACTGTTGATATAATCCCAACCATACCAATCAAAGCTAGCTTGGAGCTGGTCTCAAAGTCGCAAATAGCTGGAGGCAAGACTCCTGGAGTGTCCAACACATAAACATTTGGATTGCTGCCAATCTGATGAAATCATGTTCCATAGGTAGATGGCCGTCATCAACATAAGAACATTCCAAGTGAAGTAAAATGAGTATCAGTACCATAACACAGCAAGCATAGAGAAACAAGTATTTCTCACGGTACCATAAAGGAAAGATCCATGGCTCTCTTTTTTAAATTACCATTTCATACCCCAATATTAGGGTATAATGATGACAAGAGAGAAGGACAACACAGAATTTTAACTGGCCAATGATATAACCTTAACCATGCTCTGATAGCAGTTACCAATTCAAACTGCTCTATTCTTGATCTTGCCATGAACAATACCAAGAAGATAAAAAGCAATCGATACATATGAATATCTAATGCTTACATATAATTTAGAAAGAAACCTAGCATATGAAGCAAAAGATCTGTTTAACTTCTTCTCTTCTCTACACACAGTTTCTAGAAACAATAGCATATCTAAGTGTGCATCTGAAGAAACAACAAAAAGCATAGATGGAGCTTCAACGAATAAAAATTAATTGCATACCTTCAAACTGCTGATATCTTTTGTCTCACATGGCTGTGAGCTCACTGCTGCATGCTTCAACTTTCCTTTCTCTGTTAAGAAACTCGTTTTGCGTTATATTAGGAAGCATTCACATTTTTATCAAGGAATGGCCCTCAGCAGAAAGGATATGGAGGTAGAGAGGGACAGCAGAAGAGTTATTCTGCTTCCACTGTCCATGTAAAACATACAAAGGGCAATTTGTGAAGAAAAAAGATCCCGCATCAGATGCAATAAGAAGATTAGTACCTGCCGCGCTTATCCTGCCAATATTATGCAATGAATTGGCGAGGGCAGACTTTCCAGTGTTAGGGATTCCGACTAACATAATTGCTGTAGTGCTGCTAGAATTATCCATCTTTTTCAACTCTCTTACTTTGGCTTGTAAGAAATTCAAAAACTGCAAGATGTTAGTCATCATCAACTACTGTTTGATAAAGAGAAAAAAACATATATGCATAAAAAAGCTTCATAAAAAAGAAAAATCTTCAACTACAATCAGTATATATTAATTATGACTGGCTGCTGTCACAGTCCTTGTGTACCCAGCCACTCAGATGGAAGTCTTTATCGAAGTCCCACTTGTTCTTAGCTACACCAACTTTTAAGTCGTATTTAGAAGGTAAAATTTCTGAAACTCAATTGATGGAAGAATGCTCCGGTCAATCCAGGAAATAACGCGGGCAATAGTTTTTACCTACTTAATACTTTCCCTATTATGGGAATTCACAGCAAAAGATTCACAGTTCTGCAGCTCAAAGTACCTCATCCACTCCTATATATGAAACACAGCACTAAATTACAAGGGAGTAACCAGGGTGAGAAGATAAGAGTTTGGAAACAATAGATACTGCCAGCTTTTAAGTTGAATATATGGAGGAAATACTGTGTCACACAGAAACACGGCAGCGCACTATGTAACTCTCCCCAGATTCACTAGCACTTAGCATCAAAAAAGAATGACAAAACTGAATTTTCAACAATAACATATTATTAAATTATCGACAATAATTCTAATGAGGCCAATCTGACTCCCTTGTATTAAGACAGAATATCACATAAAAAGAGAAGGCGACTCACAAACTCAGAAGAAATTTTGACCATTTTGATCTACAATTACGGTCATACATCTATAACTTTACAAGAGCAAATATGGATGTTCAGCAAATATAAACTCAGAAGAAAGTTTAGACATGCAGTGTCATGGCGGTAATTTACCTATAAAATACACATCATCTATAGTCAAACATTAGAAACATTAAAGTCATCTTTACACATAGTAAGCCTCAAGCCATACAAGAGCAAATGTCCATGCTGAGCTTAGCAACCGGAATAAGGCAAATCAATCTTAAAAGTCTGAAAGATTAACCTTATCAACCAACACGGGAAAATCAGAAGCCCTACCTTGGTACGAGAACTGTTTGCTAGGTCCACCTTGTTCAGTACCACAATTCGCCTGGATGGAGATGGGTAATTCTTCAGTAGCTCATACTCAGATGACAACGGAACCTGGACAACCAAGAGAGGGAAAGCAGCGGATTATACGATCGCTTGACACGAGAGAGAACAGAGCACTCTTTTCCTAAGCATTTCCACACTGAAAAAATTAAAAACATTGCTCCAATCTTCTCATCTCAAATGCCAACCGGAGAACGTGAGGACAAGCTGCCGCTTCATAGAACCATTCACCGGCAGGACTCACGCATAGACAGGCGGATATCCATTGAGGCATTTCGTCAAACAATTGGAGTTCACTCGCATAACGGGGCAACAAAGAAAACGGGAAAGTCGTACGGCGGATACAATACCCTGGCGTCCCGGACCTCGACGATGAGATCGGCGAGGGGAAGGCGTTCTGCGATCGCACGGGACGCGGCGGCCATGTGAGGGCTGTACCACCATGCGGATGCTCTGTTCTTGGAAGCCCTCTTGATCACCGTGCCAATCCGCTTCACCAGAGCAGCCGTCGCCGCCGCCTCCATTGTCCCCGCCTTTTCCTCTTCTTCTCTCTGTGTTGTTTTGAAAATCGTTTAGAAGCAACGGCCCGAGACTGTCATCGAGAGTGACGGTTAAAGTCGTTTTCCAGTGACGAACGGTTTCTTCTTAGTCTCTCGTGTAGTAATACACTTTCTCTGCCAGCAACGCTCGAGAAATTTAAGGTTGTCTGCCCTTATTCTATCTTTTTTTTTTCAAATTGACCCTTATACTTTAATCAATTTGGTCTGATGATTTCTCTAACGATAACAAAATGAAACTCTTTTTGTACATTCATATGTAATTCTTCGATTCGTTGCGTCTTGCCTTCTATTAAAAACATTCAATTTCTCCAACGACAACAAAATGAAGTTCTTTTTGTATATTCATATGTAATTCTTCGATTCTTCGAGTCCAGCCTTCTATTAAAAACTTTCTTTTTGTATATTCATATGTAATTCTTCGATTCTTCGAGTCCAGCCTTCTATTAAAAACTTTGGAAATGTATGTCCGCACGATGCACAGCTCTGAAGGAGGCGGGTCTCCAAATTTCTGCTAGCGTTCCAATCAACAGACCTCATTCATGGTAGCTCTGGCGTTAGCGTCTCCATTCAGCAATTTACGGCAATTTTGCGGTGCTTCACATGATTAGAAATTAAAGAGCACGATCTTGAGGTGGATTTATCCCAGATGAATCCAAGCTTTCACATCTAGGTTCGGATTAGTTCGGTTCGAGCCCATAGTTTCATCCAACTCTTTCGAACACCTTACCACTCGAATGAGTAATTTCGCCCACAACATATGAAATTTGATTCGTCCCAACGAATATGAAAGAGTCGACTAATACAGCAAACTACAACAGACGCAACATCATTGTCACAAACTTCTCGTTTACGCGAAAATTGACGACAGTTACCAGGACTGAAACATTCATTAAATTGTAATGAAGATCATCCTGCATAATAATTGGACGATCGATGAAATGAAGGCCGAGATGATATGCAGCCGGCAGAGATTCAGCTCAACACACAGCAAATCGAACGTGATGGGACATAGCTAATCTCTTCGTACCCGATTTCTCAGCATGATACAGCATTAAGTTGCCCTAACTAGAAACTTGGCTACTCAACTCTCTACTATCATCACACACCTCGTTCTCGGTGAAACTATACCCAGGAGAGAAGGAAAATCGAGTCGACAAAGTGAAAACAAACCCCTAGAGCATCTTTCCAGAGGAATCTCGGTCTCCTGATTCCCCTTGCTGTATAGCATGAGTTGGAGCAGAGGAATGACTCTGCACATCAGGATTAATTAACCGCGCCAGCTGTTCTGCTTCTTCGCCTCAAAGGAAGCGCCATCATTGAGCATGTCCTGTGCGTCGGTTTCCATCCCAAGCTTCGAGAGGGCAAGAGCCTGCATGTAGAAGGCGGTGGGCCACTCGGGCAAGCACACCTGAGCCTGCATCGCGTCTCTCAGAGCAAGCTCTGCTTGGCCAATCATCAAATATGAGAGCGCTCGCCTCACAAAAACGGTACCAGAAGGGACCGACATCATTGATACCAACTGTGTTTCGAACAAAGTGAACTAGTGTTAGTGCAGGCGGTTACGGGAAATATTGGAGGGCGACAAAATAACAGAGAAATTCAGCAGTCAGCAGTTGCTGACATTATAACATTTTGTCAGGAACTATTTGCAACTGGCAAAGATGAAAATTCTGAATGCAAGCACCTTCAAACAAACTAGGACCAATATCAACTAGAGCTTATTGAATGAAATCAAAGTGCAGTTGATATTATGCTCACATCGAAGTTGCTATGTTTAGAGTAGTACCTTTGAGTAGTAATCAATTGCATTCTTGAAATCTTTGTCCCTAAAAGCAATATCCCCAAACTTTTTGTGTTCAACATGTCTTGTACTTGCTGTGTCCATTCTTGGAACGAAAGCTTCACGAGAATTACAGATAAAAAATTACACAAGCTGAGTAACGCCAGAAACATGTAAATATGGGAGCTTTATCTAGAACCACATATAGACAGGTCATAAGCAAAAGCCATAACACAATGGGGATTTGCAGACACACCAATGTTGTCATTACCCAACACAAGGATTGGACCAGGAGGAAGTGACAAGTTTCAGAGTTACTATCTAGAATCTCTCAAAGAGATACTGTGGCAATCCAACCCATAAAGGGACTTAGGAGGCATCTTATTCCTTAAAGATACTCACGGGACTGTTTCATATTGCTTTCACAGCAAACTAAAGATAGATATTGTCCATTTTATCCCATCTGTCTGCCTTCTCTCTCTTACTTCGCTCTTCCTTTTGAAGACTATCGGATACTTGAAACATGCAATAAACAATTATCAGCTCAAAGCTAGTTCGCTGTAGTTGGCTAGATCAGCATGCAACTAATGGATGATCAATGTGATTTAATATAAGTTCTGTGTGCTAATGTGTTGTATACCAGTTTGACATGACAGCTACAGCTCTAACTCACCTCATTTTCCGCACCTTCTTCATCCTTATAACCCGTCTTAAGCAGTATGTCATGTACAGCTGTAAGGTCCATCCTAACGCATGCCTTCCCAAGCGGTGATAGCATTGTTGGAAGCACTACGGGAGTTTTAGTGATTCGCATAAGAACATGCGAAGCCACCTGGTGGAAAAATGCACTTATTAGCCGAGGAAAAGAGCCATCCATGAACAGAATCAAGAACCATCTCACAACAAATCTACAGCTCAATTAGGGGTAAGCCACTGAAAGGGCACTTGACATTCTGCACCTCTTTCTGCTTCTGGAGGGTGCAACTGATGATAGGAGGAACTTGACGTCAGGCCTATCTCTGGCCTCATACTGCAGACATTTTGAGGCTAGCTCAACCAATTCAGATGCATCTTCATTGACATATTGTCCTTCCAAGGATGAATCCATCAACAATAAATAATTTTTACCCCTTATCAAATCCAATGCCTGGAGTCACAAAAACATAACCGATGGTGAAAAGTCTAAGGCAAATTTTGCAACTGACAAAGACTTAGGGAAGAGGACACCAATTTGCAAATGAAGAAAAAAAAATGTATGTGCACTGCAGCTTTGATTCCTTAAGCACAGATACGAAGTATTTGCATCATACATCATTCCTTTCCTGCAAGATTTAGGCCCGTTGCCCGGATTTAACTTACTGGACTACCCAAATTCAGGAGAACCCTTGGTCTGACCATCCTCTATAATTAGGGTGATTTTCAATACACTCACAGGAAATTTAATTTCCAGATAGTATAAATTATTGGAGCAAAACCATCAAGGATGCCCATAACTTGTACGATACCTAAGAAAGACGGGACATTCGATCACAAAAAGATTTTGAATACAACTTAAGTATGGAATCTAAAGTCCTTACATGGCTTGGAGGGATATGCTTGCCACTCAAAAGATCCAGCAATACAGTCCCATAACTATAAATCACACTCTCAGGGATGACCCTTCCTGAAAATTGAAGCACCAACTTTCAGAAAGCAACTATAAAAAGAAGTTTTAACTCCAATTACTAGAAATAGTGTACAATCATAAGAACAGTTCTTCTAAGCACGGCACAAGGTTGAAAACAAAAACATAATAGAAGCCTAACGAATTACAAGCACAGAACCAAGAATCAAGAGCATCTAAGTCCTAACAACTCTATTCCTATTCTCCCACACCAATTCCATATGTTAGCAGATACACCCTTGAGACATAACAAAACCTGTCATTAATTAGAAGAGATGCAAAATCTTTGCCAAGAACATGTTGGCGCAAAGTGGACCAATATAATCCCATAGACACTTAAAAGCATCTCAAGGCAATACCAGCTTCTGGAACGGCATAAATTCATGGGAAGAAATTATTTCTTTCTTCAAAGGTTTACCATAAATTAAAAATGTCACAAAAGTTCTGCAACATGAAGTGTTCGAAGGTTATATTCATACCATATTCACACCACCCACACTATTCTTGCCCACACAGGAAAATAAGCCTCAATAAGAAAACAGATGGCTTAGCCACACTTTAAACTGTAAAATGAATAACACTTTTGGATATAAGCGGACAAAGAGGACAAAATCAATTGTTTTTTTCATTCCTCTTATTCTTCTAACAACTAGCATTTTGAGGGCAAGTCAGTTGTTCTAATAACAATACTTGTTACTGGATAAGATAATAATCATCCAGTGATAAACAATTCAACAGATTAGACACCTTCGATAACACATTACATAGGAAGGGTAACTATGGCATGCAAAGTCCAGGTTCTGATGTACAAAATTTCTATTTATTGGCTATATCACAAAAAGAAATCGTCTTTCAACTAATAGCAAGGGACTGCAATATTCATCCTTATCATCTGCTATCAAGCATTTGTACAAGTCCGCAGCCTATTTCCCAGTAGTTAAAGGAGTTTGCACCTCCTTAGTGCCCTCACATGAAATCCACAATCAACTGATCAACAAACCATACAGAAAGAATGACCAGCCCCACTTACATCATACCTGTGTACCATGTATCATCTAGAACAGAAACAGACTGTCCATAGTAATTCTAGTGGAGTGTAGGCTAAACCGGTACTGTAGCTTTTATGTCCCAGCTGTTCTTCATAAGGGCCAAAACTCAATAACCAAGTTTCAAATTATTTAGCAAAGGATTGCGAACATACTTAATTATTTCTACTCTCTTCATCCTTATCATCTGCTATCAAGTATTTGTACAAGTCTGTAGCCTATACGTCACAAGTTAAAGGAGTTTGCTCACATGAAATCCATAATCGAGTGATCAAGAAAACATACAGAAAGAACAACCAGCCACACTTACATCACACCTACTATGTATCATCTAGAACAAAAACAGACCTGTCCGTAGAAATTCTGGTGGAGTGTAAGCCAAATTGGTACTGTAGCTTTTTCCATCCCGGCTGTTCTTCATAAGGCCAAAACTTGATAACCGAGGGTCACCATCCTGCAATAATAACAGATTCAGGTTCAAGGATAGTAGATAGTCCATGAAGCAGGACATCGTCTTTCCTTCAGAAGGAGGAAGCAAGCAAACAAAGACAGGTGAAATATCATATAGGCCACAGATGCCAACTATGGTAGTAGTCATCCGGAAATGACATATATGAATGTACAAAGAAGCAAATCCACTTTCTTAATGTCTTTTGAGAATGCTCTGCATCTAAACATATAGATCCATGCAAACCTCATCACCTTCTGTGGCCAACACACCTTTTAATTATCCAAACTATGACACAGAATTGCTCACACAAGAGAAAGTCAAACAGATACGAATTATGTACGAAATTTGGGATACTCGATCTCGTCAGTATGCAACCAATTTGGAACAGAAAAAAACAAAATCCTTACAAACAAAAGCTTCAGGTTATTTTTGCATAGAATACAAAGATCTTTTACCGTGTAGTAAATACCATGAAGTTCTGGTTGTCTACACTGATATTGATGGATAATATTATCCTGTAACTCAATTCCCATCCAAAAAAAGGCAAAATGATCTTTGGAAACCATCTTTGTTATCTAGACAGATACCTCATCAAAGAGAACTCTGTATGCATTCAAATCATGATAGATCTTCCGGTTTTCAGTATTGCAATGGTCAAGTGCCTGTGCAATATAGTAAGCAACTCTAACCCGCATCTCCCAAGGCAATGGCTGCTTCTCCCCTGCGAAACAGACAGAGTAGATTGGAAAAGAGTTAAGAAAAAGCGCATCGAGCTATAATACAAATCCTTCAACACTAATTTGTTATTAAAGAAAGGATAACAAGCAATTGGACCCTAATGGACTTCTGAAATGAGACAACCAATTCTGCATTCTTGGGAACATGAATATGTCCAATCCAATCAGCACATTAGATAGGTCTCTTCCAAAAATAGGATAAAAAAATGTTAGTCTATCCACACTTCTTGCCTATGTGTCCCCAAACAACCAACTTCTCTACTTGACAACACATTCCTGATTGCTAGGATCTGAAAGATTCCCATTTTCCATGAAATGCCACACTAGATTGTTTACTTCTATTACCATATCTCAGCTCTCAAAAATAACACCAGTCAAGATGGTAAGAGCAGCGGTTGCAAAATGTTGAGGCCACAAAAAATAGAGATGCTTAAATAATAGTTGAACATGTGAAGATGAGGAACAAGTCGTACAGTGAAACAGATGCTTGGATAGAGTATCATTTGGCATGTACTCTGCCACCAATAGGCGCTCATCCCCTTCAGCACAACACCCAATTAAATTCACCAACCTCTGATGCCGGACCTTGCCAACCCCAGATGCTTCTGTCTACATTAAACATAGAAAAAGAATCATTAAAGAGCCACCAAGGCATAAAGTGGAAGGCAAATTCAACCACTATTCTTCAGACAAATCCCCTTTTTGCCATCCAGGCAAGTTTTTAGATTGACTAATTTTGGAGGATTACAAGTGCATAAGAAACATGCAAGAGATAATTTCAGCAAACCAAATAGATTATTTAGCCTATGAAGATTTTATATAGACCGCAACAGAAACAGAGGATTCGCCATGTTTTCTATTCAAGAGGCCCAACCAGAAAAGGGAAAATCAAAATGAAAACACAGAAGGGAAATCCAAGACATTACCACAAATTGTTGAGGATCAGGCCAAGATTGTTTGGAGAAACGCTTAATGGCGACCAAACGGTTGTTCCGGAGCTTCCCTCTGTAAACAACGTTGGGGGCCTTCTCTCCACATTCTGAGACAATCAATTCACTGCTAAACCCATTTGTGGCAGCTCGGAGGTCGGCGAGCGGAAACTCTTTGAATGCAGGAACTTGGTCCTGGTCCACTTGCTCTCCATTTGCTTCACTCAAACAAAATCAACCAGCACATATGAATAACACACACCGGAATCAGCTCAGAAACTCTTGTGCCTAGCTTCTTAAAAAGAAACCTAAAAGGCCGAAGCTCCTATTTGGAAATGAAAGACAACGTACTTAAAGTTTGAAACTTCAATTTAAAAGATCAAGAATTTACTTGGCCCAACATCAATAAATGAACCAGAGACCCCCAACACTAATCACAACAAGCAGAAGTACAAGCCTTAAAGAGCACGAGAAAACCAGAAGCAGCTCGTTCGAGCGACCTTTCTTTGCTTGCCCAACGGAGACCCACCTAAACGTTTCTTTCTGGAATCTAGGCGGAAGCTAAAATGTAGATCAAGCTGGACCATGAAACATCAACCATCACCTTGACAAGCATGCCACCCACATAAAAAAAACAAGAGACATGCACATACATTTGCAGGCATCACCGCTGAAGATATAAAACCAGAGAGTGAAGCAACACCTGGATCTGGTTTGGGGTCAGCTTGAGAGGGTTCTTGGTCCGGTGACGGAAGATGGACGGTCTTGGACTGAATACAGCCCATGGTTGAGTGCTCTCACATAGAAGGAGATTCAACCCACTTCCTTTTTGTAGAGAGAGAAAGAGAGAGAGTATTTCCTGGTTTTGAAGAGTCAGGTGTCCCAGTAAGAGGGAGAGAGAGAGTGAGTGACGGGTACTGTCTAAAAGGTGTGAACAGTGAGGGGGAAGAGAGAGACAGAGAGAGACAGAGAGAAGGGGGAGAAGGGAGGTCAAAGAGAGTCAGACGGAAGAGGGATGGTCACAGATAAGCTGAAGCTGCGCACGTGAAGAGGGAAGTGGTGGGGGTTGTTCGTTCCTATCCCCTCCCCCCTGCACTGTACAAGAACTTGCAAGCAAAAGCAACAAAAGTGGGATTCACCCAGAAAGAAGAAAAGGCAGAAAAACGAGGAGAGAGAGAGGACTCCAAAAAAGTCTCCTCGCAGGAGTGCGAAATATACTTTCCCCGGAAAATGCTGCCAGAAAAGTCTGAGATTCAAGGACTTTTTCTGGGGGATATCTGATCTGATCTGATCTGATGGTGAGGGGAAAAGGAGGAAAAGAAAAATTTGCTTGGGCGGGGGAAGAGGATGGGAAAGAAAGAAGAAAACCCACAATAATGAATGGGCAATGATTGTCACTTGGCCAAAGCTGGGTCTGGTGTTCCTCTCCCCTTGCTTTTTGTCACATTAGGTGGTGATACTAGATTCAGTGGAAGGAAAATCGTCTCAAACCGTCAAAGTCATTTTGGCCTAGTCTACTAAAAGCTCCCCAAAGTCAAAAAATGCAATGATTAAGTAGAGCATCATGGCCATCAAAGGCCAGCAGCTTTGAGGTGCGACACAAGAATGTCTTGCTTGCAATCTCGAAGGGAGCACGGCACAGGTTTTTCTTCAAGGGCCCATTTTCTTTCATGGCGGCACTGGGCTTTTTACCTCAATGGAGGGGGCAAAAGGGGCAGACGATTTGGCACCAGTCATGAAATCATGGAGTTGTTGGGTACTCTTTTTAGTTCATTGAGCATTGAATGATTGAAATTATTTTTTGTACCATGTCTGGCCAGCTACAAAGCATAGGGCATAGCGAATTCGAAACATCTTGGACCCCTAGATGTAATGAGCGTTAGTATCGACCGGCTATTCAACATCGAATCGCGAATGAATGAAAAATCCGATTGCAAGTTCACTGTCATAAGTGTTCTACTTTGGCTCCTTCTTTTTTATTTTTTTAGCCTTTTGAAGAACCTTAATCAGACAGTTGCACATGTTGGTATAATTTTTTATCTTATTAACGTCTATTACAAGTTAGAGAACCTACAACCCATATGGGATCTATTAAGAAATTTCAATGACGAAAATTACCATGAATTTTTCAAATTATCGGGAAAATAAAATTGAGCTTTGCAATCTATTATAGAGCATTGCTTCCATATTGGCCTAAAAATATCACTTATACTCCTCTCTCTCTCTCTTTTTTATTATTGGAATCTTAATTTTCCGTTTAAACATATCTAGAAATATGCATATGTTTCAGTCCCTTCTTATGTTCCTGCAGTATAATTCATTGATTCGACTTGCCCATTTTATTTCCTTCTCTATGGATTTTCCAATCGTTTTATATATATATTTTTGAACGTTATTGGGCTATATCTGATCATCATGATGCAAATTGGTTCTTCTTAAGTTTTTATTTATTTATTTATTTGCCCTAATTTGCGCACGTTTCTATGCCAAACAAATTTGTATTATGTTGTTGATGAGACTGAAGCATGCTGAGATCTCACTGGCTTAAGGGGAATTAGAGGAGGTGATCGGGCCTGGATGGGCTGGGTCTTTCAGACTAGATTCTGGGTGGGCTTGACCGTCAAGGAATGCCAGGGCTTTCTGGCTTAGCCTAAGCCACGTGTGAGCAACGTATAGGTTGCTCCCGATTCGAGCCCGCTTGATGATCGGGTCTACCTCCCACATTATGGATTTGTTCTTGCTTATGCGCATGCATGTACAAAGTTAGATGTCAATTTTTTTCAACTCAAAATGTTCTCGAGCAAGACATCTTGCCGGGTTCGATGAGGGTAATATGCCACCATAGAAATCAAAATTGGATCTGTATACATAATTTAACATCACTCATATGAGATATTGTATTCGATCAAGCTCAAATAGTTCATGTCGCCATCTTCTACTTCATTTTCATGTCAAATGTGGAGTAAATTAGGTCTTAGTTTGATTAGACATCTAAAATCCCAAGATATTCCGATTCGTTTGGCCCTTTCTCACACTCCAACTCTATCATCGGTTTTCTTGTATCCAATGGTTGTTCTTGGATCTCAACTGCGTCTAGTCAATAATCATTTTAATGTTGATTCCATTCTTCGTTTGACTTTCTAATTGAGAATGATTTTGCATGGAAGAAGCTTGTCGTATCACACACAAGTCCAGCAACCTTTTTAGGTCATGATACGAAGATCCACAAGCAACGATAAACTCCATCTCCTCATTGTCTTGCCCGTAGAATTTCGCAAATAAACTCAAAAAATGATCTTTCATTCCCCGTGGATTCGCATTTATTTTAATTAGTAATCGAAGTGAATGATTTTTCCATATAGGCCTTCCTCATAATATATATTCAATACCTAGTAAGTCTCTTAATTTGCAAACAACCCCAATCTATTTTGCATCCTCGACAAGGTAAATTATCCCAAAATTCTCTCTTACAATTACGTTCTCTTAGATTCTGAGTGCTAATCATCTTGATCTTATTTTGTAAGGAAATCCTAGTGAGGTTCAAGCTTGAAGATTTTGGCAATCCTTGGAGGATACGGATTGAAGAAAAATCGCACGGCAACAAGTAGAGCTATTAAATCCCCCTAAATAAAATACCATTATAAAGCCAGAATTATGCTAGAGATTAAATGGGATAGTTGCTACTCTACCTGCTTTAGAGTAAATTTTTCATGAACAAATAGGCTTCGTAATGCTGAAATTAACTTTTAACATACAATATAATTTCATAGTTGTTATTCTTCTGAAATAAATCTAGGAAATTCCCCATTTTCTCTAGGTCGTTATTGTTAGCATGTCATGACTCTCCAAAATGATTTTGAAAGGTTTTCTCCTAAAAAATAATATTCATCTTTCAAAACCCTTATTTTATATGGCCAAAAGGACGAAAATACTTCTATCCAAGTGAGTCAATTAATAACATGACTCCATCAATTTCAAAAGTAAGCATGCACCGTCTTATTTTAATTTATTGTTTACTTGCAGTTGCATATACCGTTATAAACTATGATTCAGCATATTGTTTTATGTTATTGTTTTATTCAAAACGCAAGCACACATGGAGAAGAAGTCATGCCGCAATGTAAAATGACGAAAAAATGTCCCCGATGTGTAATCTCCGGAAAAATCAAAGTGCATCAATAATTTTAGTATATTACTTGATAATAGCCATTCTAAGAACTCAATCAAAAAATGTGATATCAAAAAGTCCTAAATCTATTATAATTGTACCAATTCAGTTCTAAATTTATTTTTTTAATCAATTGAATTCTAAACTTTTTACAATTGTGCCGAGATCGGTCTATTTGGCCAAAATTGGCCAGCCGACACTAACATGGCTATCGTCGACCTTTTTTTTTTTAATAATATTTTACTTTTTGAAGTATTTTATTAATTTTTTAATCTTTTTTCCTTTTTTTTTTCTTCCTCCTCCTTCCTTCTTCCTCCCTCCTCCCTCCTTCTTTCGCCCGCCATCGCCGGGCGAGAGCACACCGACCGGCAAGGCAAGCCCTCACCGGATCCGACAAGGCTCGCCTTGCCGGGCCCAATGACGGCGAGGCCCCCTCACCGGATCCGGTGAGGGCTCGCTCGCCGCCTCATTTAAGCAACCGACCAGCCCCCTCCCCCCGCTCTGGTCACCTAAGCCAAAGGAAGAAGGAGGGAGGAGAGAGGAGGAACGAGGAGGGAGAGGGGAAAAAAAGAGAAAGAAACAAAGTATAAAATGATAAATATTAAAAAAAATGATTCAATAAAATAAAATATTATTAAAAAATGTCTCTAATGCCGTCTAGCTACCATGTCGGCTAGGGGTGTCAACGGTTCGGTTCGGTTCGGTTCTGTTTTTTTAAAAAACCGAACCGAATGAGACCCGAACCGAAATTTCGGTTCGGTTTTTCGGTTTTTGGTTTTCAACTTTTTAGTTTTTGGTTTTTGCATTTTTTCGTTTTTTTTTTCTGTTGTATTTCTAAGAAATAAGTTCTTATCGGTTTGTTGATTCGGTTCAGTTCGGTTAACCGATAAAAACTAAATGGATAAAAAAAATTTCGATTTTAAATGAGAACCGAACCGAAAAAACCAAAATTTTCGATTCGGTTCGGTTCGGTTCGGTTTAGTTTTCGGTTCGGTTTTTGACACCCCTAATGTCAGCGCCACCCAGCCAATTTTGGTCGGATGGACTGATCTAGAATAATTGTAAAGGTTTAGGACTCAATTGGCCAAAAAAATAAGTTTATGACTAAATTGTCACAATTGCAATAGGTTTAGAACTTTTTTGGTAATTTTCCCGTATGCTAACCTGTCCCCACACGTAATGGAACCTCTAGCTTTGTTGGTTTTTCGCAAATGATCAATGTTTTCACATGTGCATCTAAGTGTCCAATCAGCCTATTTTTCTCACATTAATCAGTGGCGATTCCATCTCTTATTTTGAAAACCTCCGATTTTCCCAAGAACTTTCAAAACTCTTTTGCTGCTATATAGCCACACTTTCTATAGAACGAGACCTCGATCACAGGGATAGGTGAGCCGTCGCGCCCCCACAGCCCCCGCTCAACGTGGCTCCTCAACCATACCTCCCTCTCTCGACTCCGTCTGAGGTCGACTTGCCCAAGCCTAGGTTCGACTGCCATTGCCGAACTTGTATCGAATGTCTTTCGAGGGTGGTCTGCTTGCACCTCGCGAGGGGAATGGACCGCATCTATGGCGAGCTAAGTCCATTGCGTAGTCGCGACGTTGTTGAAGGGCAGTGACGATGCCATTGTGGTTGTGTCGCGGAAGGGATGGGACAAGACAAGGTGATATTGATGTGGGTTATTTCTAACGATCTTTGGTGGATAGTTCTTCACCCCCTTGACAAACGGCTGATAAAAAAAGAAAAAATCTCGTCCATTAATTGTAAAAATTTCCAATTTCTATGTATTACCGAAATTTTGCATAGGCATTATGAGAAAGTGCAAAGAATTATATCTCATTACTACCGTGGGTCCGTCTCTCGAGGAAACCATAGAACTGTTCGAGATGCGAAAAGAACTACATTCATTTTCAATGTAATGCTGTTATAAGGGTGATTTTTCAAATAAAATGGGCAAGTTTTATAAGGGTGATTTTTGAATAAAAATAAAGCATACCCAGTCGATGAAAAAGAACTACATTCATTTTAATTATAGGATTGTGACTAGTTATTCTCTCAAATAGTGTACAAGATTAATTGCATAAAAAACTTTTATACTGACTATGTATACTATAATTTTCTTTTTCAATGTGATGCTGTTATCTTATAGCACTCAAACCAATCCCTCCAAGGAAAGGTGTTGGAAGATGTGAACAAGTGATGGGATTGGCAGGCCCCTCCGTTGCCACTCCTTTATGACTTTCTTTCCGAGCAAGAACATCATGGCAATTTTAAATGCATTCTTACTCCATTATTTGATTCTTGCTAGATAAAACCTTCCCCTCGGGGAGGCTTATGATGTACTCTCCCGCTCAACTAGGAAAAGAGAATCTTCAGATTTCGCTTTCCGGCAATGCCGGTCGATAGCTGCATATGTCGCAATTGACCTGTAAAATGTTTCATTTTCGTTGTCTAGAAATTAGGGCGAAGGAAGTCATCATAACTAAAGGTAGGCCCAGCCCTAAATGCATAAACTCTCTCTCTCTCTCTCCTCGGGAGATAAAGGCATCGATCGAATTTGAGACCGTGAATTTTCCAACTTCGAAATTTGTTCTTTCATCTTTTAATAGAAGGTGATTCAAATGTGAAATGCTAATTATCCTTTAAACTTGGTCTTTGGTATAATGTAGATGCATATGATACAATTGATGAGCAGGAATGCAATGCAATCGACGTTGTTGATGTTTTGGGATAATAATTTTAAGAGACGAACTAATCATCTCAGGCTCTTAGCTAATGTGTTAATCTATCGCTCTCTTCCTTTTTTGCTTGTGCATCTTCCTTCTATATGATAGGATCTATCAGATTTTCTTGATTGTGTTATGGTCTTTCCACTCTAGAATGGCAATTGTTCTTGTTTAAAGTGAAAATGGACAAAAAAACTCCATCTTTTAATAAATAGCGGGGTGTGCTCCTTTCGAGCCTTACCTAACTCCTTTGTCCTCCATTACTTCCTTCCTCCCACTTCTCTTCTCTTATTATCACCATGTTAAAAGATCGATTATATTTTGACAAAAATAAAAGATCAGTAATAAAAAAAGAGAAAACAAATGTGACTTGAAGACATAAACTATAGATCATTGGGTGATATTGCGTACTTTTTACATTCAAAATTGATCGACAACTAAAACTTTCGAAAAAAGAAATTAATTGAAGTAGCACATAAACTTTGAGAATAAATAGCATGTCAATATAAGCAACAAAAAGAAAATTAACTGAAATTAAGAATGCAAGATGTCTGGCGATCTCATCCCCTTATTATGTAGAGAGATTTCATCCACAAGTCCCTATCTCCAATTTGGGCGGAGCTTACCTGGATACAATTGAATAGCCACAATACTCGTCATTCTTAAATTAATTTGAACTCTACATCTAACACATATATGACGAGAAGTGATTCCAAATCCGGTGCATTGATCACTTCTATCTCCTTAGGAGCAAACCCTAATTACAAATTCTTGTTTGTCCTCATTTGAAGCATTCGATTGACCTTAAATTATAGTAATAACTGATCTAGCATATATGATGAGAAACCATTCAATATTCAATACATTAATCTCTTTTATCTCATTTCGAACAAATCCTAATCACAGATTTTTCTTTTGCCATATAAGAAGCATTCGATTGACCTTAAGTAATAGTGTCCAAGTGTATCCCTCATGACACTGGATCCAAAGGTCCAATCCTTTTCCTCTAGCTTTATTCCGTCACAAATTCCGCAACCTCTTTCTTGTTGCCTTTGCTTGTCAGATCAACTTGTCAAACGACTCTCCAGTCAAAAGTGCATCTTATCAAAATGTGCAGTGTGTAAACTCAAAGTGAAACAGCACATCGACAGTTCAAGCTACAAAGTCTCGTCTGACAATTGGATGACATGGGCGATTGGTAAAAGCCAAATGGGTAGAACACCCTTCGCTGTTTGAAGTTGAAGCCCTTGTATGGTCACATCCATACAATGGTCGTCCACAAATTCAAGGTTTATACCGCTTCATGATAGAAGGACATACCTATGCTGATTAACAGTTGGTGCCGACATTCACTTAATTAATTAAAACGTGATCATGACATGCGATTATCAATTACATGCATGATGCTATCACCAAATTGGTTAGGTAACCTTACCACGTCAAGGTGTACATTTTTAATTACTAAAGTTCGTTAATGACAAATATTATTCATCAGTTAGTATATATTGAATAGTCTGTAAATAAGAAAACGTTAAGTGGGGATTTCGAAATTTGACACGGGTCCACCAAACGGATTCCAAGTGGCGTGATTTCTCAAAGACTTAGTCTGTGGTTTCCACCTTAAGCACCTTCGGTCATCAATTACCGCTTATCTTAATCTTAGAAAACGATCTGAATGGTTTGAAAAAGCAGCAACTTGAAGGTATAGCCGCAAACTGATAAGCCCAGTTCTCGATGTGATAAGATATCTGCAATTGCTTATTCAAAGTCGACAGCTGGCGCGATATTTTATCATCATTGTTTTGATTATGGTTGGGGTGATAAGCCAATGGGAAACGAGCCGTGTCAGGATTGAATACGAGCTATTGCTTTTCACTTTTCTCTTCAGTAGAAAAGGGAACTTGGACTCAAAGTCTAACCTACCCATTTGGAATTTTCTACTTAGAAAAGAGGGCTAGAAAAGATATAAAATAAAAGGGCAAGTCATTTTCAACCGCGGCGTGACCTCTAGGGTTTGGTGGACATCAAAAACCCCGCTTGTCACATTCAGGATAATTTCACATGATGCAAAAACCCCAAGTCTCGATTTGAAGGGGATCGTGCAAATTTTGTGTGATTACTTCGTGGTTGATGAAGTTCGTGTGACCTGGCACGAGAGGCGTGAGAAAAGTTGTGTCTGCATAAAGTGGGAAATGAGCAAGACTTGATCACTAATGATCTTACTTTAAGATAGTTAAATGAGAGAGAGAAATGGCGGGACAGAAATTTTGAGTAGTTATTTGTTTTCTTGTAATTGTATGGGCTTTATATACAATTTTGCTTCTCTTTACCTTTTATAATTGAATCGAAGTGATTTTAGTTTGAAGAAAATTAGGGTTTTTGGAAGAATTCATTCGAGACAAGAACTTCTCAATGAATACTCAATAGGGGAAAAGACTTAGCCTCCAAACCCCTTTTTCTTGCCCGTCATTAACCTATGATTACTGACACTATGAATATTGGGAGAAGGTAGAACTTTCTTTTACAAGATGAGAATTCTCTCCCTCTAAAAGTAAACTTGCCTTTCTTATTACTTTGAATCGTAGGCCTTCGTATATTGACTATGATTTCCTTCATCTCTAATCATTACAATGATTTCTCCTAGTCCTTATCATGTACTGATCACTTTCCTTCATGAAGCTACATTCTTAAATCTCTTGACATGTAAGTTGTGTTAATCCAATTATAAACTTATTATATTTTGTGCCGGTTTAGTAATAAATCTTTCAATTGTACTAATTTGAATTATAAGCATTTTCACTTTTTATCAATTGGGTCAAGCCAACCAATATTTAATCTGAAATATATGGACATCGAGCGCCCTACATGGCAAAGGCAGCATCAACTTTAAGATGCCATTCGTGCCACGTAAAATTGCCAATGGTAACGTTAGTGATTTCCAGCCAAAATTAATTGAATGAACTATATTTGCTAAATATTAAAGTGTTTAAAATTTAATTGACACTATTATAATTTTAGGATTGATATGACACAAGTGTGATAGGTTTAAGATTTTTGGATAATTGTCTCGAAGGTGGAATTTTTCTTACAAGATAATCTCTCTCTCCCTGGAACCTTGCCTTCCTCATTGCTTTGACTCTTGAGCCTCTCTATCTTGAAGCACCACACTAACTTCTCCTGATCCTTATCCTTTGCTGCTTGTTCTCCTCCACGAAGCTGTATTCTTAAATCGCTTGATGTGTAAGTTGTCCTCACACACATTAGACTCATAATTAATGAGTGGTCATGAAACGAAGGCTAGCCCTAGTTAAACAAGTTTCATGAACTGGGGATATATAAATTCATCCCGCTAACACCACGTGTTGTTCGGTGCTAGCACGAGAAAATCCTTAAGACCACTACTATTGACCTTCCACATGCTGTTTTATATGCTTGATAAATTCCAATTATTGCCACATTTTTCACTATTGTTTGTTCAAAAAATATCATAGATGCAGACATTGGGGTTCCGCTTTGGACCCGCCACCACCGGCCCCCCTTCCCCTTTCCTTTCCCCTACCCGCTCCAACTGGCGTGCGCAGACTTTCCGAGGCAGCTGGAATCAAACAAGAGAGGACCTAAAACGCTCCCTCACGCCCCCACGTTTACGCAAAGACAGCACCTTAAGAATACTGTGTTGGATGAGACGTCAGAAGAGACGTATTGAAAATGTGCTTATATTTCAAAATAAAAAATAAAAATCCCATCCTCGTTTTCTAAACAATGAAGCTAAAAGCGAACGAGGAAAACATGATGTTCTGCTTTTAAAAGTTCATAGATTTCGTTTGTTTTATAAAAGGCAAATGATGCTAAAATCGATCTCTTGAATATAAATTGTTTTTGATATTTTTTATTAATTAATTATTTTAAATGATACAAACGATCATATTTTAGAAAAATATTTTTTAGAATAATTTATTTTCGACGAAACAAATAGAGCTTTATTCTGAATTGTTCGAATATAAATCAAGATTGCTAGATAAAGGGGTAATTAGATAATTAAAGAGCATGTTCATGCATCACCATTGTTTACTCAATTAAATAATGATAGTGGCACAATTTACCTTAATTAAATTAGAGGGATCTGACTGTAATTCACATTTTATTTCTGTTTCCTCCTCTATGGAATAAAAAAGAAAAAGAGATAAGGAATGGGGGCAAAAAGCGAGAACTTACATGTTGATATCAAATTTTGCAAGCTGTGTTCTTTTGTCTTCTTCTAATGATTCCTTAAATTATTGTAAGTAATTAGAGAATAAGGGTCGTGCTTAACAGTGAGAAAGATGAGTAGATCATCCATTCATATTCCAACGTGGAAGTGACTTGGAATTGACCAACTATATGGGGGCTAACACACCTTTTTGAAGCAAACCCCCCACACTTTTTTTATTATAATTTATTATTCTATGCCTTAAACATCACCACCTCCCTAAGTTAGATCAACAACAAAATGATAGTTAATTGCTTCCTTTGTGATCATTTCTGTTAAGCACCAAATCATTATGCATAAAGCGCAAAGCTTTAAATATTTCATATGCAATCGGCTTTTTAATTGGTCGTCAAACTTGTCGGCTATTCCAATTTAATCTTGTTTAGTTAAGCCTCATATATTTTGTTTTGCTGAATAAATCGATGGATCGATAGGCCTTAGATATTTTGTGCGTGGGCTAGACAGCTTTTGATTTGTGGGTACTAAAACAACATGATCATTTTCTAGCTATGAATTTGTGATAATCATGATAAACTTTCTCGTCAATTATTGAATCTTTTATTTTGAAAGATGTTATGGAATTTTGAGAAAGTGTAATTAAGTCTTGAAAGCTATCCAATTAGTGCAATGTTAGTGTCATGTAGCCTCACACATGGCCCTAAAATCTATTAAAAAATGACACGTTACTATTTTCCACTTGTTATATTTGGACGGAACTGATGAAGGCACTTTGACTCCATAAATTTAATAAATTTTAAAACTTAATTAAACTTTTTAAATATTTTAAAACTCGATTATATTTTCACCATAAACTTTAGGGTTTTGATATACTTATCGGTCAATTACAGACACTTACCTTTATCTAAGTGGAAAACAAGATCCAGCACTAACGAAAAGGGCAAGAAGAGAGGACTCGGAAAGAAAGTGTCCAAGTTCTATGTTTCTGCTTTACATGCTTGGAGCAGGTAATCAATTTCGCAAACGAAGTGGAAAGTTCCATCTCTTTTGGTAATGATTTTTGTCAGTCTTTCTTGCCCGTCTGGCTTCCCCCCTCCCCTTCATCTAATTGGTTTTCCTTTATGAAGGATGTAAGTTTTAACCTCATTAACATGAAATTCCCCATCAATAATTATCATGAATCAAATGAGATGCGAATTTACATAGATAAGAATATTTAGTGAAGAGCTTGAAGTATGCAAACTCTGTTCAAGTGCAGGTGAGAGCTTATTGAAACTCATAATGTACTACGGAATAAAATCTATGCATAAGTGGATGAAAAGGGGAATGCAAGGAATTTGATTCCAATACCATGATATTGCATAACTGATTGTTTCAAAAGTTGAAATTGTTGGCGAGGGATGTGATTATACTCTATCGTCTTAACAACCACTCTTGACTCGAATGCACTTGCCCATCAATGCCTAGAAATATGTGCTAGAACAAGACAATAGAACTGAGCACAAACAGTATTTTGCTCTGTAAGTAAACTTGTGCACTGTATAGTTATCGGATTTCAATCACGGAAGCATCTTATACCCTTTCAAACCCTTGCCATCAGGCCATACCATAACGCCCGCTGGCGACAAAACTCCACTTATGTAGCAAATTAGTTCGGTATCATGAATAGATATCGTATCCACGTCAAGAAATAGAAATCCCTCGTAGCAGCCTCATCTGCTGACTCACATGCAATCAATGCCCATTTTCGTGAGTCAATTAGATCAAGAAAGCTGAATATGTTATACCACAATGATTCTTGCTCGATTGTCCACTCAAGGCTCAACCCATATTCTCTTGCACAATTTTAGGAGGAGGAAATCAAATGTCACGCCAACCAAAGTTAGTGCTGGCTGCTTTCTAGGTCTTTATCAAAGTGGCTGTCCATTTAACGAGATTTTAACATAAACTACATACATGATATCCACCCAAAAATTTGCACGATCCAACGCCTTCATTTACACTCAACCGATCATGATCATTAGGCCTCTAAGATCTGCTGAGAGAGCGAATTATCGCGTTGGTTCCGACGAATTGGTTGGTTCCACCTAAAAAAGACCATGCAAAAGCAACGAATTGGAAGGGAAAACAAACTTGTCTCTCGGTTGTCTACCATGTGTTGATTATAAATTGATAATCAATGCTTAACTTTTCACGTAGAAGAGATTCGCAAGATATCCTCGTGGAGATCCTTTGAATAAAGTAGGGTTTATACGAGGAGATAAAGTTGTCTTGTCTTATTCTCTCTAAGGTGGTCTCTATTTAATTACCACAAAAGAAAAGCTTCTAGCAACTTATATGTCAACTCACGAGAGTGAATTATGAAATTTAAAAAGAAAAGGACTAATATTGTTTGCCTTTTTTAGTGTGTGTGTATGCTAGCCTTTCTAGACATTGTATATCACGACGTATAAAATTGGAAAAAAAAGGTTACATTGATAGATGTTTCGGACAATGATTTTGTATGTTTTATATGCGGTAAATTTCAATTCTTAAAGCATTGAGTATAAACTTTGCAAAGCAAAAAAAAAATTCGATACACCGAAATCGTTATATGCATGTGTGTTTCTAATTAATTACTATCAAAGAGCACTTGTTGATAAAATTTAATTATAAAAATCCCACGTTAATAAGCGTAAGCACGAATCATGTCGATGTCGAGGACAGCCTCATCCCCACAAAGGTGGCTTTGGAGTGAAAGGGACATCACCTCGATTTTCGTCGTTGATGCTGATTTTTTAATGTATGACTGGATCCAACCACGTCATACGCTTCTTCTTTTGTTTTGTCTTTGTCCCCGCCAAGAATTGCTCGCCTCATCAACAACACGTCTCGTTTTCGACTTCTCTTTCTCTTTCCTTCTTCTGTTTTATATTTCTAGGGTTTCTCGTTTCATCTTTTCTTGCGTGTTTTGCGAGGCCTCCTCTGGAGTCCCATTTCTCGAAACCCATCAAATCTAGTCCGTCCATTCTCATCATCCTCTCTATAAATACCTACTCTCGCCCTACTGATCTTTTCACTTCATTGCCATCTTACAAGATTTCTCTCTCTCCCTCTTTCTCTCCTCTCTCTCTCTCTCTCAAGAAGATCAGCATAAGATCAGCATTTCTTGAATCCATTAGGTTCTTTTCTGGAGAGACCCAAATCATGGAATGCTTTAAGCTGTTCAAAGAGGTGAGTGATGAATGAAGTCTTTTCTCCTTCCATGAAGATGTTGGTGGTTTTAGTTCTTTTATTCCAGAGAATTCACATTACAGAGTTCGAGTTCATGATATATCTTTCGTTCATGATATAGTAGAAACTTTTTCGTAAGATCTAGCCTTGCATTTTTATCAAATGTCTCTTAAAAAACTGCTCGTCTTATCGTTTCTTTTGTTTCCGATGAGACAACAAGCTTTCATATGGCTACTCTATCATGGCATGAAAACTTTGACGGTGTTTTAGATTTGTCTCGGCATGTCATGCGAGGGTGATATTCAGTGTCGAATGAGCAAAAGCCAATCATTGCTCGTACCATCTTGGTCTCACTACTCTCCGATTATCTAGTTGAAAAACTCCATCATGCCGTATAAACCCCATAGTGTCTTTTATGATATCACACATTATGTAACTTCTCTTCTTGACGCCCTTGTTCATTACATGGTTATCACTTGAAACAATAGCGAAAGCGATCTTTGCTTGTTACCATGATTTTAGCTCATGTCAGACAAGAGTTTGAGAACGTAGTCTTGAACGATTTGATTGATTGCATGCCATCCGTCACGCCATGAGGATGAAGTGATTGGAGGTCTAAAAAGCGATGGTCATCTCAGATTTTCGTGTAAGGACAAAAGAGGTGCACGAAAAGAATGGACAAGAGTGACGTAGCCCTCGTGATTTGTTCACCAGAAATAGTCCGAGCAATTATTGCATGCTGCCCGTGACGAGGTCGATCGCCTAAAATATCGAAGGCCTCTTCGTTTTATAGAGTTAAATTAAAATGAAAAAAAAAGGGGTGCTTTTAGAACTTGCAATTTCATTCGAATTTCAAAAATTAATAATGAGAAATGAAGTATAGTTGTAAAAGTATAATGCATATTTGATGATTCACTTCTTCGGCTTTTCCTCGCTTTTTTTTTAGCTGGTACAAGTAAGTTTGCCAAAATTACTTACTATTTTGAAAAGAAATTAACTGTATCTCATCTCTCTTTTTTGCGGCCACTATCAGAGCAAGGACGGAGAAGGAAAGATCAAGAAAGGGGAGGAGGTTTTGACCCGCGATGGAGCTGTCGACCGCCATGGACGACCGGCAGTACGAGGGAAGACCGGAACATGGGTCGCCGGGATTTTGATACTAGGTAAATTCCCCCATATATATAAATTTCTTTACACCGCATTTACGGGAAATCTAATTATTCTTTCGATACAGCTCCTGTGTTATTGTGGTGACATCTATGGGGCCTAGCTCTTAAAGATTGTTGAAAGCAATTTTCTAAGACAGTGGAGATAAAAAAATTTAAGTGAAAAAAGAAGAAGAAAAATAGATAGAAAGAAATTTGTTGTTTGTTTTTGCAACTGAACTGAGAATAAGATAGAATGCCTATGAAAAATTATCTTGTGAGCATATCATCTTCAATTTACTAAGATAAAACATTGTCTGGAAATCATGTGGTCGAATCAAGGACGAATAAAATCAGGACACGTCTCGACACCCTCGACTTGGACAATTCCATGCTGGTCGGTGATGTATTTCATGATCGGAGACTCACCGAACTAAAGAAAAACTCGATAGCTATTTTATTTTTTAAATAAGGGTGGGAGAGAATATATTGTACTGCACCCGAATTATATGAGCTCAAAGTGGACCGTACGCACGAGGCTAGCTACGAACTTCTGATTAATACACCTAATGGAGAGAATTTCGTACCGTCCTCGTTTTGTCGCACGAGGTCGCACGACAGTAGAATATTGCTGCAGAACACCAGTGATTTCATGTATATAAAAATGGCGGCGAATTAGAATATCGCGACGCAGCACGCCAGGAGAATTTTGTCTCTCGTGCATGTTCTCGCTCGATCAAGTGGCAACCATGCGAGGCCTTCTCTTTGTCGTCTCTTACGTGAGTTGTGCTTGTTTGCTTCTTGGTTTCGAGCTCGGCAGTGAACCAGGGGCTGGCCACGCTGGCGTTCTTCGGGGTCGGGGTGAACCTGGTGCTGTTCCTGACGCGGGTGATGGGCCAGGACAACGCGAGCGCAGCCAACAACGTCAGCAAGTGGACGGGCACCGTCTACATCTTCTCGCTGCTCGGCGCCTTCCTCAGCGACTCGTACTGGGGCCGGTACAAGACCTGCGCCGTCTTCCAGGCCATCTTCGTCATTGTAACTCCTACTCTCTCTCTCTCTCTCTCTCTCTCTTTCTCTAAACATTAACTTTCTGAAACTAATTGGATCAGGCCTATTATGATACATGAAAGGGAGTTAAACAAGCGATGTTGATCGTTGGGTGCATAGGCATGCAAGCGCACTTGTTAAAGTATCGTCGCTGTTTGTGTTTTTCGTCTTTGACATAGATTGATTGTGTGCTTTGTACTCGAGCCTAGATCCTATCGAGACGGGCCATTCTAGGGTGAATTCCAATATGTTATTTCATAAGAGTTAAATCATATGGGTCTCACGTGAGATTTATATGATTTGATGATTTAGAAAAACTGAATTCATATACATGCGAATCATTTGGAAAGTATAATGTAAAAGTTCCTAAAGAGAGAATGACATGAGATGAATCGAGCATCACGCATGCCAAAATGGATCCTCTTTCCTTTTAAAACATTGAGAGCTAAAGCGTCTATACTGACTACATTGATGTGGGTGTGATGTATATATGGCAGGGCTTGGCCGCACTATCACTGTCATCCTACATATTCTTGCTGAAGCCCCGAGGCTGCGGAGACGAGCAGATGCAATGCGGGCGCCACTCGGCGTTCGAGACTGCGGTGTTCTACCTCTCCATCTATATGGTGGCCCTCGGAAACGGAGGGTACCAGCCCAACATTGCGACGTTTGGGGCAGACCAGTTCGACGAGGAGGACCCCAGGGAAGGGCACTCCAAGATATCCTTCTTCAGCTACTTCTACCTGGCCCTCAACCTCGGCTCCCTGTTCTCCAACACCATCCTCGGCTACTTCGAGGACGAGGGCATGTGGGCGCTCGGGTTCTGGGCCTCCACGGCCTCGGCTGCGCTCGCCCTCGTCCTGTTCCTCTGCGGGTCCCCTTGGTACCGGCACCAACGGCCTAGGGGCAACCCTCTATCCAGGTTTTGCCAGGTCCTGGTCTCGGCGACGAGGAAGTGGAGGGTCGAGACGGAGCCGACGGAGGAAGATCTGTTCGAAGTGGACGCCGGAGATTGCGCTGCTGGCGGCGAGAGGAGGATTCTCCACACCAGAGGATTCAAGTGAGTGCAATTAACTGAGAAATTTACTAAATTAGGCTTCTGAGCAGCTGTTGCACTAGGAGAATGCTTAAAACTGAGTTTGCCTTTCTTCTTTTATCAGGTTCTTGGACAAAGCAGCGATCATCACGCCAACTGACTTCACTCAAGACGGCAACAGCAGCAGCGACAGGCTCCAACCTCCCCAGAATAATCCATGGCGTCTCTGCACAGTCACCCAAGTCGAAGAGGTCAAGTGCATCCTGAGGCTCCTCCCCATCTGGCTCTGCACCATCCTCTACTCCGTCGTCTTCACCCAGATGGCATCCCTCTTCGTCGAGCAAGGCGCCGGCATGAGGGCCACCTTCGGGGGCTTCCACATCCCCCGCGAGCATGTCGAGCTTCGACATCCTCAGCGTTGCCGCCTTCATCTTCATTTACCGCCGCATCCTTGACCCCGTCGTCGCCGGGTCCGCACCAAGCCCCACGGCCTCACCCAGCTGCAGCGCATGGGGGTCGGCCTCATCGTCGCGGTCCTTGCCATGGTTGCGGCTGGCACCGTCGAGCACTTCAGGCTCAAGTACGCGGACAAGAGCTGCTCAAGCTGCGAGGGCTCGAGCTCGCTCAGCATCTTCTGGCAGGTCCGCAGTACGTGCTGATCGGGGCGTCCGAGGTCTTCATGTACGTGGGGCAGCTCGAGTTCTTCAACGCGCAGGCCCCCGACGGGCTCAAGAGCTTCGGGAGCGCGCTGTGCATGACGTCGATCTCGCTTGGGAACTACGTGAGCAGCTTGCTGGTGACGATGGTGATGAAGTTCTCCGCGAGGGACGACATGCCCGGCTGGATCCCGAGGAACCTGAACCGAGGGCATCTGGATAGGTTCTACTTCTTGCTGGCCGCGCTGACCGCGGCCGACTTCTTCGTCTATCTTTTGTGCGCCAAATGGTACCAATGCATCGAATTCGTGAGGGCGAGGGCAGAGAGCGACGGCGACGACGACGACGGACATGGAGTCGGAGAGCTTAATAAAGTGTGAAGTGCTAGTGGAGGAGAGAGAGGTGGTGCTTGTGCAATGTAAGATGAGTATATATAAATCGTGAGGACAAGTCCAGGAGAAAGGGAATTGAATGTTGAGCTATGAAAGTTTGGTGTGGTCTTATTTCTTGACCATGCCGGTGGAGCTCATCGATGCTTTTTTGTGCAAAAAGTGTATGGACAGTCTATTTAATAACAAGCTACTTAGAGATTCAAGAGACTGAGCTTGAACTATATCACCTTCTGTTCTTAATACCCTCTCTCCCTCCCTCTCTCTCTCTCTCTCTCTCCAAATCCTTAGCTCGGTTCCGACCTTGATCCGTGGCCAGCCACTGACGACAACCCCTCGCCGGCTTCTGGCGACGTGGACACAGAGTTTGGGTTCCAGCCGCCGGAGATTGGGGGCCCCGCTTCCTTCGAGCCGGAAAGAATGATGCCGTTGTCGAGGTTGGTACCGACCTCATTGACGTTAATCTACGGATTTGGGGTCTCGTTCTGGGAATTCGTGGTTTGAACTTTGTGATGGTTATTGAGGTGCATCGAGATAGTACAATAATTGAACTAAATATTTAACGATCGGATGCAAATAACAAATCAGCAATTCATTGAACAAGCGGCGTGCGTGAAGTTAGAAAAAATCAATGAATCTATTAGAGATATTTATCTTTTCTAATTGATTCTAATTGATTTTATTTAATATTGTAATATTTTATTACTTTATATAGGTTCTTGTATCATCAGTATTATACACATAGAAAAATACAGAAATTCTCTTTTCCGCTTTATTCTATCATAATTCTATCATGGTATCAAAGTCAAGTTTTATCTGAGGAAGGGTTCATCGTGTAATAGAAACATTGTCGTAGTTGCGCCGCTATCCATCATCACCATACCGTCGTCCTTGATTGTTACCCAGATAGTTTCGTTGTTTGTTTCGAAAATCAAACACCATCATTAGACTTGTCTGTCTCAAACGAGTCAGACCTTGAAAATTCAACACCAACCGACTCGGAGAGAAGCTACACGTGCCACCATGCGCCACCACGTCACGGGTCCACCAACGCCATCAATTGGAAGTGAAATTTTCAAAGTCAATACTTAGACTTTTCAGCAGAAAACCACCATAAACAAGTTCTACATTCTTCGGTGAGTCTAGAATAGCAACGAACGTTGCCGGAAAGTTACCACGTGCCCTTATGAACCACCCATACCTTTTGCGCATGAGATCCATGCGCCACGGCCTCGCATGTGATCCGCCGCGTCCGTTGAGCAGTGACGTCATTGTCTGACATCATCCTCCGCATCATTGACACGTCAGCGCCACTTGTCTGCCACATCATCCTATCACCGCGACTGTTGTCCTTCGAAGTTCACCGCCGTTGATTGACGTTGACCCAACCGGTTCAACCTATTTTAGACTGAGCCTTAGGGTAAATCGACTGTTTTGGCGATTCTAACAGATTCTTGATGTTTCCAAACCGATTCAACCTGATTCCGACCAGTTTTGGGCATTTTAATACTGGTTAGGCCAAATTCTAATTGGTTTGCTTGCTTTTCCGATCAGGTCGACCCGATTTTGACCGGTTCTTAGGGTTTTTTGATCGGTTCGGCCCAACTTTGATTGGTTCTTAGGGTTTTCTGACCAATTTGGCCCAATTCCGACTGGTTCTTGGGTTTTTTCATCGCTTCTACTCGAGTCCAACCGTCTTTTGGTATTTCCAGCTGGTTCTTGAGGTATTTTGACTCCCTCAGTATATTTTTTGCCTTAATTTCTCCATATTAGCTCTACAAGTATCAGTTTTCTTCAAATCCATTATAGAATTTGCTGAGTTTACTAGTCTATTGCATATCATGGACAAATTAGAAGTTTCAATGCCCATTTAGACCATTTTGAATGGTTCAAATTATATTTTATGGGCTGAAGAAATATCAAGTTTTCTAAGGGGATGTAAGTTTTTGGCTTTATGTCACTAGAAGTATTCGTGAACCTATTTAGGCTGTTGAAGAGGATGATGATAAATTTGCCGAATGTTTGGAGGAGTGGGAGAGCAAGAATCACTAGATACTCACGTGGTTTCGAAACACTTCGATTCCATCTATCAAACTTCATATCGATCGCCCATATAAAGCAAAGGAAGCCTAGGATCTTCTTGCTAGTCGTTATTCCACATCAGACAGTGCTCATTAATATCAACTGTTAGTGAACTTACATCGCATGCATTAGGAGACAAGTTAGTCTATTAATGACTTTCTTTCTTCCATGCGTGCTATATGGCATCAGCTGGCTTTATCTGAACCAAAATGGGATTTCGACTATTGATGCTCGTAAATTTGATGAATATCATGATCGTATGTGGGTTATGCAATTTTACGTCGGCCCTCGTCGGCCGGGTCGCCGCGCCAACCATGGCCAAGGCCAATGACGGCAAAAAAGGAAGAAGAAGAAGAAGAAGAAGAAGAAGAAGAAGAAAAGAAAGATAAGAAAACAAGAGGAGAGAGAAAAATTGTTCCGGGAACAAAAAAAATAGATTTTTTTGTTCCTTGAAACAAAAGTTTAAACAAACGCGTTTTTTTTTTTTTTGTTCCCCGGAACAAAAAAAGAACATAAATTTTTGTTCGGGAAACAGAAACAAAAATAAACAAATAGGCCCTTAGTCATCATGTTTGCCGGGTTATCTACCGTATCAATCTTTTTAACAATAACATTACCCGATGAAGTGGTATTTGATATTGATATGCTTCGTTCGCTCGTGATAAATTAGATTATATACCAAATATATCGCACCTTGGTTATCACAGTGTATATCCACACTTTTCTGTTCTAACCCAAAGTCCAAGAACAAACTTCGTAACCATATCACCTCCTTCGCTACAAAGGTTAGTGCCACGTGCTCCGCCTTAGTTGAAGACAAGGCAATGTGATCCTGTAAGAACGCTTTCCAACTAAGTGCACCACCCGCTAGCGTAAATACGTACCTTGCTAAAGATCTACGATCATCCAAGTCATCGGTGTGATCCGAATCCACAAAACTAGTGGTCTCACTACCATTGCTGTCCCTCCAGTACATTATACCCACGTCTGTTGTCCCTTTCAAAAATCTGATGATTTACTTCACAGCTTCCCAATGAGCTTTACCGGGACGCTTCATATAGTGACTAACAACGCTTTCACATCAAGCCTAGTACACACTATAGCATACATAATACTACCCACGGCACTAGAATAAGGAACACGAGACATATGCTCCTCATTCTTCTCAGTCTGTGGTGATAATTTATCTGGAAGTTTAAAGTGCTTTACTAAAGGTGTACTTACAGATTTTGCCGACTGCATATTAAAACATGCCACAATCCTCTCAATATATTTCTTCTAAGATAGACGTAAAACTCCTGCAGTATTATCATGCAAAATCTCCGTACCCAATATTTTCTTTGCAGCACCTAAAGTTTTCATCTCAAATTCAGCATTTAATCGCCTCTTCAGCATGTCAATATTAGACATATTCTTTGCTGCTATTAGCATATCATCAACATATAAAAGTAGATAAATGAAAGCACCATCCTCTAATCTCCTAAAGTAAACATAGTTATCCATCTGACTTTTTGAATAGTCTTGACTAGTCATGAAAGCATCAAAACGTTTATACCAGCGCCTAGAAGATCTGTTTCAGCCCATACAAAGATTTCTTCAATAAGCAAACACGATCTTCATTACTTGGAATAGCAAATCCCTCTAGTTGCCTCATGTAAATCTGCTCCTCCAACTCACCGTGAAGAAACGCAGTTTTCACATCTAGTTGCTTTAACTTGAGATCCTGCGAAGCAACTAAGGCAAGTAAAACACGAATTGAAGTATGTCTTACCACAAGAGAGAACACCTCATTATAGTCAATGCCCTCACGCTGTGTATATCCCTTCGCCACAAGTCTCACCTTATACCTCGCTGCCTCGACACCGGGAATGCTCTCTTTCCGTTTAAAGATCTATTTACTTCCGACAATCTTCTAGCTCTTGGGTACTTTGACCAGCTCTCATGTCCAATTTCGATGGAGTGATTCCATCTCTTCACTCATAGCCCCTAGCCACTGCGACGACTCCGAACTAGCCATCGTAGAGTAAGACTAAGGCTCATCTATCTCCACCTCATCACCTACAGTTAATGCATAAGCAATATCTGTATAACCATAACATACCGATGATTTAATTTGCCTTCTCTGTCTATTTACGGCTATAGTGTGCTGTAGTTGTGCTGATTATCCATTATCACCAACTTCAGGAACTACGGCTTCATCTGCAGTCTCAACTTCATTTACTTTTGAGGTTTCCGGAGTCTCCACTTGAAGCTTCACCTCACTAATAACACCATGATCTGTCTACTTTGTTGGTTGTGTCTTAGAACTCCTCTGTTGAAGCATTGCAATTTTGTCGAAGATCACATCTCTGCTGATTAGAAAATTGGGTGATTTGGAATCAGTGCAACACAGCCGGTAACATTTCACCCCATGTGCATAACCCAGAATTATGCACTTCTTCGTCCTCGGCTCAAGCTTACCATTACTTGCATGAGCATACGCAGGACATCTGAATATACATAATCCGGAATAATCAACAGGTTTCCTCGACCATACTTCCTCAAGAATCTTCCACTCGATAGCAGATGATGGAAATCGATTAATTAGGTAACATGCCATGTTCACCGCTTTGGCCCAAAATTCCTTGCCAAGTCTTGCATGCGAAAGCATGCATCGAGCACGCTCAAGTAAAGTTCCGTTCTTGTGTTCTCGCCACGCCATTCTCGCTGTGGTATCCCGTGTACTATGCGGTGTCTCACAATACCTTCTTTCTCGCGAGAACTTGGTAAAATCTTTACCATAGAACTCTATGCCATTATCAGTTCTCAGGCATTTGATTTGTTTATCTGACTGCTTCTCAATCAATGCCTTAAATTTCTTGAACAGATCGAACACATCATATTTGTATTTTAGAAAGTATACCCATACATTCCTCGAATAATCATCGACAAATGTTAGCATATATCGGGTACCTCATTTTGAAGAAACCGAAAATGGGCCTAGACGTTCGAATGAATGTATTCAGGCGATTGCTTGGTCGAATGAACAACTCTAGTAAACTTAACTCGGTGCTACTTCCCAAAGATGCGGTGCTCATATAAGTCCAAAGCTTCCTTGTCTTTTGACCCTTTAACAACCTCCTTTCACTCAAAGCATCGTCATACCTACCTCACTCATGTGCCTTAAACGCATATGATAACTGAATCAAGTTAGAGTCTGACTCACCTGATGAAACTGCAGCAATTCCGGTCACAGTCTCTCCTAGTAGATGATAGAGAGTATTCACTTTCTTCCCCTTCATCACTGTCATGGCACCTCGAGAGATCTTTAGTACTCCATCTTCGCCGTACCTACACCGGATGTCGTCGAGTGTCCCCTGAGAAATAAGATTCTTCTTGAGCTTCGGTACATGCCTCACATCTATCAATGTGTGCACCACCCCATCGCGCATCCGAATTTGAATTGTCTCTATCCCCATAGCCTTACAGACTGCGTTATTCCTCAAAAGAACTCTATCGCCATTTGCAATCTGGTAAGTAGTAAACCAATTCTTATGAGGTGTCATATGATAAGAACACCCCGAATTTAGCACCTATTCGTCTCCTGACGAAGTAGTAGTCACACATAAAACAGCTTTTGCATCACTATTGCTCTCCTCGGCAACGTTCGCCACATTGCTTGTGGCATTCTACCTATCACCTTTATTCTTCCGCTTTGGACAATCTCTCTTGATGTGCCCCTCCTCGTGACACTCAAAGCACTTCACGCATCCCTTGGACTTTCTATGGCGTGATTTTGATCTGCTTTTACCTTTGCTACTACTAGACCCTCGATGTTGTTCTTTACCCCGAATTGTCAGTACTTGCGCTACTCCTTATGCTAGACCATCATCTCGCAACTTTCTCTACCACTCCTTAGAAATAAGACGGACTTTACCTTTTCTGAGGTAATTGTAGTACGCCCCTGCAATAGTGAATCAATAAAGTGCTCCCATGACTTTGGTAAAGAGGCTAACAACATCATGTCTTGTTCTTCATCATCAAGTATTTTATCGACATTCTTTAGATCCATCATGAGTTTATCAAATTCATCTAGGTGGGTTCTAATAGATGTACATTCAGTATATCTAAATTGAAACATCCTCTTCAACATGCACAAGCGATTGTTCAAACCTTTCTTCATATAGAGTGCTTGAAGTTTTGCTCATAATGCTACGGCATCATTTTCCTCAGCAACCTCTATTAAAATCTCATCCGACAAATTTAACAGGATTGTGCTATTTGCCATTTCCATTAACTCTACCTTGTCAGAGGCTTTCATTATAATTGGCAACTCATCTTCACCATCCAATACTTTGGCCAAACCTTGGGTTGTCAGTATTGCCCGCATCTTGATGCTTCATAACCCAAAATTGTTCCTCCCATTACACTTCTCAATTTCAAATTTCCTCTTAAACAAAATTGCAATAACAGAATTTCCAGATAATAATCAAATAAACAAAAGCTCCAAATCACAATCAAGAAATCCAGTCCCAAGCTCTGATACCAATTAGTGGAATATAATACGCTAAAACGACAGGATTTTGCAATTTATGTGAACACGCAAACTCCAGAGAGATAAATAAGAAATAATAAGGACAACGGAAATTTACGTGGTTCAGTTCAAATATTGATACCTATATCTACGGGGAGAGTCAGCAGTAAATAATTCACTATAATCGGAGTTTACAATTGTTCACATGTTTGAGTGTTTCCCCATGCCTAGATTTAACCCTAAGCCCAAAGTGTTTATAAATAAATAACTCACTTGGACATAAAGTCACCGTACAGAATTACCACGCATTCAAGCTCGAAACAAAAAACGCTCTACGTACGCCAAAATCAGGAACTCCAGCGTTCATCTTTGGTATGCGTACGTATGGCTTCGCGTTCCTATTCAAGGCTTCACGCGGCTTTTACATGCGGCTCCTTTTTCTCTTGTAGGGCTGCCTTTTTCTCTTCCGCTAAAGAGCACATCTTTTGTATTGTGTGTGTGCCCAAAGTCAAAACTTTGACTCTAGGCCCCACCCTTGATTCTTTTTCTCCAATATAGATTCTTCTTCTGCATTCTTCTGCACGTACAATAAAAGAAAGATAGAAAACCCTCACCTCTTTTTTTTATTCTATCTTTATTTTATTTCCTCCTTTGTGTAGCTTTAAGGAGTCCAAGAAAAGAGTGGCTTCTTCATCCAATTTGAAATCTACTTGGGAAATCTTTATCAATAAATTTGATTTAACAAATCGTTATCTAAATTCAAACTCGAGACATTAATTTAACACAATTAGAACTAGAAGAGATATAAATCAAGATGAGAGATTCTAGGATTATTTATTTGGCCTTTGATATTTCCAATGTTCATGCTTACTAGCCTAAAACGACAAATGCTTGTGTGATGTGGAACCATACTCAAGGACTAGTTTTTCCCCAGAAAAGAAAAAAAAAAGGCAAATGGCCATGTCATGTTTACTTAGAACATTTTCTAGGAAATTAAGGACGTGTATGGTCAAGATTTTGTTCCTGATAACAATTTTTTATCAGAAATGGTTTTTTCTGATTTTATTCCTGGGAACAATTTTTGAGCAAAAGAACACGCTTGGTAACTGTTCAAAATTTCTATTCTCGAGATAGAAATGCGTTTGGTAGGATTCTTTAATTTTTTAATACTTTTATTATATCTTTCTTTTTTTTCTTTTTTTCTCTTTTTCTCTTTTTCTTCCTTCTTCTTTGTAGCTCATCGTCGGCCACCAGGTTGGGCGAGGTCAAGTGAGCTTGTTGAAGGTTCGCTTGGCCAAGGCGAGCCTTGGCCTTATTGATGGCCAGGTGATCTTTGGCTCGGCCACTAGCAACATTAGGCGAGGTCGCCGCCATAGCCGAGGCCGACGACTGGCCAAAATGAAGGCTATGGCGGCGACCGGCCAAAAGGAAGAAAAAGAAAGGGGAAGAGAAGAAGAGAAAAGAGAAGAAAAGAGGAGAAAAGAAAAGAATAGAAATTGATTAGGGAATGGTTCTAGGAATAAGAAATAACTTTTTTTCTACATTTCTTGATTTTATTCCAAATCTATTCAAAAAAAAAAAAAAAAATAGATTTTCGTTTTAAAGAACAAAAATTTTACCAAATGAATTTTGTCATTTTTTCATTTTGGGGAACAAAAGAATAAAAATAACTGTTTGAGAGATGATTATCAAACGGGCCTAAGACTGTTAATAAGGTAGTTGTCTATCTATCTCCATCTAAGTAGTATATAAAATAGAAAGGTGAGGTTGGTTTCATTTTCAAGTACCTCCTGATTTTATGTCAAAGAAATTTGAGAAAATTTCTCCCCCTCACTCAATAAATAATAATAAAAATTGAAATTCCACTTTTATGGACCCCTCTTCTCTAATCAACCTCAACCCCAGCCCCACACTTTGGGCAATTATATAAAATCTACTTCATTAACTCCTCAAATCAATCTCCACTTGGTCCTCTCATTAACTCTAGAACGATACACATAATAATTGAGCACGCGTAAAGTTCACGTAAAAATACCCACAATAATAATAGACTATGTGCATAATGCGCGCATAAAATTCAATTTTAAAATAAGCGAAACAGTAAAATCCAAAAGAGGAAAAATGGAAAAAAAAGAAGGGAAGACAACCTTAAAACTCAGTGACAGCATGAGATTATCTCCTTTTTACTTAGGAAGGAAACAAATCCCTACCGGTTACTCCTTTCCACATCAAAATATAAGAAAGTGACAGATTTTCCCATTGACCACTTTTTGTTAAGTTAATCCCGCAACCTTAACCTCAGCCTCCTAATTAATAAATTCCCCAAAATTCCCCGAAATTCCCCCCATTTTCACAATATTTCTGACCAAAAGCGCCACATCCCCTCCAACGCTGCTGCAAAACTCGCAAACCCTCTACCCCTCCCCGGCTCCTCCTTCCTCCTCCGCCTCCGGCGGCTCTCGAGCTCGAAAGCTTCGGGCTTTCCGCCGTCACCTCAACCGTCCTCCCCTTTCCGTCCGACCCTTTTGATCCCAGTTGCTTTCATGGCCTCTTTAATCTGCTCGCCCTTGAAGTCTTCTCTCTCCTGCGGCTCCTCTGTCCGGTTCCCCTGTTTCTCCTCCAACGAGCCCGCCCCTCGCTTGCTGGTCCACAATGGCATCGTGAGTCTCTCTGTTTCTCTTCTGGGTATCGTCAGCTTGCAATGAAAGCTCGGTTTTTTGAGCCTTTAGGGAGCTCCTATGGCAAATTGTCGCCCTCGGGAGCTTTTTTTTTTTCTTGGTTTGTTCTTTGAAGAACGTGGTCTCTGGGGCTGAGTTTATTTCGTCGTGGTGTGGGTTGAGGTATTTCGCTTGATCGAGTGGTCTGATTTATGTCTTTTGTAGAGGTGTAATTTGGTGGAACCGCTGAAGCTCCAGAATGGCAAACCCTGCCTTCCAGTCATCAACAACGAGAGCTCGTTACCGAGTTTTTTGACTTCGACGCAAATCCAAAACCCGATCAACAAGAACGACACCCGGCTCCGGATATTTTCCGGCACTGCGAACCCTGCTCTTTCTCAGGTTTGGTGTCATTATCGTGCCAAAAAAAAAAAAAAAAAAAAAAAAAGCTTATGGTTGTTATGTTAATCTTGGTGCGTTTCATGCAGTGCTATGGCGATGTGGTATTTTTTAGGAAGTATAATTGGCTAAAATTAAGTTGGCTGTGGGATGGAGGAATTATTTCTGAATCTGATATTTAGGTTCTGCTGTGGTGAATTAGTGCTGTTATTTGACTCTGTTGACCGTGTGAAAACTGGGCCATATATGTTTCTGGAAAAATTGATGCCAAAGGTTGGAGCTAACACTTAGGTGTACTTCCACGATCTGTTAAAATTTGTTTGTGGGTTGCCAATGGATGATGCCAGCAAATGCCCTTTATTGTAGACTGCCATCGAGCTTATAAAATATTGGCAAAAGAATTTATGAGTTTTATATATTAATAGATGGCAGGGAGATATCTCCTACATTTCATTAAGGATGATGCGTACTCGGTATTCCTAATTTTTTAAAATTACTTACAATACTTGTTTTGCTTCTGTTAACTTTTGCAATTTGATACCCTGCATTTTGAGCATTATGAGAAGTAGATACTTGTCAACTCCCCTGTTTTGACTTTTTGTGATTCCTTTAATAGGAAATAGCTTGCTATATGGGTTTAGAGCTTGGAAAGATAAAGATAAAGCGATTTGCTGATGGAGAAATCTACGTTCAATTGCAAGAGAGTGTCAGAGGATGTGATGTGTATCTAGTGCAGCCTACTTGTCCTCCTGCCAATGAGAATCTCATGGAGCTTCTGATAATGATTGATGCTTGTCGGAGGGCATCGGCAAAGAACATTACTGCAGTGATTCCTTACTTTGGATATGCAAGGGCTGATAGAAAGGTATGTTTGAGAAGAATTAGCCTTTAAAGTCACATGTTAGGAACTTAGGAGGTTCATCTCCTATTCTAACATGTCATTGCAGACTCAAGGGCGTGAATCCATTGCAGCAAAGCTTGTTGCAAATTTGATTACGGAAGCAGGTGCAAATCGTGTTTTGGCTTGTGATCTGCATTCTGGCCAATCCATGGGCTATTTTGATATCCCAGTGGATCATGTGTATGGTCAGGTAGGTTGATGCTTAATTTATATTATTCCAAGTCTTTCAGCACTACAGATTGATGGTGTATATTTCTGTTGTTTTTGGCAAAAGATGCCTGGTTATTCTAACAATTCCAATCATAACACATACTAAACAAGGATTGTTTGTAGCCATAATTGTGCACTTCTCTGTACATCATGTGGCATTGTAAATTCGGGTTACTAATCAGGACGCCTAAGGCTTCTGTCTAGCCTGCGTTGCCTGGATGGCATGAGATCCCCGTAGCAACTGTGAATTAAGAAGCTGAATTCTCAACTTCGACCCATTCATCTAATGATCGAAGAAATTTTGATTTCCTAGGAGAGCTTGCTTGGCGAGTTCCCCTGGTGGAGGCCTTGAAATTACTAGTTAGAATAGTATAAAAGGCAACCTTGGATGAATTAGGATATATTTTTAAAGAGAGAGAGAGAGAGAGAGAACATGGAGATCCTTAGCAAACGTGTATCTTGAAACAAATAGGTGCATTATTTAGATTTTCCTTTGGTCTCGATCTACTTGTTCTGATGCCCTCTTTATTTGTGTAGCCTGTTATTCTAGATTATCTTGCCAGTAAGACCATCTGCTCAGATGATTTGGTTGTGGTCTCGCCTGATGTTGGTGGAGTAGCTAGAGCTCGCGCCTTTGCAAAAAAATTGTCCGACGCACCGCTTGCCATTGTGGATAAAAGGCGTCAAGCTCATAATGTTGCAGAGGTAATGATATATGGATTCTAGTTACTGCTATGCACTAATAGACTTTTTTTTTTTTTTAGGAAAACTTGGAGATCTGATGCTTTAAACAAGTCTGCCAGCTTTTAGTTACATTTGCGGATCTATATTGAATTGAAAAATATGGGACTATGTCAACAGCTGGTACAAGTCTTTAGCCCAAACAATTTGTAAATAGTTTCTGCATATGGCTGGACTAATCTTGTTGGTCTCTGGGAGATGTGGATTAAATCAATGAGGTGAATGTACTCAAGCATTTTCATATGCAAAAGGAAATCAGAAAAGGTATTATAAGTTTTAAGTTGTTATTCCACCTTGCTAGATGCCAAAAAAGGTATTATAAGTTGGTGTCCTCCCAGAGCAGCATCTTGGATGAGTTGGCTAAGGTCTTTTTGATTTACTGTTTAAATGTAAAATCCTGAAATGCTCTGAATGAAACTTCTCCAACATCTGCTTATCACGGCAGCGAAATGAATCGTGCATTTGCTTTTTTGTCTTTGTGCGCGTAAAGTAATCATTGTCCATCTGTAGGTTATGAATTTGATTGGTGATGTCAAGGGAAAGGTGGCAGTTATGGTGGATGACATGATAGATACAGCAGGTAAGTTTCCCATATGCTGTGTTTCCTCATTCATCTCTCTCTATATGGGCACACACGCACATTCATCCACACATGTATATTATTTCTTTCTTGAAATGAAAAGAAAAATCATTGAAAAGGTTTTAATGGGATACCGCCCTTTGCAAAATCACAAATCACCTTACTGATTAATTATTTTAATTTGAGTATGTAGTGATATCAGTGTACTGGATTAATTTTTTTAATTAAGTACATTGAACACTTTGACTTTTTTTTTCCTGCGTGTCTGGTCCAATGGCTTTGTTGCTATTACTAGATGGTTAGATATTAAGTGCATATTCACGCAGTATAAATGGCTATAACTGTGAAAAATAGGGACTATTGCCAAAGGCGCAGCTCTGTTGCATCAAGAGGGAGCCAGAGAAGTTTATGCATGCAGTACACATGCTGTTTTCAGGTATGATTTGCTTGTCAAGTAGTGACATGTGATCTTTCTATTGGCAGTTTATGGTTCACTGATAATGTGTAAGTTGCAAGTGTGCAATAATGTTCAATTTCATTGTTGTGTGAACATGTGCCCTTTTTCTGAACTGTGTTTGAGAGGTGAATAGGTGTGAAATCCAAAAACAAATTCACCTTATAAGATCCTTAGGGAACCTTTACCATAACTTTTTTTTTTTAAACCATACTCTGTTGTAATGCCTTGAAAGAAAGCTAATCTGAAGCCATCTGGATGAAGGGGTTTATTTTGACCATCACTTTAGGCCTATTCTCACTTTATGAACCCTCAGCTTATAAGCATACTTCATCTACTTAACTTTGGAGTTCCGATGGGCCTTGCAATTTTGAAGTCTGCTACCATTCAATCAATTCAAGCTTTTCGGTTGGGCTTTCCAACAAAGTTGTTTGTGGTTGCATGCCCTTTTGGAAGAGGAGGAAGAAGTTTAGCAGCTTAGAAAGCTGTCAAAAATCAAAGATATATCTAACATCAATTACCTAAGTGACTGATCCTACTTTGAATGATCTTTTGTGAGGTTGACTCCTAATGTGATGTTGAAAAAAATTCCATTTTTCGTGGGTTTTGTATCGTGCATCCTTTATTGCTGCGCTTGCTTGCACTGAATCTATATGCCTTATTTTCTTGCAGTCCTCCAGCAATCGAGAGATTGTCAAGCGGTTTATTTCAAGAAGTGATCATAACCAACACCATCCCAGTGTCTGAACAGAACTATTTTCCTCAGTTGACAGTATTGTCTGTGGCAAACCTTTTGGGGGAGACAATATGGCGTGTTCATGATGACTGCTCCGTGAGTAGCATCTTCCAGTAGTACTGATTAATAAAAATAAAGAAAATTAAAATAGCTCTTTTTTCCTTTCTCCACCTTTGGGATATGCCATGTGGCTTTTTGGCTATTCTTAATTTAGTCGACAGTGCATTCTTAGAGGCTTGGGAGTTGGGATCATCATATTAGGCATAAACATAGCATAAGAAATCCGAAACGGTGAAGCAGTGGAATTGTGACATGGGAAGGGGAGTCATCAAAGCTAAGAGCCATTTTCTTTTCAATTGATCTGTTTAATTTTAGTAGTTGAATGTAGACCCTGCTCAATGTCGTCCTTGCCACCTTTTTTTTCCCTCCTTGCCGCTGTTGATATAGATTGTTTTGCATTTTGGTTTTAAACAAGCATTAATCGGCTACAAATGTATTTGGGGTAGAGAGCTTTTCATACTTTCAGTGAATCACTTTTAAAGGCAATGATTCTAAGATCAGACTCTCTATGCGGTTTTTCCTGATTGTCAGGGTGGCTATGAACCCTATTCCAGCTTGGGCATTGATTGATCATATTTCATCAGTGGTCGTCTTATTTCAAGCTTCATTACCGCCATTTATTACCATCTTCAAACCGGATAATGTGGGACAAGACAAAACTAGGATTGCTAAGCTGTTCTACTGCGAAATCAATTGAATTTTAAGTTGTAATAGAGAAATCTATGGTATTTTGGGGTGGTTGGTAAGCGTCAATTTTGGTTAGATGAGGTCTGATCTAGTGGATTTTGCGGAGAGCTCATATGCTCTTATCTAGTATATATAGTTGGCATGTACTGACTCGAATATGTCACACGATGACTGAGATGTAATTCTTCTATATTTAAGTGTATGTTGAATGGATCTGAGAACTGCTTGTTTGTTGAAATGTTCAGTTCCTCTCAGACATATTTGTCTTAGTTGCTGAGATTTTGCTCTTCTTTCCCAGCGTGAGGATTGAGTAAGTATGTCGAGTATTGCGCCATTTAAATGGGCTTCTGTGTAGCACTCCCTCATGTGTGTGTATAGGCTTGTTTACCGGAAAGATGCTCTTTACAGGGTAGTTTCAATTCTTTTTTTTTTTTTGGTCGAAGCTAGTTTCAATTCATTACTGAACCTCATTTCCTGTTACCATTTTAGCTTGTTGTGTAAATAAGTACCATTCATTGTCATCTGTCTGAACTGGTATAATCAAATTTGACGCGGATTAATGTTCAGACTCTTCAGTTTTGGTCTGTTTACATCGGCATTGTCATACATTTTGCAGCGAAAAGCAATGGACGTTTTCTTCCTCTCTTTCCCTGAAATGTCTGTCCATTTAGTTTTCTTGAGTTGATGCTTTTTTGAAGAAATTCCAGATGATATTGAACCATAAACATTATACGGAACTGAATATTGACGCGTTGTTGATGAGAGCTGGTGTGGCAGGTTATAATCACTACCAGGAACAGATTCGAGTTCATACACATTGCCATAGGAAAGTGTTTTATGTGCGCGATTCAATTAGATATCGACCTTTTTTTGGGTGAAATATCGATCTTCTTGGGGTTCATAGTACTACAATTCTCATTTGTCCATGGACTTCAGAATGCATAGGGAAAAGTTGAACTGACCTAAGTGATGCGGACGTGGGTGAGTGATTCCATATAACTCTTTAATCATTCTTGACCCATTGAAGCAATGACTAAATTTTGCCTTGGCTTGAATGAGCATCGATAGTGTTATACTTGTTGATGGAGCCAATTTGGATGCTTCCGCATCACCAAGGAATTTTCGCTGTGCTGCAAAGTTACCAAAAGCTAAGAGAATGTAATTTCGGAAACCTCCGACATTTTGTCGACGCCATGCACCGGTTGGCACCAAGGCTATTGCCTTTTCGATTCGCTGCACATCCCGATAACGAGAAACCCGTTAGTGATCTTGTTCCGGGGCTTCTAAAAGTCAATTGGTCCAATGGAACTGCCGTGTTAAGTTTCATATTGATGTCTTCTTTGTGCTTCTATACGCATCATCCAAAGTCGTTGTATCTAAGAATTCATCTGCCTTGGGGCGGTTCCTTGAGTTCAGCCGATCATCGGCCATTAATCAATTATCTCCGTGGATATTCAATTCAAATTTTCTATTTCGATTCTTTAGTTGAATTATAATTTTGATTTTGCGCAAACGGGGTTTTAGTGATCCGGATTTACTTGAGATTCTGTCGATTTTGATCCTTTAGATATCTATGAATGATTAACTGGGCATTCGATCAACTTTTCATGATTTAATTCGAGATGAATGCAGACTTTTCACTCAATCTCATATAGAATTTAAATATTATTTTTTAATAGATACTCATAATCTAAGTCATACTCTCAATCAAATAATGTAAACACTATTTTTTTTTATTCATGCAATCTCACATAAATTGTAATTATTGTTTTTGTTTATACTCATAATCAAATTATACACTCGACAGCAAAAACTCTATTTTCTTCGTGATTATGGCCAAAACCATTCTTGATAATTGGCGATTGGTTCGAATTTTCCGTGACTTAATGCCACTGATAGCGAGTTTAGAATCTGAATGCATGAACTTTAAAGTGTTTAGGATTTAATTGCATTTTTGAAATCTTAATGATCGGTCATACTATTGTATAAAATGTCTTAATGTTCAGGACTTTTAGTATAGGCTTGCCTTGAATTGCACCTACAGATTCTAAAGTTAACTATTAAATTTGTCCACATTATAAAAAATCTTACGTGATCTTTACATATCTAATGTTCTACGTCAGATAAAAGTCAATGCAGAGAAGTCAGAAGGTTTGACGCCCTAATACGTCTTAATCAATGCAACGAGATAATTAAGATATAAGATATAGCGTAAAGTCTAACTCTAAATAGCATGCGTTGAAACTATATAATAAAATTAAATAACCCAATAAATCACAAAGGTGGCCGGTAACGTCTCTTGAGCTGGAGGTGGTCGATGGACATTCGCAGTCAAGCGTGGTGTCGCTGGAGCTGATACTTTCTGCACTTTCTCGGACCGTGTTGGAGGCTCATGATGATCGAATTTTTTCCATGAGTATCGTTCTCGTAGAGAGTAGTTGCTGGCTTGGAAGATTCATAACCCTTGATGCGAAGTTGGGTTTTGACAGATAAAGAACTTTGATTGATGGTCGCTGATGCAATAGCGGAGTCTTTTGAATGCGGGTTTCTGCATGCACATGATGTTCATGAGTCACGACATTTACTTGCACAATCCGTGCTCGTTTGATCGAGGAATGAGCATGCAATACCAAAGGGGAAAGGAGGGAGGGTTGTTCATGAGTCTCTTCTAAATTTCTCAAAGACTCTGTTTCCAACCTGAAGGATCTCCCAAACTAGTTGATGGTGGCAGTGTGAGGAAAGTCTGTACTGGGATTTCGTCACCTTAGGATTGCCATTAGGATTGCCATTCGCGAAAAAGAGTCTGCCATCTTTAAATTTTTCCGCACATTTCGACATAATCCTGTTACTAAATGCTACTGCAGCAAAGCATCTTCCTTTTCGGTTTGTGAAATTGTTGTTTTCCTATCAAAAAGTACACTCGGTTACTCACCTACACGTCTCAGATACATTTGGATTATCTGGAAAAGTCCATTGGATTATCTCACAATGAAGTATCTGAACTTAGCATGACGCTGAAGCTCTATTTACTTCACAGATTGTTTGATCTTTCATTCGATGCACCCATGTCGACCCCAAGCATTTCCACCATATGATGCAATCGTCAGACCTTTAATGGTTTCTCCAAATCCGCCTTGATACTGTTCCCTTTCATGTTGTCACTGCTGGGTTTAGCTATTTCGTTGTGCTAAGCTGCTGAAACTCTGTGATCTCATGGAGTACTCCCTTATGAGCTTGGAGAAGAATGAATTTTCTCTCTCCAGTAATTTTGTGGGTGTGTCGAACTCTGCTATTCTTCCTGCTCGATCCCAACAAAAAAGAATAGGAGCTATCAGTATCAATCCCAACATAGAAATGTTTAGGCAAGAGAGGGAGTTATTACGGAAAAATGTCTTAATTCCTACCTTCACTAAGAACCAAGACAAGGTCGCTGTCTATGACTGTATGGATTCTGTGAGCTATTGTCACGACTGTGCGGTTTTTAAATTCTTGACTAATGATCTTTTGGATGACGTCATCAGTAGCAGAATCAACTGATGCCGTTGCTTCATCAAGTACAAGTATCCTGCTTTTCTTCAGCAAGGCTCTTCCAAGACAGAATAACTGTCTTTGGCCCGCGCTCCAGTTTTCTCCATTCTCCACGACTGCTAGGAAAAATATGATCAGTGAATATATTTCCACAGAGCTTGCAACTTTGTATGACGGGTGTGGTTAATGGGTCAGACCTGCTAAATCTAGCTTTTCTTCCTTTCCTCTGACAATATCACCAAGTTGACATTTCTCCAAAGCCTATAAAATCAGTAAGTTCTGTTATCATGACATCCAAAGTAGATCCAATCCAGGGGATTGCGTGAATTTATGGTTATGGAACTTCTTATAGAGAAACTTTGTAGGCTAGTGAAACATGATGAAGTTGTTTGTAATTCACTGTACTTGGTCGTGGCAAAATCTATTTATTATTCAAATTGTGTCAATGATATCAATCTGGTAAAATGTGTTTTTGTGAGGGCACATATGGGCTTTTTCTATCACTTGGATGATGAGATCTTCTCCTGCTATATAATCTTAATTATTGAATTTCTTCTTTTACTTAAAGGCACATATGAGGCAAAGCTTTAGGGAAAAGAAGGTTTACCTCCCACACTTCTCTATCAGAGTATTGCTCCAATGGGTCAAGGTTCCCCCTTACTGTTCCTTCAAACATTGTAGGGTCCTGTGGAATGATGCTGAGTCTTGATCTAAGGTCATGAAGGCCTATTTTGGATATGTCAATATTGTCAATTATAATGCTTCCTTCTCTGGGCTCAACAGTCCTAAAGATGGCCTGTATGAGTGTTGATTTTCCACTCCCTGTCCTGCCTACTACACCGATTTTTCTCCTGCCAGGAAACGTACAGGTAATGTTTTTAAGGACAGACGGGAGATGTTCAGCATATTGGATCTGCAAGAATTAATATATCAGTGAGTCCAAGACATCTCATGGGCATTCCGGAGGATGAGAGTGAGATTGATAGCAATTATAAAAAACTTATCCACAAGGGATGCGAAAAATGTCAAATAATGTTGGGATATGGTAACTGAGACTTTCGTTCCATTAGTGATGCAGAATATATTAAAAAATGTTGGGATATGGGAACTGAGATTTTCATTGGATATCTTGGAATTTGATGTTTAGCTTACCTGCAAGTTTTGGAAGCATATCTTTCCCGTTTCCGGCCAGTTGCTTGGAGGTCTGCTGTCTTCTATCAAAAGAGCTGCTTCACTTGCTAAGTTTGAGTACTGCAGTATTCTTTCAAATGAGATCATTTTGTTCTCAGCATTGCATAAATGCCATACAACAGTTGCTTGAAGATCACTCAAGGTAATTCCATACGTTACAGCCAACCCTGCTATGCCTGCAACATAAAATCGATTATCTTTGAAGCTTTTTCTGTATAAATCCTGTTCTATTAAGTGCTTCATACTAGACTATGCTTGAATTTGGTACAGAAAATTTTATACTAACTGCTTGATTATCATTCAATTTGAGATTTTCTCGTTTTTGAATGTTGATTCTAGCAGATGTCTTGTTCGAATTATACAGAAATGCCTATGGTATGCATGGTAGATACTACTCTGGATCCGGCCGTAGTGAAATTTCCTGGGAAGATTTGCATGACTTACTTGGATCGATAATTCCTTCAGGGAGGGATACCAGCAAAACCAATGAAAAGGCAAAGACAAAGTTAGACAATAGATCTAGGCGAAATGAAAGCCATTCCATTGTGGACACATTATAAAACCATGGCCTTGAGTGGTTGTCTACAAGCCCTAAATTTCCATCAGTGAATCGATCTTCTTGGTCAAAAGCTCGAATTGTTGCTGCTCCTGCTATTGATTCTGCAAAGTGGTGTAGAATTGGAGCTCGTTGAATCCCTGATAAGCGGGCTAGTTCTCTTGCTGTTGCTATGTAGTATTGCTGAAATGAGGAAAGAAGATGTTTCAATCAATTTTTGAATATAGTCTCTGTGTTTGGTGGCATATTAGTAGGAGCATTTTACTTGTCATAATATTTGGCCGACTCATATCTCTCTATCATGGGGAGTGGAAAAACCTTCCCACCTATTCATCTCTAAACTCTTTCAAAGAATGCCGAAGTTCCTGAATTGCTTAAGACGTTGCTAGAGTCACACTGTACAAAGAATCAAAGCGGATACGGATGTCCGGACATTATCTATTGGAACTGGCCTTGTCAATTCTTTGATCAAACTGCTTTGAAGAATTTGATTCAGATTCTAGATACGGCCGTTAAGTTCTTTTTTTATTTTATTTTATGACCATGACCAACTCCATTTCTTTTAGGAAATGTTCAAATGTAGCATTTAAAGTACTTAAATACATGGGCCATCGTGATGCCAGTATGCTTCACACACTTCCAAAAACCTGTCCTAGGAAGAATTGTGCAACTATTGTCAGGAATGGAATTACCTGGTACCATATGCATAGTGCAGTCACTGGGATGAAGATCACAAATACTTCCCATGCTACCTGCGACATCACTGCAATTGTTCCTAGAAGCTGTATTATGGAGAAAGCACACCACCCTACACTCCATGCCATTTCCAAGTCTAGCACACTCTGATCAGTGGATGCCTGCATACGATATGGTTCAACATCGTCACACCAACATCAGCCTTTGTAACCTGTTACATGATCAGGTGTAACGCGATAATATTTGCATGTATAGAATTTATGATAAGATGGCATATTAAAAGGTTGTGGCAGTTGTGGTGAGTTATTTGGCACTGTCAATCAAATTAATCCAGGAATGAAATGATTTCAATCTGTCTTTTAGTTGTTTCGGTGGAGCTGCTGTTAAATCTTGAAATGTTGAAGAATTTGCCTTGAAAGTCTGATTGGGGTCTTGTAGAATCCCTAATTGAGGAGTGGACATCACCTAAACCTTTCTAAGATCTAGTATATTTGTTAAAACTATAAAGAGCAATAAGAACAGGTTTTATTTTTTGAGATTTCAACCGACGAAGGCCGTATTATTTCAATCTGAGCATAGGTGTAAGTGATCTTTGACATTTGCAGATAAGCGTATACATCTCATTGTTCAACTCCTCGTCTGATTCTGTGGTTGCTTATACCCTTGATTTTATATTTGCTTATTAGGGATAGAAACACCACAAGTGCAATAACTTTTGTGTGGTGCTTAATTGAGTACCATAACCTTTTTTCAATCACTTAAGTGTCCTAACTTCAAAAAAATCATCATTTGAGTGCCATAACTTTCAATCGATCACTTGAGTGCCAAACATTTAAAAAAACGTTTACCTAAGTGTTGAAAATCTAATGTGGCATAGCACTTATAGTGAATATTTTTAAAAATAGCACTCAAGTGAGCGTCGTACATAAATTATGGTACTCAAGTGATCGAAACAAAAGTTATGGCCTTGAAGTGAGCGATGCATGAAAGTTTTGGCACTTATGATGTCATTTTCCCCTGCTTCTGAAGAAAGTGAAAGGATGATAGAAAAAACAAATGAAAATTATGCTTGCTATCACTTTCAATGTTCATGTATAATGACAAACTTAAGACTTGAAATGCAGGAGGACAATGTTGCTCACCCGGTTTAAGATTCTTCCAGTGGGGGTTGAGTCAAACAGTGCCATTGGCGCCCGCATTACACTGTGAAGCATTTTTGTGAATAGCGTCTGTGCTGTCCATAATCCTGCTACTGCAAGAAGCAATGCTCGAAGAAGTATGCAGAGTGAACTTCCAACAGCGAGCAGTATGTAAACAAGCAGGATGATATCCATTTTATACACTGGTTCAGTATCCCTTGTTGGAGGAAAAACCCATGCCATCCAATAATTACTGGCTACTAGGAGTATCTGAAATGAGGCCTGAGCCAGGAGAATTATCGGGAGTAGCACTCCACCCTTCACTGTTGTTAGGTAGGACCAGTAAACTTCTTTTCCAATGCTTCCTTTTTCTCGTTCTTCATCTTGCACCAGTCTCCCTTCCTTCTCTGATTTGTCCAAGGATAGATCATGCTCAGAGTCATGCTTTCTGGGTTGAATTTCAGCTGTAGAATTGAAATCTCTGTTGGATTTGCCATCAGCTGTTGGGTCCTGAGTTGTTCTGCTTGAATTTTCAACTGTGAGGATTGACTTGAGGGCTTTGTTATGAGCACCCACCAACACTTCAAATCCTATATTCTGTTTCAAGAGATCTTCAAACTTGCCAGCCTGTGCTATTCTTCCATCCCGCATCACCTGTTGATGTCAGATCCACAGTAGCATCATCAACATATGAGCTTAGACGTTGCTTAAGGAAGCAAAAGATGAAAGTTCCATATCATGGCCTGTGGACTTTCAGATTCTCAAGGGTGAGTCAATTGTCAAATCTTCTGAGTTATTTTCATAATAGGTCCATCTATTTTAATCAAGTATTTGTTCTTTCTGAATGCTCACTGTGGTCAAATGGAGAATCACTTTTGTGATTGTTACTTACCAGAATGAGATCTGCTGCTGGAAGAAATTCGACCTGGTGGGTCACATAGAGAATTGTCTTGTCTTTGAGCATTCCCATCAGGCAATCCTACAGGGAATAAACTCAGTATGCAAATTTTTGTTGTAAAGCATAAGAGATGTTGTACTAGGATCTGATTTTTATATACATCATCGTATAATTATTCTTGCTCAAGAGTGTAAAAACTTACTGCAAAGAGTTGTGTGCCTGTATGAGCATCCACTGCACTGAAAGGGTCATCGAGCAGATATATATCAGCATCTTGGTAAACTGCACGTGCAATTTGTATCCTTTGCTTCTGCCCTCCACTCATGTTGATGCCTCTTTCTCCAATCTCTGTGAGATCGCCAGCTGAGAACAGCTCGAAATCCTTAACTAAAGCACATGACTGGACTGTTCGGTCATACTTGTCAGGATCATATGGATTTCCAAAAAGAATGTTATCCCTTATATTCCCCGACAGTATCCAAGGAGACTGTGGAACATAAGCTTTTGTACCACTGATTTTCACTTGGCCAGAGAGCTTCTCTATTTCTCCCATGATGCATGACAGAAGGCTCGACTTCCCTGATCCTACTGTCCCACAGATCGCCACTTTCATTCTCCTCTTAACTTTTAACTCGATATCGCTCATAGTAGGGGTTATCAAGTCAGGATTCCAGCTGAATGTTGCATTGATAATCTCAATATCAAACTGTGTTTGATTCTCTGGAATATATTCAATTGCATCCTGTTGAATTTCATCTTCTTGCAGGTAAGAAGCAACTCTGTCCACTGAAACTTTACTCTGTGCAAGTACATTGAGCAAGTCTGGAAGACTAAATATGGGATCTTGTAACATTTGGAAAGTGGCCAGGGCTGCTAAGACTCTTCCAGCTGTAAGTTCAATGCCCATTAGCATACATGTGCCAAAAGTCACAATGGAGATGAATGTGGGTGAACCCCAGAAGATAAAACCTGATAGTGCTCCCAGTCGTTTCGACTTCCATAACCACTCGTACTCTATTTTCCTCAAGCTCTCTAGTTTGTTGAGGAACTGATTGTCCCAAGCTTGAAGTTTTATAGTTTTCATGTTTCGAAGAACCTCTGACGTGGATTTCATCCTGCTGTCTTTAGCTTCCATGATCTTGGACTGGTATCTTTCCTGAGTTCTTGTTAAAGGTATATTGCAAGCCATAACAGCCAATGTTGCCGCAAGTGCAGCGACAGACCCTAAACCTAATTTGGTCCGCAAAATGTAGATTGCTAATGAGATTTGTATGGGTAATATCCAAAATAAGTTTAAGTAATAGATGAGATCTGTGATTCTCTGGACATCCACGCTCATGTAGTTGATGATCTCTCCACTGGTGTGACTTTGGCGAGATTGGCCTGACAAAACTAGCCCCTTCTTGTATATGTGCGATACCAGAGCTGCTCTAAGCCGAAGGCCTAGTTGGTGTGCTCCAAAAGCCCACTGTCTCTGTGCTATAGTCTCAACCATTTTGGCACCTACAAAGGCTAATGCCAGAAGATAGCCACTCTCCAAGCTCCTGCTTTTCTTGTCAGTTAGGAAATTGACAAAGTCATCTATGAGGTATGGACCAACATATGTTGCTCCAGCACCTACTACTGCAAAAAGTGCATTAATCGCTGCTTTCTTTCTGATGAAAAAGAAGATTGCTTTGTAGACGGATGGATTTTTGGCTCCATCATTATCCTTGACTTGCTTTAGGCAGTCGCTAAAAGAACGAGAAGTAAATGCTGCAGAATCCTTGATGTCTAGATCAGGCACGTCATTTTGCTCGAGGGGCTTCTTGATCCCTATGGCGAATAATGGGTTCAGCCAAGAGAAGGTAATGTGTTGCAAGAGTGTAGCTTTCCCATATGGAGATTCCCTTTTGGATTCTGAATGTTTCTTGACTTTTTCAGAAAGAAGAGGTTCCCTCATGCCATCAGCATGCGAGAAGACCATGCCTGTCTTTCCATGAATGGAAATGCTAAACAGTCCAGTGGAGGCGAGCAGACATATGAAGTTTGCCAGGTTTCGTGTCCTTAAACGGCTGTGGGACTTAATTATATAGTTGATGTCGAGAGTTGTGCAAAAAACAGATAAGAGGAAGTTGCACATCCACCATGCCCTTAGAATCCATGGGAACTTCATATACTTCTCCCTCCGTATCTTGTACAGTACTATGAGTGTAACTGCCCAGGATACTACTTGCATGATCTCCGATGAAAATGCTTGAGTTTTAGAACGACATGCAGCGTCGTTGCCATTTACTGACATTGATAGCATTAACAGATGTGTCCCCAGTACTAACGCTGTGCAGACAATGCTGGATTTGTCTATTATGCTGGATTTGTGACAAATCATGTGCCTGTCTGTTGCCTGATCCGTAGCATTGCCCCTGTTTCCCAGAAGATGCACTAATTTCCTCAAGGAAACTAGCAGCAGGATTCCAAGGAAACCGAGTTGCAAAATGATGCTGACTTGCTCCTTCAGGCAAGGTGAGTCCATCTTCGGCCATGCTCTCTGAAGTTCCGGAAGAATCTGCAATTCTTTTTCACGAAGAAAGACAGGTTTAAGCTCATATTCAGGTGAGAACTCTATTAATATGTTATTATTGACTCTGCTTAATTAGCAAACATAAGAGCTCTTTGTTTCATCTACAGCGAAACAGGTTCCGCTCGGCCACATTTATTGTGTCCTAGCTTGTAAGGACTAATTGACAATCCTACGCTGCAGTTGCACTTTGCATACAAAATAAGAAAACAGGTTGTGGATGAAGAGCGTAGTCGGTGTTTCCTAAAGACGCGGAACTGTAACTTTTCACAATTTTGGCTTTCCCCTTGTTGGCCATTCGGTTGTTTTACAATACAAAACACACAAAGGAACACTGTCATATTAGGCACTGCACCATTGGTTCCTCCATGGCAGGCTTGTCTCCAGGAATCATTTGAATCGAGAGCATATCCTGTGCGGATGTATTCATTATTTGTCAGCACAAAACAATATTCTTTTTCTCGCCCTTTCTTGCGCTCATCTGCAGACAGGAATGGCTATGCAAGAACGTGCCGAATGGCCTTTTCCAAGATTCATTGTCCTAGAGAAAAGCCTCGTGTGTACAAAAGAACTTCAGCCATGACATAGACCGACATAACATCAAACTCGACTGGGAAGAATTTATATTTCGAGGGCGACAGAGACTTACCATGAGAGCCGAGTTTGATCCCTAGGATGGCCATCCCGACCAGGGAGAAGAGACAGTGAATTCGCCTGAAAACAATTCTCTCCCAGAGCAAACAGCGCTGCCTTCGTTGCTTGCTGAATAGAACATGGGCTGGTCAGCGCTGTGCAGTTGTTCTGGAAGTGAATCCTCTATTCTAAAATTTTCTCAGGTAAGTCATTGAATGTGTTAGAATTCTGTGTTAGAATTCTCGATTTCTCTCTTCCGCATTGTTCTCAACCGAATGTATACTTGAGGCTACGTTGGTGTTGTAGCCATGTAAAAGATAATAGCGACAGCTAATCATAAGTAATTAGCCATACCAAAAAAAGAGGTGGTCCAGGTTCGTCCAACTTCTGGTCGGCCCAAATATAAAATTTTCATAATCATTCCACTCATCATAATGAAAGAAAACAACAAACGACGCCCACGCGCGAATTTGTATATGCTTTGTAGCTCCGAGCATCATCCCGACTATTAAATGACGTGAATTCGATATCAGATCCACATAATAGTGAAATAAAACTTGGTAGAAAAAAAAAAAAACGAAAATACTCTAAATAGGGTAAAAATAATCAAAGCTTTCCTAATTGACGTCATTTTACTTGAAATTGGTTCCATTACTTCAAAATTCCAGCCCAATGTCGGACGGTATTACATATACTTCTGGCCATTGGAACGATCTTGAAAGTGTCCATATTCCGTTGCACGCAGAATTCCGGCTTCCCAATCCCTCTCAGGTACAAAAAATGGTAACACGTATATGTTTAATATTTGATTTCTAAGAAATTTGGCGATACGGGATTTTTTTTTTTGTTTTAATTTTCTTTATATATACGTACTTATTGATTGAGACGTAATAAAGAAATAGAGGATTTCCATCTTGAAAATCCCCATCATTTTGACATTCCTGGAATGTTTTCGGGTAATTCTTGGCTGCCCAAGAACAGCTCTCTCCGGCGACAAGAACACGGGAAACCATCTTACGTGTCGCCGGAATCACCGCACGCCGGCCTATCAAATTTTAAGATGCTCCCATGTTTAACTCAAAAAGTCGGTTGCTGATCTTGCGAAACAATCGCATTTTGTTAGAAGTTGACAAGACTACGGCGTTTCAATTCATCGGTTATGAACATAATATGCAAGAACGTTGCCAATGCTCAAAACGCAAGACAGAACACAAACACGCACGCACACAAGAACACACATTATGCAGACACAACACATGGACGAACATATTCCACGAGGATCATCTGCTCCGCATGGCGTTTATGTCGATGTCTGGATCACTTCTCAACTGTCGATCTGCATGGAAACAAGGTGTTGAGACACTTGCAAGAGATAGAGGACCACATCCGTACATATTTTCTCTTTTAGGTGAAACGCAGGTGAATGCGCATGGACAAAAAGGAGACTAAATCTAGAGACAAAGCGATTCATCATCACAAGCAGACTCATTGTAGTTGTATTTGCTTGCTTTTAGTTGCAATGCTCGTGCTTAGGCTCATCCTGTCTCATAACTATAAGAAGCGTGAAACATGAAAGAGAAAAATCGGAGAAGGCATGCAAATTTTTATGAGAAAAACCCTTAAAAGAAAAATTTATGATACCGCACGAGATAATCTTTTCACTATCTGTTTCAATTTTAAGTTATAAAGTCAAGAAATTATCGCATATATAAAAAGAGTTTAGGACATACAAAGTTACATAAAAATCAAGCATGAATAATAAATTCTTCTATCTAGACTTCAGAATTGCATCGGTAACGCCATCCGTCCTGATTCCTATGGTTATTTCTCCCTCCCTTTCCTCACTCTTCTCCCTAGTGCACGAAAGTTGACTGTATACAGCTGCAAATTTTGAGCCCTAGGGGTTTCCTCGATTTGGCCAACCTTGCCAGTTTCCGTGTCTCTGGGAGCCATGATAAAGTTGAGAGAGAGAATCTCTTAGAGATTTCAAGAGGGAAAAAGTACCAAAATAATTCTCAACCTTTAATATTGGTGCCATTCAGTCCTAAATTTTTTAATTGGACCAATTTAATCCTAAACCTTTTTATATTAGCACCAATTCAGTTCATCCGGCTAATTTAAGTCGGAAATTGCTGACGTGACCGCTGGCGGTCTTATATGGCGCCATGTAGACAAATTTGATATATTTTTATTTTTATTTTTCAGATTTTTTAAATTATTATTTTTTTTTTTTTTTTCCTTTTTTCTCTCTTTTTTTCCTTTCTCTTTTCTCCTTATCCCTTGGCCGGCGAGGTCGCCGACCGGCCGACCATCGCCAGCCATAGGTTGGGCGGGGCGAGGCCGCCGCGCCTCGCCGCCACAAGCGAGGGCGTCGGCCCGCTCGGATCAAGTGAGGGCACGACACCCTCACCCGCCACGAGCGGGCCGCCGTGGCCCTTGCTCGGATTTGGGCAAGGGCTTGATGCCCTCGTTCGTGGCGGGCGAGGGCGTCATGCCTCGCCGGGATCCGGGCGAGGGCCGCCGCGCCTCGCTCGTGGCCGACGAGGGCGCAGAGGCCCTCGCCGGTTGGTCGGCGAGGGTTTCGGCCCTCGCTTGGATCCGGGCAGGGGCCGACGCCCTCACTTGTGGCCGGCAAGGGCGTGGGGCCCCTCGCCCTGACCAGCCGGTGGTCGGCAACCTCGCCAGCCAAAGGATAAGGAGAAAAGAAAAAAAAAAGAAAAAAAAGAAAAAAAGAATTAAAAATCTGAAAAAAAAATTATAAAATTTGTCCACGTGGCGTCACATAAGACCGCCAGTAGCCACGTTAGCAATTTCCAGCTTAAATTAGCTGGATAGACTGAATTGGTACCGATGTAAAAAGATTTAGGATTAAATTGGTCCAATTAAAAAGTTTAGGACTGAATTGGTACAAATGCTAAAGGTTTATGACTATTTTGGTGCTTTTCCCATTTCAAGAGCACAACGATGTTTTCACCTTTGGAGAGGTTTGTATTTATGAGAGAGAGATCATCACGCGATGAATACACGTTGAGATTGAGGACGGTCCATTTGGCAAATTATATTAACTCAATTTACTTAAAGATGGAGTCTATGTATGTGTCTGGGTCAACTAGAGCACAACGCACATTTTATTTTCTACGTCATCGAGGTAAGTGATTTTATACTCCATATGCCTAAGCTCGCATCTTTACATAGTCTATGAGATTAGTATTCACGAGCTAGGCATTTACTTATTTAAGATGAGCTTGCTGTTTATACGGACGTACCAAAAGTCATAAGTATTTAAATGAGAGGACTGATTGAAAGAAGAGACGGAGTTTAAGCTCTTGTTCTACTTTGAGTTAGACCTAACAAATCCTCAAGTTTTTGCTGGGATGGATTTTTCTTAAAAAATAAAAATAAATTGCTAGTGGAGATTCACAAGTGTCATATTTTGAGTTTAAGGGGTCTTATTCTATTTTGTCGCGACTTACCCCTCGGGGGAGGGAATAGGCTTAGGGATATTGCCCAAAGGACGGACCTAAGAGCCATGATTAGGCACATGCTCTCCTAAGCCTATATCTCGCGCGACATTAGGGTGTTCTTAAGAATTTTATAATAAGGAGTCGCTACTAGCTTATTGGATTCGGCTAGAACGTGCTACGTAACCGGAGAGAATCTAGGGTTGGGGACTTGATTACACTAATTAACCAAATAGTGCTCTTTTGATACCTAATCTTGTTCATTTAAAAAAATAAAATTTGTCGTGCAGTTTGGATTAACTCTAGACCAATCCACTAACATGTGAGGTGATCCTATGGGTACGCAATCATTAAAATGACAGTTAGTAGCTAAGGAAAGCGTTAAATAAATTTGTATTTAATATTAAGGAAAAGATAAATACTAATATTAACTAGACTAAAAGGATCAAAACAGCAGAAGCATGCAAACAAGGGTAATTGTCTTTGAAGACAATTGAAGCCCTAAGGGCTTACTCAAATTTTAGCATACTTTAGAGTTAAGAAACTTCCATTTTTTAAGAAAGTAGCTCGGAAAGTTTGTTTCTAAAATTTTTCAAATGAAATTCTAAATTTTCTGACTTTTTTTAAAATGTTTAATTATTATTTAAAAAAATATTCGAATTTTCAATATTTTCTGAAAGTTTTAATGTTCTCTGAAAGCTCTTGAATTTTCGGAATTTTTTTGAATTTTTATTTTTTGAAGTTTTAATATATTTTTAATATTTAATATTATTATATTCCAGGAAAACGGGTTTGGACCGGGCAAACCCGATCCGACGACCCGAAGCCTATTTTTAAAAAAAAACTTTTTTTTTTTAATGTTAATATTATTTTTAATTAATTTTTTGTTTTGTCTTTTCCCTATTTTGTCTTTTCTGCTGCACCCTCTTCCTCCCTTCACCCCTTCTACACGGAACGTCTCTCCTCTTTTGTCCTTTTTTTTTTTTTTTTTTAAATTTCTTTTCTTTTCCTTTTATTTTCTTCTTCCCCTTCTCTAGTCTTCTTCTTCCCGGTGTTCCCCTGCACGTCCGAAGCCTTCACCAAACCCCCACCGCCTAGACCAGCCGAGAAGCATTATAACGGCGCCCTGCCCTCCACGTCCAACCACACCTGGTGACTCGGTGAGTCACGGTCGACAACCGCGGCCGTCGCCGGAACCCCTTGCCCCCGCTGGCCCCCTCACGGTGGAGCCAGCCTTGCCCCGAACGGCCAAACCGAGACCCACTCTTAAGGTTTCGACACACCCCTACGGTCCGAAAACCATGCCTCAGCGACGCTTGCCCCCGTCGGCTTGATCAAAGAAAGGGGCAACGGTGAGAACGAATATTCCCCACTCAAACTTTCAGATCTAGTTCAGGCATTATATCAAACAATTGAGGCGCGCTACTATGAGGAGTGATTTTTGGCTCAACCGAAACTCAACCCGCACCGGGACTCTTGACACGCGACGAACAAGATATCGGAAAACAAAACGCGGGCCGACGCCGGCCGGAGCCCACGGGAGCCGGACGGTCGGGAGCTCCGCCCCGGCGCGCCCGAAACAGGGCAAGAGCGGAGCTGAACTCACCTGTCCAGCTCATGGGCTACGCCAGGAAGGTCGTCGGACGGGTCCCTGCGTGGCTGAGGCGTCGGCCGAGGCTCCCACTCTCTCTGTCTCTTCGATCTGTCGCACCCTGCTTCCCCGGTCTCTAGCTCCCTCCTTCTCCCTCAAAACGAGCCAGCCTCCCTCCTTCTCGCTCGCTCTCCTCTCTCCTTTTTCTCCTGCTCGGCTGGTGCGAGTGGCTCTCCCCGACCGCCAACCCCAGTCCAGCTGCCCCCGCTGCCTCCTCTGCCTCTGTCGTTCTGCTCTGTCTTTCTCTTTTCTTCTTTTTGCAGGTCTTGCGTGAAGGACGGCTGGGCCGGGCCTAGCTGCGCGAGAGAAAGAGGAAAAGAGGAGGGGCGGGTTGGGCCAAGGTCAGATTCGGCCCGACCCGACCCCTCTCATTTTTTTTTTTTTTTTTTTGCTTTTCCTTTTCTTTTGTTGTTTGGGAGAAAAAAGATTGGTGTCGACATATTTATAAGCAATTTTATTAGGTGCATAAAGTACTCAGAACAAATATTTTCTTCCCTGGTCTCTTCCCCATTTATACATATTCCACTATACATAAAGCAAAGCTAAGCAATTTCCAACTTGTGATTTAAAAAATAGGTTTAATGAATATTCATATTTGCCACTAAAATGAACGATAACTTTTATGTTGTTACGCAATACTAAGATTGTGATTCAAAAATTAATTTATTCATATGAAGTTTTACATTTGAAATTTAGATTTAAATATATCTTCATCTACAATCGGTTTGTTCCACTTTCTGAAAACAAATCATTTCTACAATTAATTCAAATTTTCAAATAACATTTTTGTGTATGCAAGTCTATATTAACTTTTTTTCAATTTTTCTCACACGCATATCTTTTATTAATCTTAATAATAGTTTGAATCAATTATACTATAGAAGGCAGTCGTCATTGAAAATGTTTTTCCAGTTTAAATAACTACATTCAAAGGTTCTCTTTCTTGGACCAAATAAGGAATCAAACTCTTGAATAATAATATAAATTATTAGAATATTTAAATTATAAATTACATTTTTATCTAGCAAATTAAATATTAGATTAGTTATTGATAGTCTCACAAAATTCTATATGATATAAGAGTAGGATGTTCTAAGTTTAAATTTTTCCCAATTTTTTTTATTTATATTTCAACGTTTAGGTTTCGTTCATTTCACCGAGAAATTTCTATTGCTGGAAATGCTTTCAAGAAATTTAATGTTAGACAAATTGAACTATTTTTCGATGTTTGCTTTTGATGAAAACAATTTGAATTTATTTATTTTTATGGTGGCTAGGCGATGCCGTCCTAGAGGTGGCCTAGCCAGCCGAGCCTCGCCGTGGCTCGGCGTCTCCGGGGGCTAGTGACACTTCAGCGAGGTTGCCGGCCCTTGTCTGACCTGTCACTGGTGTCAGCCATGGCTAAGGCCAGCAACCGGTTAAAAACAAGAAGAATAGGAAGAAGAAGAAGAAGAAGAGGAGAAAGAGAAGAAGAAAAGAGAAAAAAAAAAAGAGGAGAGAAAAAAAAAAAGATTCTAGAAATTGTTCCCGCGAACAAGAAGTTACTTTCTTCTACTTCTTATTTATGTTCCAAATTTATTCTTGGGAACAAAAATAGATATTTTGTTTCTGGGAACAAAAATTTTACCAAACAGGTTTCTATTCTTTTTTCGTTCCCCGGAACAAAAGAACATAAATAGTTGTTCCGGGGAACAGAAACAAATTTTATCAAACAGAGCCCAAGTGAATCGAATACACACAGCTTGTATGTTAAAAATGATATATAATAACTAATAAACTGGAATTAACATTTTCTTTATTTATCTTGAACATTTTGTAACCCATCAAAATAACAAAAGTAACGAAAAAATGACGAAAGTAATTATGAAATCATGTTTCTATAATAATAAACATGATCGTCTTTCTGGAAATGTAGAAGAACATGAGCATTAATAAAGGATACTCAAAAGATGGTAGACAATATTTATGAAAGAATAGATGAGACCTATCGAGAAAAAAAAAAAAAGAACAAAAAAATCGAAGAGAGATAAAGAGCTGAAGATAAGAAATAACAAATCGGGAAAACCGATTTTGTTTGCCTAAGGCTCCGTTCGTTTCGCGGAAAATGTTTTCCAAGAAAACGTTTTCGGATTTTCCGACGTTCGTTTCACGGAAAATGAATTCTTGGAAGAAAATGTTTTCCACTTTTGAAAAGTGGAAAACATTTTCCTCACTTAATCTCTCTTATCTCACACCTCTACAAATCATCACTTCCTCATCCCCTTTCTTCTTCTTTTTTTCTTTTTTTATTCGAATTATTTTTAATTTCTTTTCTTTTTCTTTTTCTTTTCTTTTTTTCTTTTTGTTTTCTTTGGTTCTCATCTTCTTCTTTCTTGGCTAGTCGTCGGTCGTCACCAGGTGAACCTCAAGCTCGTCGATCTCAAGCTCGCGCTTGTCGATCTAGTGAGCCTTGAGCTTGACGCTTGCACTCGCCAATCTGGGATCGAAAAATATTTTCCTTATCGAACACCGGAAAATATTTTCCGAAACATTTTTAGGTTTTAGCTGAACACTAGAAAATATTGTCATTTTTCTGGAAAATGATTTATGGGAAAATATTTTCCGGAAATGGCCAATTTTCCGCGAAATGAACGGATGGGAGGTCATTTTCCCCAATCTAAGGCCTTCTTTTTGCCGATCGAGTATTTCATCATCCAAAATCTTGAAAATTCCAAGAACAATCTCTCGGAAATGGTTTTTATCAAACAAACCAACCCATTGTCTTAGGCCAAAGTCTAACTTACGTGTTTGGGAAAGTGTTCATGTATTTAACCATCAAATCATGCTGTCATAATCCTGTTGTTAAATGAACCTCAGCAAAGCATTTTCCTTTTCTGTTGAGGAAATTCTTATGATTTGCCTAACAATGCTTACACTCAAGTTACTCACCTACAGATGTCTCAGATGAAGTTGGGATCATCTGGGGGTTCATAGGATTACTCATATAGATAATTCCAATGACAATGAAGTATCCGCACACAGCATAACATAAAAATAATTGCTTGCCAAAATCCTAGAGCGAAACCCGGAAGCTCAATTCACTTCAGAGATTGTTGATCTCGTGTTCGATGCGCCCATGTTGACCCTGAGCATTTCCACCATATGTGAAAATGATAGCGTAGATGCCTTTCATGTTGTAACTGCGGGGTTTAGCTATTTAGGTGTGCTATGTTGCTGAAACTCTGTGACCTCTTGGAGTACTCCCTTATGAGCCTGGAGAAGAATGAATTTTCTCTTTCCAGTAATTTCACCGGTGTGTTGTATTCTGCTATTCTTCCTGTTCATGAAAAATGAAAGGAGCTCTTCAGCATCAGTTCTAACATAGATATGTCAAGGCAAGAGAGATTGGGTGTTTACGGAAAAATCTTTTATTTCCTACCATCACTAAGAACCAAAATGAGGTCGCTGTCTATGACTGTATGGATTCTGTGAGCAATTGTCACGACCGTGTGGCTCTTGAATTCTTGACTAATGATCTTCTGGATAACGCCATCAGTTGCAGAATCAACTGATGCCGTTGCTTCATCGAGTACAAGTATACTGCTTTTCTTCAGCAAGGCTCTTCCTAGACAGAATAGCTGCCTTTGACCCACACTCCAGTTTTCTCCATTCTCCACAACTGTCAGGAAAAATGATTAGTAAATATACTTCAACAAAAATGCAACTTTGTATGATGGATGTTAATAACGGACCTGTGAAATGTAGCTTTTCTTCCTTTCCTCGGACAATATCACCAAGTTGACATTTCTCTAAAGCCTATAAAATCAGAAATTCTGTCACCATGATATTCAAAGTAGATTCAATACAAGGGAATGCACGAATTTGTGTATATAAAGCTTCTCAAAGAGAAACTTTGGGGGTTAATAAAACATGGTGAAGTTGCTTGCAATTCCTAAGCTTGGTTGTGGCAAAATCTATTTAATTTTCAAATTGTGTCATCGATATTAATCTGGTAGAATGTGTTTGTGTAAGCATACAAATGCGCTTTCTCTATCACTTGGACTTGTACGATGAGATCTTCTTGGGGTAAATAATCAATTACTGAGTTCTTCTTTTACTTAAAGCCACATGTGAGGCAAAGCTTTAGGGGAAAGAAGTTTTACCTCCCACACTTCTCTATCAGAGTATTGCTCCAGTGGGTCAAGGTTTCCTCTTACCGTTCCTTCAAACATTGTTGCGTCCTGCGGAATGATGCTGAGTCTTGACCTAAGGTCATGAAGGCCTATTTTAGATATGTCAATATCATCAATTATAATGCTTCCTTCCCTGGGCTCAACAATCCTAAAGATGGCCTGAATGAGGGTTGATTTTCCACTCCCTGTCCTTCCTACCACACCAATTTTCCTCCTGCCGGGAAGCGTACAGGTAATATTTTTTAGGACAGATGGGAGATGTTCAGCATATCGGATCTGCAAGAATAAACATGTAAGTGATCCAAGACATCTCATGGGAATTCCAGAGGTTGAGAGGGAGATTGATAGCAATTGTAAAGAACTCATCCATTAGTGATGCAGAAAATTTCAGAATAATGTTGGAATGTGGGAACTGAGATTTTCATTGCATATCTTGGAATTTGATGCTTAGCTTACCTCCAAGTTTCTGAAGCAGATCTTTCCTGTTTCCGGCCAGTTTCTTGGAGGTCTGCTGTCTTCTATTAAAAGAGCTGCTTCACTTGCTAAGTATGAGTACTGAAGTATTCTCTCAAATGAGATCATTTTGTTCTCAGCATTGCATATATTCCATATAACAGAAGCTTGAAGAACATTCAGGTTAATAGCGTATGTTACAGCCAACCCAGCTATGCCTGCAAAACAAAATTGATTATCTTTTTAGTGTTTTCTGTATAAATCCTGTTCTAATAGGTACTTCATACTAGACTTTGCTTGAATTTGAGATTTACTCTTTTTTGTGCTGTTGATTCCAGCAGATGTCTGATATTGTTCGAATTATAAAAAATAAAAATAACGCCTATGATACGCATAGTACATACTACTCATAATCTTGCCATAGCGAAATAATCTAAGAAAATTTGCACGACTTACTTGGGTTGATAATTCCTTCAGGGAGGGATACCAGCAAAAGCAATGCAAAGGCAAAGACAGAGTTAGACAACAGATTTAGGCGAAATGAAAGCCATTCCATTGCTGACACAAGATGAAACCATGGCCTTGAGTGATTGTCTACAAGCCCTAGATTTCCATCAGTGAATCGATCTTCTTGGTCAAAAGCACGAATTGTTGCTGCTCCTGCTATTGATTCTGCAAAGTGGTGTAGAATTGGAGCTCGCTGAGTCCCTGATATGCGGGCTAGTTCTCTTGCTGTTGTTATGTAGTATTGCTGAAACAAGGAAAGGAGAATGTTTCAATAAATTTTTCAATATAGTATCAGTTTCTGGTGACATTTTGAAGCAACTTAGAAGGAGCATTTTACTTGTCATGTATTTGACTTGACTCACGTCTCTCTATTTTGGGGAGTGGAAACATCTTCCACCTATTCATCTTTGAACTTCTTTAAAGAATGTGGAAGTTCCTGAATTGCATGAGACGATGCTAGTGTCACATCGGACAAAGAATAGAAGTGGAAGGGATGTCCAGACATTACTAATTGTAACTGGCCTTGTCATCTCTATGATTGGACCGCTTTGAAGAATTTGATTCAGATTCTAGATACAGCTGTTGGGTTCTGTTTTTTATAGCATGACCATGAACAACATCATTTCCTACAGGAAATGATGATATAGCATTTAAAATACTAAAATACGTGCACTATCATGATGCCAGTATGCTTCCCATGCTTCCAACATCCTGTCCTAGGAAGATTTGTGCGACTCTTGTAAGGAATGGAATTACCTGGTACCATATACATATTGCAGTCACCGGGATGAAGATCACAAATACTTCCCATGCTACCTGCGACATCACTGCAATTGTTCCTAGAAGCTGTATTATGGAGAAAGCACACCAACCCAATGTCCATGCCACTTCCAAGTCTAGTGCACTCTGATCAGTGGATGCCTGCATACATATGGTTCAGCGTCATCACTCCAACATCAGCCTTTGTACCTGTTATGTGACCAGGCATAACTTGATAATATTCACGTGTAGAATTTATTATAAGATGGCATGTTAAAAGGCGTCAGAGTTTTGTGGCAGTTGCAGTGAGTTCTTCAGCACTGCAAAATGATCCCAATTCAATTTAATCCAAGTGTGAAATGATTTCAATCTGCCTTTTAGTAGTTTCTGTGGAATTACTGTCAAATTTTGAGATGTTGAAGAATTTGTCTTGAATATTTGATATGGTTCATGTAGAATCCCTAGTCAGGGAGTGGACACCACCTAACCCTTTCAAAGATTTAGTATATTCGTTAGAATTATTTATGAAAAACAGGTTTTATTTGTTCAGATTTCTACTGACACGGGCAATACTATTTCAATCTGAGTACAGGGCTAATTTTAATCTTTGATAGTTGCAGATAAGAAATAACATGTCCTTAAGTGACGCTTCAACTGCTCATGTCTGAATTTGTGGTTGTTTATACACTTGATTTCATATCTGCTTCTCAAGAAACTGAAACGATGATGGAAAAAAATGATAATAATTATGCTTGCTATCACTTTTGATTTTCATGTATAATGATAAATTTATGACTTGAAATGCAGGAGTACTATGTTGCTCACCCTGTTTAAGATCCTTCCAGTAGGGGTTGAGTCAAAAAATGCCATCGGTGCCCGCATTACACTGTGAAGCATATTTGTGAATAGCGTCTGTGCTGTCCATAATCCTGCTACTGCTAGAAGCATTGCCCGAAGAAGTATGGAGAGTGAACTTCCAACGGCGAGCAGTACATAAACAGGCAGGATGATATCCATTTTATACACTGGTTCAATATCACTTGTTGGAGGAAAAACCCATGCCATCCAATAATTACTGGCTATTTGAAGTATCTGAAATGAGGACTGAGCCAGGAGGATTATTGGGATTAGCGCTCCACACTTCACTGTTGTTAGGTAGGACCAGTAAACTTTTTTTCCAATGCTTCCTTTTCCTCGTTCTTCATCTTGCACCAGTCTCCCTTCCTTCTCTGATATCTCCAAAGATAGATCATGCTCAGAGTCATGCTTTCTTGGTTGAAGTTCATCTATAGAATCGAAGTCTTTGTTGGATTTGCCATCGGCTGTTGGGTCCTGAGTTGTTCTGCTTGAATTTTCAACTGTGAGGATTGACTCAAGGGCTTCACTATGAGCACCCACCAACACTTCAAATCCTGTATTCTGTTTTAAGAGATCTTCAAACTTGCCAGCCTGTGCTATTCTTCCATCCTGCATCACCTGTTGATATCAGATCCACAGTAGCTTTATCAACATATGAGATTAGACGTTGCTTAACTGGAGCAACAGATGAAAGTTCAATACCATGATCAGTGGACTTTCAGATTCTCAAGTTGAGTCAATTGTCAAAATCTTCTCAGAGTTATTTTCAGAAGATGTCAGTCTATTTAATTAAACATCTGTTCTTTCTGAAAGTTCCCTGTTGTCAAATGGAGAATTACTTTTGTGAAGTCACCTACCAGAATGAGATCTGCAGCTGGAAGAAATTCGACTTGGTGGGTGACATAGAGTATTGTCTTGTCTTTGAGCATTCCCATCAGGCAATCCTACAGGGAATAAACTCAGTATGCAAATTTTTGTGGTAAAGCATGTGAAACGTTGTTCTAGGATCTGATTTTGTTATCCATCATCATAACATTATTCTCGCAAGAGAGTTTTAGAACTTACTGCAAAGAGCTGTGTGCCTGTATGAGCATCCACTGCGCTGAAAGGGTCATCGAGCAGATATATATCGGCATCTTGGTAAACTGCACGTGCAATTTGTATCCTTTGCTTTTGCCCTCCACTCATGTTGATGCCTCTTTCTCCAATCTCCGTGAGATCACCCGCTGAAAACAGCTCAAAATCCTTGATCAAAGCACATGACTGGACTGTTCGGTCATACTTGTTGGGATCATATGGATTTCCAAATAGAATGTTATCCCTTATATTCCCCGACAGTATCCAAGGAGACTGCGGAACGTAAGCTTTTGTACCACTGATTTTCACTTGGCCAGAGAGCTTATCTATTTCTCCTAGGACGCATGACAGAAGGCTTGACTTCCCTGATCCTACCATCCCACAGATCGCCACCTTCATGCCTCTCTTAATTTTCACCTCGATATTGCTCAGAGTTGGTGTAATCAAGTCAGGATTCCAGCTGAACGTTGCATTGATAATCTCAATATCAAACTGTGTTTGATTCTTTGGAATATATTCGATTGCATCCTGTCGAATTTCATCTTCTTGCAGGTAAGAAGCAACTCTGTCCGCAGAAACTTTACCCTGTGCAATTACATTGAGCAAGTCTGGAAGACTAAATATGGGATCTTGTAACATTCGAAAAGTGGCCAGGGCTGCTAAGACTCTTCCAGCAGTAAGCTGAATGCCCATTAGCATACATGCGCCAAAAGTCACGATGGAGATGAATGTCGGTGATCCCCAGAAGATGAATCCTGATAGTGCTCCCAGTCGTTGTGACTTCCATAACCATTCGTACTCTATTTTCCTCAAGCTCTCTAGTTTGTTGAGGAACTGATTGTCCCAAGCTTGAAGTTTTATGGTTTTCATGTTTGAAGAACCTCTGATGTGGATTTCATCCTGCTGTCTTTAGCTTCCATGATCTTGGACTGATATTTTTCTGAGTTCTTGTTAGAGGTATATTGCAAGCCATAACAGTCAATGTTGCCGCTAGTGCAGCGACAGACCCTAAACCTAAATTAATATGCAAAATGTAGATGGCTAATGAGATTTGTATGGGTAACATCCATACTGTGTTTAAGTACCACGTGAGACTTGTGATTCTCTGGACATCCACGCTCACGTAGTTGATGATCTCTCCACTGGTGTGACTTTGGCAAGATTGGCCTGACAGAACCAGTCCCTTCTTGTACATACGCAATATCAGAGCAGCTCTAAGCCGAAGGCCTAGTTGGCGTGCTCCGAAAATCCACTGTCTCTGTGCTGTTGTCTCAACCATTTTGGCACCTAGAAAGGCTAATGCTAGAAGATAGCCACTCTCCAAGCTCCTGCTTTTCTTGTCGGTTAGGAAATTGACAAAGTTGTCTATGAGGTATGGACCAACATAAGATGCTATGGCACTTACTACCGCAAAAAGTGCATTGATTACCGCTTTCTTTCGGATGAAAAAGAAGATTGCTCTGTAGATGGATGGATTTTTGGCTCCATCTTTATCCTTGACTTGCTTTAGGCAGTCGCTGAAAGAACGAGAAATAAATGCTGCAGAATCCTTGATGTCTAGATCGGGCACGTCATTTTGCTCAAGGGGCTTCTTGATCCCCCCAGCGAATAATGGGTTCAGCCAAGAGAAGGTAATGAGTTGCAAGAGTGTAGCTTTCCCATATGGAGATTCCCTTTTGGATTCTAAATGTTTCTCAACTTCTTCAGAAAGAAGTGGTTCCCCCATGCCATTGGCACGCGAGAAGACCATGCCTGTCTTTCCTCGAATGGAAATGCTAAACAGTCCAGTGGAGGCGAGCAAACATATGAAGTTTGCCAGGTCTCTTGTCCTCAAGTGGCTGTGGGACGTAATTATATAGTTGATGTAGAGAGTTGTGCAAAAAACAGATAAGAGGAAGTTGCACATCCACCATGCCCTTAGAATCCATGGGAACTTCATATACTTCTCCCTCCGTATCTTGTACAGTACTATGAGTGTAACTGCCCAGGATACTACTTGCATGATCTCTGATGAAAATGCTTGAGTTGTGGAAAGACATGAGGCATCGTTGCCATTTGCCAACATTAATAGCATAAACAGATGTGTTCCCACTAATAACGCTGTGCAGACAACGCTGGATTTGTCTATTATGCTGGACTTGCGAAATATCATGTGCCTGTCAGTTGCCTGATCCGTGGTGTTGCTCCTGTTTCCCAGAAGACGCACTAATCTCCCCAAGGAAACTAGTAGCAGGGTTCCAAGGAAGCCGAGTTGCAAAATGATGCTGACTTGCTCCCTTAGGCAAGGTGAGTTCATCTTCGGCCATGCTCTCTGAAGTTCCTGAAGAATCTGCAATTCTGTTTTGCGTAGAAACACAGGTTTAAGCTCACATTCAGGTGCGAACTTCATTAATATGCTTAACTGACTCTGCTAATTATCAAACAAAAGAGCTCTTTGTTTCATCTGCAATGAAACTGGCAATGTTTGGTCCACCATTATTGTGTTCTAGCTTGTGGATGTGGAGTGCAGTCAGTGTTTTCCAAAGACACGGAACATTAATTTTCACGATTTTGGTGTTCCCCTTGTCGATGCAGTTGTAAAACAATGACACACGAAAGAGGACTGTTAATTTGGGAACTGTATCTTTGGTTCCTTCCATGTCAGGCTTGTCTTCAGGAATCATTTGAATTGAGAGTATACACCGTGCTGGTGTATCTATCATTCATCAGCAGAAATCAATATCGGGTTCATGCCTTCTCTTTCAAGTTTTCAAAGAACTAATTACTCTCATCTGCAGATAGGCATGGCTACACAAGCACATGCCTAATTACCTTTTCAAAACCCTGTCCTAGAGAAAAGCCTTTTGTGTACCAAACTTTAGCACAACACAACATAGACTGACACCACCGAACTCAACCAGGAAAATTAAAATTTCAAGGGTGAGAGACTTACCATGAGATCCGAGATCGATTCCTAGAACGGCCATCCTCACCAGAGAGAAGACAGACACTGAGTTCACCTGAAAATTGTTCTCTCCCAAAAAAACGAACGACCCTGCCTTTGCTGCTTGCGGTTGTTTTTGAAGTGAATCCTCTATTCCAAAGTTTTCTCAGCCAGTCATTGAATGCATGTTTGAAGTAAATCCTCTATTCGAAACTTTTCTCAGCTAGCCATTGAATGCATGCTTGAGGCTACGTGGTGGAGCGTTGAAAATGATATTAGCGACAGTTCATAAGTAATTAGCATACCGAAAAAGAGGTGGTCCAGGTTCGTCCAACTTCTGGTCGGGCCAAATCTAAAATTTCCATAATCATTCCACACATACGATACCATATTGATGAATTTGACAAATGACCTGCACGCGCGAACTCGTACATGCTCGTCGCTGAGAGCACCTAGCAATATTTGCATCAATGGGGGCATATGAACCAAATGGATCGCAATTATTGAAAGACGTAATCTAACATCTGATCGAGAATTATTGGATTCATGTCGAAACATGTGAGTGGTAGAATGATTTAGTGAAATAAACTTTGTAACAAAAAAGACAAAAAAGAATCTAAATAGGGTAAACATAATCAATGCTTTCCCAAATTAAGATCATGATTATTTGGAAATTGCATCCATAGGACCATAAATTCGAAATTTCAAGGCAATGTTGGACGATGTTGCATATACTTCTGGCCTTTGTAAAGATCTCGAAAGTGTCCATATTCCATTGCAAACAAAATTCTGGCTTCCGATCCCTTTTAGGTATAACAGATGACGACACTGATACGTTTACTATTCGATTTCTAAGTAACTTTGCAATATGGGTCGTTCTATTGAACATCATGATTATTTGGAATTGCATCCATAGGACCATAACTTTGAAATTTCAGGGCAATGTTGGATGATGTTACATATACTTCTAGCCATTGTAAAGATCTCAAAAGTGTCCATATTCCATTGCAAACAAATTTCCGGCTTCCAACCCCTCTCAGGTACAATAAATGACAACACGAATGCGTTTACTATTTGATTTCTAAGTAACTTTGCGATACGGATCATTCTATTATACATACCTTTTGATTGAGATGTAACGAGTAAATAGAGGATCTCCATCTTGAAAATCCCCATCATTTTGGACACTCCGGGAATGTCTTGACAGTAACTCTCAGCTGTTCAAGAGCAGCTGTCTGCAGCGACGGGAACACGAGAAACCATCTTGTGCGTAGTCGGATTCACCGCCAACCAGCTGATCATATTGAAAGATGCCTCCATGTTTGACTCGAAAGTCGGATTGCTTTTCTCGCGAAACAATCACATTTTGTTAGAAGGTGACGGGGCTACAACGTTTCACTTCATCGGCAATGTACTTGATGTGCAAGAACGTTGCCAAAGCTCAAAAAGCAAGAGAGAACGCAGAAACACACAAAAGAACACACATTAGGCGGACACAACGCATGAACGTACGCATTCCATGAGGATCCTCAGCTCGGCATGGCGCTTTTGTCAGTGTCTCCACCACTTCTCAACTGCGGATGCATATGAAAATGAGGTAAGTATCAACGCGATTGACGAGTTGAGAGACCTATGAGAGATAAAGGATCCACATCTGTACACGTCTTCTCTTTAGGTGCAACACAAGTGAACGTGCATGAATAGAAACGAACACTAATTCTGGGGACAATGCCATTCATCTTCACAAGCAAACTCATTGTGTATCTATTCGCTTACTTGTTTCAGTTGCAATGCTTATGCTTAGGCTCAATGTTAGGAGCGTGCAATGCAAAAGAGAAAAATTAGAAAAAAACACAAGCGAATTTTTATGTGGAAAATCCTTTCAAAAAGAGTGAGGGAAAAATCATGGGGCATTCTAAGCAATCTTTTTACTATTGGTTTCAGTTTCAAGTTACAACTGTGAGAGAGATTTCTCTAATATATAGGAAGTCTAGGGCATATATTACATTTATACCCTTAGCAATAAATTCCTCTATCAGACTCTACAAATTCATCAATCTCCAACTTGGAGGCTGATTTTCAAAACTGCAATAGTCTCTCATAGTTTTTCCTTGTCTTTGTAACCCAGACTGTCCTAGTGTGGAGGCACATCCTCATTTGAAACCATAGAGGCCAACTAAAGCAAAGCACAACCTTAGTTTCTCAATATTGACAGCCATGATTAACATATTTGCGGGCTTCTTTGCACCAAGAACCTTCTTCACGATGTGCCATCTAGCAAATGGAGAATATAATGATACTTCAACTCCATATACTTAATCCTTGAGTGAAAAGACGGATTCTTTGCAAGACAAGATAGCGCTATGACTGTCACTAAAAAAACATTGCTACCTTGCTCCAACCTTTTTCCCCTAACAAAATCTTCAACCAAATCATCTCCTTGCCAACTTCGTATATAGCGACAAACTTTATTGTAGTGGTTGAGAGGGATACACACATCTAAAATCTATACATCCAACTGACTGTAATGTGCCTAAATTAAAAACATAACCAAAGTGCTCTTCTTATTATTCATGTCACCACCAAGGCTTGCATCAACAAAGCCTTATGAAGTTATACTATTTTTGATGAAACAAAGTAACACACCTAAAGTACATCTAAGGTATTTAATAGCCACTTTATAGCACCTTGGTGCTTTATTCATGGATTAGCCATGTCTGCTCATAGCTCCTACTACATTAGCAATGTTTAATCTAGTACACACCACAAACATACATTAAACTGAAGAAATTTCCAAACTTCAAAAGTGTGTATCCCTCTCAATCATTAAAGGAAAACGATTTCAATAAGGGGAAGCCATTTTCCCCAATCTAAGAGAGTTGTTTTCAGTTCATGGAAAATGTTTTTTGCCTATTGATTACTTTGTCATAAAAAAAGTGGAAAATCCAAAAATAATATTGTGCAAATGGCTTTTATCAAACAAATTGAACCTTAGTTTTAGGCAGAAATTTAACCTACATGTTGGTGAGACTGTTAGAATATTTAAACTATTGAATCACATCTTCATGATCATGTGGCTCAATGCTGCCTCGGCAAAGCATATTCCTCTTCTCTTATTGAAATTCTTATTATTTTTCTCAGGTTACTCACTTACATAAAAACAATTCCAATGACAATGAGGTGTCTGCTCATAGCTAATCATAAAAATAATTGCTTGCCAAATCCTAGAGTGAAACTCAGAAGCTCCGTTCATTTCGCAGACTATTGATCTTGTGTTGGATGTGCCCATCTTGCAACGTTGATGCAATCGTAGGACCCCACATTTTCTCTTAGTCTGCCTTGACACCGTTCCCTTTGATGCCGTCACTGCCCGGTTTAGCTGTTTAGGTGTGCTATGCTGCTGAAACTTTGTGACCTCTTGGAGTACTCCCTTATAAGCTTGGAGAAGAATGAATTTTCTCTTTCCAGTAGTCTCGTGGGTGTGTCAAATTCTGCTATTCTTCCTGTTCGATCAAAAAAAATGAAGGAGCTATTCAGTATCAATCCTAACATAGCAATGTTTAGCCAAGAGAGAATGAGTGCTCATGGAAAAAAAAAATTATTCCCTACCATCACTAAGAACCAAGACAAGGTCGCTGTTTATGACAGTGTGGATCCTGTGAGCTATTGTCACCACTGTGCGGTTCTTGAATTCTTGACTAATGACCTTTTGGATAACGCCATCAGTAGCAGAATCAACTGATGCGGTTGCTTCATCGAGTACAAGTATACTACTTTTCTTCAGCAAGGCTCTACCAAGACAGAACAACTGCCTTTGGCCCGCACTCCAGTTTTCTCCGTTCTCCACAACTGTTAGGAAAAATAAGATTAGTAAATTTATTTTCACAAAACTTGCAACTCTGTATGACGGACGTGGTTAATGGATCAAACCTGCGGAATCTAGCTTTTCTTCCTTTCCTCTGACAATATCACCAAGTTGACATTTCTCTAGAGCCTGTAAGATCAGAAATTCTGTCATCATGATATTCAAAGCAGATCCAATCCAGGGGAATGCACGAATTTGTGTTTATAGATCGTCTCAGGGAGAAAATTTGTGGGTTAGTAAAACATGATGAAGTTGCTTGTAATTCCCTGTATTTGGTTGTGGCAAAATCTATTTACTTTTTAAATTGTGTCAACGATATTAATCTGGTAGAATGTGTCTGTGTGAGCATACACATTTGCTTTCTCTATCACTTGGACTTGTATGATGATATCTTCTCATGCTAAATAATCTTTATTTTAGAATTCTTTTTTTTTATTTAAAGTCATCAACGAGGCAAAGCTTTGGGGGAAAGAAGTTATACCTCCCATACTTCTCTATCAGAGTGTTGCTCCAATGGGTCAAGGTTCCCCCTTACTGTTCCTTCAAACATTGTAGGGTCCTGTGGAATGATGCTGAGTCTTGATCTAAGGTCATGAAGGCCTATTTTGGTTATGTCAATACCATCAATTATGATGGTTCCTTCTCTGGGCTCAACTATCCTAAAGATGGCCTGTATCAGGGTTGATTTTCCACTCCCAGTCCTTCCTACTACACCAATTTTTCTCCTGCCAGGAAATGTACAGGTGATGTTTTTGAGGACAGATGGGAGATGTTCAGCATATCGGATCTGCAAAAATAAATGTGTCGGTGAGTCTAATACATCTCATAGGCATTCCTGAGAATGAGAGTGAGATTCATAGCAATTATGGAGGACTTATCCATTGGTCATGCAGAATATTCCAAAATAATGTTCGGATATGGGAAGTCAGAATTTGATGTTTAGCTTACATGCAAGTTTCTGAAGCAGATCTTTCCCATTTCTGGCCAGTCGCTTGGAGGTCTGCTGTCTTCTATTAAAAGAGCTGCTTCACTTGCTAAATTTGAGTACTGAAGTATTCTCTCAAATGAGATCATTTTGTTCTCAGCATTGCATATATTCCATATAACAGAAGCTTGAAGTACATTTAAGTTAATTCCGTATGTTACAGCCAACCCTGCTATGCCTGCGAAACAAAATTTATTATCTTTCAAGTGTTTGCTGTATATATCCTGTTCTAATATGTCCTTCATACTAGACCGTGCTTGAATTGGTACAGAGGATATTACACTGTCTGACTATTATTCAGTTTGAGATTTTATTGTTATTTACTGTTGATTCTAGCAGATGTCTGATATTATTTGAATAAAAACGAAACGTGCGTGATAGGCATAGTACATACTATTTATAATCTTCCTGTAGGGACATATTCTGAGAATATTTGCATGACTTACTTGGATTAATAATTCCTTCTGGGAGGGATACCAGCAAAACCAATGAAAAGGCAAAGACGAAGTTAGACAAAAGATTTAGGCGAAACGAAAGCCATTCCATTGCTGAGACATTATGAAACCATGGCCTTGAGTGGTTGTCTACAAGCCCTAGATTTCCATCACTGAATCGATCTTCTTGGTTAAAAGCACGAATTGTAGCTGCTCCTACTAGTGATTCTGCAAAGTGGTGTAGAATTGGAGCTCGTTGAATCCCTGATAAGCGGGCTAGTTCTCTGGCTGTTGGAATGTAGTATTGCTGGAACGATGAAAACAAAATTTTTCAGTAAATTATAAAGTATGGCCGTGGCCAACACCATTTCCTGTAGGAAATTATGAAAACTAGTGTTTGGAAGGCTAATTTTAAATGGACTACATTATTGCCAGTATGCTTGACATGCTTGCAGCAACCTGTCCTAGGAAGAATTGTGCGACTATTATCAGGAATGGAGTTACCTGGTACCATATACATATTGCAGTCACAGGGATGAAGATCACAAATACTTCCCATGCTACCTGCGACATCACTCCCATTGTTCCTAGAAGCTGTATTATGGAGAAAGCGCACCAACCTAATCTCATTGGCATTTCCAAGTCTAGCACACTCTGATCAGTAGATGCCTGCGTACAGTATGGTTCAATGTCAGAACACCAACATCAGCCTATGTACCTGCTAAGTTATCAGGCGTAGATATTTGCATGTGTAGAATCTATGATAAGATGGCATGTTAGAAGGCGTTGCAGTTGTGGGAAGCTATTCAGCAATGGAAAATATTCCAATTCAATGTAATCCAGGATCGAAATGATTTTAATCAGTCTTTTAGTTGTTTCTGTAGAGTTGTTGTTGTACTGTGAAATGTTTAAGAATTTATCGTGAATGTTTGATAGGGTTCATGTAGAACCCTCAGTCAAGGAGTGGACACTACGTAACCTTTTCAAAGATATGGTACAGATGCCCAAAAAAAAAAAAATGGAGCAAATTTTATGAAAAACAGGTTTCATTTGTTCACATTTCTATTGAAACAGGCAAAAATTCTGAGTACTAGTGTAAGTTAATCTTTGACAGTTGCAGATAAGCAAATACATGTTCTTGAGTGACATTTTAATTGCTCAAGTCTGATATTGTGGTTGCTTATACACTTGATATATCTGCTTCTCAAGAACCTGAAAGGATGATGGAAAAAAGGTAATGATCATGCTTGCTATCACTTTTGATGTTTACGTATGAAGACAAACTTAAAATGCAGGTGCAGTATGTTGCTCACCCGGTTTAAGATCCTTCCAGTTGGGGTTGAGTCAAAAAATGCCATCGGAGCCCGCATTACACTGTAAAGCATTTTCATGAATAGTGTCTCTGCTGTCCATAATCCTGTTATCGCAACAAGCATTGTTCGAAGAAGTACGCAGAGTGAACTTCCAACAGCAAGCAGTATGTAAACAAGAAGGATTATATCCATTTTATACAATGGTTCAGTATCACTATTTGGAGGACAAACCCATGCCATCCAATAATTACTGGCTACTTGGAGTATCTGAAATGAGGACTGAGCAATGAGAATTATCGGGATTAGTGCTCCGCCCTTCACTGTTGTTATGTAGGACCAGTAAACTTCTTTTCCGATGCTTCCTTTTTCTCGTTCTTCATCTTGCACCAGTCTCCCTTCCTTCTCTGATATCTCCAAGGATAGATCATGCTTAGAGTCATGCTTTCTAGGTGGAAGTTCAGCTGTAGATTCGAAGTCATTGTTGGATTCGCCATCAGCTATTGGTTCTTGAGTTGTTCTGCTTGAATTTTCAACTATGAGTATTGACTCGAGGGCTTCACTATGAGCCCCCACCAACAATTCAAATCCTATGTTTTGTTTTAAAAGATCTTCAAATTTACCAGCCTGTGCTATTCTTCCATCTCGCATCACCTGTTGATGTCAGATCCATGGTGGCATAGTCAACATATGAGCTTAGACATCCTTAACTGAAGCCAAATGTCATACCATGATCTCTAGACTTTCAGATTCTCAAGGGTTAGTTAATTGTCAAAATCGTGCTTCTTAATGTCTGTCTATTTTAATTAAATATCAGTTATTTCTGAACATTCACTGTGGTCAAATGGAGAATCATATTTTTTTGAAGTTTACATACCAGAATGACGTCTGCTGCTGGAAGAAATTCAACTTGGTGAGTCACATAGAGTATTGTCTTGTCTTTGAGCATTCCCATCAGGCAATCCTACAGGGAATAAACTCAGAATGCAAATTTTTGTGGTAAAGCATGTGAGACATCGTACTAATATCTTATTTTGACATCCATCATTGGATTGCTATTCTTGCAAGAGAGTGGAAAAACTTACTGCAAAGAGTTGTGCGCCTGTATGAGCATCCACTGCACTGAAAGGGTCATCAAGCAGATATATATCAGCATCTTGGTAAACTGCACGTGCAATTTGTATCCTTTGCTTTTGCCCTCCGCTCATGTTGATGCCTCTTTCTCCAATCTCTGTGAGATCGCCCGCTGAGAACAGCTCGAAATCCTTAATCAAAGCACATGACTTGACTGTTTGGTCATACTTGTCGGGATCATATGAATTTCCAAACAGAATGTTATCTCTTATATTCCCTGTCAGTATCCAAGGAGACTGCGGAACATAAGCTTTTGTACCACTGATTTTCACTTGGCCAGAGAGCTTCTCTATTTCTCCTAGGACGCATGACAGAAGGCTCGACTTCCCTGATCCCACTGTTCCACAGATCGCCACTTTCATTCCCCTCTTAACTTTCAACTCAATATCACTCAGAGTTGGAGGACTCGAGTCTGGATTCCAGCTGAACGTTGCATTGATAATTTCTACGTCAAACTGTGCCTCATTCTTTGGAATATATTCAATTGCATCCTGCTGAATTTCATCCTCTTGCAGGTAAGAAGCAACTCTGTCCGCTGACACTTTACCCTGTGCAATTACATTGAGCAAGTCTGGTAGACCAAATATGGGATCTTGTAACATTCGGAAAGTGGCCAGGGCTGCTAAGACTCTTCCAGCAGTAAGCTGAATGCCCATTAGCATACATGCACCAAAAGTCACGATGGAGATGAATGTCGGTGAACCCCAGAAGATGAAACCTGATAGTGCTCCCAGTCGTAGCGACTTCCATAACCATTTGTACTCTATTTTCCTCAAGCTCTCTAATTTGTTGAGGAACTGATTGTCCCAAGCTTGAAGTTTTATGGTTTTCATGTTTCGAAGAATCTCTGATGTGGATTTCATCCTGCTATCTTTAGCTTCCATGATCTTGGACTGGTATTTTTTCTGAGTTCTCGTTAGAGGTATGTTGCAAGCCATGACAGTCATTGTTGCAGCTAGTGCCGCAACAGACCCTAAACCTAAATTGGTATGCAAAATGAAGGTGGCTAATGAGATTTGTACAGGTAGCATCCATATAATGTTTAAGTACCAGATAAAATCTGTGACTCTCTGGATATCCACGCTCATATAGTTGATGATCTCTCCACTGGTGTGACTTTGGCGAGATAGGCTCGACAGAACTAGTCCCTTCTTGTATATATGTGATATCAGAGCAGCTCTAAGCCGAAGGCCTAGCTGGCGTGCTCCAAAAATCCACTGTCTCTGTGCTATAGTCTCAACCATTTTGGCACCTAGAAAAGCTAGTGCTAGAAGATAGCCACTCTCCAAGCTTCTGCTTTTCTTGTCAGTAAGGAAATTGACGAAGTCGTCTATGAGGTATGGGCCAACATATGATGCTCCAGCACTTACGACCGCAAAAAGTGCATTGATCAGTGCCTTCTTTCTGATGAAAATGAAGATTGCCTTGTAGATGGATGGATTTCTGGCTCCGTCTTTATCCTTGACTTGCTTTAGGCAGTCACTAAAAGAACGAGAAAGAAATGCTGCAGAGTCCTTGATGTCTACATCGGGCACGTCATTTTGGTCGAGCGTCTTCTTGATCCCCACAGTGAATAATGGGTTTAGCCAAGAGAAGGTAACAAGTTGTAAGAGGGTAGCTTTCCCATATGGAGATTCCCTTTTGGATTCTGAATGTTTCTCGACATTTTCAGAAAGAAGCGGTTCCATGATGCCATTGGCGTACGAGAAGGCAATGCCTGTCTTCCCCCAGATGGAAATGCTGAACACTCCAGTGGAGGCGAGCAGACCCATGAAGTCTGCGAAATCTCGTGTCCTTAAGCGGCTGTGGTACGTATTTATATAGTTGATGTCGAGAGTTGTGCAAAAAGCAGACAAGAGGAAGTTGCACATCCACCATGCCCTTAGAATCCATGGGAATTTCAAATTCTTCTCTCTCGGTATCTTGTACAGTACTACGAGTGTTACTGCCCAGGATACTACTTGCATGATCTCCGATGAAAATGCTTGAGTTTTAGAGCGACATATGGCATCGTTGCCATTTACCAACATCAATAGCATTAAGAGATGTGTCCCCAGTATTATCGCTGTGTAGACAACACTGGATTTGTATATTATGCTGAATCTGTTGCCAATCAGGTGTCTGTCCGTTGCCTGACCCGTAGCGTTGCTCTTCCTTCCCAGAAAGCGCAATAATTTCCCCAAGGAAACTAGTAGCAGGATTCCAAGGAAGCCGAGTTGAAAAATGACGGTGACTTGCTCCCTCAGGCAAAGTGAGTTCATCTCCGGCCATGCTTTCCATAGTCCCTGAAGAATCTGCGACTCTGTTTTGCAATGAAACACAGGTTCAAACTCACATTCAGGTGAGAACTTCATTGGCATGCATGACCCTGCTAAGTTAGCAAATAGAAGAGCTCGTTGTTTCATCTAAAATGGAACTGGTTATGGTTGTTCTGCAATGATTATGTTCTAGCTTCGAAGGACTAATTGACAGTCCTATGCTGCAGTTAGGATTTGCATGCATAATAATAACGTAGTTAGTGTTTTCCAAAGACAAGGAACAATAATTTTCCCCGTTTTGCCTTTCGCCGCATCTTTGCAGTTGTAAAACAGTACAAACATAAAGAAAAGAGCTGTTGTGTTAGTCGCTGTATCTTTGGTTTACTTCCGTGGCAGGTTTGTCTCCAGGAAGCACTTGAATTGAGATTATACACTGCAGATGTATGCTTTATTCATCAGCATAAATCAACATCGCTTTCTCGCCCTTTCTTTCAATTTTTTTCCATTTGTTTGGGCATTGCTGTCATATATACATGTACATATGTTGAAAAGAACCAGTTACTCTCATCTGCAGACAGGCATGGCTACACAAGAACATGCCTAATGACCTTCCCAACATTCACTATCCTAGAGACATGACCGACCCACCATCAAACTCGACCAGGAAAATTAAAATTTGAGGGCCGGAGACTTACCGCGAGACCCAGGTTTGATCCCTAGGACAACCATCCAGACTCTCGCGCTTAAGAAAACTGCAGAGTGACCGAACAAAGAAAAGCAGAGAGAGAACAGAAAAAAAATTGAATCCGCCTCAATATAATCCACTTCCAAAGACAAATAATGTACGTTCGTTCGTGTTATTCCTCCAACCGACTCTGCTTTTGTTGCTTACTGAATGAAATTTGAGCTGGCCTGTGCTGTGCAGTTGTCTTGTGGTGTAGAATCTGATCCTAAATCTACTGCAACCACTTTGCAAACTCTCTCGTCTTTATCACTCAATCTAAATTCGAATGTTTCGAAAATAGCATGACCCTTCGTAAACCGCTAACGTTAGTTTTGAAGTGCAATCCACCATATTCAAAATTTTCTCAGCAACTCCCTGAATGTTCACCTGAGGCCCTGTGGTGAAGTGCCGTAGAAGATATAAGTGAGGTTCCAAGTGACTATTGTAACCCAAAAATGGGGTTTGATCCCCTAAAAAGAGAAAAAAAACGCACTTTAGGTCCAATTTCAATTATGCACCGAACCCTTTTTTGTCTAAAAAAGTTCATCAACTTTACTTTAATCTCAAATCTGCCTACACATCCAAAAATCACTGCAATTGGTTCTAGATTATCAACATTGAAAGGTCGCTATTATTTCATACGAAGTTGATGGTATTGATAACACGCGGATTCGAATAATGAACCTTTAACTGGTCCTGATATTGATAATTTGAAGAAACTATGGGGAATTTTGGACGCGTGGGTAGACTCGGGATAAAAGTGAAAATTGAGTTTTTTTTTTTTTAAAGATAAAACAAAATTCTGGGTACAATTGAAATTAGGTTTAATTTCTTTTAAAGAAAATTATTGCCCCCAAACATAGGTGGTCCACGTTAGTCCAAATCTTGGTCTGGGCCAAATTTGGAATTATTCAATCATTCCACTCACGTAGATTGAAACATTGATGAAGTTGAGAATGTATATGGTTGCAGCTCAAAGCAAGGATTATAAATTTGCATCAACAGGTGCACATGAACCGATTGGAACTCAACTGACTTAAATCTGATATGGGAATCACGGAAATTAACGGTTGAGAATTACTGGGTTCACATGTCTTCAGAGCATGCGATAATTTTATCTAAGCATGTGGATGGTAGTATGATTTAGCAAAAATAAAACTTCGCTAGCAAAAAAAAAAAAAAAAAAAAACAAAAACACTTTGAAGTAAGGTAAAATTACAAAGCTTTCCCAAATCGACGCCGTGATTACGTCCAAATTGAATCGATAGCTTGAAAACTCCAGACTAATGGAGGACCAATTCGGCTTTACTTATCTAACGATACAAAGGATGACAACCCGTAATATATTTAAAGTTTAATTTCGAAGAAACCTAGCGGTTAATGTCGCTTTTACGCATACGACATGGATTGAGACGTTAACAACCAAATAGAGGATCGCCGTCTGAAAATTCTCAAATATTCAGACACTCTAAAGCGACATCATCTTAGGTGTTGTCGGACTCGCCGCGCACTGGCCAATCAAAGCTAACGATGATTCTTAGTTCTTAGTTTAACTCGATGGTCAGATGGTCAGATTTGCTTTTCTTGCCAAACACTCACATTTTTGGTGCCCAAGTCGTTGACACGTCAGCATCATATAAGTCCATTCAACATCTAACACGTGTCATTTGGCCCACCCGTCAGAAACCCTTCATTCTCTCTCTATTCATTTGATGTTTTTACCTTTTTTTAACTTTCTCTTTTTTCCTATCTTCTTCTTCTTCCTCCTCCTTTCCCTCCGCCGGAGACTTCCTCTTTTCACCGTCGTCTCGGTCCTTCGTCGTCAAGCTGGAGCTTCGCCGGCGAACTTGAGCCTTGGATCTAAGCTCGAGTGAGCCCTAGATTTGTGATCTAGAGCTCAGCTCGACCAGGGTCGGCGTAGGCAGCAGACGAGGCGAATGGCGGTGGCATGCTTCATCGATGCGGCGGAGGGCCTCGTGCTGCTGGCCGACGTGGGCACCAACGTGGAGGGTGCGAGAGGATTTGGACAGGAGGTGGCAGTGTCGGAGTTCGGAGAAGAAGCGGGCGAAGATGGAGGCGGCAGGGTCTTGGAAGTGAGAGACCATTTTGGAAAATAGAGAGAATGCAGAAGAGAGAGGAGGGAGAGTGAAAGGAGGAAGAAGAAGAAGAAGGAAAAAGGAAAAGGGAAAAGGAAGGGAAATAAAAATAAAAACATTAAGTGAAGAGATGAAGGATGCAAGGGTTTCCGACGGGTGAGCTCAAAGTGGCGCGTGTTAGACTTGAATGGACTTACGTAATGTTAACTTGCCTGAGCCAGAGCGGAAAATGCAAGACGCAGAACACAAGGACACGCAAAACCACACACACATACATATAAAAGTGAAAAAGATCTGCGTATGCAGACACAACACATGAAGGTACGTACTCCGTGAGTATCCTCAGCTCCGCACGGCGTCTCGACTCGTGTCTCGATCGGTTCTCGACCGTTCGATGCGTACGAAAACGAGGGAGGCAATTGGGTTATGTCGAGACACACGTCAGAACACCGAGGGAGATGGAGGATCTCCAGATGCGACCCGAGGGGACGTGCATGAATCGATATGAACGTGTTTTGCTTACTTGCTTCGATTGCTCTGCTCATGCTGTGGCTCAACATGTCTCCCGACACCAACCTTCCTTCCTTCCTTCCTTCCAAATGAGCTTCCTGCTGTTTCTCCCTCACGCTCTTCTCTCCAGTGCAACCAAGCTTTTGCAGATTATGAGCCTGGGAGAGCTCCCTGGTTTAGGTAGCCTGGAAAACCATGCCAGCTACCATATTTCTGGGAATCATGACAAAGTTGAGACTATGAAGAGAGAGAGAGAGAGAGAGGGGGGGGGGGTGTTGTGGGGGGCGCGGGACGTCTTCATGTGATGGACATCCATTTGATATATAGAGGACGTCTCATTTGGCCAGTTACAACTCATCTGTACTTTTTGTCTTGTTTCCCGGGGACTGCAGATGCTATGTGGGCTGGCCACAAAGAAAGTGAAAGGGCTTTGTTAACGTAATGATTATTGGGCAATTACGAGGATGACGATTTATTATGAGCAATAAATTCTTAAAGAAATAGGTTCCACAATAATTTATAATTATTTGTATTTGGTTTTTTATAGTCTAGAATAGACCGTCATTCTAATAGTAGATTAAAGACTGTCACTCAATCATTTCTCAAAATGAAATGATGCCTTAGTCCCTTATCACTCTTGTAATCTCGACTCTAGACCATATGATTGACTTAATTACTGTTACATATCCAAATCAACTAGAACACGATGTAGATTCAATTTTCTACGTCATTATCAAGAGTATAAGAGATTTCATACTCCATATGCTTTGGCTTGCATTTGTACATATTCTATAAGATTAGTATTCTTGAGAAGACGATTTACTTATTTAAGTTGAGCTTCATCTTATGGAGAATTGTCAAAATGAAAGCGCTTAATTGAAAGAACAAATCACTAACAAATCACTGAGATTTGCTTCAATTTCCATGTAAGTAGGGGGGAGTGGGGATTCAAGAGGGGTTGGGGTGGGGGCAATTAATTTCAAATGTAAGTTTTGACTCCCACATAGAACAAAAAGTTTAAAAGTGAATTGAGAGTTATAGAAGGATTGAAAAAAAAAAAATTGAAAGAAGATGATGGGGTCTACATCCACCACGTTTTGCTGGGATGGGTGTTTTCTATAGAAATAATTGTGAGTGGAGTTTCGTTGGTGCGGTATTTCGACGTTTGAGGCATTTGTCTATTCTCTTCTTCATTATGCAATACTCCACTAACCAAAAAAGCAAAGCTAAAACAATTTCCAATCTATATGATTCTCCAAAAATAAAGAAAAGTTCAATAGATATTCATGTAGCTTTGTAGTGTTGCACAATAGGTAAATTATAATTCAATTAAGTTAGTGCATCAAATTTGTTATTCATTTTATCTTTCACTAACCAAAGTTAGATCTACATATCTCTTATGCTTAGTTTGTTTCACACAAAATAAATGATGTGAAAAAATCTTTCTAAAAATGATAGCTTATATTGCTTATAAAAATGAATTAACAAAAATATTTTCAACATTCATGAAAATGTTTAGGCATAAATTATTGTCAATTATGAAAAAAAAATCATTAACTAATTATTTCAAGTAATCATTTTTAGAAGATATTTTCTAAATCATTCATTTTCCTCGAAACAAACGGACTCTTAACCTACAGTCATTTTTTTCCGCTTTATTAAAAAAATTCATTTTCTCAAAATTAATTTAAATCTTTAAATAAATTTTCTGTGGATCCATTACTCTTTTTCTTTTGCCCAATTTTTTACCCTCATAGGCACATGTGCATATATTAGTGACCTATTAATGAAATTAGTCATCCTATAGAAGGCGATCATTACTGAAAATGTTTTCTTTTTGCACAATATCCCGATGTCACCAAGCTAAGATTCGAATATGCAAACGAGATGTTTAAGTATAAAGCTTGTTTCCTAGGACTAAGGGTGGACACGGGTATTAAGATTGAGGACCTTTTTAGTATTCAGGGATTTGGACTCAATAATACCCTAGATGAAAGGGGATTAATAGATCACATAAATAAATTTATTCCAGCTTTGGTGTATGTCTCCTAGACGCGCCCAAAAATTGAGTTTAATTATTAAATAAAGTTTGATGACCTATCCTTGGGATTGGAAAAATAATTACCAACAGGAATATAAAACAGGCCAAGTGGGAAAAGAATAATAAAAAAGGAAAAGAATATAGCAGTTATCTCAAGGCTTCAGTCAAGCATCTGCTGTTTCTGAGAAACTGCAATGAAGCTTGTAGTGCTGGTATTAGGTAACCAGAATGGTTTTAGATCTTAGTGTTCTTTGGTCATCCATGCGTCTTCTTATTTGAAAATTGGCCGTGCAATTCTTTAGTCTAAGAAATTTTAAATCTCCCTCGCATAGACAGTGCAAATAGATAAAGATATACGAAATAGAGAATTTTGTAATTTCTATACGTACTATGAGTAATGCAAAGTTACATGAGGTATTTATAGTTTTTAAACGATGACTATAATTAATCAGAAATATACACAATCAAAAAAGACATATGCCAAATCCCAAGAGAAATTCAATCTATGTGCACAAAGTCTCTGACTGTGATATTATGCCAGAATCTTAGTGTGCAACTGTTTGTATTAGAAGAAATTAAATTATTAGGGGACTGATGGAGAATTTTTTTTTTTTTATATCTTGACTTAAATTATAGTGTCCTTTTGTATGAGTGGCATTTAAGAAATCTTCGAGGAAATGTGCACGTTGATTCGTCCTTTCTTTTATATTGAGAAGCGATTTGCAAGTTCGTACACGCAATCTTGATGACATAAACATTTGATGGAAGATGATGACTATGATGATAATAATAATAATCGTAACAATAATAGATTATTTGCAATAATGTAAGTTTATCCTTAAGAAACACACTAGGGGCAGCATGCGCAACTATTGTATTGTTTCCACGAAATTACATATTATTTCATAACTAAATTCGATTACGCATGGGTGCATCTACCATTTACTTGTTCAGCCGAACAAAATTGACCTAAAACTCATTTACTTTTCTCTTGATTATGTCGATTGCGCTTTCAACATAGATCTTGTTCTCACAAATTATGTACGTGCAAATGGAAAATTATCTGGAAAATTGGCTAATCCTAAACCTATTGAATAGAGGCTAATTTGACCATAAAATTTTCAATTATGTCAATTAATTTTTAAATATTTGCGTGAAATTTCAATGAGGTCTTGTCGAATAATTTTTGCCCAAAAATCTCAAATATGGTGATGGGCCACGGAGAATGACCGGTAATGATCAGACCTCCTCGTTAGCTATTTTCAGGGGAAATTTGGTAAAAGGACCAGATTGAAATTTAATGTAAAGATTTAGAAATAAATTGTTAAAAAAAAATTCGACCAAAAAAAAATTGTTAAAATTAAAATTTGCGGCTATATTGATGTCCGTGCAATAATTGTAGGACTTTCTAACTCTTTCATTCATTGCGGTCAGATGATTATCGAGACAAGAGCCCACGAGGTGAACTCGAAAAGATTTTCTTATCAGGTAATTTGTATCCTTGTCCGTATTAGGCTTGGACTCATTTGTTCGGGGTCTTTCAATCATTGTCCAATACCATCATGACTTTGAATTTGACTCCCAAGTAGGATCACACGTCATTCCCCCGGGGGGCGGGGTGCCATTTCTCAAAGTTTGCTGTCCGCCTCTCGTTTTTTTAAACTTCATGTAATCAACCAATCATCTCACAATCTTCACCAAAAAAAAAAAAAAAAAAAAAAAGACCAATCGTCTCACTACCAAATTATGACGAGCTCGTTTTCGGAACAATGTGACAATAACTATCATCATGCTTTCTTGGACACCAAGGCATAACTCCTTTCTTGCGACTCATGAGTAAATTTTCCTCCACTCGTGCATTTTTTATTACATTTCACATAAAGGACCATCCCCTCTCTCTCCACTAATATAATTGAGTTAAACTGTGACCGATGATACGTAATTTTAAAATCGAAAGTATTTTTTTATTAAATATACTTAACAAGTATCTCAAAACAATCATTCTTAGAGTCTAACTAAGCTTAGCTCACTTAATGATCATGTCTACCATCAATTTTGAGACGTGGTTAGAAGAAGTTTCATCCAACTAATGATGGAAGATAATATAATCACCCTTACAAAAGGAAAAAAAGGGGGAGATTTGTAGACCACCATTTAAACAATCAAATGATAATTTGTTGAAGTTTTAAGCGGATTGGTTCTTTTCAAATATATGTAAACAATACTTCAAATATCAAAACTTTCCTTAAAATTTTTTCAAAACTATTTGATATAACTTCTTCATATCGACTTCAACCGCAAAAAGGCATGTTGCAAATTTTATAAGATGTTGAATGAAAATTTTCATTTCACATAAAGGAGATGTACATAACTTCAAGATAAACATGCAAATCCCACAAAGTAAGAAAATCTAAAAGATAAATTAACTTGGTATATCCTGTGGAGATTTGCTTATTCCACAAAGATGGGTCTATCATAGCAACAAAATGCAACTGACGGTCGATAATTGAATTTTGCATCAACATCAGTGATAAGTACATGCTGAGATTTTTCTCTCCAGTAGCTATGGCTTTACCAAAATGCAGTGTGCACCTAGATTTAGTGTTCCCAACACCATTATCGTATAGAGAAGACAACAACACCAACAGGTTGAAGGATCACAAAAAAACGCATTGTAAATTCCAGATCTATGTCTAGATCAAAATAGAATAGCACCCAAATCTAAATCTAGCTTGAGGTCAGTAAAAAAGACTTGCAAAAGAGATATTAGTTGATCACAAAATCACTTTCATATAAGCCGGCTGCTGAAAGCAACAGCAGAGGCGAAGACTTGCGGAGCGCAAGACTATAAGGAGCAAGCACTAGAGTCGAAGCAAGCAAATGGATTCGAAGGAGCAGATTCTTCCGAGATACTCTCGCTTCAAACTTCTGAGCTCACGTGACAAAACTCTCCACTTTCGTGGAAGATGTCCACGGCGACTCCGCGAAATCAACGAAGAAAAATCTAGCGTGAAGATGAGGAGATAGAGAGATAAGGAGAAAGAGAGGGAGAGGGAGAGGGGGAGGGAGCCCTTAGGGATGTCCCTGAAGGATATTTGAGCGACGGCTTGACGGGAAGAGAGAAAACCCTAGCGTCGTTTGACAAACACTTCATAGGCTCATAGCTGCACCTATTTCAAAATTACAATAGCCGATAGCAGTTTTCGAGAAATTGTCTCGTCCAATTTTGAGATGTTGTAACTCTAAAATAGGCTTATCAAACATAAAAGTTACAGCACTACACAACACAGTAATATCACAACATAATTATAGTTCAACTACAATTATACCAAACGATTTGGTCATGCGATGAACGCAAAAATTATGGGATTTCTCCAATGCACTTGCGAGTCGACCCTCCAAGTCGAGCACCCAAAGGCCAAGAGCCAAAAGAGGGAAAGTCTCCATCTCCTAACACGTGTGAGGTTCTCGACGATGAGACGTCTCTTTTAGTCTCCGTCCTGTCGCCATCGCTGAAGCTTGGCCGGTCATTCACCCGGTCGGATACAGGAAGGTGTGTTTTCTGGTGAGCCAAACTATGGACCATCGTCTTGCTTGTCTTCTTTCTCCTCGTTAGAGCCTTGTCCCAGTCCTTATGTTTTGACACACGACTGTTGCATGACGCCTATGTTTTGCTACCAGCATCACCCGACATCCACCAGTCAAACCAAAGATTTTTCGAAACGTGCAGTTTGTTCATTCATTTATGTGTTTTGGGTTATAGAGTGAAAATCTGTGGGAGCATCTAGTACAACATATCCAGAAGCATCTTTGCTTATGTCGTGGTGAAATAGGGCGGGAGCTGATGGATGTTGTAATTCGAATCTAATATGAGAGGACGAAATTGTTGGAAAAAATCAATGAAGAACGATAGAGAATACAGGAGATTTACATTATTCGGTGCAGATATTGATACCTACCTAATAAGGAGAGCAAGCCGTAAAGAATCGACTAATTTATCGTTGAATTATAGAGTTATGATTAAATGGCATGTGAGTTAATTTTGTGCGGTTACCAAACAATCGAAAGCAAAACTTACCCATTGAATTATAAGTATGCCACGAACCCAATTTGAGATTGACTTCACTGAGATATCTTGCACTTGAAATAGAGTCCAATTTGGAATTGGAAACGCCTCAAAATCCTAGTGCCTAGAAATCTTGTACTTTCCTATTTGGACTTTCACATGCTTTAATTTGGATTGGATCTCATAGATGGGGCTACAATCTCGAGACATATATCAATAAATACATACTTATAAAACTTAAGGCTTAGTAAAATTTTAAATAAAAGCATTGAAGTGGATCCATTTTCTCAAAAAAGATCTAAAGTGAAATATGCCTCAAATAAGCAACTCAAGCCGACTAACTTAGTCTCGAATAAAACCTCAACTTAAAAACTAGCCAAATCTTATTTGCAACTAGGGGTGTTTTCGTATAAAGACTTTTTTTTCTTTTTTTCTCGTTCTTCATTTCTCTTTCTTTTTTTCATCATCCTTACGCCTCCATCTTCTTTGCTCCGCAGATCGCCTCCTCCAGAGCCATCTCCACGTCCCCGCCGACCTTGCCATCAATGCCCTCAACCTCACTTGCCACCGCCCTTAACAGCAATTCCAATGCCTTCGTCGAAAGATGGTAGGCAATCCGAGCATCAGATCGAGCATGGACGGGCCAAGATGCGACGCTCTCCTCGATATGACGCCCACATCTAAAGGTCGTGGTCGAGCATGACGAGGTGTAAGCCGTTAGCTCGTTGTCCTCATCATCGTTGATGTTCGAACTCAGATTCGTCTTCACGCAAGCTATGATCGGTCTTAGCAAGGAGAAGTCGGATTGAAGTTCCTAAGCCAAATTTAATAGAGGATTTTGTGGAATCTTTGTGATACTCATGCATATCGATTCGTTAAACGAAATGTGCGGTTTAAGGGATTTCTGAGCGATTTTACATCTTTCTTTTTGTCTTGTTATTTTCTCTCAAATCTGTGTAAATAATATGTCAGGGTTAGAGAGAGCAAATTTGTTTGTACATGCGTAGAACTAGAGTCATCTATCTTTTAGATTAAATGCTCATGTTTTTTTATTTGAATCGCTATTGGCGGTGAATATCTTCAATCATAAGTCAGAATGATTTAACAACCTTTGTAGTAATCAGCATGCACTACACAATTGGACTCTCTTGAGAAGTTACATATTCCGCCTCAATGCAAACTTTGTCTATGAACATTATGAATAATCCAACCCAGACCTGACAGAACATTTCCAAGATATAGTGAGTGAAAGTTATCACGACATAGTCAATTTCATTGGCGGGAAGCACATGAAACTGTTACTTTAAACACCATAATACTCTCTTACAAGCAAAAAGAATAAAACAAAACCCATTTATCGACATGTCTTGATTCTCCAAGTTCATCATCATCGGCGGTCTTTTTGTGCCAATGCTAGAAAGCCGATCCTAAAGTGGCAGCTCAAGCGGCTGTTCTACCGGGAGTTCCCAGGTGTCCTGAAGATTCCATTGTCGGAGAAGGCGATTGGTGGAAAATAACTCTAATACGGCTTCTGTTGAAATAGATGAGTCCCTGTGCGAGGATGTGAAATTGCAGAATTCAGAGCACGCACTTTGAAGTTTGCTAGTGGGGAGGTTGCAAAACTAAAGCACACAAGTTGCAGTTTTGCAATACTACAAAACTTCTCAAATATCTTTCCATTTTCTTCTTTTCCTAAATTATTCAAATTTTTCTGCACCTGTGCAAGCTCGCTGGTGAGGAATTTGATGCAGTTGTGAAAAATGAGGAGATGCCAATGAAGAAGTAGGCGTGAGAAGAAAGAAAGGAAAGAAAAACAAGAAGGAGAAAAAAAGAAAAAGACAAAAGTCATTGGATTAAATAGCCCTAGCTGCAAATAAAATTAGCCTGCTTTTAAATTAAGGCATTTATCTAAGACTAAATAAGTTTTTCAAGGTTATTATTTGAGACAATGTTCACTTTACGTCTTTTAAAAAAAAATTCACTTTGAAACTTTATTTGAAATTTTTTCTTAAGGCTTTATTCATGAGAGAGGAGAGGGATATGAATTTGGAGTTGATGGAGCAAAATTTCAGTTTTCCTTCATTTTTCTCACAAAAAAAGTTGAATCTTTCTAAATTTTCTACATCCACTTCTCATTTCTCACCTCCCCTTGCCTCCCAAACAAGATATAAATGTGGATACATGCAAGCTTACTTAAGTCCTTTGTGAACAAAATCTACCGAATCAGCATGGTCTGTCTCTTTCTCATTGGGATAACATTGCATGACGCATTAATTATGAAAAGTCTAGTCAATTTCTCTGTTCTTATTTTCCAATTTTATATGGGTGAATTTTACTATTCGTGTGTAAATTTTGAATTCATTTCCTTTCGTAGGTTAGATTTCTAAATTTGACACTTATGGCCTTGGGACAAAAACTTGTTTTCTAGCTTTCCTATTTGGGAAAGTTTGTTTGTTGTAATCAATCATCATGACGCGTCACTTCTGGAAATCATCCTAATTGCTTAAGTTTTATGTAACTTAGCTAGGTTCTCATTTTACAAAATTAAATCTCTGTTCGTTTCACGAAAATAAATTATTTGAAAAACATAAATTTATGTCTAAATATTTTCATATAAGTGAAAGTCGAATGGTCATTTAGATGATCGAATTCAAGGGTCAATCTTTAACCCTTCAAAGGAAGGACGAAACCCTAATGCCAAGAGTTTGATTATGGCTTTTTAGTGATATATCCGTCCTTTCCGAAGAAGGAGAAACTTGGGTTTTAGTCGTCTCTTCCTATATCGGACATATTGAAAGTAGAACGACTCCACAATATATCTAATCAATATGACAAAATTAGGCACAAATCATATACATCATCTACCGAAGAAACGTTGACAAAATGGCTACGATAGTGTCGATTTATGTGAACTGAGTTTACGTAATGTTTTGCCGGTCGCTCAATATCGTACCTAATTATGCAGAAAAAGAAATCTAAATCTCCTCGGCCTCTCGCTTTGCTAGATGCCAAAGAGGAGATAATAGCGACGAAAAATAAAAAGTGCGATGAGGGGGATTGGACATTGACTAAAAGTTGAATGAAAATAAGAGGACAACTTTTAGACGAAAATAAACGGGATTGAACCTCGACTAAAAGTTGGCCATATAAAAAAAAATAAGACATTGACTAAAGAATTAAAAATCAGTACGTTTTATCATCATGCATCCCATTCAGTGAATGGCATTCACAAGGCTTGCGTCCTTGTACTGACTATGAAGACAAAGCCTCTCCTCATTAGTTGATCTTGATGGCCAAACTTCATCCGCAAGCCTTAATTACTTCCAAATATAAGTGAGCTGCGACTTCATTTATTTCGCGGATAACAAACGATTTAAAAAATAATTTCTTGAAAATGATTTCTCAAAATGATTAGACAATGAAAAATATTTTCATTATTAATAAAAAAATTATCTAAATATTTTTCTTAAATAATGAAAATATTTTTCGTTCATTCATTTTGTAAGCATTATAAATGATTTTTTTTTTTTAAGAAAATATTTTTCAAATTAATCATTTCTTGCAAAATAAATAAGGCGTTAATTTTTTCACAAGAAAATAATAAAAACACACACCTTCTTTGCACGTATAATGCCCACGCTAATTTCGTGCTTCGAATCTCTACAAGATAAGAGCTATTTTCTACATGGTGTTCAATTTTTTCATCTCATTCTCGAAATTCAATTCTTTTTCTATGATTTGTAAACTCTGAGCCGCTAGTCCGAGGCTAGTGTTGGGTTCAATCCGTTAATTCCTTTGTCTCCTTTTTTTTTTTCTCGTAATTTTTTCGAGGAAAAGAAAATGAGATTATATGGAAGAAAACGGAAGAGGGAAATTTTCCTATATTGATAGACAGCATGAGAAATAAAATAGTATAGTAAATCACTAAAAAAAATTCTTGTATTTGATTTGAGGGAAAAAAAGAAGAAAGTTTTCGGCACTCCAAAATTAAGAGTAGTTATTATTTTCTCTCGTTGACTAACTATCCCTCGCGTAAAGGGCTCCACACGGTCTACTTGTTATAAATAGTGGAAATTCTATAAACGTTAATAATATGGCCAAACTTAGGGAACTATATACCATATTGAAACTAGGTATTTCAGTACGACTTGAGCATGCGTGCGCTCCGTGATTGATAAGGCAGATTGTAACGCGGCATGAAGTTTCCCCTTCGATCGGAAGATTGGAAGATTAGCTATACTGAACAGTAATGCTAATGGAGCCATAAAAGGAATACACAAATATAATCGTGTGCCTTTGAGCTCCGAAATACATCGGCATACCAAGTTAACAGGTACCCGAGCACAATATTTTCTCCTCGCCTAAGTATATCAAAAGCACTTGTCGATAAAATCATTTTAATTTATAAACTCTAATAAAAAGTATAACAAAATTCAAATGGAAAAAAAAAAGAACATATGAAATGCTTAGTATATATTTTATATATATATATATATATATATATATATATATATATATATTTGTGTTTCCAAGTGAGGTAGCTTGTAAAGTTACAGTGGCATTATTAAGCACTATGCATTTATTTTTAATTTATTTCTTTTGTTCAAAATGTGGTTACATTTTTCAATGGAAATGTTAGGTGTGACAAGTCAGGCATCCATCCAAGTTCGAGCTATCGAATCCTATTTTTTCTTTTCCTTTTCCTTTTTTTTTTTTGTGGATTTTTCTAGGTTTTCACATTTGACTAGATCATGTAATGGGAGAGATACAATACGAGAAAACAAAGACTTTGAAGTGGCTGATAGAAGGATTTTGTGTTGAGATGATGATATCCGCACAATACTTCATCTCGTTCTCGTCATGCTAGGGTTTCTCCAGCTAATGTTCTTGCCTAATTTTCTTGGAAACAATGATCAAATATGATATGATTCTTATGCGTTGTTCGTTTGATGATTATATATGTCGTTTACGCAACCCATATTTTTCCCAAGAGACGTGCCGAATTCGTTGTTGAAATCCACGTTGCACGGGCTTGGCTCGCATGATCAGATCAAGAGCAAGTCCAGACAAGAAATTACCTAGAAGTTGATCAATAATCGCATGAGTCAGGTCAAGGGATGAGGTGACCTAAAAATTGATCAATAATGATAGGAAATGACTGATGGAGGTTAGGTTGGAATAGTAATGCAAAAGCATTTGAATTGTTCTGACAATATTGAGCTAGACTCATATTACGTTGACATATAATACGATTTTTCTACAAAGAATATGGTGTGGCTCCACTTATGTCGATGCTGTAATAGATAGAGATTGATGACCGCGTTGCAACAGCTTAGGTCAATAAATTAAAGCTACCTAATAGTAGTAAACATAAAATGTCCATAAAGTTGAGAAGAGATTAGTAAAATCTCGCCTAATAGTGGTTAGGTTGGCCTACATGCTCAAACAACTATTTTTGACAAAATAAATAAATAGTAACAATTCACTTAATTTAGGGTTTTTCGTAATACAAAAAAAAGTCCGAAGTATTTATATAATAACATTAGACATTATTTAAGGTTTTTTGTAGTATTAACTTTGAGGAAATAATGAATATATGTTTTTAATTTGGAGATCAGACATTTTTTTTTATCATTAATGGCTTTGTGATAAGACAGAAATACATTAAAGTGATTATAGACAGAGGCTGTGAGTGTCAGGATTCAGGATTCCATTCCCCCATATGATTTTCAAGGGACAAAAGAGATTTCGTGTTCATGGCGATCGTGCATAGACAATTATATGTCAAGTACGACATATTTCAATAAACTGTGATTGCATTATTAGATCAGTAAGGTCCTAGCCCATGACAAAGGAGAGGCCTAGATAAGAGACAATGGCCCGTTTGGTTCGACTTTTGGAATGGGCTTTAGGATTTTAAAGTCCCTTGGCCAAATACAAACTCATTTGGTTCGTGTTTTTCTTAATTTTGGGAAAATACAATTGTATCTCAATGACTCTAAAGACCCTTAGTCCAAAGCAAGTACGAAGGTACTTTGGGAACTTGTATTTTCGAAATGCAAGTTTTGGTTATTGTTCATCTTCTCCAAAACCACCGCATGGAAAAGCCGATCGGAGGCCGACGGTCGTCGGCCAAGGGGTCGCGCGCCGACGATAGCCGCCCGAGGGTCGCCTAACCCCGGTGACCGTCACCAACCTCGGCGACACTTGGGTGGCGCAACCTAGGTGACCGATGGCTTGAATCGCATGACCCGGGCGGCCGCGTGAGGTCGCGCGATCTCAAGCGACGGTCGCCGGGTCGGGCTACCCGGGCGACCATCGCCCGAGGGGTCACGTAATCCCAAAAACGGGCGATCGCGCGAACCTAGGCGGCTAACGCCCGGGGTCGCGTGACCTTAGGTGACAACGTCGACGGCCATATTCGATAGTCCGACCGCTAGATTCGGCGGCCAAGTCGGCTAGTGGTAGTTGAGACTTCAAAAAAAAAAAGCAAATTTTTTTTTTTTAATTTAATAAATGTCCTTTATAAATGCAAATTTTACCAAACGGTATTTTGGCCATAGTTGTTTTTTTGTACACGTTAGAATTACAATTCACCAAACGTTATTTGCATTTCGGAAAACTCCCATCAAATGCAAAGACATTCCCCACAAGCCGAACCAAACAAGGCCAATATATGTCGCATCACAAAGTCGCACTGTAAGCTTCTTGACTCGTAGTTATATGATTAATTTGATTTAGTCTTTCATCAAATACTCGTGAAGAATCAAACTATTGTACATTAGCTAATTCGGTCTAAACTTTTTAATTTGATTAATTTAGTTTTAACGATTTTCCATCATTAACATTGATATGGATTGTCTTATGTGGCACGATTAACATTGACACGATCGGGCGTTAATGTTGATAATTTTTACTTTTTACTTTTTCTTTTTAAAATGCATGAACATTTTTCTTTTTTTCTTTTTTTTCCACTATTCATCTTCCCTGAAATGGCCGACAAGGATCCTTGGGGCTCGGCAATGGCTGGTAAGGTCAATCCATAGTGGAAAAAAGAAAGGACAAAGAGAATAAAGGAAATAACAAATATAAACAATTCAGCAAAAAAAATTAAAAAATGTAAAAATGATTTAATTTAGCGTTGATTATGTCATATGGGACCTCTGGCATCTACATATCCTATTTTTGGTCAATTTTGGCCCGAAAGACTATATTGGTAAATCGTGAAAAAGTTTAGGTTAAAGTGGTCAAATTGTGAATTTAAGACTAAATTAACTATTGTATAATATGTTAAAAAATTGGACAATTTTTTTCCATATATATGTAGCGAAATAAAATTAGATCCACCTATAGATGTCCAAGAGTAAATTTTTGATGAGGCACGTGTCCACTTAACGGCTGTTTTCAATTGTCGAACGTGTGAAAACATGAGCAACTCCTAGTGTGGTATCGGGTGTCTTCTAGTTTATGCTTTATGAAACTTCAAGAAAGCCTTGATTCTTGGAGAATCGCATTCACATATTTAGAGTAGACTATGGAGCCGCTCTCCTACTTTTTATTTGGATACAAATTGATACTTTCTACCATCAAGAGCATTGTCTGGATAAATAAATTTCACCTACAATTGGGAAGCTTAACCCGCTAATTTTAACATTACTTATATCACAAACTTGAATTAATATTACGTGAAAAGTCAATCCCGTGTTATGCTTGCTTTTGGGTTAGAAAGCACTATATGCTTATTCTAAATTTATTTCTTCGATCAAAATTTGTTTTCTTAAAATTATGATTACGTTTTTCAAATGGAGTGCGACACGTTTTGAGGCGTCCGTCCAAGTTCGAGTTTCCTAAGTTTTCCTATTTGACTGGATCATACAACGTTAGAGATATAATATAAAAGAACGACGACTTTGAGGTGGCCAGCAGAAGAATTTGGGTTGATTTTGATGAGATTGATGTCATTGCCATCGAGATGACGAAGTATAGTGACGAAAGAAGAGAGGGTCAGCATAATAGGTCATCTTGTTCGTCATTCTAGGGTTTTTCCCAACTAATCTTCTTGCCTTCTTTTCTTCGAAGCAATGATTAATTACGATATGATTCATTCTTGTGGAATGTCGTTTGATGCGCATATATGTCGTGCACGAAACACGAATCTTCCCGAGAGACGTGCCGATTTTGTTGTCGAGAACTTACATTGTGTGAAAGATGTGGTTTGAATGTTTTTTTTTTTTTTTTTTGTAATTGAGGACTCCACCACGGGCCCCCGTGCCCGGACGGCACTGAAGGATCGGGCCCCTATACCTCGGGGAAGACTGGCACTAGACCCTACCACCATGGTCCCCACTTAAGACGTGTTAGCAGCTGCGGAGTTTCAACCCTGGGACCTCTGCGATGAAGTGTTGATTTGAATGTTATTAATACACAGTGAACAAAAAATTTTAATAGAGGAAGTTAGAAAAGCTGCACGATGCCCGTTTCATGATGAGAATGAGTATAGATAATACCTTCCCTTTAATGGGTATTTCGTTCTTTTCTCAAAGTACGTTACAAATTTAGAGAGTCTCTGTATGTATGTATGTGTAAGCGTTCATAAGACAAGTACTAGGTGGCTTATAACGGACATTGCTGGCCACCTCAGCGGACGTTATATTAGGCGAGGCCAAAGTAGGCGAAAGTCCAAGAACTTGGTGTACGTAGAAGAAATTACATAGAAGTTAGGTCGATAATTGCGTAAATCGTGTCATTGGATGAGGCCTATATGAGAAATTACATAGAAATTCTTCAATAATGATGAGAACGGATTGATTGAAGTTGGCTTAGAATACTTGTACAAAAGCATTTGAATTGTTTTCAAAATATTGAGCTAGATTGATAATCTAGTCAAAGTTATGCTTCATTGAACAACATTAGTTAGATGCTGGGCAGAGAAGAAAATATTTACACGCCAGACATAATACGATGCCCGCGTACCATACAGGGCGGCTCTAGTCTTGTTGATGCTGTTAGAACTTAGAGATAGAGGTCGATCACGATGTGGCAACACCTTAGGTAGATAAATTGCGGCTATTAAAATTAATAGTGGTAAATCCAAAATATCAATTTTAGCTGTAAATAGAGAGGATGCAAGCTTGCGTGTTCAAATATGATTGGAGTTCTTTCATGGAAGATCATGCAACCGTGCCACACGACCATGCCATCGACTCGATTAATAATGACAAAAGATATTAATAGTTGCCCAACATGGGAAAACTACTAAAAAAGTCCTAAACTTAACCTTTCACTTTAGCCATTTCACTCATAAAACCTGACAATTTGGCAATATAGTCATTTTCGACCAATTTTGCTCGAACATCCCTAATGCGGATGCCATTTATCTTATGTGAATGACTGCCTAACTTGGCTAACTTGTGCAATTTTCAAAAAAATTTCTAATTTTATTTTAGATATTTTAGATTTTATTTACTTTGCCACAAATTTGCAAAAAATTTGCGAAAAATTTCTATTTAAGTGTTAGCATACCACATAAATGAGAACCGAAATGATATCCAAAAATTCTAAACTTGTACCTATGTAACACATTTATCCTTTATCAAAAATTTTAAAAATGAGAAATGTTAAAAATTTACCTACATAAATCATAGAAAGCAAATAATATTAACATAACATTCATATGACTTAAGTGAAATAAAAAAATATTATTTAAGTCAAAAAATTATCTAATGAAACATTGATGGAGGAAAAATATATGTTCGAGTTTTGGGATTAAAATTTAGGGATAATACATTGAAAAACCCCAAACTGGTACACTTGTGACGAATTTACCCAAAACTAGTTTTTTTACCACAAAAAACCTCAAACTTGTATACATTTGATAAATTTACCTTAAACCGGTACACTTGTGACAAATTTACCATATGTTAGTTTTCGTTAAATTTTACAGTCAAATTATTAAGTTAAATGACACGTGACAATTGATTGGTGTACCAATTTTGAATTTTACACTCCGTTTGTCACAGTTTATAATTTTTGTGATTTTTGTGATATTAATTCAATTTAACGAAGGGTATATTTGTCACAAATTTATTAGTTTGTGGTTTTTTGCGGTCGAATAAATTAATTTGGGGTAAATTTGTCATAAATGTATCAGTTTATGATTTTTATGGTCGTCGGGATAAATTTGTTACAGGTATATTAGTTAGAGGTTTTTTCGGATATTAACTCTAAAATTTAAGATAAATATGTGATAATAGGCATATTTACAATTTTTTTTTTAACTTTTTCTCTTCAGTATTTCACTTTCTTACGTAAAAGCTGCCACTGTGTTCTGCTAAAAAATGAATATATTATTTTTATATGTGGAGATCAGACAATTTTTTGTCATTAATGTCTGCACATTACGACATGACTACATTAATGTGATTGTAGACAAAAGCTGCGAGTGTCAGGATATGATTCCGCTTTACGATTTTAAAGAGCGATTCCCAGTCCGCGTGAGAGAAAATGCTCTAGGAATGTAAAAGAAAAGCATTTTAGAGAGAGAGAGAGAGAGAGAGAGAGAGAGAGAGAGAGATATTGTTATTAAAAAGATAATGCATAGAATAACATATCTGAAGTTCGACACATTTCATTAAGAGACAAAAGAGGAAGCCTAGATAATAGATAATCTATATCGCATCTTTAATCACACATTATTTTATAAGAAAAATGATTAAATAACAGTTTTTAATCTATTGTAAAATAATAATGTGTTTTAGACAATAAAAAATCAAATAAAAATAATTATAAATTACTGTAAGATTCACTTCTTCAAGTATTTGTGCCTCACGACAAGCCATTATTTTCACAATAGTCCAAAAACTATTATATTAGTAAACCTTTTTATAAGAGAGATATCAAACACTAGTAAATATAAACATAGTCCAAAGGAAAAATTAACGGTTCGTTTTAAATTTACTGTATAAATATCAGTTTAATTTTAAACTTTTCAATTTTATTAATGTAGTCCCAAACTTTTGCTCAAAATTTGAGCCCCCTTCTTCCGTGTTGAGAGAGCGTATTTATAGAGGGTGCTACAGTGCTGAACAGTATAAAGTGAACATTTATTCCAAAAAAAACTTTTGTCATTGGAAATTACCAAAGTGGCGATTCACAAGTTGTTTATGTTAGTGCGATGATTGAAAGTCACATGTCGACAATTGGCGAAAAAAATTATATTGGAACCACGCGAAAAGGTTTATGATTACATTGGCAATATTGGAAAACTTATGATTGAAATGTTACTTGTGTAATATGTTGAGGACCAACTGGGTAATTAGCTTGATATCCAATATTAAGTTTTAGATGAGGGCCGAGGCACCTATGATTTCACTTTGATCATGATATTCATTCTTGGTCAGTTCTAGGAATCACATCTAGCAGCGGATGGGGACAGTTCACAGGGGGAAAATATTTCAAATTTAAAGACCATCGATCTACTAAATACCCCATTTAATCGCGTTAAACCTTTTTATACTGTATGAAATGGTAAAAGTTTTAACTTAACAAAATCACTTGAAAATCCCATAAACTGCAAACTGGAAAAGACAGAAAACTCGTTTGAAAAATCTAAAGATTCTTGTAGCCAAACACTTTCCAAAATTCTATTTATTTACCTAAAGTTTTTTTCTTTTGGTCTCACAATTACTCAGGTTTCGAAGTCGTACTAAAAGGAAAAAATCAGCAAAACTTCCTAAGAACGCCACGTTGTCATTTTCCTATTCGCATCCCGGTAAATATTAAAGTACGAAAATATCTGAAACGTACATTTATACCATGTTACTCTTCGATGATTTTAAAATTCAAAGCAATCGATGAGTACTCGATTTAAGATAATCTTCGTATGTCGTGCCCATCTAAGGATCATCTCTGAGCATAAACAGACAATAATGTCAGGAATCTTTTTTTTTTTTTCAGTTTTAGTATCAGATGGCAGGAATCTTTTTAGGTTAAAAGTACTAACACGTGGATCGGTCTTTAGTTATTCAAGCCCAAAGCATGCAGCTCTTAGTTAGTAGAACTAATAGGGCGATTCCCTTGAGACCAATAAATAAAAGAGCAACATATGAACAACGCTCTAGCTGTTAACGCGTCCGTGCCTGTTACTGCCCTTATGCACTTAGTTTAGCCATCCAAAGATTAGAGATCATTTTCTTGATAAAAAAAACGTGTGTTGTCTCTTGCGGATCGTGCATAGACACTATTAGAATATTTAAATAATAAATTACACATTCATTTAATAGATTAAGTTTTCAGAACATGCAATAATAATCCCACCAAATTTCATATCATATCAGAGCAAAAAATCCTAAGTTCAAATTTGTCTTTTAACATTAAAGAGTCACTTGAACACATGTATATGGAGACTGGTATTGGAGACACAGACAACATTTAAGTATATTTAAGGGTTTTGATTAAGATACATTAAAGAGTCACTTGTACACGTGTGAGCACTTCAAGAAGTCCTCGTTTTTTTTTTTTATTATTATTATCTAAAGTCCGCTTTAAATACCAAAAGCAAATTGTCGAAAGTGAGTAATCATTGAAGCACGCACGTTTAATCAAGATTGCAAATTGGGAAAGTTGGTGGACCAAACAGAGGCCAAGTCAATCATCTCTTCTTGTCATCTTCCGTGAATAATCAAGAGGGGCTAATCGAAGTTAAATCTCGTGAGAGAAAAGCGGAGGGACGGCCCGTGGGCACGGGGACTTATGATGATGGGGACCAGAAAGATGGGAAGCGCATTTGCCGAAAGCACTGCATTATTACCCTCTTTTCATAAAGAAATCCTATATCTTTTGTAGGGAAAAGGCGGAGGATTCGACGGTCCAAAATGTTTGCGGCTAGTGATGGCGTTCGAGGCAACTTCAACTCACCCCCGGAAAGTCCTCCCTCCTTTTTTTTCTTGTGGGGCTTTCGTAAGCGAATTTATGTGTGGAGTTGATGGGAGAAACGTGATCGTGCTCTAAAGTATTGATTTATATTATAGTTTCTATTGAATAATGAGACCATAGTGGGGTTAAAAGAAAGTGCTCTGCAAGAGAGCCTGGATTTGCGCTGGTTTTTGTCTCACTTTTTGTCCCCCAAAAGAAACGTGAACGAGAGTTTGCAATTGGCAGCGCCATCGGTTTTGAAGTGGGTCGACTCTACATCGTAGGGTTTGACTCAGTAGCTCCTAGTTCTAAAACATTGGAGTCAAAAACTAAAGCGGTTGGTCTGGGACTGCCAAGACCAAGTTTGGTTTTGAAATCTACCAAGATGTTGATCTTTTTTTTTTTTTTTTGGGTGTTCGTGTGAAATATCAACTTCTTTTCTCAAATGTAAAAGTTGCACAATTTCACTACAAAAAGATATGTTAATCAAGTGGTTATATAATTATTTTTAGGACAAAAAAAAGTGGATATGTTATTGTTTGTCCAAGTTGATACTCATGTTTTGATTCTCAATGGTTGTAAATGCATCTTTTTATTTTCACAAGAGGTTTTAAAACCTATTTAAAGTCGGTTCAATCCGAGAATTGAACTGATTTTTTGATATAAAAGTGGTCTTAGAATTAGGAACCAAACAGATTTTAGGGCAGTTCTAGATTCACAGAATTGGAAACCAGACATATTTTCCTCGGAATTGACTTTGAACCGGTTGGTCAAGGCCAATTTGGTTTAGTATTTGAGTTAAATTATACCTGGTGCTCACCCCTAGTTAATTGTATTTAAGTATGGGTTTTTGCAATGTATTGGCCCAAACTTTAAGGTTTGGACCTTTGGGCACACCGATTAAGAACCCATCCTTTTTCCCCTCAAACACTTGGGTTGTAACTTTGTGCCGCTTACGGTGTCAGCTCCCGCCCTCCCTCCTTCAAGGGGCCATTTATTTTAGCGTAAATAGCAACATCAAAATCAATTCCGCAACAAAATATCAACTCTCTATTTCTAATTCGAATGGAAATGGCTCATGAAACATTGGTTAGCTTCCATGATATTTAACTATAATTAACCATTGAATGGCAAGAAAGATCATAGTGAAAATAGTATGCTCAAGCAAGACTGGCTAATACACCAATAAAGGTGTTGTGTTAATGGTTGCGGGCTCGGCCATCTGATCGTTTGATCTTCCATCCTATACCCGTCTTGCCCGTCTGGGCCCCGAACGAGTGCTGCATCCAATACGCTTGAGTTCACTGTGTTCTTTTTAAACTACAAGTTGAAGCCTTAGCTGCACGAGACGGGCGTCAAGTTCTGGATAGAGATGATGAAGGCTTTCCTGTGGTGCACTTCATTCGGATTTTTTGACCTGTAGCCAACCGTATAGCTCATTCGGGTTAGCTCCTAGGATATAGTCCATCTTGAATTGGATCACCAACAAAAGAGAATGATAATTAAAATGATCTATGCTGAAAAAGATATTAACTAAGTTACTAAACTATCATCCTTAAATGGTGCTATTGAGTATTTGATACACTGGAGCACTCACTCATATGATACTTAATTGTTAAATTAGCCTATGAATTTACCTCAGTCATACTAAAAAACACTGAACCGAAAAGCAATTTGCTCTTAGGAAATGTGTGATCATATGTACCTGTGATTGGGCAAGCATGGTCAGATCGAAGGACAACATGATACTATTGGGGCATTGGATTGAGGCATGCTTGGGGGCAAGGTAGTCGGCATACAATGCCACGACAATGCTAGGAAATATTGAGAGCGTTGAGTGATTTCGAGTGTGGTTATAATCTTTATTTTATCACTTAATTTATAGTGAAATTTTTATTGTTCTTGCCTGCGCAACATCTTCAAATGCCCAGAAGCACGCCCTTCTTAGCTTTGGCAAACCTTGCACCGCAACGAGTGCTAGTCCCAGCTCGAAGTTGTGCTGCATTTTACATCGGTACTTCTAGCTTGTTTGCAGGAGGGCTAATATTAATCCATCACCTAGCATCATCAATACTATAGTTGCAATGCGGCCGCACAGCGAAGCCCCTTCTGTTCTTTGTCCATTGCCTTCCAACCCCAACGAAGCTCTCTGGAGGCCACCACAACAACTTCCAGTCTCCTTGTAGCAACCAAATACTCTCGTATTTTGCCCAAGCGAATCCCCGCCTTCCCTCATCAAGCACCTGCTCGGTGGTCTTGGGCCAAGTCACCCCAAAACTAGTTCAAAGAATGAGACTTTCCCTCACATTTATAAATCGATTACCAGCCTCTTCTACAAAGGATGTGGGATAACTTCACAACCTCCCTCTCACACATTGGGCTTGTGTTGGAGCCGCAATAACCCGTAATTCTCTCATGTAACTATTGGGTTCAAACTTGTAGGCAACCTAAGCTTTGATACTAGTTTTGGGTGCTCTTGAGTCTCTCTCATCTCAAAACGAGTTGAAATGGTGAGATTTTCCCTCACATGTATAAACCGACCACCAATATATTCGATAATCAATGTGAGACAAATTCAGCAATCTTTCCCTCACACATTGGGCTTGAGTCGGAGTCGCAATATTCCTAAATTCTCCCGTACGACTGTTGGGTTCAGAATAGCACCCCCGTGCTTCACATCGCTTCGACGCAGACCTACACTTGCGAAGATCCCGGCAGCCTCCTTGGCGACCAGTTCCTGCTGTTGCGTCCTCAGCGACACTGAGGCCAACGCCCTTCCTTGCGGCCAGCAACTCTCGCGTTCGTCAAGTCAACTCTGTGCCTTACCCTCGAGCCCGATGGAGCAGCCAATATCACGCCGTCATCGCTGCACAATTACCAGGTCGTTTCCTTCTCCGATAAACCTCCAACATCCATCTCAATTTGTTCTGGATTCGTCCTTTAGTCTCCTCCTCTTTGCTGCATTTGATGAACTACGGAAAAACTGCACGTGTCGTCTGCATGTCATAAGGGAAATAAAAGCCTTTCACGAATGTTTTTATCTTAGCATTATATATAAGTTTTGGAATTTTGTGTCATGATCTTATATTTAAAAAAATAATAATAAAACAAAACTCGTACTTTAGATTTGTCATAATTAAGTCATCCAGACATTGCATCGTTTTTTGATGTTCAATTATGTTTTACACAAACTTTGTTGCGTTGGACAATAGCTTTTGATCAGCTTAGCACAATAAGATTTGTCTCTTTTTCGAGTAATTTATTTTGTCATGCTGATTATTGAGTGTTATCTTATTGATTGCGTATCCACATGCAACTATTTTTAAGATACAAAGAAAAGAAACTGAAATTGATATCGGATTAATTTAGAGTAATCAAATTCCCGTATCCATGAACCTCTCTTGATTGAATTAATTAAAACCCAAAAGTTGCGATTAGTATATGCTTGAAGGAGTCTGCACGAAGTCTTCAGGCTTCGTTTTCCATTAACATTTTTAACTGGTGGTTCACCATTGGGAAGATCACGAAAAGTACCGGGGTCAAGTTAGTATTCTTGGAGGCCTTTAGTTGCTGATAAAAGAGAAAGGATCATCGATCGTGCCATTTTACGTAATTTGACCGGCATCTTGATTGCAGATCGTCGACCAACTCACTGGCAATCTGCACGTGCTGCTGATGAGTTTGGGATGGTGCTGAGATATCTTTTTTTTTTTCTTCTCTCTTTTCTCTCGATGACCTGCACGTTCTAGAATCTTCTCAATTGTCCTTGTGCCCCCCTTCTTAAAGGGCGCCTTTTCCGCGGGCCTTACTTTCCTCAAAGGCTCACATCTGAACAGGGACGAATTAATGGGCAAAAGGGCTCCCAGTGGAGCTTTCGGATGAATGGTCACGCGAAAATAGGCTCCAATTTTTGACTCGTGAGGACGTTTATCTGATAAAAAGAAGATCTTATTAACTATTATATTTATGTATACATACATATTATGTTTCATTGTACTTTTATAAGGACGATGGCTTGAATTATCCATAAAAATTCAGATGTCGACAAGTATGCTCAAGTGACACTAGCTAATAGACCAACAAATGGTGCTGTGTTAATGGTTGCGGGCTCGGCCTGCTGATAGTTCGTCCTTGCGTCCGTGTACCCGTCTTGCCCATCTGGGCCCCCGACGATTGCTCCATGCAATACATTCGGGTCGGGGGCATCTTTTGCTAAACCACAAGCCGTATCCTTAGCTGCACGAGACGGGCGCTGAGCCATTCTTGATCGAGACGATGGAGGCCCCCCTGTGGTGCACATGGGTCGGATATCTTGACCCATAGCCAACCATGTAGCTTACGTTATCTGGGTTCGCTCTGAGAATATAATCCGCCTTGAATTGGATCACTAACAAAAGGGAATGATGATTAAAATAATGTATGCTCAAAAAGAAATCAGCTAATATACTGAACTCCTAATACTACTTGAGCTCTCACTCGTAGGATACCTATTTGTTAGATTAGTTATGAATGTTACCACAGTCATAATTAAAAAACACTGAACCAAAAGCCGATTCTCACTTAGGATATATGTGATCATATGTACCTGTGACCGGGCGAACGCGATCAATTCGGAGGACTCAGTCTGACCACCAGGGCATCCGACTTTTTCTTGCGATTTTTCAATGTACTTGGCGTGCACCGCCGAGACAAAGGCAGCAGTCGAGGTGTACTGGAGATTGCTTCAGGGCTGGAACCACAGCAGTCCACCAGGGGTCTTGTGGAAATTGTCGTCGCCTTTCTGGAGGCAATTGCATATGAACTGCTCTGCTTGCTTCTGGTATTGGGCTGCCGTTGCCTAAAAGTCCCCGAATTTGTCCTCCATCAATAGCTGCAAATTTCATTTCATGCATAAAATCAAAACACGGGTCCTGTTTCTTTTTGTCTTTTCTGAAATTTCCTTTAGAGCACATTTGATACGTAATTAACCCTTTGGCAAAATTAAGGGAATAGATATAGCTTGTGCATCCAAATTTAAGTTTGAGTCCTCCACATTGTACTTTGTTAACGAAAGCAATCTGATATACAAGCTGTGATATACCTTGGCAACGAGGATTTGGGCGCCAACGAACTTGTCGTCCCATAAGAACTGGGTCCGAACGCCGCCGGTGTCGATCTTGACTTGGGCAAGCAAGTACTGTCTTTCCCGGTCGCATGGTAAAGCCATGCAGCTGCCCACCGTAGTTCATCCTGTGTCATACATGCTTGATAATACGATTTTAAACAGAACCAATCTCGAAATATATTAGCATATACTATGTATTTTGAAAGATGTGTATTAAATTAATTGTTTATATATACATATATATGGACAAGTATTTGCTTAGTACCTCATAGCTAGAGCTAGAATATAACTTTTCTGCGCCAGGGATGCTATTATGATACTGACCGCGATGAAGCAAAGCGAAATCATAGACCTCTGCATGCAATAATGTAACACAAAAAATAGTCGAAATAAATACATCAATTAATTATTAATAATAACTTTTCATTAGGTAACAAAGTTACAACCAAATCATCGGACAAGAATAGATCAATTTAGGAAGGAAGCAGACGTTGTTAGATTCTGTCCAATGTTGCTAATTGAAGAAGGTCAAACATCGGACACATCTAATGCTCGAAACCGCAAATTGAGAGTATAATAGCAGGAGCCAATAAGCTAAAGGCTTGCATGCGACGCATGCACGATTCTTGGAAACTGGCCTTGTAATGAGGAAACTAAGAAGAAGACCTGTCTTGCATGAGTTAGAAGCTGAGCCGAGTAGTTATTGTTGTTACTGATCAAACAGTAAACAAGAAACAGAAAATCAGAAGCTATAGATTTCGAATGAGGAAGAGAAGCACAGAGAAACAGAACACGAACTTGCATACATCAGTTCTCTAAGGAAACTGTCAAGTACAGGACAACTTAAACAAGAACAATAACTGCTTACAAACCACACACACGTGCAGCATATAACTGCACCTAAACGTGTCTCTAAGGAAACTGTCAACAATAACTGCTTACAAACCACACACACGTGCAGCATATAACTGCACCTAAACGTGCTAATTCACTTCCTAAATAACAAAAATACCAGCTGCATAATATAACCAACTTAGCAAGAAAAATAAACCATAAGAAGAAAACAGAACAGAGGAACATCAGTCGAAAAACCAGTAGCACTGAGACATTATAATCCAACAAACTCCTCCTTGGATCAGTTGCTGCTGCATACTCCAATTTTCTTTCTTAATACTTCAAATCTTCCAGCTTGAAGTGGTTTTGTGAACATGTCCGCAAGTTGATCTTCAGATCTGCAATAAACCAGCTTAACTTCACCATTTTGTTGCACCTCATGTAGAAAGAACTTAACCTTGAAATGCTTAGTTTTGCCATGAAAACTGGATTCTGAGATATTGCTAGAGCAGCTTGATTATCCACATTGATTTCGATATAGCCACCGGAATTCAGCCATAAATCTTTCATTATCTTTTTCAGCCACAAAGCTTGATTTGCAGCTGCGAGAGCAGCTATAAATTCTGCTTCGCAGAGATTGAGCTACAATTTCTTGTTTTTTATAACACCAAGAGAAACAAGCTGATCCAAAACTAAAACAATATCCAGATGTACTCTTCATATCATCCATTGAGCCAGCCCAATCACTATCGAAAAACCTTGTAAATTGAATTCTTGACCCCTCCGAAACTTCACACCAAAGAACAAGGTTCCTTTTAGATACCTCAAGATCCTCTTTGCTGCAATCAAATGAAGCTTACTTGGATCACTCATAAATCTGGATAGAACACTTACAGCAAATAGAATGTCCGGGTCGGTTTTTGTAATGTACATGAGACACCCTATCGACTTCGTACATCGAGGCATCCACAAAGATCTGTTCCATCAACCTTCCGCAACTTCTCTTTAGCCGCCATTGGTGTGCGACACTTCGACAGTCTTCCATCCGAAACTTCTTTAGAATTTCCTTCAAATATTTCCTCGGCAAATGAAGATTTCATATGGACTTTGCTTAACTTCCAGACCTAAGAAATAAGCCATTTTTCCTAAGTCTGTCATCTCAAAACCTGCAAACAAACCTTGCTTAACATTTTCTATCAGTTCTACATCATTTCCTGTCACCAATAAATCATCCACATAGAGTGACAGAACTACCACACTTTGATTTACTTTCTTGATATAAAGAGTGAACTCACTTAAGCTTTTTGCAAAACCAAAATCCCGTAAATATCGATCTATCTTTCCATACAGGCTCTTGGAGCTTGTTTCATCCATATAGAGCTTTGCGCAATCGTATACACTTTCCTCTTGCCCTTTAATACTGAAACCTTCAGGTTGTTCAACAAAAATTTCCTCTTCAAGCTCTCCATTTAGGAATGCAGACTTGACATCTAAGCGAAAGATAGTCCATCCCTTCTCTACCGCAATGTGCTAATGAAGCCTTATTGTGTCCAACCTTGCAACTGGAGCAAAAGTTTCAGAATAATCTACTCCCCATATTTGAGCATAGCCTTTCACAACCCGGTCTTGCTTTATACTTATTGTGAGAACCATCGGGATTGAGCTTTGTCCTAAACACCCACTTAACTCCAATCACATTCTTGTCTAGTGCCCCGTCTACTAATTCCCAAGTCTGATTTTTCTGAATCATTGCTATCTCCTCTTGCATTGCCGCAATCCACTTCGATCTTCCTTGGCTTCGCAAAGTTGGATGGTTCGAGCACCGCCACATTACTTCTTTCATAGATCTCGGCAAGTGATCTTGTGCCTCTCACAAAGTTGATCATCTATACTCTCTTCCATTTCCTCTCAGTAATTCCATTAGTCTCCACATCCGCTTCAGGCTGTCTTTCGAAGTGCTTCAACCCCGTGATCCTTCCATCTATCCAATTCCATTCATCCTCCTCTAAAAACATGACATCTCTACTCACGCGTTATTTTCCCGTCATGGGATAGAAAATTCGTAAGCTCTTGATTGAAGACTATATCCAACAAAGATCCCAATCTCGGCTTTTTATCAAGTTTGTCCCTCTTAACATCGGGAACATGAGTGTAACACAAACATCCAAAAACCTTCAAGTTTTTCACGAAGGTTTAATATCTTGCCGCCTTCGAGAGGTGTTAATTTCTCTAAGGCTTTTGTAGGCAATCTATTTAATAGAAATACAGCAGTATTGGCCTCGCCCCCGAGTAACCTCTTAGGCAAATTCTTCTCTTGCATCATACATCCGGCCATCTCCATAATACTTCGTTCTTTCTCTCACCGACCCCATTCTCGTTGAGGTGAGTAAGGAGCTGTAAATTGCTGCACAATTCCCGCTTGCTCACAAATCGCTTAAATTTGTTAGCTGTATACTCGGATCCATTGTCGACCGAGAGCTTTAATTTTCTTCCCACTTTGATTCTCAACTAAAGCTTTAAACTTCATAAATGCATTAGCTACTTCAGTCTTAGCTTGCAGAAAATAGATCCAGCTCATCCTAGTCAAATCATCATAAAGGTAATAAAATACCTGCTTCCATTGAGAGAGGGTTCAGACATAGGTCCACATACATCAGTGTGAACTAGTTCTAGCTTTTGACATATCCTCGAGACTCCTCCTTTGAAGGGAAATCTAGCTTGTTTGCCAAGAAGACAGGTTCTGCATTGTGGAAGTTCTTCCTCCAAGCTTGGCAAGTCATCTACCAAGCCATTTTTCTGCATAAACAGCATACTCCTCCCGTGAACATGCCCAAGTCTTTTATGCCATAGCTCTGTATTTTCTTCTTTGCATTTCAAAGCCATCTATTGCATCTCATGCGGCTTGAACATAAAACTTTTATCCCTCATTGGAATTCTCAAGACTTCTTTGCTGTCAGCATTTTTAATGAGACATTCCCTTCCTTCGAACTTCACTTTATAGCCCTTCTCCACTAACCGACCAACACTTAACAGATTTTGGTCAATATTTGGCACAAAGAGAACATCCCCGATTAGCTTTACCTCCCGGTTTCCTTCAATAGCAACTACACCTTTACCTTGCACTTCAATATGCTTTGTCCATTGCCAATTCGACACGGACCTTCTTGTCTTGTTTATGTTCCTAAATAGCTTTAAGTTACCAGTCATGTGATTGGTACAACCACTATCTACCAGCCATGTATTATTTTCGACTGAAGATTCACCAGCTGAAGCTACAAACAGGTGCTCTTCATCAACTTCATTTACGCCACTTGTGCTTCTCCCGCTTGCCGATAAGTTTTCCCTTTGCAAATAGATTCCATGTGACCCAACTTGTGGCATCTTTCGCACCTAGCATCTAGCTTTCTCCAAAGATCTAAAAGATCGATGATTGGTTCCACCACAAGATCGACATGGCCTTTTATTATTTTTCCATTTGCTAGATCCACCGGTGTTCCCTTCTTTTGGTAAAAACCTCGAATCAGCAACATTTCCTCTAAACCGAATCCATTTCTTCCCTTTGCCTCCATCATTTTGCTTTACTTTGGCTTGCAATGCCCCCTCTACATGTTCTTCTCTCCTCATTAGTCTTCGTGTTCCCGTGCCCGCAAAGCATTCAACAACTCGCAAGTTTTATATCAGCCAAGTCCCTTGTGCTTTCCGTGAGAAGCTATAGTAGCTTCGAATTTCTCTCGGAAGAGACACCAGGATCTTCCGAACAAGCCTATCATCCTTCAAGTCGGTCCCCAAAACTCGATTTTATCGGCTATCCGCACTAGCCTATCGAGTATTCCTTCACTGACTCAGACTCTTTCATCTGCTGTCTCTCAAATTCTCTCAAGAGATTCAGCACCTTCATACCTCTTATCTTCTCATCTCCTTCATATTCTTCCTTCAAGAAGTCCCATATGGCCTTTGCAGAGTCACACTTCATAATTTGGTAAAGATGGTAGGCGAGACAAAAGCATACGTGCAAGATTTTGCCTTGGCTTTTCTTGTGGTTCTCTCTTTATGAAGTTTGATTTGATTCATGGTCGGATTATTTGGAAGTGGAGCAACTTCATAATCATCCTCCACAGCTTCCCACGATCATGACCCTCCAAAAATGCTATCATCTTAACAGCCCATGCTTGATAATTCTCCAAGTAAATACCGGAGAAGCCATCGCAGAGAAACCACTCGACCCTGTCTCCATCACCCTTTAACTTCTTTACACTTCGATACTTGCTTCACTTCACAGTCCCTCAAGATCATTCATGCTCTGATACCACTGTTGTTACTGATCAAACAGTAAACAAGAAACAGAAAATCAGAAGCTATAGATTTCGAATGAGGAAGAGAAGCACAGAGAAACAGAACACGAACTTGCATACATCGGTTCTCTAAGGAAACCGTCAAGTACGGGACAACTTAAACAAGAACAATAATTGCTTACAAACCAAACACACGTGCAGCATATAACTGCACCTAAACGTGTCTCTAAGGAAACTGTCAACAATAATCGCACAAACCACACACACGTGCAGCATATAACTGCACCTAAACGTGCTAATTCACTTCCTAAATAACAAAAATACCAGCTGCATAATATAACCAACTTAGCAAGAAAAATAAACCATAAGAAGAAAACAGAACAGAGGAACATCAGTCGAAAAACCAGCAGCATTGAGACATTATAATCCAACAGTTATAATCCGTTGGGGGTGAAGGCGATGAAAGCCGCTGCAAATGCTGCCGCAGTTTCCCGGCGAGATCGGCCCCCAGCCCGCTGCTCGTCGATCTTGTAGGCGGTGCGGGGGTGGTCATGTCCTCGGGCCTTTGCCGGCACGCGTGGTAGGAGTCGCCGTCGCCAACTTCGCCGTAGAGGACGTTGGGCTGAGGGTTGGGTTTGATCAGGTAATCTGTGTCCCACTGTATGGCGTCCAGCGCATTCAAGAGCACATTCTTCTCTTGCAGCTTGTCCCTGAACTCTTGAACGCTCCACAAGAGCATTGAGCTCGTGAAGGCCATCGGGAACCCGAACTTGACGTTGTCGCCGGCGTCATAGTATCCTCCGGTCAGATCGATCTATTCGTCAAAAGGAGAGATTTAATGCATCGTGGATATAACTCTAAGAGGATATAAGATATAAGCACATAGCAGAAATCAGGTTCATTCCGAACATTCTAGTAACATGTGAAGACACGAGCAAAAAGATATATGCACGGATTTTGCATCGGAAATTATTGGGAGATGCATGCACGTTTTAAATTCATGTTTTCGCGATTATATGTACACCTAAATTGCGATGGCAATATTTTCTCCAAATGAAATTTGCATATGTAATAGTTTCTCATCTTTTTCAACATGTAAAAATTAAGAAAATTAACATAAAACAAAGGGAAAATTCCAAATAAATACCTGAAGTGCATCTATTCTCTCAAATAAAGACCCAAAGTGAACTTTGTGTCAGATAAAAATCCGAAGTAAACTCATTGTCTCGAATAAGGACCCGAAGTAAATTTTGTGTCAAATAAGGACCCAAAATAATCAACTTAATCTTTATTGAGGACCTTTGCTCACCGACGGAGAAAGAAGAATCTAGTTTTCTTCTTGTTTTTGAATTCGTGCCTCAATTGGCGGAGAATTTAGGTCTTCGACTTTGTGGAGGATGGGTACAAGGAATGAGGAGAACTTCGGCCTTTGACTTTGCAGAGGATGGGTACAAGGAATGGGGATACCGTAGAAAACCTAGGGTTTTTTTGTTTCCGTTTTAGGATTTGTTAATTTTTCTCTAGATTTTTTTTGGACAAAATTGCCCACGGAAATGTCACATGCTTTGATAGCCAGCGAATATTTGGCTGACCAGCAAGCTCAGGTCCTTATTTGGAATTGATCCAACCACTTTGGGTTCTTATTTGAGACAATGGGTCCACTTTAGGTCTTTATCTGACATAAAGTTCATTTTGGGTCATTATTTGAGAAAATTGGTCCACTTCGGGTCCTTATTTGAAATTTTCCCTAAAACAAATGCAGAAAAGTCAATAAAATATTCATACTCTAGCGTCACCACCATCTTGAAGCCCAGAATCGCCACGCCATTGGACTCTCCGATTCGGAGGCAGTTTGCCTGACCTCTGAGCCTCAGAGTACAACAATGACTGGAGAGGGCAGTCCCATAATCACTCAACCCTTCACTTTGAATCACAAATTCAGATGGCATAATCATGAAACTCAACGAAAAGGTCAAGATAACGTTCATGGTGCTTGGTTTAGCCGTGATCTATCTCTCTCATGAACCCAATATGAGAAAGAGGAACACATGTTTGTTGAATATATATATATATATATATATATATATATATATATATGGAACTTCGACATATCTACGGAAGGTTGATAACTCTATTAAAATAGAGTTATTTCACCTATTTTAGGTAACAAATAATGCAATATATATGAGAAAACATTTGGATTTTCTTCTATTTATTTAAAATTTCCTTATTTATGCATCATAATGAGATATGGAGAAACTAAGGAAAAGAATGGCAAAAAGAAGGAAAGGAAGATTCTTTGATTCGGGAAGTCAAATCGAACGCTGGAAGATAGATACCAAATCAGGGATTCTACAATTTATTTCATGATTTTGTGCAAAAAAATAAAATAAAAAGCAATTGCCTTGTGCTAGTATTCTTGAACATATCCTACAAATAGGACAACATTAAGAGCTTGGAGAGATAGATAGGTTTTTATTTTTTAGATCGCTTTTCAATGTTCTGGGATTTTTTTTTTTTAAGTATTTTGAAGAGAAAACAAAGTGATGACAGAATTCTAATTCTTTGATTCAAGGCATTGGCTTTAATTTATATTTTTGTTTCTTTTTCTATTATGTTCTAATTTTCTTTTGTTAGGGCCACAGTATAGTCTGACCATTATGATATGAATTTCATGATTTTTATGTTTTACAAGTGATATCATTAATGTGAGGTATATATTATTACGCTTAATGCTTTTAAATGATTGGTCACTATATAAATGATCCGATGTGTATGATTGAGACTGAGAAGTGATAATATGTAATTACTCTCTATAATATATAACTATGAATTAAATGTGAATAAAGATATACCATGTTATTTGTGCGATTTTCGGTGATAAAGTGGTCAATAAGATTTATTGTAAACCAGGAATATTTTATAGAGTTTAATGCACTTATATTTATCTCAATTCACATAGAAATATGGTGAATTGATAAGCTGAGCAAGTTTGCTATACTTAGAGATATGATAGTAGATGGAGTAGGAAATTCTGCTATCACGTGTGATATAAATCTTGTATGCATAATAATCTAAAATTCACATATACTGGTTATGATGAAATCGGATGCTCTAATATATTTATTTGATTGATTTACTACATTTACTTCCCAATTTTTGCTTTAAGATTGTCGATTTTAAATTATTCTCAATTCTATTTTGATTTGTTAGATAATTTTTAGAAAGAGTTTATTTTTAATATTTATTCGGTTTATTAATCATCAATCTCTATGGGACAATATCTTTTCTTATCATTATATAACTTGTTTGACATGTTCATTTAAAATTTAAAATTTTACTAACAAGTTTTTGACATTGTTGCGGGGGATTGTTTGCTCGATACTAATTAACATTGATATCGGATAATTCTATATTTAATCTAACTTTCATGTTTTTTCTCCAGGATGTAGATCGGTATATGACACGTAACCAACAATGAAAACTTTCTAAGTTTGATCTAGAAATCAAATGTACATTTAAAATGCAACAAAGAGAATAAGAAATCACGCCAAGAAAATCACAGAAGATAGCGAGAACGAAAATTCACGTAGAAAAGTTCACGTAGACTCTTAAGAAATTATGTTGCACCAACAGTTCAAGACACCATAACAAGCATCAGGAGATCTGCAATTCTAGCAAATAACTTTGAGATCCATCCATCACTCATTCAGATGCTTCAACAATCAGTGCAATTTAGTGGGCTACCAAGCAATGACCCAAATGCTTACATCGATACTTTTTTTGAAATCTATGACACAAATAAATAAAATGGAGTTACAAATCATGCTATTAGATTAAGATTATTTCAATTCTCCTTTAGAGACAAAGCTAAGAGTTGGCTTGCTTCTCTTCCTATAGGATCGATCACAACATGGAATGGTATGGTTTAAAAATTTCTTTTTAAGTTCTTTGCACCTACAAAGTCTACAAAAATGCATAACGATATTACTAATTTTATGTAGATGGATAGTGAATCATTGTATGAAGAATGAGAAAGATTCAAGGAGTATCTTAGGAGATGCCCACATCATGGATTACTCGTATGGATGCAAGTGCTAACTTTTTATAATGGGTCTAATGCAAATCTTCATTCTATGATTAATGCAATTGCACGAGGAACTCTGAATAATAAAACACCAGAAGAAGCCTACAATTTATTAGAGGAAATGGCATTCAATAGTTATTAGTGGCATATTGAGAGCCTACAAATGCAAGCGGAGTTCATAAAGTGGACGCTTTCGCTACAATTGCTGCACAATTTGAAGCACTCAATAAAAAGCTAGATAACATGAGTGTTTCAAAGAAAATTTAGAATTTGACATGTGATTTTTGTGCTGGAGAAGATGTTAGCATAAAGTGTTAGGTAGGTAATACTTTTATACAACCTGGTGAAAATTCTAACTTTGTTGGAAATTTTAATAGGCCATAAAATAATTACTACTCCAAGACATACAATTTGGGATGGTACAATCATCCAAAATTTTCATGAAATAATCGAAATGTGATGAGACCACCATCAAGATTCAAAGAACTCGAGAGACAAAGTCTAATCTAAAAGATATAGTCACCAAATTTGCTAACACCACTCAGAATTTTATCAAGAGCAAGGATGTGAGATTTTAGAATCAAGAGACTTCAATAAAAAATCTAGAGATGCAAGCACCTCAGTTAACAAACATTATGTCAAGGAGACAATACGGTTCTTTGCCTAGCAACATAGAGAAAATCCCATTGAAAAGGTAGAAGCTATAACCCTGCAAAGTGGTAAATAAGTGGAGAAAAAGATGCCGAACAAGAGATTTCCAAAGACAAAGAAGTTTTGGCACTTGAGTGTCCACCCATGCCAAGTTTTAATACTTGGGATGTCAAGCACTCCTTAATTCTCATATTGATTAGAGCATTCGCGCTATCTAAGAATTCCAAACCCAAGATAAGATCATATTCTCAAGCAAAATTACCTCAAAAGAGAATTTGCCTTTCCAATCACCGATGTGTACTTCCATGTTCCAAGCAATGCCAATGGCTAGTACGTCATCCAAGTTTACCTTCTTGAACTGATATTTGGTCGATTTCAATCAACGTCCCAGACTCTTCATCGCTTTGCTCGACAAGAACATGTTTGATGCACTTGTGTCAACCATGGCATAGAGATTTGTGTTACTAACCTTGGCTTCCTCGAATGGCAAATTGTACTTGGAGACTTCTTGGGTAGAGCTTGAATCTTTGCGGAAATGAGAATCTTTATGGTTCCGAGTCACATTTCCCTCTTTTCTTGCTTTTCTTCTTCCTCTTCCTCTATGATGAGCAGTGTCGTTTGTTCTTCTTTGGGCAATATTGGTTAGATGGAGACCCTCACAAACGAAACATGGGGATCGTGGTCGCTTTTTCTCCCTTTCTTTGTGAGAGTCACCTTGGGATCGGTTCCACCTTTAATTTGGTCGTTTGGAAGGCCTTCTCCCTATGACCTTTCCCGTCAATCTCTTTGACCACAGGTAACTTCACCATCTTTGTCTTTGTTATGGTGGCGATCCATTTTCCACCCATTTCCTTTGGACTTGGAAGATTCAGGTTTGGTGAAATTGGCAAGAGACATGATCATGGTGAGTGCCTTTGATATACTTTAAATATCCCGTCTGTTAAGCTCAAGTTGGGCCCAAGGCTTCAAACTATCCATGAATCCCCCAGAGCTTCCTCCTCCCTAGTAAGGAATTTGGAGTCTAGGTTCAATAAACTCCATGTACTTCTGACTATGCGCTTTTGTTCAAGGCAATAAAGTTTGCTACAAGCCTCTTGTTGTGAGAACTCGGGGAGAAATTATCTTGAAATTCTTTGAGAAAATCATCCCAAGTGTTGATGGGATCAGCACCTCACTTGATCTCATCACACCTATTTAACACCAAAACATTGCATTATCTGTTATATATATATATATATATATATATATATATATATATATATATATATATATTTCTTACCTTGATCATCTTGTTATGAATGCCAACAAGAACAAAATGTTGTTCCATGCTCCAAATGAAATTGTCCACCACTTTAGCAGACCGGTTGCTCTTGAACTCATTGGGATTCGACACATCCACCTTGTGTGCCATTTGAATGGGTATGGCACCATTCGTAATACTAGCCTTGCACAAGACTAGCTCGGTCTTGAGCTCTTGGACATCCAACTTAAAAGCTTTGGCCTTGGCTTTATACGAGGTGTCCTCTTTGAGCTCTAAGACTTCTATCTTCAATGGCTTGTTCATGTATTTGGATTATGATTGAGATTAACAGGGTATAGGAGCACTTCGAGATGTTTTTTTATTTAAAGTCCACTTCAAGGGATGTTGTTGGCGTCAACCAAAAGGAAGATGGACAGCAGTTGTAAAAAGGGAGTAATCACTGAAGTACCAACATTAATCAAATCGCAAATTGAGAATGTTGGTGGAACTAACATATAACAAAGGGCAAGTCATATATTAATCACAAACTGGATAACTCTCCTTTCTCCTTTTGTGATCTTCCATGACTAAAATCAAGAGGCCAATCAAAGTAAATCATGGGCCATCTATGCCTATTCGCAAATGCAATGCGATGCCAAACTACGTTCCTTATTTTTACATATCGATGCCCCACACTTTGCTCCCTCTTATTGGGATATTATATTTTTTCGAATTCTGTACCCGACTTTATCCTTGATTACTTTACATCGGAGAGATCCCAAGATCTAGATGTAACCTCATATGTAACCTTTTAACGTCATGCTTGGGACGAAATCTTTTGAGAAAAGCCAGAGAGATGGTAATCAGATTGGCCAAAAGCATTGCCTTAAGAAATACCAAGTTTATTTCTGTGAGAAAAGATGGAGGATTTGAGGCAGCTCTAACTCCCATAAAAGGGCTTTCCATGTGGAGCTTTCGTACACGAATTCGTGTGTGGAGTTAAAAGGGCAAGCGTGACGTGCTCTAAAGTGTTTCTTTATTATAAGTTGTATTGAATAATGAGAATATAATTAGATGAGATTAAGTGCTCTGTAAAAAATGCTGGGAATAATGATGCAGGAGAATTGCACCAATTTTTGTCTCTCTTCCTGTCCCCCCGAAGAAAAGTGAAATGAATTCTCGGTTGGGCCGATCGATTTCAAAGTGGATCGATTTTGCCTTTTAGAGTTCGAATCTTTAACTCTCGGTTCTCAAATATTGAAATCGAAAAAAAAATCGGTCAGTTTTGGATTTGCCGGATCCTATTCGTTGTCCAATTTTACTCGAAAACCTAACTCTTCTTGTGTAAATAACCATATTATTTTTCTCGAATGTAAAAGTTGCACAATTTTATTACAAAAGATATGTTAACCAAGTGTTTATGTTATTGTTTTTACAGCAAAAACCAAGAAGTGGACATGTTATTGTTTGCTCAAGTTGATACCCATTTATTGGTTCTCAAAGGTTGTAAATGCACCTTATATTTCTAAAAGAGGCTTCAAAATTTATTTAGTCAATTCAACACAAGTATTGAACTTATTGTTTTCAAGGTAAAACCTACCTTGGAACTCAAAACCGAACCAATTTTAGAGGTTCACAAAAGTGGGAACCAAACATATTCTCCTCAGAACTAAACTTGAACCAATCGATCCAGACCCATTCGGCTTGGTATTTGAGTTGAACTAGACCCGGTGCTTACCTTTAGTAATTTCATTTAAGTATGGACTCATGCAATTTGTTGCCCCAACTTTAGAGTTTGGGCCTTTGGTACTTACCCCCATTAATCTTGAGTTATCACTTTGCGCAGCTCACAGAATATCAACTCACGCCCTCCCTTCTTCAAAGGTCCATTTAGTTTAGTGTAAACAGCAACACTAAAATCAATTCCGTACGAAATATCAACTTTCAATGACTAATTCGATTGGAATTGACTCATCAAACATTTCTTTGGCATGCATGATATTTAATTATAATTAGACAATAAACGGCAGAAAAGATCAGACTGAACCTAGTAATTATGCTCAAGCAAGCCTAGCTAAAACACCAACAAAAGGTGCTGTGTTGGCGGTTGCTGGCTCGGCCATCTGATAGTTCGACCTTGAGTCCGTGTACCCGTCTTGCTGGTCCGGGCCCCCGACGAGCGCTCCGTCCAATACGTTCGGGTTCGGGGCGTTCCTATTAAACCACAAGTCAAATCCTTCGCTGCATGAGACAGGCGTCGGGTCCTTCTTGATTGAGACAATGGAGGCTCCCCTGTGGTGCACTTGGGTCGGATAGTTCGATCCATAGCCGACCATGTAGCTCAGTTTATTCGGGTTTGCTCCGAGGATATAGTCCGCCTTGAATTGGATCGACAACAAAAATGAATGATAATTAAAACAAAGCATGCTGTGAAAGAATCAGCTAAGTTAACTTATCGTCTTAAAATGGTGTTATCAAGTATTTGATACCCTTGACCTCTCATTCACGTGATACTAAATTGGTAGTTAATCTATGAATTCACCTTAATTACACTAAAAAGGCACAGAACCAAAAAAGCACTTCTCACTAAGGATATATGTGGTCATATGTACCTGTGACTGGGCAAGCTCGATCAAATCGGAGGACCATGCAATACCGCCGGGGCACTGGATTGAGGCTTTCTTGGGGTCGAGGTAGTCGGCGTACACCGTGGCGATGAACGCGGCGGTGGAGGTGTACTGGAGGTTGTTCCAGGGTTGAAACCACAGCAGTCCGCCGGGGGTCCTTTGGAAATTGCCGCTGCCTTTCTGGAGGCAATTGCATATGAATTGCTCTGCTTGGCTTTTGTATTGTGCCCATGGTCCTGAGTTCTCAACTTGGCCTTCCAACACTAGCTGTGCATTTCATTTCATGCATAAAATCAAAACGTAGGTCTTGTTTTTTTTTTTCCCCTTTTTCTTTTTGAGATTTTCTTCAGAGCGGATCTGATGTTTAATTATCCATTGGCAAAATGTTGGGAATTAGAATAGTGACGAAGCAGTGTGCATCCAAAATATAAGTTAAAGACCTACACATTGTACTTTGTTAATGGAACCAATCTGGCATACAAGATGAGATATACCTTGGCAACGAGCACTTGGGCGCCGACGTACTTGTCGTTCCACGAGAACTCGGTCCGACCGCCGCCGGTGTCACCCGAGCTACTGAGGTAATCAAGGTACTCTTTGTCCCCGGTTGCACGGTGAAGCCATGCAGCTGCCCACAGTAGTTCGTCCTGTGTCATCAGGTAATTACAGTAGTTTAGACATTACATGCTTGATAATAGGATTGAATACACATTCTTACCGAATTCTATGTGATTTTAAGCAATACCTGATATCCAGAGCTGGAATAGAACTGTCCTGCTACAGAGATGCTATTCTGGTACAGGCCAGGATGATTCCGAGCGAAATCAAAGAGCTGTCAGACACAAAAATTAGTCGAAATAAACACATCAATTGATTAATAATAGTATCTTTTGTTAGGTAACAAAGTTACAACCAAATCATCGGACAATAATATATCAATTTAGGAAGGACGCAAAATTCTTAGGTCGTATCCAATGTTACTGATTGAAGAAGGTCGACACACTTAATGTTCGAATCCACGAATTGATAATAAAAGAGGAAGCTAATAGCTAAAGGCTTGCGTGCGACGCATGCATGATTCTTGCAAACTGGTCGTGTAACAATGAAACAAAGAAGACCTGTTTTGCATGAGTTAGAAGCTGAGATGCATATTCAGAATCCGTCTGGGCAAAGGCGATGGAAGCCGCCGCAAATGCAGCCGCCGTTTCCCCGGCGAGATCGGCCCCCGGGTTCTGGTCGTCGATCTTGTAGGTGGTGCGGGGGCTGGTCATGTCCTCGGGCCTCTGCCAGCACGAGTGGTCGGAGTTGCCCTCGCCGACCTCGCCATAGAGGATGTCGGGCTGAGGGTGGGCTTTGATCAGGTAGTCCGTGCCCCACCTTACGGCAGCAAGCGCGTTCGAGAGCTCGTGCTTGGCTTGCAAATTGGCTCTGAACTCCACAACGCTCCACGAGAGCAACGAGATTGTGAAGGCCATCGGGAACCCGAACTTGACGTTGTCGCCGGCGTCGTAGTATCCTCCGGTCAGTCTGATCTATAACCAAAAAGAGAGATTAAGTGTATTCCGGAAATAACCCTAAAAGGATATCAAATATTAACATTAACCAAAAATCATATTACTTCGGAATATTCTTGTGACATGAAGCAAGGCACAAGAGATTCTGCATGCAAAATCATAGCAAGATACGTTTTTTGCAATTTTGCGCATATGTCAAAATTGAAACGGCGCGAACGAAATTTCTATATGAAATAATTTCTCATCTTTCTTTCGCAACATGTGGAAATTAGGAGAATAAACATAGATAAAACTGCAGAAAAGTAAATAAAAAAAAAAATCAATACTTCGGCATCGCTACCATCTTCAAGCGCCGAATCGCCACGCCATTGGACTCTCTGATTACTTGGCAGTTTGCCTGATCGCTGAGCCTCGAAGTACAGCAACGACTTGGTGAGCGCAGTCCCATAATTACTTGACCCTGAACTTTGAATCACTAATTCAGATGACAAAACCATAAAACTCAACGACAAGACCAAGACAAGGTTCTTGGAACTTAGTCTAGCCATGATCGCTCTCTCAAGAACCAATACGAGAAAGAACACAATGTTGTTGAATATATATATAGATGGAATTTATGACATAATCTACGGAAGGATTTGCTATATATGTAAAAAACAGGCAAATATGCATATAGGGAAATATCTATGTCGATTAGTTTCCATAAGCTTGGAGCTATTTTTAGTGTGAAATCCCACATAGTTAAGGGCTTGTATGTTTATATCCAAATCTGTGGATATTCTTTTGAGGCTCTATTTCCATCCTAAATATGGCTGGAGAAGCTCCTGCCAATATGATATTATTCTTAAAAATACCATTAGGCTATGTTGGGAAGCTTTTGTAGTTTCCAAATTAATGGATTGTCTTTTAATTTTACTAAAGGAAGAGCTACCCTTGCTCGTTGCAAATAACATTTCTTTCACCCTTGCACCGTTTCTTTCACAGCCATTATATTTCAATATTTCCTCCATGTTTGTTTTCTTCTGAACTTGCTATCCGCTGTCCACTTTCATGAGAGTATAAGCACTTTTTGTAACCTCAGCAAACATTCATCGTAAACCGAAGCAAAGAAAGGATTGTTTGCACATTGTTCACTTTATTTCCCCTAGAATCTCCTAGTGGCTGTAAATTTTTCGACATTGATATCCAATACAAATCTAGGAGATTATACTCGAAAAGTTAATATTTTGGTTGATGTATACATTACATTTCATATTCCATTTGTTAAAAGAGACTTTGGTCCTTGCAACTACACTTATAACTAGGAAATAGTCTGAACACGGCATGATAAGACCAATCAATTCAATATTTTGAATTCTAAATGGCTAAATTTTTCATTTCAATCTGGAATTTTACTCATCTTTCGTTGTCTCATCTTTTGTCATGCAATTGCTAGGGAAGCCGATATCCAAGAGAGCCCAAAGTGCTTAAAGGTATCTATTGATGATGTCAATGAGAATGGAAATATAATAGACACGGAGGGACTCAAGCATGGAGTCTAGGAGACGATTAAGTGTGGTCAACCATCTTTCCATAACCGTTTAAAGACATTAGTGCGAGATTCGAATCTAGGAGACGATTAAGGTTTAGGAAATTAGATAATTGGGTCTTCTGGGTATGGAGAAAATCGGATCTCTTGAATCTTGCCTATAATGGATAAACGGAAAACTAAGTTCTTGAGCATGCATTAGCATCGACATCGATATGCGATATGACACAATACGTAGACACGTTGTTTCTCAAAATAATAGAAAATTCCGATAGGTTGGAACACATTGTATATTAAATGTATATTTTTATATATACATAATAAATTATCACTTTTACGATATTTTAATCAATTTAATTTGATTCAAATTCACAAATTAATATGTAATAAAAAAGAGCCTGAAATAAATTTCCCTAAAAATATTAATCCATCATTTGTTAATATAATTCATCGTCTCAATTTGATAAATTCAACTCCATTTCAATAATCCATAAAACTTGGAGAAAAAAATAGGTAATCCACATTCTGAACTTGCGCATCGAGTGTTTCGGAAGAGAAGAGAAAAATATCTTGGAAAGTGGATTGTGCGTCACGAGAAGTGAGAGTCAAATTAGAAAAGAATACTGGGTTTTTCTTCTTTCCCCCTTATTATTTTTTATATTTTTTTTATATTTACATTTTGACCTTCCATTTATTGAAAACTTTTAAAATTGATTATGTGCATGTCGGAATCACGTGTGAAAATTCTGAACTCACGTGTTGGAAAGTCTTGGGAGAGTTGATCGGGCGTCGAATTTTCCAACACTTATTGACTGAGTGTTAGAGAGAGTTGGGCAAATGTTGGAGTGTTAGATACGATACGAAGGCTTCCAAATAGTGTCAATGCTTCCTAGGTTGGTGGCGGCTGCAATGTCAAAACTTGGTGTTGTCATTGCTCATAAAGGCAAATGGTGTTAGAGGGGGCAGTAGGAGCGGTGGCGGCAGTACTAGTTTTTTGTAACAAGTGAAGGAGCGACGGCTTTAGTGTCGCACTCGCACGGCCATCTTCATCTGTAATTGGCAACCATCGCAGGTGGGGCATTTGGAGGGAATAGGGGATTGCAACCAGTACCTCTAGAAAAGGTGTCTTCCCCTTGGATCGCATGGATGAATGCGACCAGGTATTGGTTTTGTGCCTTTTACGGTATAGAGTCCCAGAATCAGCCGTCACCGGGAAAAATTTGATTGTGGCGTTCTTGGATTTTAGTACTTAGCTAATGATATTCTGGCTACCTTTTCGCTTCAGGAGAAGAAAGATTATCTTAATTGTCTCAAATCTTCCAGTCATCAATCTGAAAAATGTAGAAAATTTTCAAAGAAGTATTTGGAGTGTCGTATGGCAAAGTGAGTGACCCTAGTGGCTCTCAGATAGATCAATTTCCTATTGTTGTAAATGCGTCATGGGCAAAGTAATAGGACTGTTTGCTGGGGATATCGTCGTTTGGACATGTTGCATGTCCAGGGGTTAGGAGGGAAAAAATTAAACCAATTTGATAGACTGAATAAACATGGTGCTTCATTTACTTAAAGAGCCGCAAAAATTGGGGGGTTTTGTGGATTTGTTTTTTCACGCAACATTATGATCTCCTTTCACACAATTTCCTTTGTTCAAAATTTCTATGTTAACGAACCACTTTTGTTAATTTAATGTAGTTTTTTTTTTAACAGTTAATTTAGTGTAGTTTGAACAATTCAATGTATCCATATGAAAATGCGGACGAGAAAACAGATTCATATGGTTGTCATGAGGTGCTCCATCTGGATTGAGCTTACTTTATTTTCCAATTTTGTGATAGAAATAGAGTTTGAGGAAGGGATTATTGTGATGCTGCTTGAATATTATGCTGATTCATATGGGTTTTGGGTTTTGGAAGCCACTTGAAGTGCTTCAAGAATAAGTCAATTTGTCCAGACTAGTAGGCAATTGTCTCCCCCAGACGATGGCAGATGTTATTGCACGCAAGCTTTCTGATTGATTGCAGCAAAATTCAAGCATTCTGTGTGCTACGTTTTACTATTTCTCGGTTGAGGATTCAAGGGTGAGCTGCATAATGACTGATTCGATATCTATTTCGGCTGCAAAAGAATCGTTCCACATGGAGTGCAACGATTACATAATTTGATTGCGTCTCCTCTACTTTCTGCCTTTTACAGTCTTAATCTTAGAGGGTTGGAGGGACGATTTGTTCTAAACCTGTCCAAAAGTACAGTCTACTCAGTCAAATCTTTTTACAATGCTATTCCGTCAAATCCTTTTAACCAATTAAGGACGTTGTGTTCTAAACTCCTTTGATCTAGTCATGTTGAGCTCACCAGTGATGGCATGTGCATTCTTCCGGAGCTTGATGGCGAGGCAAGACATGTCGGAACTTGGATTCGGAAAGGAACCCAAAGCCAAAGCTCCAGGAACGAATGAATCTAAGAGGACCATATTCTTCAATTGCCGATAGAAGAGTCCAAGTTGCTGTTAGAAAATTCTCCCTTTGTCCCTCCTCCGATCAATTCGGCCTAAGGTCAAAATCGACTCGAGGTGCTTGTGAACTCACCTATTAAGAGATCAAATGGAATGTGAACATTAGGTTCTATGATAGCTTCAAAGTATATATAGAGAGGTCTAAATGCGATTAATGAAGGATAGACCTAATAAAATAAAATGGATAAGTGTACTGAAAGTCCTAAAATTTATCATAAAAATGCAATTGAATCCTAAAATTTTCATAAAGTGCAATCAAGTCTTGAAATTTATCACGAAAGTACAATCAAATCTTAAAACTTATCATAAAAGTGCAATCAAGTCCTAAAACTTTTAAAAAGTACAATTAATGAAAAGATTTGATTAGATCATTTTGACATGTTTTATGACTTGATTACTCTTTTTGAAAATTTTAGAACTCAATTGTATTCTCCTGACAAATTTTAGGATTTAATTATACATTTTGAAAGTTTTAAGACTTAATTGTACTTTTGTGACAAGTTTTAGAACTTCCAACGCACATATCCAAAAAGAAAAAACACAAAGCTGTGACCTAGATAATAAGTGAGTTTGCTCCTCTACTTTCAAATCTTGTTGGGAACATTTTGCAAGTAAAATTTCAAATACGTTGAACCGATATAAGAAAGTGTGCCCTTAAATTTGTGAGGTTGTAGATTTGTCAAAGAACGCGAACACTGGCCTAGATACCACTTGTCTCTAAGCTAGAACAATGAGATTAACTAAAGATAGACCTAATCAATTCGCGACCTAATCAATTCGCGGACTCTACCGAGTATCCAGCCCATACATGATTCGAAATTATTAAGATTTTATATTAGATGTCGAATGGATTTGGGCAGGCCAGGAGAAGGAAAAGGAATTGCTTGACTGAACCTTAATGACAAGGATTTCTCCCCGTGCGCATGTTAAGAATAGGAAATATTATCATGAAATTATCTTAAATCTAAGTGATTTTACGTGTCAACATTTATGGATTTCAAAAGTTTCACGTGTTTTGACATTGTATGAATATCAAAACATGGGAATCTCAATATTCAAAGTAAAGAGTACTTACAAAGGCTGCGTTTGGGAACTGCTTTCCCAAATATCTTTGGGAGTCTTAAGGCCTTTGGGCCAAATATGTACTGTTTGACAAAAAATTTTGAATATCCATTGCCCAAATGCTAGCCTTCTCGACATGCTGAGTTGAGGGAGTAAAATAAAACAATTTCTTCCCAAATTATCCTTGTTGGTTTTTCGTTTTTCCGGTTTTGCCCTCACTATTCATCATCTTTTTCTTCTTCTCCGTGAGCGGTAGCCGGCGAAGGGTAGGCAGTTGCCGGCGACCGTCGCCCAGACGACAATCGTCGAGGGGAGGCATGACCGTCGTCGGGGGTGGCGTGACCACCGCGCCATCCGGGTCACGGCGGGGTCGCGGGAGGTTGCGGCGGCGTCGTGCGACCCCGCCCAGATCCGGGGGTGGCAAGGTCGCGGCGTGGTCCTCCCGCGACCTCGCCACCCTAGATCTGGGTCATGGTGGGGTCACTAGAGGTTGTGGCGGCGTCGCTCGACCCCACCGTGACCCGGATCGGGGTGGCAGGGTTGCGGGAGGACCTTGTCACCCTCGATCTGGGTCATGGCGGGGTCGCCAGAGGTTGCGGCGGCGTCACGTGACCTCCCAAAACCTCGCCGCCCAAGATCTAGGTCGCGGTGGGGTCGCCGAAGGTCGCCCGACCCCCAGCAGCCTTTGTCGGTGGTCTTTGGGGGTCGCTTGACCTCGGGCAGCCCTCCACGGTCGTCTTCGGGGCATTTGAGTCGAGATGTCGGCCGCCGGCAACAAATTTAGGTCGCCGGTGACCGCTACCCTTGCTAGCCAATTTTCTTTATTTTTCTTTTGATATTTTTTTTCACAAAAGGTCTTTTGTGAATATAGTCCTTCCAAACACTATTTTGCTCAAAAGTACTTCACAATGGACTTTCAACTTACAATTTAATAAACACAATTTGCAGGAGTTTTACCAAATTCGCCGCTTTTTTTCGATCTTCTCAAATCATTTCAAATCTATAGAGATTTGGAGGGATCGCAAGAGATAGCACATACATTTATGTCTCTTTTCGACGTATGCCCGTTATGTTGTCTATTAAACAGAAAAGATAATGGTATCATTATAATTAGATTCATTTCCGTTCTTTTCTCTTTTTCAACAACACGTGAAGCACCCGAAATTCTTAATTTCCTTTCTTTACTTGTATAAGCATCATAACAGCGATAAAAAATCAAATCATTTCCTCTCCTTTCTTTTCTCTTGCAAGGTCATTTTCTTTCCGCTCCCTTCTTTTTTTTTTTTTCGGTAGGTAATATAGGTATTTCATTACTTAAAGGCAGCATTACAAAGGAAGCTGGCATTACATCCTGAAGCTATAGCTTCTGCGGCTACCAAACTTTGCAACATAAAGGGAGGAAATATATTCCAGTTATGGCCCAGATCAGTTCTGCCATGGGCCTTGGTGGCCCAATCCGCAACCCCATTTGCCTCTCTTTTGCAGTGCTGTAGTAGTAAATTAGGGCACAGAGATAGCAAGGAGTCGATCTCTGCGAATAGCGCACGTTCTCCCCATGGCAGCGTTTGTTTCGCTTGAAGGATGTCGATCAAGACCAAGCAGTCGCTTTCCATGATAATATTCTCCATGTTGAGGCCCTGTTGCAGTAGTCGTTGAAGAGCCAGAGCAAGCGCCTGTACCTCGGCTTGAAAAGCCGAAGCTGTTGTAAATCCTCGCGTGTAAACATCGATAAGAATCCCTTCATGATTTCTGCTTATACAGGCCATAGTGCCTTGATGACTACCCGGAACGTGAGATGCGTCTATATTGCATTTGAGGAATCCACGTTACAGAGGTGTCCAGACGGGTGGTGATGGACGATCAGTGGAGTCCCCTGTTCTGGAGTCCTCGGATCGCTGAGTGTGTTGGGAGGAAAGGCCATAGATCCATGTTTGTGCGAGAGCATCTACGACAGCTCACGTTGGATTTGGACGGATGCGGCGGAAGATGTAGTTGTTGTGCAAGCACCAAATCTGCCACAGGACATGGGCGATCGTCTGCAGTCCAGGTACAAGTTTCGTCTCTATTGCTCTTGCTGTGATCCACGCATCTAGGCGATGAATAGTTAGAGGAGATACTGAGATGTTGAGCTGCAAGTGATTCCAAATCCATTTTGTCCATGAACAAAAGAAGAATAAGTGTTCAATCGTTTCTAGAGAGTTCGGTTGCAGATTTCACGAGATAGGGTCGAGGTGATATGCCTAGAGAAAAGTTGGGCCTTGGTAGGAAGAGCGTTCGACATGCGCCCATAGGAATATACGGATCTTCTGGCTGTGTTGAGTGTCCATATTTTACGCCAAAGTATACTGGGTGGTTGGTATGATGATGATGCTTGGTGGCCCCTCTGCGCGTCTGTTCTGTTGGCAAGAGTCTTATAATTGCTTTTAACGTACTTGTCCATCCTTAGTGGCTGTCCACACCAACCGATCGTGGCATGCAATGGTCCGATTGGGATGTTGAGTATTTCGGTCATAATCGCTGTCAAATAATTTTGATATAAGAGGAACATTCGAGGTATGTTGGATAGGGTCAATAAGACCTGCCACCAGCTGGTTCCTCTCGTGTAGCTGGGCCTCCAATAGGGCCAATTGGTAACCAGCTATGTTCTCTAATTTTGATGTTTCTCCCATCCCCAACCGACCATCTTACCTTAGGTAGGATGGCTTCTCTACCACAAAGGATACTCCGCCAGCCCCAAGATGGCCTCGTTCCATGCTCAGCTGACTGAAATTCTTTAGTTTGAAAGTAAAGACCCTTGAACAGCCGATACCATAACAAGTGGAGTTGTTGAAGTAGGCGCCAAGCCTGCTTACCAAGTAGTGCCTTGTTGAAAGCTAACAGATCACGAAAACCTAACCCACCATTCTCCTTGCTGGTTTTTAACAACTCCCAGTTCTGCCAATGAATGCCAACCTTTCTTTTATCATTCCTCCACCAGAAATTAGAGATTTTCTGTTCAATCCTATGACAAAGGGATATCGGAATTTTGAAGATGGACATAGTGTACTGCGGGATAGCCTGTACAACCGACTTGAGTAGAATTTCCTTACCTCCCTTCGACAGGTAAAAGCTCTTTCCAACCCTCAAGTTTGGCGTTTACCTTTCCTAATATCCAACTAAACATGTCTTTTTTGGATCTTCCCCAATCGAAGGCATGCCTAAGTATTTCCCATATTTCGCAACACGGCACCCTAAATTCTGCCGCTAGATTGTCTTTGGAGATGCAACGGACAGAATTTTGGAAAAACATTCCCGACTTATTTCTATTGATGACTTGGCCAGTTGCTATACAATACTGATTCAATAGGTTAGCCAAATTCTGACATTCCATAAGGGTGCCTTTGAGGAAGAACACTGAATCATCAGCAAAGAAAAGATGGGAAAGAGTAGGGCAAAACCTGTTTAGTTGAATTCCTCGAAGTTGGCCTATACTGATGACTTGATGAATAAGGGTGGATAGGAGATTCGCCACTAATATGAAAATGTAAGGTGATAGCGGGTCTCCCGACATAACCCTCTTGATGGCCGAAAGTAGCGCGAGTTGTTCCCCATTAAAGCGCACACTTAAGGATGTGGTAGTAATACATTGCATCACCAAGCTAACCCATGAAGGATGAAAACCCAAAGTAAGTAGATAATCCTGCAGGAAATCCCATTCAACTTTGTCGTAGGCCTTCTGCATGTCCATCTTGAGCATTGCATTAAAGTGACGCTTCCTTATCCTTGTCTTCAAATGATGAATAACCTCTGGACAATTAACACATTATCCTGAATTTAAACCCACTCACGAAGGCAGCTTGTTCTGCGAGATAAGGTCACCAAGCCAAGGTTTTAGACGATTCGCCAATACCTTAGAAATAATCTTATAAGCATAATTACAGAGGCTAATCGGTCTAAAGCGATCCGAGCTTTCGGGATGGTTGATCTTAGGAAAAAGCACAAGTACCGTCTTGTTGAGCTCGGCGGGCATGACCCCGAACTAAAGAACTCTTGAACTAATCTAAATATGTCTTGTTGAATGATATCCCAATGAGGCTCGATAAAATATTCCATTTAGACCATCGGGACTGGAGCCTTCGTCGCACCCAACCGAAACGTTGCCTTTCTTACCTCCTCCATTGTGACCACAACGTTAAGCGTGCATTCATCTCTTCGATCACTAGCGGTTGACATTGGGCTAGTATCGGTCTGTACTCACGGGAACCCACGAAGTATATAATTGGCAGAAAAATCATATGTCATCTCCTTTAGGATCGGGATTTCTCTCACCCGGTTGAGGTTGTCGTCCCTTAACATCCCAATCCTATTTCGCTGCCTCCGTTGAACCGTAGTTGCGTGAAAAAAATTTGCTATTCTTGTCGCCCCACTATAGCTAGTTAACTCTAGACCGCATAGCCCAAAATTGTTCTCTCTGCTGCCAAAGGTTTCTGATTTTCCCACAGAGTTGGGCAGCTTTTTCGGTATCATTAGTGGAGATAATAAGGCTTGTTAACAAGCGATTGGAGCTGCTGTTGTAGTGCTGGCACCTTTAACTGAACATTTTCGAACTTTAACCTACTCCACTTTTGTAGATGATAAGAGACAATTCTGAGTTTGTTTAGTAGATTGGTATTGTGTACCTAGACTGAATTCCATGTATTAGCGATCACCCCTCGACACTCCGGATCTTGGTTCCAATAAGCCTAAAAAACAAAAGGTCGTTGGCCTCTTGAATATGGTGGTGATGTGGATATGAGAAGGGGGCTATGATCAAAACCCAGGGCCGACAACGCGAAGACTTGGGCTTCAGGGTATAGAATTCGCCACTCCATTGTGCACATCACACAATCCAACCGTTCTTTAACATGTTCTAGACCGTCCCTATTATTGGACCACGTAAACTTGCATCCCTTACTTTCAACCTCCATAAAGGCGCAGTCATTAATAACATCTCGAAATGATTGGAGTCTATACCTTTCCGGGGATTGCCCGCCTACTTTTTCCCAAGCATATAGGATTTCATTAATGTCACGCCCCGATCCTCGGGCACGCACACATCCTTCTCACTTGGTCGATTTTATAGTGCGATATCCCAGGACTATGTATCGCCGACCCTTTCATTTATTAAGCACATGCGGAAGCAATTATAAATCCCCAGACAGTAAATCGATGGGATAGAAAAGCAAGGCCATATTTTTCATATTGAAACTTATAACCAAACTTTTATACATGACATAAACCAGAGTACTTCACCACTATTCACACTTTTTTACTCTAACTCTATTCACAACAAAATGGAGTTCTCAAAAGAAGATAGAATTTCAGTCCATCCAGTCGTACTCAAGATTCCTCTCGGTATTATCTTCTTCTTCCAAAGATCCTTCTCCTCCTTAGGTTTCACTTCAGTATTCTCCTTCTCCGATTCCTCCTCCTCGGCTCCTTATCGGGATCCCGAAATGTTTTCCCCAAACCGGGATGAGACTACGTCTCGGCGAGTTCTACCCCACTAAGACTCAATTAGGGAACCAATACACCACATGGTTGCCTAAGCGCAAAGACGAGTCGAAGACTTACCTTGGCATCAGTTCCAACCTGCAATTCAATGTTATATACAAATGCTTCATATATCACATCGAACAGTCAATCAAATCACGACAATCGGATCAAATCATTGATCAATCGACCTAGTCGATTAAATATCAGTCAGATCATCTCTAGGTCATTCAATTCCCCACTACATAATCTCCAATAATACATTTAGTCACGAGCTACATTCATGCTCTCGGGCGTCGTTTTCGCCAAGGTGACGTATGTAATGGACAAAGCACTCGTGCGTTCTTTAAAGCGTCGTTTTCACCGGTGACTTCTTTATCACCGAACCACGTATGTCCCTAATGATGCATGCGGTAGACAGATCGTGCGTTCTTTAAGGCGTCGTTTTCACCAGTGACTTCCTTATCACCGAACCACGTATGTCTATACTGATGCAGGTAATAGACAGCACTCGTGCGTTCTTTAAGGCGTCGTTTTCACCAGTGACGTCCTTATCACCGAACCACGTATGTCTATACCTCGTGCACACGATCTGTCTCGGCCAAGAGTATTCTCAATCCACTCTCACGGTTCTCCCCACTTTACAACTCAACAAGGCATTATTAATGCTAAATAGCCATACTCGGCCATCAACCAATCAATCATTCAATTCCACTCAATTTCAATCAATTAAGGAATAATTCCTTAAATTACACAGTCAATTTAAATTAACACAACCTGGAAATCAAATAAATAAACGGACTGCACCACAACAATCAGCACAAAATTCCAGTCGTTGGCTATCCCTGCCTTAATTTCCGAAAACATATAAATAAATAAATAATTTCAAAAATTAATTAATAATTCGATAATTCCAATTTAGCTCAAAATAGAGCTCAATTAAATAAACGGACTTCACCACGATCTTCAGCGTAAAATTCCGATCACCGGCCATCCCGGTTGAATTTTCGGAAATTAATTAATTAATTAAATTAATTTCGAAAATTAATATTTAATTATTAAAAATTCCAATTAGGCCCGAATTGCCGAATTGAATCCCGATAAGGGTCGGGAAAAATCCCGAGATACATTAATTAAATACTAGACCACATCTACTTGCTAATGGCACCATCAAATTGTCTAATTTGCATCACAATTGACTAATAATCACTAATCTAACCACCTAATCCTAATTAATTAAAACTAAACAACCTTTAAGTGTAATTAGTCCACTAAGCAAGGATTAGTGAGATTACTCACCGGAATCGCGCGCAAATCGGATCAATCCGACGGGGACGACGCGAGGAACGATTCCTTCCAAAGCACGGCTCGGGTCCGGGGCCGGAAACGGCCCAAAAGTGAGCCCGAAGTCGCTGGAAACCCACACGGCGGGGTGGCTGTCCAGGCTGAAAAAGAACACCAAACAGCAACCAAATAAAGCAGCAAGGGTGGCAAGGTGCGGGGAAGGCCGGTGGAGGTCCGGCGAGCTCAAACGGCAACCGCAGGTGGCCGGAGGCGGCTAAACGGGCTGGGGAGGCCGGATCGCGCGGGGAGGGACGGCAGCGAGTGGCGGACGCGGGGCGTGCGCGGACGGCGGGACGACGGCCTGGCGGCGAGCTGCGACGGTGCATGGGCGGCGACGGCGGCGGCGCTCTTTGTCTCGGCGAGCCTCTTTGCTCCGTTCTTCTTCAGCTTCTGGTTCGCACGAAGGAGAAGAAGGGAGGGGGATTCGGTCACGTGGGGGAGTGGGGAGAAGAGAGAGGAGAGAGAAGGAAGAAGGAAAAGAGATAAGAAGAAGGGAGGGGATTCGGTCACGTGGGGGAGTGGGGAGAAGAGAGAGGAGAGAGAAGGAAGAAGGAAAAGAGATAAGAAGAAGGGAGGAGATAGAATTTTGACTAGTCAAAAGTGAAAAAGAGAGAGGGAGAAGCCAATTTAAAATTGGCAAGGGGAGGGGGTAGGTGTTCGGTGGGGGTGTCCGCACGAAGGGGAAGGGGAGAGGAGAGAGAAGAGAGAGAGAAAGAGAGAAAAAGAAATAGAAAAAGGAAATAGTACAAGAATAAGAAATTTACCTTATTCTTAAAATTACTATTATTTTCCATTTCTCTTTCCCTTTTTATTTTCCTCCGAGTCTTCGATTTTTCTTCCGATAATTTCTTTCCTGAAATTTCGGACTCGTCAATAATTTGACGGACGATGAGACAGATCCTAAAAATGAATTGTGACACGCTCGAATATTCGATTCCCAAACCCAAATTAAATTTCATGGTTAGAATCGATCGACGTGATTTTAGTCCAATCCAACCAATTAAGTAGCTTTTAGGGATTTTACTTTGCAGATACATCCCTTAACGGCTTCACCCAATAGGTTAGTTAACTCGTGAGTGATCAGCTCAGAGAAAAAGGACCATAGGCACGTCGACGAAATGCCCATTTCACTTTATCGAAACGGGGTCGAATTTTAGGATGTCACAATTAAAGTCTCCGGCGCATATCCAAGGGAGAGTGTTTGATGTGCTGATCAAGTGAAGTTTATCCCATAGCATCTGTCGATTATGGTAGGAGTATGGGGCATGAAGACAGGTGAAACGCATTAGCCGACGAGATAATATCAAAATAATCTGTCGAAGAGCTTTGGATGTCTACCGACACTTTGTGTCATTCCAAAAAGCCGACGGAGCCTCCGGCTAGGCCTTCAGGATTACGTACAAAAGAGTGACTGAAGTGTAAGCGTCGTTGCAAACGCTGAAACACTATCTCATGATTCTTTGTCTCCATTAGGAACAAAAAGTCGGGCTTTTCTTTGGCCGTCAAGGCCTTTAAAGCTTGAACTGTCGGGGATTGCCCAAACCCCGACGGTTCCTAAAGATACCATCTTCATTTGTAAGGCGGTGGCTGTTTGGGGCCAGCTACCAAAGCCCACTGATTCTCTTCAAAGGCTTCTAACACAGGTGTTTCCATTAACTAAGTATCATCAAAATTACCAGGAATGACATTCTTCATTTCATATGGGGCATATCTTTTCTGCTTTTTTGCTGGTGCCAACTTGGGACTAACGTGGGTACCTTTCATTTTCTTCTACTGTGGGAAATCCATGAGATTGCTTAGCTGACCTTTCTATTTTGCTTGTGCAGGGATTAAAGCCATCGTAATTATGTGTCCTTGCTTTGGGAATGGTTGCTGTGGTTGCTGTTGTGGCACGCTTGGGATAGGCTGAGGCTGCACTGATGAGGCAATGGTGACTGCAGTAGTAGTTGTGGTTGTGGGCAGTAAAGGGACAGCCGGCAAGAGAGTTGGAGGCGTCTCAGGTATGGTTTCCTCGTTTCTGTTCCTAAGTGGTCGGGGGGTAGTAGAATGCATTCCAATAGGGGCTAGATTGGCGAACCTTCGCTCTTAACCAAGGACCAAAGGCCATCTTCTCTTTTCCATCCATTTTGGCTTCATCAAAAGGATATTCTTCACAATACGTGGCATAATGGCCAATTCTGCCACATGAGTAGCAGAAGTGAGACAAACGTTCATACCGGAAATCCAGCCACAACATCCTCCCTTCAATCCTCACTAGTTTGCTAGTTTTTAAAGGTTCCTTCAACTGAATCTCTACTTTAACCCGCCCAGCCCGTAAGGCCGAGCCTTCTTTAAAATCTACTCGTACCTCTAAGACCTCGCCAATCTGATTTACTGCCTTTCTTAGCATCGTTTCCGTAGTCCATTCCAAGGGCAGACCAATAGCTTGTACCCAAAATGCACAACGGGTAAAGTCATAACAGTGTAACAGCGTGTGAGGAATCCAGGGCTTGAAACAGACTAAGTTACTAGAAAATAGCCACGGACCACCATCCAATACTCGTTGTTTCTCACATTCTGACCGAAACTTTGCCAAATATAAGCCACCTTCGCGTTGAGCAAAGTCGACATGGTCGGTCCTCCATACACACTTTAAAGTACTTTGTAATGCCTGGAAATTAATAGAGGATTGTGTGAGAACTTTACCCACTAACGTCAGTCTACATTCTTCGAAAATGTCTGGTGTTGGTTCCTCCTCCCATACTTCTATTTCCTGTGTAGAGCATAGTTGGCCTAATCGTTGACACAAAGTAGCCAAGCGCACAGATTCCTCCTGATTTTCCGAAGCCATAATCCGTTGATGTTTGAAGGCAGAGCTAATTCGAAGTATAAGAGCCTAGGCCGAGATCAGGCCAATGCATGCAGCCAAGTCTTGTTTATGCGGGGATGCCCGGCGTACGCCATAGATTGGAACCCGAATCGAACTTCAATCTTCGAAGGTGGTGATAGAAGTAACGAGAAGCAGGGAATTCCTTGCGGAGAGAAGGTGCGGGCGTTCAAAGTGCGTGAGACAGGGTTCCGGTTGGGCGATGGTGCAAGAGAAGAAAAGAAAGGGAAAGATGGAGAAGATAGAGTAGCAGTGAAGTTAGACAAAGCGCTGCATGTCGCGCGAATTAGGGCAAATCGAACTGGTTCTTGACTGTAGCGCGTGGGTTTGACACGATCAAACTGAAATACCCAAACTCAGATAATCACTCTGCATTTCGAGAGAGAGAGCTCTGCATTTTGAGAGAAGACTTTCCGCTCCCTTCTAATCATGTCATCCCATGTCAAAGCGAGGCGAGATGTTCGAGTGACTTATAACTGGATTCGGGTCCATAACCGTGCTTTCCAATTTGGAAAAATTCCCGAAGAAGCACGTATGCAAGAAAAAAGGCTCCGTAAGATCCAGTAGAATAAGTACTGTAACTTAACTAGCCGTTACTCCATCAGTAATAGGATATGTAAGGATTAACAAGAATAAAAAAGAAAAAAAGAAAGAATCGGAAGCTACTTATTAATAGTGATGGAACTCTATGCAAGAGATTTCAACAGAAATAAATGATTTAAGGATCATAAACGATTTAAGGATCTGATCAAATAATATCATTATGGTTCAGGGTGATTTCAAAGTTCCTGCCAAGTGGAGAGGACCAGAAGGCAGTTGTTAGAGCTAGCCAAGAAGTCATTTAAGTACGTGAGAAACAAGAGGGCGTGGAGGTTGTCGAGAAGGTGGTCGACGAGCAAGCCGGAATCGGGATGCAGAGCTTTGACATAATGCAATGACGATACCGAAGGTAGCCGAGCTGCACATTCAGAAGATCGATAGGAAAACGAATTCGAGGAATGGGAAAACGACCTTACCGACCCTACAAAGCTTTGCCTTTGCCTCATTCATGGTGCTTCAGAACGCAGATTTAGATGTCTGGAAAGATGGCTTATCATGTTTGCAGATTGTTAATCATAAGAAATCATATGATGATCACGACACAGTTTACGTTCCTGTTTTCATATGCTGGGGTTACGTAATTTGCTTAATGGTATTCAATGTCGCGGCTGTCAACTTTCATTGAGAAGAGAATTTTCCTGCATTAGCGATTCAACACGGACATGTGTGGGTGAAGATGAACGTGAAAAAATAATTTTTGTGCAAAAGGATTGACGTTTGGATTATTTTTGGGAACACAAATTCGAATTACTTGCAATGTAATGGTGATTCAACTTCTATTTAGACTATCTCAAAGAGTATGCTCCATCATCCGAGAAAACTGTGGATGCTAGAATGCTTTCTGAAGGACACTCGGGCTTCTATTTGATCTGTTAATAGATGAGTTCACATGCACCTCGAGTTGCTTCTGACCTTAGGCAGATTTGGTCGGAGGAGGGACAAAGGAAGAATTTTCTAGCAGCAACTAGGACCCTTCTATCGGCAATTGAAGAATCACTTGTCGGTCCTCTTAGATTCATTCGCTCCTGGAGCTTCAGCTTCGGCTTCCTTTCCAAATCCAAGTTCTGACATGTCTTGCCTCGCCATCAAGTTCCTGAAGAATGCAAATGCAATCGCTCATGAGCTCGATATGACTAGATCGAAGTTTAGAACACAATGTCCTTGAACAGTTAAAAGGATTTGACGGAATAGCATTGTAAAAAGATTTGACTGAGAGAACTGTACTTTTGGACAGGTTCCGAACAAATCATCCCTCAAACCGTCTAAGATTAAGACTGTAAAGGGCAGAAAGTAGAGAGGAGATGCAATCAAATTATATAATTGTTTCACTCCATGTGGAACGATTCTTTTTGCAGCCGAAATACATATCGAATTACTCATATTATGCAGCTCATCCTTGAGTCCTCAAGGTGCATAAGCACAACCAAGAAATAGTATAATCTACCACACAGAATCATTGAACTTTGCTGCAATCAATCAGAAAGCTTGAGTGCAATAACATCATCTTCTGAGGGAGACACTTGCCTACTAGTCTGGACAAGTTAACTTATTCTTGAAGCACTTCAAGTGGCTTCCAAAATCCAAAACACATGAATCAGCATACCATTTAAGCAGCATCACAATAATCCCTTCCTCAAACTCTCTTTCTATCACACAATTGGAAAATAAAGTAAGTTCAATCCAGATGGAGCAGCTCATGACAGCCATATGAATCTGTTTTGTCGTCCGCATTTTCATATGCATACATTGAGATTGTTCAAACTACATTAAATTAGAAATTTTGAAGAAGAATATTGTGTGATAGGAGATCATTACGTTGTGTGAAAAAAAAAAAAAAAAATCTACAAAACCCCTATTTTTGCAGCTCTTTAAGTAAATGGAGCACCATTTTTATTCAGTCTAACAAATTGTTTTAACTTTTTCCCTCCTAATCCCATGGACATGCAACATGTCCAAACTACGATATCCCAAGCAAACAGTCCTATTACTTTGCCCATGACGCATTTACAACAATAGAAAGTTGATCTATCTGAGAGCCACTAGGGTCACTCACTTTGCCATACGACACTCCAAATACTTCTTTGAGAATCTTCTACATGTTTCAGATTGATGACTTGAAGATTTGAGACAATCAAGATAATCCTTCTTCTCCTGAAGCAAAAAAGTTAGCCAGAATATCATTAGCTAAGTACTAAAATCCAAAAAGGCCACAATCAAAATTTTGCAGGGGACGGCTGATTCTGGGACTCTATACCATAAAAGGCACGAAACGAGTACCTGGTCGCATTCGTGCATGTGATCCAGGGGAAGACACCTTTTTCTGGAGGTACCGGTCGCAATCCCCTATTCCCTCCAAATGCCCCACCTGCGATGATTGCCAATTACAGATGAAGATGGTCATGTAAGTGCGATACTAAAGCCGCTACTCCTACACTTGTTACAAAAAAACTAGTACTGCCGCCACCGCTCCTACTGCCCCCTTTAACACCATTCGCCTTAACGAGCAATGACACCACCAAGTTCTGACATCGCAGCCGCCGCCACCACTACTAGTTCCCAAAAGAGAATGGTCGATCTTAAATTGTGGGAAACACAAGTGTAGACCAGAACTACTTCACTAGCATATATGCCGATTACCCAGCTCAAAAATGTGATTGGAGAATGAAAAACTACTGGTCTGTTACCTGTGCAATGTCTACAGTGGGTGTTATGACTCCCTCAAACAAAGCATTGCTGCGCTTCTCAGTACCCTCATGTGTCACTATCGATATAATTTTCAGAGGAAAAAAAAAACCATCATTGTGATCTGTTACTTTTTCATGTTAAGAGGAAATAACATGAATATATGACACTGTATGGTCAAACCTGGGTCAAATTCAAGAACACCCATCCGCTAGAAGAAATCAAAACGCCGACTCCAGCATTCAAGAACGAAAACCCTTTGAAAGATTGCTTTCGAAAAGATGGACGCGAGTTCTCATCACCCTCCTCCCTTCGCGGTCTCTCCCGACTGAATCGTCGAGCAAAACAGGGGATTGGAAAAAGAGAGAAGAAGAAGATGATATCTACCTGCACTCATCACGACCTTACACGCAAATCGGGCATCCGTTGGAAACTTCGCAGATCAATTCCCTCCGGCCCCTCTCGACGCTTAATGGAGGCGCCGGCCAGGAACCGCCGAGAGAATCGTCTCTTCCATGGCCGTCATGCGAGAGCCGCCGTCGACTAGAGAGAGAGAGAGAGAGAGAGAGAGAGTTCAAAGCTGCGTTGTGCATGGCCCGTTTCGGGCTGGCCGAAATTTGGGCCTGGTTCGGGTAGGGTCCATGGGCCCCAATACCCCCACCCCCTCTCTCCCTCCCTCTCCTCTCTCTGGCTCGCCTCTCCGCCATCTGCTCCGCCGCGCGGCGGCAATGCTCACCGGGAGGCGGTCGCGAGGCCCCCCTCCACGGTGGCGCTACCCAACCGCGAGCAGGTTCCCTCTCTCTCACCAAGTCATAATTTGAGCCGTTCTGCAGTTCAACTGGAAGCTCAGCTCAATTTCACGGTTTAATCCCTTAGTTTTTTCAACTCACATATTGTCGTGACTGAAGCCAATGGTCTACTTTTCGAATAACCTGAGTAGTACTATTTAGGCCACATTGTGTTGGAGTGATTATTAGCCCCGAAGGAGATAAAACGCATGTATGCGTGCATCGTGAAAAGGGTAATTTGCGGTACTAGAACAACCACCCTTGAGAGCTGAAGTAGGTCCACGTGAAAATCACTTCCGAAAAGATGTTCCTTTTACGATGCGATTAAGCTTGAATAGAATGTCTGGAGCTTGACAAGAAAGCCATGGGAGTCAATCCATTGATAGATTTAAGAAAGCGAGTACATTTAGTTGTTGATTTTTGTCAGTGTGTTTGGGCAGATGGTCGGTGCACCGATGGTTAGCAGGACGGAAGACAGAGAAGGTCGGAGTGGTCAGAGCTTGGATTCGACTCGTTTCTTAGTTCTCATGTCGTTGCGAATGTGTTATGGGAAAAGATGTGATGCATTTTCGTCTCCCTTTCCCTGAATTTCGCACTTTTTTTTTTTTTTTCTGAATTTGCTGCCTTCTATTCCTTCTTCTATATCTTTTGAACATAGAAAGCTATATCATGCCGATGTCATCAGTACTGAACCGGATGCAACCCATCAAAAGTTTGGTTACAGTTTAAAAACATTGGTGGCCGCTTGCCTTGTAGTACAATGACGTTCAACATGTGTGATAGGGGGAAAGGTAGAAATGCCTTTTCCAGTTCGCATTTCCGTCATTTTGCATTATATCGTGCTAGGGATTTATAATTAGCACTTCATATCAAGGCCACTTTTGCCCATTTCTGTTTCTTCTTGCACATGTCAGAGTTCACACGTCCATTTTATCATCTTTTTGTTCATACATATCCAGAGTATCGGCACTCTTCGTTGCATGAAGAATGAAACTGTGAAAGAAGACATGGAAGAACCTCATTCAGTTAGCAGTCCAAGTAGAATTCTCAGTCTATCGAAGAAGAAACGAGCAAGTATTTCCATTTCAGATTCAGATGATAAAAGCTTCTGGCTTTGGATTGTCTGGAGAACGTGGGGCCAAACATTCAAAGGTCTATGGATTTGTAGGATCTATCACGGCCGGTGTGGCTACAGGTCCATCTCTCGTGCTTCACAAATACATTGCAGCGCCTTGGTTTTATTTCCATGTTGATCTATCAATATGCCAACGTGATGAATTCTTTGGAACATGGATGAATAGGATTTTATTTCGTGTTTTCTTTGTGCGCTCTTTGGGGCATCCTCCACTAGTCTTTAGACTATAACGGCCTATTGCATTGCTTGGACCTCTCTTGAGCCTAGTGATTTAAAGATTTCTTTCAGCTTATCATGGCTTGTTGTCCCTTCAATATTTGCTAGATCAATGAATTCTTTTCCTATTTAATCAATGGTTAATATCCTAAAAACCCCAAATTGGTACACATGTGATAAATTTACCCAAAACTATTTTCTTTTTACCATAAAAAACCCCAAATCGGTACACCTGTAACAAATTTACCCCAACTGATCATAAAAAATCATAAATTAGTACATTTATGACAAATTTACCCCCAAACTAATTTATTTGATCGCAAAAAAAAAAAAAAAACCCAAAGTGGTAAATTTGAGGCAAATATACCCTTCGCTAAATTGAATTAATACCGCAAAAAAATCAAAAAAATTGTAAATTGTGACAAACAGAAAGCATAAAATTTCAAATTAGTATATCGAGTCAACTATCTTTTTTTTTTTTTTTTTTTTTTTGGGTCTTTGGAGGAACCGCCTCAACCGGTAGCCGAAGCGTAAACCCCAGGTGCTACTTAAGCGGGAGGACCCACCACCCCCGGAAGCACACTTAAGACACTAAGTAACTCCGACAGAGCCTTTACGTTGCAAAGGTTTCGAACTCCTCACCTCCCTCGCAAAGGTTCACTGAAGCCTACTTAGCGAGCCACCACGGTAGGTGGGTATATTAGTCAACTATCACGTGTCATTTAATTTAATAATTTGACAGTAAAATTCAATGAAAACTAACGAAGGGTAAATTTGTCACAAGTGTACCAGTTTGTAGTAAATTTGTCAAGAGTATACAAGTTTAGGGTTTTTGGTGGTCAAAAAATAGTTTTGGATAAATTTGTCACATGTGTATAAATTTGGAGTTTTTCAAGGTATTAATCCTTTAATCAATGATAATATATGATTTGTTAGGTATGAGAACGTGCATCAAATTGATGTTGCTCTGAAATTCTTTTACAACCCCTTCCCTTCCTTATGTCACCAAATGTTACATGCTCAAACTAGGTAACCCTTAACCAGAGATCCACAATGAAAGCTAGAATTTACTAGAAAATTAGTCGATCGATGACTAGTAAGCAATTTAAGACAAACGAACATGTCAAGAATAGTGAAAGTTTATTTACAAAGAAGCAACAATTGTTGATTACCAGTAAATAACGAACTCAGACGACTGAGGAGAGTAGCACAATGTTCGAAAATCACATCATTTTTTTTTTTCATGGAAGAATTGACATTAGAGAAATTCTTGTTGAATCTCTAGAACTATAAGTTAGACGACAGAATGAACAAATCCCAAGGGCTAAATATAGCCATTCTCCAGTTCATTCCCTTCATAACTTTTCAAATACCCTCGTATCATGATTCTCCAATTCGCTCTCCCCATCAAGCACAGCTTGTTTATTGATGAGGTTTGCAACTGTTTATAAATGATCTTTTCAAGCTGACACTTCGGTCACCATATAACTAAGTATACATGTAACCTCCGGACAGCTATTTCGAGTACCGTTTAATAGAGAGGATCAAATGAATAATTGATCGGTTAAGCCTCGCAAGACGTGGAAGGGAGGACCAGGAGCATTAAATGGAGTGCCTGAAAATCATGTTACTCTGAAGGGCAAGGTAGCACCAATAGCCCATTAGTAGAACCAGAAATGGAGTGCCCCATTTTACTATTTTCCTTTTATCCATTTTTCCTCTTTTCTCGTATCTTTTATTTTATTTTTCGTTTACTCTCGTCATCTTCCTCTGGTGGACGAATCTGCGAGCCCTGAACTTCTTTTTTTCTTTTCTTTTTTCTTTTTCCTTCTCCTCCTCCTTCCTCCAGCCAATCGTCGGACCTCGACGATCTGCCAGAGGCGACGGCCGGCGAGGTCGAGGTCAACCTTGCCGGCCACCTCGCCGGTGGCCGCAAGGGCAATCTCTCGCTAGGCGACGAGGCTCGCCCTTGCCGGATCTGGCGAGGTTGAACCTCGCCCATGGCCGGCGAGGCTCGCCGCCGGCGCCGCTATAATTTTCTTGACTAATGGAAAATATTGACTTGACTCTTTGTATATAACTTTCTCTCTACTATGCGACATCAACATGGTAACATAGGAAGGACAAGACCACTTAAAAAGGCAAAAGAGTGCGAGGGCCTACGCCGCTGCCTCACTGTCGCCGGAAAGAGGGGTGTCGTGCTCATCCTACAACCTTCTCAAATGTCCTTACACCCTTCCTAACCCGTGTCCGTGTTCAGCCGCGAGAGCTCAGTCGGGCCCAAAAAAAAGGGCCTCAAAATAGGCCTTTTATATGGGCCTTGCTTTCCTCACAGGCTCACATATGGACACCTCACCGGGCCGAATGACAAAGCAAATGGGCTGTGGTGGAGCTTTGGATCAACGGTCACCCGACAATGGGCTCCATATTGTACTCATGAACACATTTCAACTAATTAAAAAGAGATTTCATTAATTTCTTTTTTTTTTTGGATGGCGATATTGTTAGTTAACAAAATTAGCCAGTAATCCAACAAGTGGAGCTGTGTTGCTTGTCGAAGGCTCAGCCATCTGAACATTCGACCTTATGTCTATGTAGTTGTCTTGCACGTCCGGGCCCCCGACGACTGCTCCATCCAATACGTTTGGGTCGGAGGCATTCTTCTTAAACCACAGGTCAAATCCTTGGCTGCACGAGACCGGCGTCGAGTCCTTCTTGATCGAGACGATGGAGGCTCCCCTGTGGTGCACCTGGGTCGGATACTTTGACCCGTAACCAACCATGTAGCTCATGCTATTTGGGTTCGCTCCAAGGATATAGTCCACCTTGAATCGGATCGCAAACAAAAGGTAATCATAATTAAAATGACGTGTTGAAAGGAAAGAAGTTAGATAATTTAGTGAGCTTTTCATCCGGCAATAGTGTCATCTAGTACCCGATACACACGAATGCTCACTCATGCGATACTTAAATGTTAGATTAATCTATGAATTCACCTTCAGTCATACTGAAGGCAATTCGCACTTAAGATATGTGCGATCGGATATACCTGTGACTGGGCGAACACGAGCAGTTCGTCGGGCGCTTGGGTCCCACGATAGCAAGGGACTTCGACATAATCATGGCTGATAAGGTAGGTAGCGTACACCGCGGCGACAAACGCAGCGTTCGAGGTGTAGTGGAGATTATTCCAGGGCTGAAACCAAAGCAATCCACCAGGGGACATTTTGAAATTGGCGGTGCCTTGCTGGATGCAGCGGCACATGAACTCAACTGCGTTGCTCTTGTATTGTGCCCATGGCCCTGCGTCCTCAACTTGGCCTTCCACCACTAGCTGTGCATTTCATTTCATGTATAAAATCAAAACATAAGTGATAATGCAGTGTGCTGTCCAAGTATAAGTGCAAGAACGACCGGCAGTACTTTGTGATGCGATGTACCTTGGCAACGAGGACTTGGGCACCGACGTACTTGTCGTCCCACGAGAACTGGGTCCGAACGCCGCCGTTGTCGCCGGAGTTGCCGAGGTAATCAAGGTACACTTTGTTCCCGGTCGCACGATGAAGCCATGCAGCTGCCCACAGTAGCTCGTCCTATGTCATCATGTGATTACAGTAGTTTAGACATTACAAGCTTGATAATACGATTGAATCCACATCTTTTTCCCAAATTCAATGTGAATTTAAACAGAATCGATCTCAAAATATACATGCATATACTATATATTTTGAAAGACGTGTATTGAATTGTATTGTCCACGCATGAATGCATACATCCATCCATCCATCCATACATACATACATACATACATACATACATACAAGTATTTGTTTAGTACCTGATATCCAGAGCTAGAATAGAACTTCCCTACTACGGGGATGCTATCCTGGTACAGGCCGGGGTGGGTCCGAGCGAAATTATAGAGCTGTGCATGCAATATTTTTACAGAAAAATTAGTCGATATAAATACATCAATGCATCAATAATAAAAAAAAAAAAAAAATAAAATTGGTAACAGAGTCACGACCAATTCATCAGAAAAGAATAGATCGATTTAGGAAGGAAGCAACATTCTTAGATTGTGGCCAATATTGTCAATTGAAGAAGGTGTAACAATCGACACATTTAATGTTCGAATCCACAAATTGAGAATAAAAGAGCGTGAGCCAATAAACTAAAGGCTTGCATGCGACCGCCTGCATGATTCTTGGAAACTGATTGTGGGACGATGAAACTGAGAAGACGAAGACCTGTTCTGCATGAGTTAGAAGCTGAGCCGAGTATTTAGGATCCGTCGGGGCAAAGGCGACCGAAGCCGCCGCGAATGCCGCCGCGGTTTCCCCGGCAAGATCGGCCCCCGGGTGCTGGTCGTCGATCTTGTAGACGGTTCGGCGGGTGGTCATGTCCTCAGGCCTCTCCCAGCACGAGTGGTCGGAGTCGCCGTCGCCAACCTAGCCGTAGAGAACGTCAGGCAGAGGATGGGCTCTGATCAGGTAGTCCGTGCCCCACCTTATCGCGGCGAGCGCATTCGAGAGCTCATTCTTCGCTTGCAGCTTGTCTTTGAACTCCACGACGCTCCATGAGAGCATGGAGATCGTGAAGGCCATTGGGAACCCGAACTTGACATTGTCGCTGGCGTCATAGTATCCTCCGGTCAGATCTATCTATTCGTCAAAAAGGGATATTAAATGCGTTGCGCAAATAATCCAAGCATTCGGCAACAATCAGATTTATTTGAAATATTCTCGCATCATGTGAAGAAGCAAGCAAAAAGATATACGCACAGATTTTGCATCCAAAACTGCAGCAAGATATGTGCATGTTTTACATTCAGAATTTTGCGATTATACTCAGGCGTCAAATTTGCGGCGGCAACATTTTCCCCAAACGAAATTTCTATATGCAGTAATTTCTCACCTTTCGGAACCCGTAAACATTAAGAAAATGAACATAAATGAAATGCAAAAAAGTAAATAAAAAAAATTCATACTCCAGCCTCGCCACCATCTTTAAGGGCAGAATCGCCACGCCATTGGACTCTCTGATTAGGAGGCAGTTTGCCCGACCGTTGAGCCTCGAAGTACAACAATGACTTGGTGAGCGCAGTCCCATAATCAGGCCCTTGACTTTGAGCTAATTCGGATGACATAATCATGAAACTCAATAAAAACATCAAGACAAAGTTCATGGAGCTTAGTCTAGCCATGATCACTCTCTCAAGAAACAATACGAGGAAGAAGATCACATGTTTGTTGAATATATATAGATGGAACTTATGTTATGGGTGTATAAAATAGGCAAATATGCACATAGGGCAACATGTGAAAATTCTTTTAAGGCTCGCGCTGTCTCAATTCCAAATATGGAATGGACGGAAAAAAAAATGTATGTACATCAATCAATTTCCATAAGTTTGGAGCCATTTCTAGTGCAACATCTCAATTGGTTAATCCATAAATGTTTAATTCCAAATATGTGGAAAGTCTTTTGAAGCTCGTGTTGTCTCAATTCCAATATGGAATGGACGAAAAAAAAAGTATGTATATCAATCAATTTCCATAAGTTTGGAGCCATTTCTAGTGCAACATCTCATTTGGTTAATCCATCTATGTTTAATTCCAAATATGTGGAATCTTTTTAATTCTACACTGTCTCCATTTCAAATATGGAATGAAAAAAAAAAAAAAAGCAAGTAAATCAATCAATTTCCATAAGTTTGGAACCATTTCTAGTGCAACATCCCAATTAGCTAAACCCTATGGTTGTGTTTGGCAATCAAGATATCATATTGTTGCGTTTGGTAGTCAAGATAAAATTCAAAATAGGATAAAATTTATATTATTAAGTATTTGGTGCCTGCTCAAATTAAGATAAAATCGAATATAATAGGGATATAGACTATATAAAATTATCTCTTGGGAAAGATGGGACAAAGATAAATAAGATTTCTAATATCCATAGTAAGAAAGTTATTTTTCTCAACTAATAAATTTCTTAAATTAAAAAAATTAAAGTTATATTTCAATATAAATAACATTTGAAATCTAATATGAAAAATTCAAAATAATAAAAAATATTGTTTTTATTTAATCTTATTTTCATTTATATATTCGAATTTAATTTTATCTTATAATATAAATTCAATATATAATTTATTACATATTCTAGTATTTTAGGTATATTAGTACATTTTACTATTTAATAAATTTTATTAAAGAATGATGGAAGTGGAAAAAGGAAATTAAAAAATAATTTTAAAAAGGAAAAATAAATTAACATAAGCAAATAAAAATAAAGTAGGCAAAAGTGGTGCTAAAAATTTTTACATACTTCGTTTGTGAACTTTTAAGTTTATTTATATTGATATGTATTTTACACCAAACAATGTACATGATATAATGTAAATATATCTAACTCTATTACTATAATTTACTAAACAGTGATAGGATACAAGAAAATCCTTGAATTTCTTATCATATCTAGTCTTATTCTAATTAGAAATCCAAACGACCAAACATAGCATATATGTTTAATTCCAAATCTGTGGAAATTCGTTTGATGCTCGCATTGTCTCCATTCCAAATATGGAATGGACGAAAAACGTACGTATAATCAATAAGTTTCCGATTTATTAATGTTTGGAACAGACACTGATTTCGTTGTTTACATATTGATTTACAAGATAGTTTGATAACTTAACAAAATATCAACTTTGGAGACCACATAAGTGAGACATTGTTCCTCTTTAATATATACCACCTTTCCTCATTTTCCACCGATAATTTTAACCTATATGCTCTTAGTGACATTGAACTTAGTCTAGTCTTAATATCATGCATTACATCATCTACTTCAACTTTAGTCAATTAATGTCCTTGATGACTCATTCATTGTACTTGACTAAGAAGTTTTCTCTCAAAATATCTCATTTTTAGCTACTCTTATTAGGCCACTTCTAAACCCACTTGTATCATTTGTAGTAAGGCACAATTCCTCTCTACACCTAGCATTTTAACCCAAGGTCATTATTATCTTTAACCTTGGTCTTATAAGTTCATTCCACTTGGCCTATAAATAGGTCTTCCTATGTCTTCATGCTTCAAAAAGAAATCTAACTTGTTCTTGCAAGAGAGAGAGAGAGAGAGATCTTCCATCATTTTTCTCTTCTAGTTTCACTTTCGAAACTTTCAAGTAAAAGCAAAGATTCCATATTTATGTTGTCAAAGCTTCAAAATTCCAATTTTCAAAAGTTTACAAGGTGAACTTGTGGACTTTATTCTCTTTAATTAAACTAGTTTTGTTGAAAGATTGAGAGTTGTTAATTTTTCTTCTTATTTTGCTTTGAAGATGATTAAAGTTTCAAATTGTCCAAATTTTGTTTGAAGTAAGTGAAAACTCTAGGGTTAAGTTAAGTTGATCTACTTAGTACTGTTGACTTAGTTGGTTGATATTTATTAATTTTAGTTTTAGTTGAATATGATGTCAATGTAAGTAAGTCTCAATAGTGGCTTGTCAAGATATTATATTGATTTGACTTGTTTTGATGAATTCTTACATGCTTAAGGGTGTTTGATTGATTTCCTCGAGTAGTGATAGAATGAAGAGTTATACTTACCAATTGCTGCTTATACTTACATGTCGCTGCTTATACTCACTTACCGCTCATATCCACCTGTTTGATGTAACCACTTACCGCTTTTTTTTTTTCACCTATTGAGTATAACTACATATCGCTTATATCCACTTTTCGACATAACAACTTACCGCTTATATCCACCTATTAAATATAATCACTTAACGCTTATACTCATTTATAGGACATAACCACTTACTGTTTGATCCACTTGTTGAGTATAACTACATACCACTTATGTCCACATGTCGGTTAACCACTTGTTGCTTATATCCACCTATCAATTATCCACTTCTTGTGAGATTTTGTAGAATTGCGACAACTTGTCCCAAAAGTTTAAGTTATTAGATAAATGCGTAGTTTAATATTTAATTATTATCTTTAACCTTAGTCTTATAAGTTCATTCCACTTGGCCTATAAATAGGTCTTCTTATGTCTTTATGCTTCAAAAAGAAATCTAACTTGTTCTTGCGAGAGAGAGAGAGAGAGAGAGAGAGAGAGAGAGAGAGAGAGAGAGAGATCTTCCATCATTTTTCTCTTCTAGTTTTACTTTCAAAACTTTCGAGTAAAAGCAAAGATTCCATATTTATGTTGTCAAAGCTTCAAAATTCTAATTTTCAAAAGTTTACAAGGTGAACTTGTGGACTTTATTCTCTTCAATTAAACTAGTTTTGTTGAAAGATTGACAGTTGTTAATTTTTCTTCTTATTTTTCTTTGAAGATGATTAAATTTTCAAACTGTCCAAATTTTGTTCAAGTAAGTGAAAACTCTAGGGCTAAGTTTATTTCATCTACTTAGTACTCTTGACTTAGTTGATTGATGTTTATTAATTTTAGTTTTAGTTGAATATGATGTCAATGTAAGCAAGTCTCAATAATGGCTTGTCGAGGTATTATATAGATTTGACTTGTTTTGATGAATTCTTACATGCTTAAGGGTGTTTGATTGATTTCCTCGAGTAATGATAAAAATGATGAGTTATACTTACCAGTCGCTGCTTATACTCACTTAACACTTATATCCACATGTTAGATGTAACCACTTACCGCTTTTATTCACCTATTGAATATAATTACATATCACTTATATCCACTTTTCTGACATAACAACTTACCGCTTATATCCACCTATTAAATATAATAACTTATCGCTTATACCCACTTACTTGTTTGATCCACTGTTGAGTATAATTACATACCACTTATATTCATATGTCGGTTAACCACTTGTTGCTTATATCCACCTATAAGTTATCCATCTCTTATGAGATTTTGTGAAACCACTGACAATTGTTCCAAAAGTTTAAGTTATTAGATAAATGCGCAATTTAATATTTAATTATTCCGTCACTCCCCATTACACTTAATTCAGTCTTTCTTGCCTAGTACTAAGTATGGAAATATGTAAATTAGGAGACAAATAGGGTCCTAAAAAGATTCGAAATCAAGAAGTGGTCTTACGAGATGTTACGAGATGAAGGCTCAATTTAACTTTTAAATTTTTAGAATAATTAGAAGTGGTCCCACAATTTTCTTTCTTATATGTTGCATTGACTTGGTAACACATGCAGCTTAAGACCGTTCGTTTTGGTCTTAATCTTATTTTTAATCTCAATATTATTTAAACTGTTGGACCGAGCAAGTCCTTAAAGCGCTCCGTTTATCGGAGTCAACCCCAAACGTAAAATGGGGTAATGATAACCGGGGGAAATTTCACCTAAATGGTTAAAATCCCCCGCCCGATCTGGCAATGCCTTCCCCGTGGTGGGGTACATCACCTTTTGGGATGGGACCCTCTCTTCACCTAGGGAGCCCCGACCATAAACTAAGGGGGTAGAGGCGGCTCCGTGCCTCGAAAAATATAGCGGCCGGGGTACTCCTGTAAGATAAGACTGAGCGGGTCTTTAAAGCGCTCCCCGGTAATGACGGGGTACCCTTGGGGAGTCTTCCCCGGTGGGGTACTAGCTGAACCAGTAAGGTCGCCCTGCCTTGCGGGGCCCCCGACCATAAACTAAGGGAGGTAGAGGCAGCTCCGTGCCTCACAAAATATAGCAACTGGGTACTCCCTGTAAGACTTAGACCCGAGCGGAGTCTTTAAACCGCTCCCCCGGTAATGACGGTACCCTTGGGAAGTCTTCTCTGGTGGGGTATCGGCTAAACCGGGCGGGGTCGCCCGCCTTGCAAGCCCCGACCGTAAAAAACTAAGGGGGTAGAGGCGCTCCGTGCCTCAATAAATATAGTGGGTCGGGTACTCCCGTAAGATAAGACCCGAAGAGTCTTTAAACAAGCTCCCGGTAATGACTGGATACCCTTGGGGAGTCTTCCCCTGGTGGGGTACCAGTTGAACCAGGTAGGGTCGCCATGCCTTGCAGGGGCCCCCCGACCATAAACTAAGGAGGTAGAGGCAGCTCCCGTGCCTCGAAAAATATAGCGGCTGGGGAACTCCCTGTAAGAAGACCGAGCAAGTCGACGGGGTACCCTTGGGGAGTCTTCCCTGGTGGGGTACCAGCGAGAACCGGGTAGGGTCGCCCGCCTTGCAAGCCCCCCCCACCATAAACTAAGGGGGTAGAGGCAGCTCCGTGCCTCGAAAAATATAGCGGCGGGGTACTCCTATAAGACTTAGACTGAGCGGAGTCTTTAAAGCGCTCCCAGGTAATGATGGGGTACCCTTGGGAGTCTTCCCCGATGGGGTATCGGGCCCGAACCGGGCGGGGTTGCCCTGCCTTGCGTGCCCCCTCGACCGTAAAAAAACTAAGGGGGTAGCGGCAGCTCCGTGCCTCGAAAAATATAGCGGGTAGGGTACTCCCGTAAGATTGGTCTCGGTTGGACCTTAAAAGAGCCCCGTGAAAGTCACACGTAAAAACTCCGTGGGCACGGGTCGGTGCCTCACCCCTCCTCTTTGGGTGGGGTACCCCGTCATTACCGGGGAGCAGTTTAAAGACTTGCTCGGGTCTAAGTCTTACGGGGAGTACCCCAGCCACTATATTTTTCGAGGCGTGGAGCCGCCTCTACCCGCTTGTGCACCGCGGTTCCCCCAAAGAGGGGCGGTGAGGCACCGACCCGTGCCCGGGGACCCCCCCCCGACCATATTATTCAACTGTATTTAACTAAAAGAAACTAATTTTTTTAATAATAAAGAAAAAGAGTACGAGGGCTGCGGATCCCTCCCCTCTACCATCCCCCGCCATTGCCGAAAGAGTGACGTTGAGCTCATCCTAAAACCTTATCGAATGTCCTTGCGCATCTTCTAACCTACGTTTGTGATCAGCTGCAAGGGCTGAGCTGGGTGAAAAGATGGACCTCAAAAGTAGGCCCTTTTTATGCGGGCCTTACTTTCCTCAAAGGCTCACATCTGCACTCCTCACATTTGGAATGTCAAAAATCAAACTAAACCAAAATTTCTTCTGGTAGGAGAGTCATAAACCAAACCAAACTGAATTTTCATGCATATTCAGCGTTCTTTTTTTCTAATATGGATTTTTTTAGTTTGGTTTGGTAAATAAACCAAACTGAACCAAAATGGTTGAAAATCCATCCTCCACGTTCTTGCCGCTCCCATCATTCGCGAGGCTCAACCAAAACCAAAACCATCATTGAAAACCAAAACAATGCCAAAAAATGAAATCATGACTCACGAGTGAATTCACTGACGACTCAATATTAGTCGCAGCCACATGGATTTAGATATGGAAACTTAACCCCTCCACCACGTCCAAACTCACCACCACGGCGACAAGTGTCCCCCACTCGAAATAGCACCTGTCACATCGTTAGGTAGGGGAACGGTGAAGACTACGGCAGTGGCATCGCTTGCCTAGAAAGGAACTCCTTCACCCTGGCCCTTAAGAGACCCCCTCCCCCGTCGACGAACCAAGGAGGGGAAGGTGAGAAAGTCAAAGAGGGTGGCCATGACCTGCCAATTTATGCGCTTCATCGGCGATGATCGTGGTTTCAATAGGTGCAATGGTGGCAAGTGGGGAGAAGATCAGGCATGTGGGTCAGACCTTGCTCGGGAAAGAGGGCTGGTGCTGACGGATGGCAAATCTGGAGGGGAGAGCAGAAGGTGTGAGGCAGGAATAAGAAAGGTTGGAGGATGGAGATGGGGGAAGGAGAGGAAAAGGGTATTGAGATTTGTGAGATTAGATTGTGGTCTAGGTGAATGATGATGATGGGTACAAAATACAAATATGTTGCTTCTTCTTCCTTGCTTATTCGTCAATATCCATGGTGAAACATAAATAAGAATGATAATAATAATAATAATAATAATAATAATAATAATAATGAAAATTTTAATTTTCTGCTTTAAAAATGTTGGAAATCATGAGAGATCTGTTCTTCTTTAAGTCGATTTGAGAGAGAGAGAGAAGAGATTGAGCGAGGGGTAGACCTATCAAATGGGAGAATCTGATTAGATAAAAAATGATTCGACCATATTGATCTTTTTAACTGGATTGCGGCATCATAGAGGGCAAAGTAGTTAGCATACACTGTAGCGACAAACATGACGGTCAAGGTGTACTGGAGGTTGTTCTAGGGCTCAAACCATAGCAATCCACTAGGGCTCTTTTGAAATTGCCGAGCCTTTCGGGAGACAATTGCATATGAACTGCCGCTTGGCTCTTGTATTGTGCCCATGGCCCCGAGTTATCAACTTGGCCTTCCAACACTAGCTATGCATTTCATTTCATGCATAAAATCAAAAGATAGGTCTCGTTTTTTTTGTTTTCTTTAAAATTTTCTTTAGAGCAGATCCAATATTTAATTAGTCCTTCAGCAAAATGTTGGGAATAAGTGTAGTGAGAATGCAGTATGCATCTAAATATAGTTCAAGACCTACACATAGTACTTTGTTAATGAAACCAATTTGACATACAAGATGTGATATACCATGTCAACCCCTAAATATGTGGGCTACTATATAAGCGTGGTTGTCTTATAACTTCTTCAAATGAAGATATTGAATTAAGGGTGCATATGATAACATTTCTATTTTTTATAACAGTTTCTGTTCAGAAATGATTTTTTTCTATTTTATTCCCAAACCAGTTTCTAAGTAAAAGAACGTGTTTGATGCAACTCTAAAAACTTATTCAATATTGAACCCAATTTTCATCAAAAGATTTTCACATTTTTTATACTAAACTACTTTTAAAGTAATCTTAACACTAAGATATAGTAAAACTACTCAAAATCTAATTCCTAATTTTTTTCCTAAATTTCTATTTTTTTATTTCAAAAAATGGGGACTCGGACTGAGTCAAGAGACTAGACCTTGTGTCGATTGTGTAAATACAAGCATTATGTTGCATTGAGCTTGTTTTCTAAAATGGTTTTATTATTCTTGTTGTTTCTAAGAATAAAGAAGTATATTTTTTTCTATTTCTCGCTTCGTTTGAAATATATTCCTAGAAGTAGCCACCGACATGTTCCAGAAAATTTAAAAAAAAAAAATTAGTTGACTTTACTAAATGAATTTCTGCTCTTTTTTTGTTCCAAAGAACAAAAGAATAGAAAAAATGAAGAACAAAAACGTTACCAAGCATAATTAAGCGGGCTAGACCTACAATACTCGCTTTCGGGTGCGCGATTATTATGTGTACTTAGCAACTTGCACAATCATAATTGGCAACAATCATCTTTTTATTTTTTATTTGTTGAAATTCAGATTTATAAAATAACATGTGTATTATTGAAATAGTGTGATTGTTTGCAATAGAGTACAGTTTTTTTTTTTTTGGGGAATTAGGTTGGAATTCATGATGAGTTTTGTTTTGGAAAAATCTGCAAGGATCCTTCTCTCTCTCTCTCGCTCTCCCCCCTCTTTCTCCCCCACATTTCTTTCCCCCACCATCTTCTTCTTTGGCTGAGCAACCCATTTCCCCTCCCCCACCCCATTTGCTTCTATTTCCCTCAACTTCTTCTTCTCATTCTTCTTCTTCCCCCACCTCTCTAACACCACCGCCATCGAGCCTCCCAAGTTTTGCCACTGCCTAAGCCACTTTTGCCGTCATTCGTCCACGCCGTCATTGTTCCTCATGCCAACACCACAGGCCACCTTCATCACCACCACCGAACACTCTCCCCTTAGGTGGCGGAGAGCCTCAAGTGGCTGCGCAACCGCTGTGGTGTTGCCATTTGAGCCATGAGCCCCATATCTTCGATGTTGTTGAGCCGCCATCATCGTGAGCTTGCCGTCACATGAAAACCGTGAATTAACTCATAATCCTTGATTATTAAGTTAATTGCATTTAGGGATATGATTAGTTTATGGCTAATGGAAGTTAGTGGTCTATAATGATGGTTAGCCCTAACTAAGATAAAGGATGGATTAGATTAAGGCTAATAGAGATTAGTCTTAATTAAGGATGGTTGATTTAGTTAATCATGGTTAGATTAATTATGTGATTAGCTTAATTAATTGCAATTAGTTTAATTAATAGTAGTTAGTCTTATTTAATCGTAATTAGACTAATTAATGACAATTAGTATTAATTAATTATATTTAGAGTAATTAATAATATTTAGTCGTAATTAATCAAGTTTAGTGTAATTAATTGCGTTTAGCATTAATTAATCGCAATTAGTGAAAATTAATGACAAATTAACCACTAAGTAGAATTTTATGCTCGTTTTACTAGATGTAATTATGCATAATTATCATTGAGCTTGTAATGTGATGATGTTTGATTGGCCAAATTATGTATTTTAAATGCTATTTTCAAATAGGGTTTTATTGGTAAGAAAATAGCAAAACTTTAAGGTGTCGTGTTTAGACATCGTGTTTTACGTGGGGCAATGGCGTTTTAAAATAAAAGCATGCAAAATTTGACAAGTTGATTTCAAGTACGTGACTATGTACATATATTTTATAGCAATTTTAAGAGTAAAAATTGTCTAAACTTGTTGTTTGAGAACGCACTCTTTTACATCAAACTAATTAACGGAAGATAAAATTAGCTTTAGTGTTGGCTTGCTTGAGTGGTCATTTAATCAAACCCGTCACCCAATGGGAGTTTGGGAGTGATGTGATATTCTAAAATTTAGTCCTATTTTGAAATATATGAAATTGTTATTTCATCAATGCATTTGTGATTATTTTACTCTGAACTAATCACTCACGAGTCAACTAATCTATTGGGTGAGACCGTAAAGGGCTAAAACGTTAAAGACCAGAGAACTTAACCATGGATTGACAATTCGATCATAAGGATCGATAAGGGACATTACTTAATCAAATTCTTTCTTTATCGGCAAACCATGAATTTTGAATAAGTGGAATTGGGCCAGAAATTGGAAGCCAAAATGGGGCCCACGAATTTGGAAAGGCCCAATGGGCCACATTCCCTTTAAAGTTCGTCCACAAGGGCCCAAATAAATGAAAATTACAGTTTTTCCCTTTAAGGCCCATTAAGCTAGTTTAGGCCCAAATTGGATTAATTAAGCCCAAGTCCAAGTTTGTCAAGCCCAAGGACAAGCCTATTAAGACAATTGGGCCATCTTAGACCTAGCCCATGTGCGTTAATAGTAACCTAAGGGAATAGTACGCGTGAATAGTAACCTAGCTTCTACAAGACTTTGACTTTTGTGGCAAGATGGAGGGATGGGATTTATTCTTGCTCCCCAAGTTGGAATGGAGGGCCAAGATGTGTTCTTGCTTCCAAAGTTATGACAATAAGTCAAAGGACATTGAATGGCCAACTTCTTCCCCAAGTTTTCCTCTTTTTCCATCATTTGTCTCACTTTCTTGCTCTACCCCTCATTTGGACGAATTTGCTCCATCACTCTTCCTCATCTCATACCCATTTCTCTCTCTTTCCTCTTGGTTGTGTGGCCGTGAACCACCATCCCCCGTTTAGCTCGCCAAGCTACCATTGCCGTGAGATCTCGCCGTGCCGTCATTCCGCGTATCGGCCGCGAGTCCGAAGCCATTCTTTGGACCTCCCTCAAGCTGTGTGCTCTTGTTCCTTGGCTATTCTAGCCTTGTCGTGGGCTACCGACCGCCGATCAGCCATCGCCGCACCTTGTGGAGCTTCACCGAGAGCCGCCACCACGCCATGAGCCTTGCCGGCGCTTGCCGTGGCCTAGTTTCGAAAGTGAGTAGCTTTCGAACCCTTGATTAGGTGGTAATTACGCTTTGGAGTAGAGTTAGAATTGGTCTATGGTTAATGGTGATTAGATTATGTGATAAATGAATTAAAGTGATAAGTAATGGTGATAAGTTATCACGATAGGTGATAAGTTATCACGATAGGTGATAAGTGATGCGATAAGTTATCGCGATAAGTGATGGTTAGATGTGATAAGATATGATGATAGGCTATCGTTAGATGTGATAAGTTATCGTGATAGGCTATTGTTAGAAGCGATAAGTGATCGTGATAGGCTATCGTTGAAAGTGATAAGCTATAGTTATAAGTTATCGTTGGATGTGATAACCTATCCTGGTTTTGATAAGTGCATATTATGTTTGTGGCTTTTAATGTGATATGTGTTCGACCAAAAAAAAAATGTGATATGTGTTTACTAAAGCTCAATTTTAAAAGATAGTAGATGCTTATGCAATCCCTTATTTTGGAAATTATAAGTGTTCTTTATGTTGTGAATTCTAAAGTGTATATGCTTGTCGAATGCTAGTTTTTAAAGATGATATATGCTTATGCAATTCCAAAGTTGAAAAGGGCAAGCATTCGTAGCATTCTATAATTATAAGTGATGAAAGACTATTTTGAAAGGTAACAAGCTTTCGTTGTTCGATCTGATATTGTTATTGGAAGCGACTTGTGATGTTATTGGATGTGCTCATTCTATGTGATGTTGTTTGGTATCGATGGCAATGTTTTATATATGTTCATTGTTCATGATCGATGCGTGAGAACACTCCGAGCCTACAAGACGGAATATATGATGGTTCTTGGACGTGCGTGGAAGCACGTCGGGTCAAGTTTCTCTCTTGGATCGTCGATACTAAGGCGTATCATTCCCGAACCAAGTTTGGTACTAAATTGGTGATCATGTCACGTCGGGTCAATTCTTCTTGGCATCGGTACGATATTGAGACGTATCGTTCCTGAGCTAAGTTTGGTACTTGGCCAGTGATCATGTCACGACGGATTGGTTCTTTCTTGGTCTCGGTGTGATTTCGAGGCGTATCATTTCCGATTCAAATTGGACTTAGGCCGGTGCTCAACGTATCGTGTCAAACCACAGACTCTCGTTTCGTGCTCGGCATATTTTATTGATGTAGTTTCGATAGATCATGAGACACACTCCGTCTGGCACGCCATTCATGCATTCATACTTGGCTAATGAGAAAGATAACAATGGACGTGAGTTGTGTGATGGTATGCCCATGTGATCACCTAAATACCCCGATGCGTATGATTATGTGAGGTGATGGTCGTCCTAATGCGTATGATTATACGGGACGATGCCTAATTAAATTTGGAGTGTTGTATGCTCATGTGATCACCTAAATACCCTGATGCGTATGATTATGTGGGGTGATGGCTCCGTCCTGATGCGTATGATTATGCAGGACGATACTCGATTAAGTTCGGATGCCCCCAAGTCAACGGGATGCCGTTAGCGAATGGATTTCGAAATGAAGCTCCTTATTGGAATGTTGTCCTAAGGCGTATGCATACACGGGATGATGCCATGCCCAATGGGGCGGGACGATGCCTAGCTATGCCAAATGACTGAGAACCTTCCGGTTGGCCTTGGGTCCCGAGTGACCGTAATAATTTGGACATGGTTGTGTGAAAAGTGCATGAGTGCATGAATGCATATGATAAGAATGATGCCATTGTATGTACATGTGTAGCATGGATATATATGAGTTACATGAGAAAAGTCCATGAGTTAAATGTCATTTCAGTGACTTATGTGGCACATGCACGCTTTGATCGACCCTGTTTATGAATGGAGAGACGTGAGGAAGTCTCTGGTCGATATTCGAGTCGAAAGGCACGGATAAGGTTGTGGATTTGTACGCCTTTGATTAGGACTCGTAAGGTTTAAGTTGCTGCATTGTGCATGGAATTATTGTTATTCATGCATGGATTATTAAATTGTGAACGTCGTATGCTTAATGGAGTGGTGCACTCACGTAGTGATTCTTATACTATAATTAAACACGTGATAGAGTGTCGCATGTTGAGTGGCTTAATTCCTATTAATAGATAATGCAAAGCAAAGGCCTTGCTATTGATCTGCCATCGATAGATAAGTTGCATGTTTAGGGCGTACGTGAGGCGAAGAACCCTTCCACGTGAGATTTAGGGAGTTTACTCGCTGAGATATTTATATCTCACCCCGTCATGGTTTAATATTTTTAGGCCTGCGGTATGGAGAACCGTCATGGTCGGTTCCGAGTTACATTGGAGACGAGAGTTTGGCCTAGCGTTAATGAATTTTGGATTAACCCCGACCCACTTTGTTGGTTGGTTGGAAGTTGTCGATGTAAAGACTTGTGATCACTAAACTTCCTAGGGTTAATAGTAAATACATAAATGAAGTATTTGGCTTTGATGTTCTGATGTATGCCTTTTACTATCCCTATCGTTTGTTAATGGTTGGGAGTTGTTTGTTCTGCTTCCACTTGCGTATAATCAAAAGATAAAATTAAGGGGTTAGCGACGCATCCCGGGATATCGCATGTCATGCCCCGAACCTCGGGTACGCGCACATCCATCGGTGGTCGATTAAAAATGCGACGTCCCAGGATGCATCGCTGACCCATTCTTTTTCTTTCTTTCAATTAAGCACATGCGGTAGTAAATTAAATAAACACCCGGCCAACAATCAAACACAAGTGATAGTGTGAAAACACGGCAAACATTGTCGAAAAGCACATATTTATTTAACCACTATTGTCCTGAGGAAGTTTAATGATTTACAAGTCCCTACATTGGCAACTTCCAACCGATCCTCTCAAAAACCTCCAAGGACTAGGGCAACCTAAACTTCGTTAACAGTAGGGCTAGCTAAAAGGTGTCGCATCTCGCGCCCACCAAATCCGCACTCAGCAAATCTCCATGCTACGACCTGAAAAAGGTTAGCTCACGATGGGGTGAGATAAAATCTCAGCGAGTCAAAACCCTAAGCCCCTAGTAGGATGAAAATTCGCCTCGAATGCGGTCCTAAACACGCACCATACAAAACTGACCTCATCTCGGCACGTCCCTACACATTAGCTCAACATATATACCATCATCAGTGCAGCAAGCGCAGTTTAATAACCAGAATACATCATTTCAATCACATGGGTCCCGATTATAAAGCCAAACCGTTATGACACGTCACATACTGTGCCACACAATTTTGTCACATAATCAAACGCAGCTATCACAACCATTCAGGCATGTTCCAGTTATTACGACCCATCGGTCATGGCAAAGTCGACGGTTGGCGGTCATCCGGCATAACCGGGCATTGTCCCGCTCAGTCGAGCACGGCATCATTCCCTGTATTCATACGCATCATGACGGCATACCACACCGGAGCATCGGCCCGGCCCCCACCGCAACCGACATCCGTTGACATGGGGCATCCAAACTTAATCAGGCATCGTCCCCATATTCATACGCATTAGGACGGGTTCATTACCCCGCATATTCATACGCATCAAGGCATTTAGGTGATCATAATCAACCCATTTTGTATCTTCCGTTAATTAGCCCAAAACACCAAAATTCATTTTAAAACAATAAACCTTGCAATCTCTTTTTTTTTTTTTTTTTTTTTTCAAAGCTTTCCAAAATAAATTCATATGCAGTCACGTACTTAAAATCAATTCGTCAAACTTTGCACACTTCTACTATAAAACCTCCTTGTTTTATTGAGTACATAAAATTCGGCGTCCAAACCCGATACCTTATTTATTTTCTATTTTCTTTCCCAACCACCCTTTTTCGAAACAATCTATATTAACCCTTTTTTTTTTGTTCAAAACTTTTAGAAATAAATTCATAGATGCTCACGTACTCAAAATTAATCCGTCAAACTTTTCACGCACATAGTTTAAAACCTCATTGTTTTATAGAGCAAATAAGTTTTGGTGTCCAACCCAACACCTAATTGTTTTTCTAATTAAAAGCTCATAAGGTCATCTTTTGCAATAACAATAAACCATCACCATAGAACAACCATTCACATATTATCACGCATAAGTTCTAAGCATGCCAAAAGTCAACCACATCACCAAATATGCATTGTCCTGCAAGCACAATATCAAGAACAACCACAAAACCACTACCGGTCCTAACCGGCAGAAACTTGTCCACTCGTGCGCCTCCAAGTTTAATTTCAGAAAAATAATCAAACGAGCTCAGAAAATTAAAAATTTGAATATGTTATAAATAAAACTTAAAATAACACTTTTCATGAAGAATCATAACCCAGATCATTCTAAAATGAGAGCATTAAATCTCCCAAACCGTTACAAAAACTGTGTCCGTGTCCAGAAATTATGTTTTCCAAACTCAGTTTAGTTCGAGATCCAAAACTTGTCTGTTTGATCTGAAATTTAAATATGTTAAACTAAAAGATGTTATGAACAACTTTTGTGAAGAAACTCTTTCGAAAATATAACCTTAAGAGTTGATAAAAATCCTTTGAACACTGAAAGGTCACTGTTTCCAGCATAATCCGAGATTCTGTTTTACAAATAACAAAGCTGAAATCTCATTCTTTTAAATCCTTAAAATCTTGAGTAAAATATATGTCATAGCTGAAGATGTCTAAAATATTTTTCAAGAAGGAAGAAATCTCAAAATCGTAGCACATTTTTCCCCACAAAAATGGCAAGTGGAAAGCATCAAGCAAACTGATCCGGGAGAAATCCACTAAACCAAGCTAAATCACCCTCATTAGTACTAACCCAACCAACTAGATCAATACTAATCCATCTTAAGACTAATATGACCAAACTAGATTAACACTAATCCATCTTAAGACTAATCTCACTTAATACTAATTTAACTAAGCTAATTAGCACTATTCTAACCCCTTAAACGCAATTAACAACTTAATAAAGGATTAGGGAGTTAACTCACCGGGTTAGAATGATGACGGGTTCACGGCGATGGCAACGGGAAGGCGGTGAGGACCCGAGGCAACCATGCCTCCAACGGAGGCCTAATGGTGAGGGAAAATAGCCCTACAAGGCTCACGGCCAAGAGAGCTTCAGTTCTATGGTTGAGCTAGTCTTGGCTGGCTTGGTGGGCTGGTGGCAGTGGACGGGCTAGCTAGACAGCAGCTCAATGGAAGCTACCGGAACTGGTGTTGAGGCGTGAGGGTGCTCATGGTCGGGACAGCAGCTGTTGGACGCTGAGGGGTGGTGAAGTTGGCTGCAGGCGTGAGGAGTAGGCAGTTGGACGTTGGCGTGAAGGAGGTGTTGGATGGAGTCGTTGGTGAGTGCGGGCATGAGGTGAGGTTGGGCAGTTGGCGGTGGATGGTGATAATGGGATGATGACATGAGGATGGTGCTAGCAGAGATGGAACGATGGAGTGAGGAAGATGTGGGCAGCGAAATCAGCGAGAGAGGGGATTAAAGAAGAAGGGTGGTTCGGCGAAATGGAAGGGGAAAGTGTGCACATGGGGAAGGAGAAGGAAGTGGGAGGGAGAGAGAGGGAGAAAGAGAGAGGAAGGGAACCAAATGAGTCAATGCTTCAACCAATCCCAAGCTTAGCCCAAATATCTTCTCATCATCACAATATCACCAAAGTCTTCTTGCCACTAAAGTCTTGTGGCCATCTAATGGGAATTTAGCCCTTAATTCTCACAAATCACCATTTTTGGGCAGCAAAATAACCCCATTTAACCTCCCATCGAATTTCCTCTTATTTTCCTTTTTGTCCGAAAATCGATTTTTCGCAAAATTCTGGACTCGACGAAAATTTGCTGAAAGATGAGATGATGTCCTAAAAATGAATCGTGACACGCTCGAACGTCCAATTCCCGAAACCGAATTTAATTTAGTGGTTAAATTCGACCGAACGCGATTTTAGTACAACATAACCTATCAGGTAGCTTTTAGAGATTTTAGCGAGTTTGACCCGTGGTCTATAATTTTCGACCCACATTTGTGCATATCCAACTCGTAAACGACTCTCGGTTGTCGTAAAAATCGCAAGGTTTCAATTACGTGTCCCAAATATAATTTCGATAGAAAATCAAGTTAGTGCCGTTCGACGCGAATTTCACAATCACACGGAATCACCTGCAATTCAATTACATGATTGTCAAATCGACCTATACCCGATCACAATTCGATTATAACAGTGTTGTATTGACCCTTGTCGATTATTATGATCGAGCAGTCGATTTTCGATCAAATTCTCTAGTCTGTCGTGTTTTCATCCCTTAATGACTTCACCTAATAGATTAGTTAACTCATGAGGGCCCGCTCAAAGTAAAATGACCATAGGCGCGTCGGACGAAGTAACCATTTCATATATTCAAGACGGGGTCGAATTTCAGGATGTCACATCGCAATTCCATGACTGAAGAGATTGAGGGATGCCGCGCGCTCGAGGGTCGGGGTGTGACAACACTGTTATAAGTCAATTAGTGAACGGATATAAATCGATTCAATAGAACTCAGTAGTTGATTCGCGGGTAATTCCGTATAATTACGACACTCGCGTCTAACGACAATAAACCGATCTTTTATTGATATTGTACACGAGGTATGTAATTGAACTATCGCGATTACATGACAATCGAATGTCGTTCACAATCCGAAGAGACACAAACATAGAACGAAAACTATCGACCCCTAAAAGCCACACGATAATTTATGCCGTACTAAAATCACGTTGATCGATTTTTAGCCACAAAATTTAATTTGATTTCGGGTATCAAACTTTCGAGAGTTTCAGGGTTAATTTATTGGACGCCACCCTATTATCCATGGAATGATTAGCAAGTTCAAAATTTCCAGAAAATGAATTATTGGACGAAAATTGGACATTGGAAAAAGGAAAAATCTAACCAAAGGGCAAAATTGGAAAGCTTGGATAAAAATGTGGGAAATGTCCAAAATGCCATTGCATTTATGGATTAGAAGACAAATAAAGTAAAAGAAATGAGGAGAAGATTTTAAGGGATTTTGTTAGATTTTGTAATGAAAAAAAAAAGATTTTGGAAAAAATCTTGGAAAATCTCTCTCTTTCTCTTTCTCCCTCTCTCTCACGTTACCTCCCCCCTAGACGAACCATCTCTTTCTTCTTCTTCTTCTTCTTCTTCTTCATTTTCATCTTCATCTCCATCTTCATCCCCCCTAACTGAACTGTCATTGCCGCTCTCATCACCACCGCACCTCCCTGCCACCGAGCCAGCCACCCTTTGTTGCCGCCACTTGCTGCCGCCTCCCTTATGCCGTTTGCTTGAGGTACCACCGCCGAGCACTACCGCCCAATCCAAGCCTTGCCGAGCTATCATGTTTGTGTCGCCGTTCGAGCCACGAGCGTCATGCCCTCGACGTCGTCGCGCTACCGTCGCCGTGAGCTCATCGTCACCGGAAAAACTTGTGTGTTAACTCATAATCCTCGATTAGGAAGTTGATTGCATTTAAGGATAGGTTCAGTTTGGGGCTAATGGTAGTTAGTGGTCTTTAATGATGGTTTAGCCCTAACTAAAGTTAAATATGGATTAGATAAAGAATAATAGTGATTAGTCTTAATTCAAGTTGATTAGTTTAATTAATCGTAGTTAGTTTAATTAATCGCAGTTAGTTTAGTTAATCGCAGTTAAACTAATTAATTATTATTAGTCTTAATTAATCACGCTTAATGCAATTAATCACTATTAGCTTAATTAATCACATTTAGTGCATACTAATCGCTATTAGTGAAAATTAATGACGGATTAGCCTTTAATATAATTTTATGCGTGATTTATTGGGTGAAATTATGCATAATGTCTAAGCTTGTTATGTCATGTTGTTGATTGCCCAAATCATGAGTTTAAATGTTATTTTTAAAGAATATTTGTTTGAAACAAAAATGATAAACTTTGAGGTGTTGTGTTTGGACATCGTGTTTTATGTGCTAAATGGGGTAATGGGGGTTTAAAATGAAAGCGTGCAAATTTTGGTAGGTTGATTTTAAGTACGTGATCACGTGCAATTATTTTACCGAATTTTAAATGTAAAGATTTTCTGAGGATTGTTATTTAAGCACGAACTCTTTTACACTAGGCTAATTGACAGCAGATAAAAATTGGCTTGAGTGTTGACATGCTTGTATGGTCATTTAATTGAACCCGTCACCTAGCAGGAGTGTGGGGACGATACCCAATGTTTATTGGATGCTCGGTGGGGGTCCGAATGCTGAGTCGTGGTTGGGGCCAAACCGATGCTCCTCTATGAAATACCGTCTAGGTGGGGGTTCTAAATGATGCCGTGCCTGATGGGGCGGGATGATGCCCGGTCATACCGGAAGACCACCAACTCATGCATTGGCCATAACTCGAGGGGTCATAATAATCGGAACATGTGTGAATGGTTGTGATGTATTGCACCTGATTATAAGGTGAAACTATAAGGCATGGTATGAGACGGGTCAAAACAGGTTTTACCTTATAATCAGGGCCTGTGTGGATGCTTGGTGCACGAGAGTTATGTGTGATGGGGCGGGATGATGAGCTATACGAGAGAGCTCAGGCGATTGAGAGGAACATGACATAATAAGCAGTCGCATCTGAGTCGCGGTTTGTGCCAAACAAAGATAATAATCGATTTGGAAAAAGGCCGATAACCGAAAGGAAAGTATCCCATCCTTCCCAACCAAAAGGGTGGAGTTGGAAAGCCAGCACACAATGTGAATGGTGTGTGCTGTTTCGTGGGAGGAAGCATGGAGCAACTGCATGTCCTACTAGGATGGGAGCTTGTTACGGATGTGATCGGCATAATCACCAAGTGAAGGACTGCCCACGTAGGCCCGTGGGAGCATAGACGCCATTGCCGCAGATAGGATAGTCGGTAGGGAACTAACCACGGGACACACTGTAAGGCAATCTGAATAGGCCTCCAGTGCAAGAAAGAGTGTATGCCGTTACCCAAAAATAGGCGAAGAATTCGTAGAATGTGATCATAGGTATGGTCTCGTTGCATTACCATGCTATTTATGCTTTATTTGATTTGGGAGCCATGTACTCATTTATTGCTGAGCAGTTTGTTAAGTTATTGGGGTTAAGTCTGAAATTGTTGGAATCGATTCTTAGTATTTATACTCCGTTAAAGGATAAAGTGTTGTCTACGGTAGGATGTTCTAGTTGCAAGTTAGTGATTAGTGGTTGAGAAGAAAGAATAGATTTAATTGTGCTAGCGATGTTTGATTTTTATGTGATTATTCGGAAGGGCTGGCTTACTAAGTAGCGAGCTATAATGGATTGTTATCATAAAGCAATTCAATTTAACCCATTGGCGGGTAGTAGTTTCGAGTTTGTTGGGAATTGAGGGGGACCTTCGATTACTTTGATTTCGTCGCTCGAGGCGACCTGGCTATTGGATTTGGGTAGCTAAGGTTATTTGGCAACTATGGTTGATACAACGGTTGAGGAATCAAGGATAGAAGACATTGCAGTGGTGCAAGAATTTTCTAATGTCTTTCGGAAGTTACATAGATTGCCCTTAGAAAGGGGGTCGAATTTGTGATTGAGTTGGCCCTTGGAGTGGAGCCAATTTCTCAGGCTCCTTACTGTATGGCGATGTCGGAACTGAATGACCTAAAGGTGTAGATGCTAGAGTTATTGGACAAAGGATTCATTCGTCGTAGTGCATTATCTTGGGGAGCGCTAGTCTTGTTCGTGAGGAAGAAGGATGGTTCGTCGCGTCTTTGTATCAACTATCGGCAACTCAATCAAGTGAGAATCAAGAACAAATATCCATTACCAAGGATAGACAACTTGTTTGACCAGCTGCAAGGGCTTTGGTATTTTCCAAGATCGACCTGAGGACGGGTTACCATCAGTTGAGGATTAAGAAGGAGGATATACCGAAGACGATATTTCGTATGTTTTATGGTCATTATAAGTTCACTGTAATGCCATTTAGATTAACCAATGCCTCAGCTACTTTTATGAATTTGATTAATCGAGTGTTCAAGGAGTACCTAGACCAATTCGTGATCGTTTTCATCCATGACATCTTGGTATACTCAAAGTTTCCAGAGAAGCATGAACAACACTTAAGGATAGTTCTTCAAACCTAGAGAACACGAACTATATGTCAAGTTTAGTAAGTGCGAGTTTTGGCTAACTCAGGCAGCTTTTGGATCATGTGATTTTAAGTGATGGGATTTCTATGGACTAGGCCAAGATTAAGGCAATCATGAATTGGTCAAGACCAACAGTATTGACCGAGGTCCGAAATTTCTTGGGATTGGCAAGCTATTATAGACGGTTGATGGAAAAAAATTCTACAATAGCCATGCCTCCAGCGCTATTGCTAAAGGACAAAAATTTTGAATGGATAGAGAAGTATGAGCAAAGTTTCCAAGAGCTTAAACATAAGCTAACTACCGCACCTGTGTTGACGATTCCGTCTAGTCCTAAAGGATAAGAGATTTACAGCAATGCATCATATAAAGGATTGAGCTACGTGTTGATGAAAATGGGAGAGAAGTTATGTATGTGTCCCGTCAGGCGAGGTCTCAAGAGTTGAATTATCCGACGCACAACTTGGAGTTAGCAATGATCATCTTTGCCCTGAAGATTTGGAGGCCTTACTTGTGCAGAGAAAAGTTTCAGAAAGTATTTGTTCTCTCAAAAGTAGTTGAATATGAGACAGCGTCGTTGGATGGAATTTTTGAAGGATTATGATTACGACATCTGTATTACTCGGAAAGGCCGACGAGGTTGCAGATGCGGCGAGTCGAAGTCATCGATTGCGTAGATGATGGTTCAATAATGGATTATGCTCGAAAAAGTTCAAGATTCAAATTTCAAATTTAAGGTAAGCCACATTTAAGTCTCATGGCTACCCTCAGAATTAAACTGGAAATACATGCGAAGATTAAGATGCTACAGTTAATAGACCCCAAAATCTAGAAAGTTTTGCACGGAGATGCGGAAAAGAGGAAAGTGGATTTTCAAGTCACTGGGACATAATATTGAAGTTTCGTGGGCGATTATGCATGCCCAATGATACAAAACTTAAAGAAGAAATCTTGTCACAAGCCCATCATAGCAATTATAGCATTCATTTGGGCAGCACAAATATGTATCGAATTTACGTGAGGACTATTGGTGGAATAGTATGAAGGCAGATATCATCAAACATGTTGCATAGTGTTTGACGTGTCAACAAGTGAAGGTACAACACTGCAAGCCTATGGAACTTTTGTAACCTCTCAAGATTCTCGAGTAGAAATAAGAACATATTCCAATGAATTTCGTGATGGGATTGCCAATGAGTCAACAAGTTAATGATTCCATCTGGGTCATGGTTGATGAGTTAACAAAGTCTATGCATATCATCATCATGCGAAATGACTTTACATTGGATAGATACACTGAATTGTATGTGTAACAGATAGTTCATCTTCATCGAGTTCTAGTGACGATCATGTCGATTGAGATCCTAAGTTTATGGAAACTTTTTGGAAAAGTCTCGCAAACCGCCTTGAGAGCGAAGTAGTAATACAGCACGCCCTATCATTTGCAAACGGATGGCCGGTCCTGGAAAGGACTATTCAGATGCTCGAGGATATGCTGCGAGCTTGCATATTAGACTTCAAGGGAAGCGAGAGGAGCAGTTTCATCTGGTTGAGTTCACCTACAATAATAGCTTTCAGCAGAGTGTCAAGATGGCCCTTTTGAAGTGTCGTATGGCAGGGCCCGCAGAATTCATATTTGCTGGAACAAAATTGGAATGCAAGGTTACGAGCCCTAAGTTGGTCCAACAATGAGTGGATCCCATTAAAGTCATTCAAAAAGGTTTAAGACCACTCGGGGCCATCAAAAAAGCTATGCTGATAAATGGCGTAGGCCTTTGGAATTTCAAGTTGGCGAACATATATTCCTCCGAGTGTTACCGATGCGAGACACTTTGCGTTTTGGCAATAAAAAAAAAAAAAAAAGTTGAGTTCAAGGTACATTGGCCCCTTTGAAATTTTAGAGCGAATTGGGACTTTGGTCTATCATCTCGCATTGCCACCGAGACTTATTCAAGTGCATGACATCTTTCACGTGTTGATATTGAGGAGGTATAAGCTTGATCCGACCCACGTTTTGAATTTCGAAGAAATAGACATACATGGAAAAATCGGTTCAAATAATGGATCGAAAGGAGCAAGTGCTGCACAACAAGACAATTCTCTTACTCAAAATGGTCTAGCTACACTATGGAACAGAGGAAGTCATGTGGGAAAGCAAAGAGTCGATGAAGCGTCAACATCCTCACCTTTTTGTTGAAGAGTTTTAATAATTCAAATTTCGAGGACAACATTTTTGTAAGAGGGGAAGAGTTGTGATATCCCAAAATTTGACTTTATTTTGAAATATATGAGGTATATGGAATGGTTATTTTATCAATGCACTTTCGAGGATTTCAGGTTTAATTTATTGGACGTTGCTTCATCGTCCATTGAATGATCGACAAGTTCGTAATTTTCGGAAAGAAATTATCAGACGAAAATTGGAGATCGGAAAAGAAAAAGTCGGACCAAAGGCAAAATTGAAAAGTTTGGACAAAAATGTGTGAAATGTCCAAAATGCTCTTGCATTTATGGACAAGAGGACAAATGAAATAAAGGAAAGGAGAAGAGGATTTTAAGAGATTTTGTTGAATTTTTTAATGATGAAGATTTTGGGGAAGATTTTGGAAAATCTCTCTCTCTCTCTCTCTCTCTCTCTCTCTCTCACGTTACCTCCCCCCTAGTTGAATGATCTTCTTCTTCTTCTTCTTCTTCTTCTTCTTCTTCTTCGTTGGGCTGACCACCACCCCCGCCCTCATCACCATCGCACCTCACCGCCACCAAGTTGCCCACCCTTTATTGTCGTCGCATCCCTCATGCCGTCTGCTCGAGCCACCACGGTGAGAACCATTGCCCAAGCCAAGCCTTGCTGAGCTGCCGCGTTTGTGCTGCCATTCGAGCCGCAAGCATCACGCCTCGATGCCGTTGCGCCGCCATAGCCGCGAGCTCGTGGTCACCGAAAAACCTGTGAGTTAACTCTTAATCATTGATTAGAAAATTATGTGTTTAGGGATAGGTTTAGTTTAGGGCTAATGGAAGTTAGTGGTTTTTAATGATGGTTTAGCCCTAAGGATGGATTAGATAAGGCTCATAGAGATTAGTCTTAATTATGGATGATTAGTTTAATTGATCGCGGTTAGTTTAATTAATCCTAATTAGTTTAATTAATTATAGTTAGTCTTACTTAATCCCAATTAAACTAATTAATGATGATTTGTTTTAATTAATCGTGGTTAGTGTAATTAATCATTATTAGCTTAATTAATTGCCTTTAGCACTAATTAAGATTAATGGAAATTAATGATGGATTAGTCGTTAAGTAGAATTTTATGCTTAATTTATTAGGTGAAATTATGCATAATTATGACTGTCTGAGCTTGTAATGTCATGTTGTTGATTGCCCAAATCATGAGTTTAAATGTTATTCTTGAAAAATGTTTATTTGAAAAGAAAATTGCAAACATTGAGGAGTCGTGTTTGGATCTGTGTTTTATGTGCTAAATGGGGCAATGGGGTTTAAAATGAAAGCATGTGAATTTTGGCAGGTTGATTTTTCGTACGTGACCACGCACGATTATTTTACCGAAATTTTAAATATAAAGATTTTCCAAGGTTTGTTATTTAAGCATGAACTCTTTTACTCTGGGCTAATTGACAGCATATAAAAATTGGCTTGAGTGTTGGTATGCTTGTATGGTCATTTAATTGAACCCGTCACCTAACGGGAGTCCAAGGATGATGTCGATGTTTGTCGGATGTCGATGTTTATGGGATGCCGGTGGAGGTCCGGATGCCAAGTCGCAATTGAGGCCGGATCGATACTCCTTTATGGAATGCCGTCTAGGGGTTCTAGACGATGCCGTACCCAATGTGGCGAGATGATGCCCAATCATGCCGGAAGACCACCAACTCATGCGTTGGCCGTGGCCCAAAGGGTCGTAATTATTGGAACACATGTAAGCGATTGTGATGCATTGTGCCACGATTATGGGGTAAAACTATGGGGCATGGCATAGGAGGGCCAAAACGGGCTTTACCTTATAATCAGGATCCGTGTGAATGCTTGGTGCACGAGTGTTATGTGTTCTAGCTATTGATTATGCTTGTTGCATCGGTGTTGGCATATGTGATGCACTAATATGTAGGGGTGTATCAAGGCGAGGTAAGATTGTACTCCATTATATGTTTAGGCTGCCTCCGAAATGAATTTGTGTCATAATCGAGGTTTAGGCCGTTAACTCGTTCAGATTTATAACTCACCATGTTGTTATTTATTAATTTTCAGGCCCGTTGTATGGAGAACCGCTGTCATACTCGATTCGGGGTCCCCTGTGGAGATGAGAAGTTGGCCTCGTGTTAAGAGAACTTCAAGTTAATCTTAGAACCCTGCTGGTTTTTGTGATGGTTTGTAAATATGAACTTCCTGGGTTTAACAAATATATAAAACAAAGTAGCCTCTTAGAAGTATCACCATTGTACTTCTTTATTATCCATATTATTTGCTGGTTGACTAGGTGTTTATATAAATTGTTTCTGCATGCATTTAATCGGAAGAGAAAAAGAATGGGTCGATGACGCATCCTATGACATCGCATCTTAATCAACCATTGATGGATGTTTGCACGCTCGGGGTTCGGGGTGTGACAAGTGATGCCCGATGTTTGTCGGATGCCTGGCAAGAATCTGGATGCTAAGTCACAGTTGAGACCGGACTGATGCTTCTTAAAGAATGCCGTCTAGGTGGGGTTTCTAGATGATGCCGTAGACAATGCCCGAATATGCCGGAAGATCGCCGACTCGTGTATTGGCCGTGGCACGATGGATCGTAATAATTGAAACATTTGTGTTTGGTAGTGCGCTTGGATGTTGTGCAATGTGTTCTGATTATTGATTATGCTTGTTGCACTAATATTACCATATGTGACGTGTTAACTTGTGGGGGTGTGCTAAGGCGAGGTCAATTTGTATATAGTATGTTTTTAAGCTACCTTCTAAACGAATTAACATCCTAGTCGAGGCTTTGGTTGATAACTCGTTGAGATTTTCATCTCAATCCTTGTTGTTAAATAATTTCAAGCCGTAGGGATAGAGCACCCTAATCATTTTGGGGTGGGTGGGATGTGACCGAGTATATCATAGAGGGACCGAGACGACCATCCTGAAGCACACCACTACCTTCTAGGTAGGAGGGCCTAGACCACTTGGTTCCCCACCGTTTCATGGCTTGGTTCATCAAGTTCCACGGGGACCTCCTCGGTCCTTTCCCAAGGATTGATGGTCTACCAGAGCAGACTAATATCAGCGTGGGAATCAACTTTTTGGATGGCTCTCGTGTTAGAGGAGTTGGTTAACCCCGATCTTGCTAACCTTTTTGTATGTTGGTCATTTAGGAAGTGGCCTTTCGGGATAGGCTTGTAAATTACTAACTTCATAAGGTTAACCGTAAATAAATAAAAGTAGTGTTTGGAATTTTCTCATGCGTGTTACTATCCCTATTATTTGTTGGTCGACTAAGTGTTTTGTTAAATGTTTCCACTCGCATTTAATCGAAAGATAAAAAGAATGGGTCAGCAACAAGTCTTGGCAAGTCGCAATTAATCGATTGATGAGGGATGTTCGTGCACTCAAGGGTTTGGGGCATGACACAATGCATTGATAAAAATAACCATTTCATATATTTTGAAATGGGTCAAGTTTCAGGATATCACAATCGGATTCTCCATTGTCGCAATCCTTTTCACAACACCCTTGCCATTTGCCACGAAATCTTGGATGAAATAATACTTGAAGTCAATAAACTTTGTCCATTTGCGATAAATTGAATTAGAAGCGAGATTATCTCACCATGGTTGTCACAGTATATAACAACACTTTTGCTTCCACACAAAGTTCAAGTGCAAGCTTCTTAGTCATATCGCCTCCTTTGCTATGAAGGTCGGTTCATGCACTTTGCATCAATCAATGACAAGCCAACATTATCTTGTAAGAGTCTTTTCCAACTCACCACACCACCTACCAGTGCATATATGTACCCCACTTGAAGACCTTCACTCATTAATTCACCGGTATGATCCGAATCCATGTAACCACGAGCTATAGTATCATTGTCATCCCTCCTAAACACTATACCAACATTTGTTGTCACCTGTAAACATTTGAGGATCTACTTCACAACTTCTCTAGCACCTTTGTTGATCAAAGTTCTTGCCTCCGAGTCTATTATGATAAATTAGGATGCTCTAATTACTACATGCAATAGAAATGCGGTGATTAATGTAATTGCATGATCACGCGATGTGAGTGTTCTCAAATAGGGGTCTAATTTCGCTCTTATTAGTATTCAATCCCTAACCTTTATGAAATGCTTATTTGATACATAACTCTTGACATAGGATCCAAGATACTAAGACTACAATTTCCCCAGTTTCTAATTACAGAGATGTGCCGATAGAAATGTCAAAGCAAGATGGTGTGGGATTGTAGTTTTTGCTTTGGGGTCAAATTTTTTCGTTTGACAGTGAATTCGATCCCTAAAAATTTCAAGTGCATGAATAATCTATTAGGCGACAATTTAACTACCAATAGCCATCCCTCTTTAAAAAGAAGCTGGTAGAGATTCCCTCTTGAAATACAAGTGAAACTTAAATTCCATTAAAAAATGTGCAATGGATGCAAATGGAAATGTTTGAGAGGGAAAACAATTTTTTATGCATAAGGGGTAGAAATCCCTTTGCATACAGATGTTCGAACTTTTCTGCGACCTTGCCCACATAAAACTATCCTACCGGAGACCTAGCAACTCGGATTCCCTCACAATCTCTATGTTTACATTATATATCCAACAAAAGTGCAACAAAAGACTGCATATTCATGCCATTTAATTTGGTGAACACTTGAATCCCACGAAAGATGGATTGATAGTGAAAATGCATTTAAGAATTTTATCTTCCTTCAACCGTAGTAATGGTGATGTTATTCATGGACCGGATTCCTTCTTGTGATTGGACTTCATGAGCTAGCAAACTTTGAAATGTGTATGTCGGTTGCTTGGTGAAAGCTTGGACTCCCCATTCGGCATTAGAACCACGGTGGACATGTTGGGTCTATACGTGGCATGATCTTGCGTGCGGAGAGAAGCCCTAGCTGAATGCATGTCATTACTTCCCGACGTCGAAAATGCGTCGGCAATGGCTACATCCATCGGGTCTAGTCCTCTGCCCTCACACCACAAGTGCCAAGCCTAAAACAAGCGGTCGATTGTTAGATTATTTCAAGGACTACCCATGGTTAGAAAGCTGAAATGGAGGTATAATAGTTGGAAGTCGAGATCTTGCACTTACATAAGCCATGAGATTGAGATCTTTGCTCGGGGTAATCTAAACTTGTGTTCTTCTTGCTGCTAATAATCTCCAATAGAGTACTCCAAAGCTATAAACATCGATTTCTCGGAAATTCTCCCACCCATGACATACTCGGGAGACATGTAACCGCTGTAGACAAGATAGTATGAGTGGAGGGTTCCCGAAATACAGTTCAAACAAAAAATCATAGACTAAGGACGATGGCATGAGAGGTGAGCAAATTGGAGGGCGATAAACTTCCACCTCGATGAGTACCATATTTCTCATATCTTTTAGCATATGCATTGCGGCAGCTGGTCTATAATTACTACGGAAGAACTGACATATTGGAACCATTGGGTGTACATGGAAGAGTTTTATCCGTAATATTAAAGCAACGGTATAGGTGAGCGTATAATGATGCTAATACGCTTCCGAGGTGATATATTGCCTCATGAGCAATTACTTATAAGAGTGATGATAGAAAGCTTTTGTGTCCCCACAACTTTGTGAGTATTTACCATCACTTGGCTGCCTTCAAACATCCGCGCCGGCCCAAAATCAGAAATTTTGGGATTCATCTTTCATCCAAAGAGAATGTTGCTTACTTTCAAATCTCGATGTATGACCGAGGCGAGAAATCGTGGTGGAGGTAGAGCAGCCCTCTCTCGCACCCCTTGGATAATGTGGAAGCGTACGCTCCGGCTAAGTTTTGCCTTCTCTTTTTGAATATAAATGAGGTAGCAAGCAGTAAAATCTAGTTTTTTAGTAGGATTTTTGTTGAAAGCAAAAATAAGTTCTTCCAAGAGTGAGACAAACCAAAAGGAAGGTGTCCAAGCTCTTGTTCGGCAAGTACTCATACACTAGAATCTTTTCTTCTCTTTCAGTGCAGCAACCGAGGAGTCTCACCAGATTTCGGTGTTGAAGTTTGGATATTAGAAGCATCTCATTCTTGAACTCCGTTAAGCCTTGGCCTGAGTTGCTCGAAAGTCTCTTCGCTGCTATCTCCTTACCATCCTTGATTTTCCCTATTTGACCCCCGAACGACACTATCGGATCTTGGATAATCTCTTTATTTCCCTTTGGAGAAGGTTTTCTTTTACCTTATATACAGAGCCAAACCCTCCTGCCCGAGTTTTTTTACATCAAAGTTGTACGTCGCGAGGCATATGCTATCAAAATCATAGGCCACCAATTTAGATGCATCGTCTTCCTTCATTGCTCTTTCCGTGCGGTTTCCTTTAGCGGATTATCGATCGATGGCCGCAACCTTGACCTAAAGAGCCACAGGATTGTCATTTTCCTAAACTTCCCTGCATTTTACGAGTACAAAAACGAAATCAACTCAAGATAAGCATTAGAATATCATAAGCAGCGGTGTTACTATAGTAGTAAGCGCTTAGCTTCTAAAGCCATGTTTTCCCAATGATTCAAGATTCTTATGTTGTGGTTAGTGCAAAATCACCCTTAAGACAGCAACAAATTGTACATCTTTTATTACCTCTCCACTTTGAAAGACCCTGAGACTAAAATACCGGCTCCAAATAAGATGATGCCGAAATAGTACTTAGGCTGATGATAAGTTTTGTCCGCATGGGTATGAACACAGGGGAAAATATATTATAAGAACCACGAGACGATTGCAAAACCAAACGCATATTAATTCAACCTTTTCAACTTTTTGTAGCACTGCATCTACACCCCCATCCGCACTCGCACCCGCATCCGCAAACCGAATATATAGATCTTCGCCACCCATGGAGGATTCTTTGAGTATCTAGGAGGTTTTTACTCCAAGCCATACATCCTATAGCATTCACATAAGAAAAGGCCAAGCACGAGCAGTTTTCTAGGCACCAACTTTGACATCCCTCTGCATCATCTATCCATAAAATTTCAGCAAAATCAGGCAACTTGATCTGACTCAGTTTCCAAAACATATCTTTTTCAACGGTCGTTGAAGGCTGGCTGCATTGCGGATTTCGACAATTCAATTCCATTTCCCTAAGGCACCCTCTCGGTCAGTTTCCTTTGTTCCATTCTTTGTCTGATCTTGGTTTAAAACCTTTTAAGCATGCACATGGGTGAATTAAGCGGGTTGCAAACTCCAAAGGGCCACAATATCCGTATATATCACAAGGGTTAGTTGGTTTCGGTGCCTCGGTATGTCCACCACTCATTGACCCAACGAACCGCCATAAAATATCCTTCGAGATGAGATGAAATCATATGCAAAGAAATAGTTATTGTAATTATCTAGGGAATAATATGTTGTTCCTCGTATACTATCTTCTTTGGAGATTGGACCACGCCCTTCCATGCCCGGTATTCCAATGAACTTGGTTTTATCCCACTGTCCGCTTCTCCAGTAAGGACTTGATCCATTCCAAGTGAAAAGCTGAGGCGTTGTTTCTGGTGTCAATCCTACGGCAAAGCTTCCGATTGAGGGATCATCCTCGCCTTTCCAGGAAATCAAGTTTCGTTTCTTTCCTGTTTTCACGTTTACTCCGATCTTCATGTTTGGCAGGAGAGTGTCAGTTGGCTCATCAAAGCTTTCCCACATTATATCCGCGTTCCTGTCTTGAAGAACAAAGTTTCCAAAGTCTGAAAGCAGTGCTACAGAATAGTTAGACTTTGTCATGACATTAGTAGACCACACAGTGTTTTGTTGCCCATCAAGAAGCTTCAAATTTCCATCTTCACCAATTATTAAACTCGCAGATTGATCTCGTGTGTCCAAGTGGCTTGTCCCGTTGGCCACCCAGAGACAACTTTGGAGAGTCAAGTTCTTGTACCATATTCCTATGTACTGCTTTGATGATCCTTTAGGCGTGAAGAACCCAAGCTCAAAGATTTGACGACTAGAGACAAGGGTTTGGTTATGAACGAGAGGAGTTGATGCGGTTATCGTCAATCGTGCTGCTTTGAAGTGCTTGATGGAGGGAAAAGACAAAGCAAAGAACACAAGTGCAGAGTCATTGGAATAATGTGGAACGGATTCAAGAAATATTTGTTAAAACATGCCTTGCAAAACTTCACCTCTTATAAGCATATCAAAATGGATAAACACCGTATCGTGAAAATGACACAACTAGTGCATAAAATTTTGTACCACATTCACTTTGGCGTTGTAAATTTTAAGTTGATTACTTGAGTGCCATTACTTTAAAAGATGCCAAATTTATTTGAATATTGTCAAAACATCTGATATGGCTTTAATTTAATAAGACACCATCTAACGTGGTGCACGGGAAATGATGTCATCTAAAGTGTTCGAAAACGACATCATTTAGCCATTTCCTTGACCCAAATTGACCAATTAAGGCTAAATCTAACTCAAACCTAATCCCCAAATTAGGTCAATGGTGATGAGTCTTTATCCTGCGAGATGCCGCCAAAGGACTAGAATTGGACTGGAATTTGGATGCGGCGTTAGAGATTTTCCCCAAGGCTACTAAGGCTTCTTTTCAGGACCATGGGCAATAGGGTGTGTAGCAGGCTCACGATGATGTTCTTCCTATTGTTTTCACGAGCAACCACATTGGCCGTCAATTTGGGATAAGGAAAGGCTAAACAACATTGTTTCTACAAGCTTCTAATGATATCGTTTGCGACTTTCACTTTCAACCCGATTCACCGCCTACATGCCCTTTACACCCAGTCATTAGAAGAACACTTGCCCCCACCCCAGCGGCTCACGATAATGTTCTTCCTATTGTTTTCGAGCAACCACATTGGCCGTCAATTTAAAATTTTGTACCACATTCACTATGGTGTTGTAAATTTTAAGTTGATTACTTGAGTGCCATTGCTTTAAAAGATGCCAAATTTATTTGAATATTGTCAAAACATTTGATATGGCTTTAATTTAATAAGACACCATCTAACATGGTGCACGGGGAAATGATGTCATCTAAAGTGTTCAGAAACAACATCATTTAGCCATTTCCTTGACCCAAATTGACCAATTAAGGCTAAATCCAACTCAAGCCTAATCCCAAATTAGGTCCAATGGTGATGAGTCTTTATCTGCGAGATGCCGCCAAAGGAGTGGACTGGAATTTGGATGCTACGTCGAGAGATTTTCCCCAAGGCTACTAAGGCTACTAAGGCTACTAGCACTCGGGCCCATGGGCAATAGGGTGTGTAACGGGCTCACGATGATGTTCTTCCTATTGTTTTACGAGCAACCACATTGGCCGTCAATTTGGGATAAGGAAAGGCTAAACAACGTTGTTTTCTACAAGCTTTTAATGATATCGTTTGGCGACTTTCACTTTCAACCCGATTCACCGCCTACATGCCTTTACGCTTGGTCATTCCGAAGAACACTTGCCCCCACCCCCACCCCAACTAGCTCACGATGATGTTATTCCTATTGTTTTACGAGCAACCACATTGGCTGTCAATTTAAAATTTTGTACCACATTCACTATGGTGTTGTAAATTTTAAGTTGATTACTTGAGTGTCATTGCTTTAAAAGATGCCAAATTTATTTGAATATTGTCAAAACATCTTATATGGCTTTAATTTAATAAGACACCATCTAACGTGGTGCACGGGGAAATGATGTCATCTAAAGTGCTCGAAAGCGACATCATTTAGCCATTTCCTTGACCCAAATTGACCAATTAAGGTTAAATCTAACTCGAACCTAATCCCAAATTAGGTCCCGGTGGTGATGAGTCTTTATCCTGTAGGTGCCGCCCAAGGCCCAGGTGGTGGAATTTGGATGCGACGTCGAGAGATTTTCCCCAAGGCTACTAAGGCTACTAGCACTCGAGCCCATGGCCAATAGGGTGTGTAGCGGGCTCACGATGATGTTCTTCCTATTGTTTTACGAGCAACCACATTGGCCGTCAATTTGGGATAAGGAAAGGCTGAACGGCGTTGTTTCAAGCTTTAATGAAATCGTTTGGCGACTTTCACTTTCAACCCGATTCACCGCCTACATGCCCTTTACGCTTGAGTCATTCCGAAGAACACTTGCCCCCTCCCAACCTAACCCCCAAGCCCAGTTCATGATGATGTTCGTCCTATTGTTTTCGAGCAACCACATTGGCTGTCAATTTGGTATAAGGAAAGGCTAAACGACGTTGTTTCTACAAGCTTTTAATGATATCGCTTGGCGACTTTCACTTACAACCCAATTCACCGCCTACATACCCTACGCGGTCATTCCAGAAGAACACTTGCCCCCACCCCTACTAGCTGCGGCTCTTAGCATGGAGTTAGCTAGGGTTTCTTCACAGTGACCCATAGTGAGCGATTTATATCAATTAAGACTATATTCAATTTTTTGGTCAAAAAAATCTTTGGAGTCCTCAAGTGGACGTTTTCAATAGATACATGATAATCAAGAGATGGATTAAAAAGTTATGAACTAAAGTGGCTATGTACAAAAATAATGGCACTGTAATGTCCTTTTCTCCACAAAGATTACTACAAAGTAAGGCATGTGAACCAAGCTTATAGTGTGTCGATTCTATTTTAGTTTTGCTTTGAATAAGTTCATTTTGTAAAATAAATTAGTTTCCAAGCGGGAAAATTGTCCAAAAATACTAAACCTATTGTATTTTTGCCAATGCAATCCTAAGCCTTTGAATTTTGTTAGTTGAGTCCTAAACCTTTTTCACCTTTTGCCAATTGAGTCCATCCACACAATTTTTGGCGAAATTGATGACGTGGATAGCTGGCATTGATGTGGCACTTTTTAATAATATTTTAATGATATTTTAATATTTTGTGTTTTTTTCTAGGGTTTGAACCAGAGGAGGATGAGACTAGCCGGCGGACCCTCACTGGCCATAGGTAAGGCTAGCGAACCATCACTAGCCACGAGGCAAGGGTCGGCCAACCCTTGCTAGCCTTGGGGGAGGTGTCGGGGCCATCACCAACTCGGGCAAGAGCTCATGCACCCTCGCTTTGGCAGGCGAGGCTAAGGGTGTGCAAAAAGAATCGGGTTTCACTGGACCCCAGGAACCACCCGAAGCCGGTAGTTCTTAAAGAGGAACCGGTCGGTTCCCGATTCCAATTTATGGGAACCGGTGGGTACCGGTCCGATTCTGGTTCCATGGGCGGATTCGCCCACCTTACCGGACCGGACCAGTTATATTATAATAGTATATTAATTTTTAATATTGAAAATATTTGAAATGAGCAAATCTAAAATTTGGAAGCTCCAATCACCATCGTGTTTCAATTCACTACTCTCTACTCCATCTCGTCTCTCTCGGTTCAAAATCTCCTGAGCTCCCTCTTCCTCTAGATTCACCTCCCGAATCTACTCATCTCCCTTTGAGTCCTAGTCCAAACTCGGCGAAACAGTGAGTTAATTCTATTTTCCTCCCTCGAACTTGAACTCTCTGCGCACGTCGTCGCCACCTCCGCATTCACTATCACTATCGTCCTCTTCGTTGTTGGGCTTGTCCCGGCTTCTACCTCCCCTCCTCGGGCTTCTCCCCATCATCCTCATCTTCGGGGGACGGGTGAACTCTAGGTCTAAGAATGGCTCATCGTCCCCGTTGTCCTCCCTCATTGTCGGTCTCAAGGGAGGAGTGGGAGGCGACGGAGGCGGTGGCCAAGATGGTGGTGGTGGCCGAGACGGAAGCGGGCAAGTGCAACGGGTTGAAAGGCGAAAGGGGAAGCGTGAAGGTTGGACGCTTTATGGATCCCAGGGAACTAGCCGAACCGGTGGTCGGTTCCCAGGTGGATCCATGCAACTAGCGGGCGGTTCCAGTTCCAATTTTTACGAGCGGTTCTTAGCGGGCGGTTTCCGGTTCTGGAGTGGGAGCACCCGGCCGAGACCATGCACACCCCTAGGTGAGCCCCAAACCCCCTTACTTAGGGCTAGCAAGGGTCGGCCACATAGGCCACATCAACATCGCTAATCCACGTCGGCAATTTTCAATCAAAATTGGTGGATGGACTCAATTACAAAAACATGAAAAATTTATGACTCAATTAACAAAATTGAAAAGTTGAGGACTAAATTGGCAAAAGTACAATTAGTTTAGGACTCTTTGGACAATTTTCCCTTCTAGTTGGGATCGGAGTTGATAATTCACAAAATTTTGCTAATTGTGTTTGACTCAAAGTAAGGTTATTACGGAATTATATCTTCACCTTAGTGACTTTGTGACTACCCCTTCTCTCCTTTTTTTTTTTATTGTTTAACTTAAAAATGACTTGTATTGTCGGGGTTCATCTCAACAAGAGGCAATCATCGAAATAGGGAAAATGATATTATAAGTGTCATAACTTTTCAATTGATTATTTCGATGTAATAATTTTTTTAAAAGATGTTTATTTAAGTGATTATGGTAATTTCTCTTGTTAGAGAATTTGAAGCGGTATTAATTTAATATGAAATCATCAGGGGACTCTTTGGAGTAATATCATCAAAGCGTGTAGGAAGGAGGTTGTTTAACCCTTTCCTTTACCTTAGAATTGACAAACAGCGATTGCTCAAGAAATCGAGATGAAAGACATTGCCTGAACCCCTTTACACCTAATTCACATGGCCTTACTGCGCTACTTGAGCTCGCTTTGACCTCAAGGGAAAATACGTCAATGTCAATACACATATCTTGGTCCATCCACGAAGAGAAAGCTATGTTACCACAAATCAAAATGATTTCAATCGTGGCGACCCTTGAGGACCGTGGGGGCGCCTTTCACCCCAAGGATGTCCTTTGGCAGCACTTGCGGGACAAAGACTGCGCATTGTTGGATTCTTAGGGATAGGGTTAGGGTTTGAGTTTGAGTTTGACTAAGCCCCAGTTCATGAATTTGGGGGCAGAAAGGGCTAATGACTCATTTCTTTATGCTTTTTCATAACATCATTTCCCTAGCGAGCCATGTCGGATAATTTTATATTAAATT